>JBAMNC010000440.1:1200000-1827500 GCA_037902135.1 Cetoscarus ocellatus
GATGTGGGCGTCACGGCTGCAGAGACTTCATTCTAATGAAGGCACATGGACAAAGGATAAGGTGGCCTTTTAAAACTGTACACACGTACACACTGTAAATGAATCCCACGCACGCCCATTCAAAGTAGCAGTCAGCAGATAAGAACAAGTGGCTGTTTCTCAGCTGACTGGGTCCAAAGGCCGTGCACAGTGTTATTGCATAACAAGGAAATGCCCTTGCTTGTGTTCTGACATAATAAGGGATCAGAAGTGCAAGCTAATGTTTGTTAAACAACACTGACAAGCACAGACTCACGAAACACACAAGTCACATGGTGTCTGGGAATGAGAAAACTGCTGCGGGTGTGGCTCGAATGCACAACTCCACTCCAGCAACAAGTCAGTCTGGTTCAGTGTGGCTTCAGTGCAGTGTGTCAATAGGGGGAGATGTATGTGGAGCCACAGACGTGTGGCAAGAACCTACATTTCTCTGCCCTAATTCCCCTCAGAGTCACTCTGAAATGGACACAGTTGGTGTGAGTTCCTTTTTTAGGACAAAAATAAGTTGAAGGTCCGTGCAGAGCTTGTTGCATAACAACAGTTGCAATCTCATCAGTCCTTGCAAACCAAGAGAGTTTCTCCTCTAGCCTGTCAAACATGTAATTTGCTGCAGACTAAAAAAAAAGAAGTAGGTCACGGTGATGCCCTTTGACCGATCAGCAATAAATCCCCCCAACTGTCTTCACTGTTGACCTCTAACCCCCGACAGCAACTTCCCGTGACCGGCTGGAAGGGGCTCTGAATGTAAAAAAAGTCATGTTTGCTGCTGGAGTCGTGTTTCGTGAATGCAAACATGCACATGCATGCAGATTGGTTCTCTGTGCGGCAGCAGAGCGTTGGTGCGAAGTAGAAGTTTGAAAGTATGTATGGACAGGGTGATTGCCCCATTGTAAAAGAGAATTTTAATCATTTTTAAGACCTCAATAAACATAATTTAAGACCCAAAAATGTCATAACAGTTCATTTAATTTATTTTCTCCTACACTGGAAATCAAAACTTAATGTTTCCCTTTGTTATCAATTATCTTTTCAATTTTCTTCTGTCGTGATGGAGAACAGAGTCATCATAACTCACTCGCACGTTGCATTATATTAAACAGCATAATAAAATAAACAACTGAACAGAATAATAAAATAATAACACTTGCTTATTTCTTCTGAGTCTCCATCATGACTCAGAAGGAGCCATTTTTTAGTCCTGCAAAAAGACTTTTTCATCGGGGACCTTCTTTTTATTTGTTCCAAACAAGGACGCAGAATAGTAACACTTCCAACGCCTAAAGCAGCATTTTAAATAAGCTCATAAACAGCCCGTCCCAAGCATCACAGCACGGAGAAACCACAGTACCTCTACCTTTTTGAGTCTCTGGCAGTGAAATGAAGCTTTTCATAGCCGACAGAGAGGTGCATCTGAACTTGTTGCGTTAGGTGTGCTGTAAACAATGCAGAGATTAGTCTGGCCCTGCTGTGGCTAGCTGCTGCCATGTACTGCAGTGTTAATTTTGACAGCACTTTTTAATTTAGTTTTAGTTATAGTTTTGCCTAAAATGACTTTTAGTTTTAGTCACAATTTAGCCATCTAAATTGTTTTAATTTTAGTCAAGTTTTAGTTGATGAAATTTCACAACATTTTAGTCGATGAAATCTACTGTAAATTTAGTCTAATAAAATGTGAAGAGTAAAGTGTGAGGCATTTTTTATGTTTCCTTGAATTTCTGAAGTCATGTTTACACTTGGATAAAATGAAACATCTAATAACCCTTTACTGAATGCTAGTAAAGTTTGAATGTATAAATGAACAGAAACAAATGTAACTTTTGTGTGAAATGCAGTCACCTTTATTTAGGCTACCTGGCAGAGCATCTCAGTTAAAATACCAGAATTGACAACAAACAGTGAACCTGCTCTACATGAATATATCAATTCATAAAGAGAGTAGCTCTGATTGGATCACTCCTCAACTTATCACGCCACCACGAAGCTAAGGCAGTTGTGATTGGATGTCCCTCTTAACTCATCCAACCTTTCTACACAACCATAGTAGCTGTGATTGGATATATTCCTGACTTGTCTCTACTTTCTACATGACCAAATTAGGTCTGCTTGGATTAAGCCTCTGTCAAACATTTTTATCTAGTTTTTATCATTATTTAATGATGAAAATGTCAGTTAATTTAGTTTTAGTTTTTGTCCATGTGCACTTGTTTTTATTAGTTACTGTCTAGTTTTCGTCAGGGGAAAAAAGGTTGTTGACGAAAAAAATTATGACGAAAATAATTAGTCAACAAAACTAACATTGGTCCCTGACGAAAATGTTTTTTTTACAGGATTTGCACATTGCCTCATTTAAGTTTTCCACCAGTGCCAACCACCTCCTAAATGCATCCTCTTCCATCCATTTCCTTTGTGCAATGTTAATCAAACAAATACACACCATTAGATGCTTTAAGTTGGGCCACTGTGCTTTCCTAATTGGCGTCTGAAAATTTAATACCTACAGCAAATTTACGGTAAATTTAAGACAATTTAAGACCTTAATTACCCGGGTTGAAACTTAAGACATTTTAAGACTTTTAAAGGAACCGTGGGAACCCTGATAGAGACTTCATCACACCTGTATTTCTCTCCATGCAGTTCTCCAGCTTTGCTTCCAGTCAGCCCCGATGATAATTTACTGCCTGCCTGTGATTGCTTTCTATCATCAGACGAGCTGTGGGAGAAACTAGCTTACGGCTGTGCATGTTCTGAGGTGTAACAGGACTGTCTGCGGTCGTAATTTTGACTTACTGCAGGGCATGAAGCGTCCCTACACACTCTGGAGCACACATGCAGAGGGTTCAATCCCAGGCACACGCTTTAGTTTAATACATTATTCAAGCTGTTCACTGTTCAGCTCGCACAGGCAGGATGGATGCACTCAGAACATTTACATGAAGTTAAAAACAGTCTAATTACTGTGTTTGTCCTAATAAAACAGGTCTTTTTGTTAAATGCATATTAACATGTCAGTCTGACTCAAGTTCCTCTAGATCTAATTTAGCTAAGCTGGACAAACACCTGGAAAATGCAGAGGAGTATTGATTTAGAACATGTATGGACAACATTATTGGCTGAATATGATCACTTTTCTGGCTGTTTGTTTACATAACAACAGTGTCTGGGGGGCTGAAAATATAACAATCTGAAGATGGGCTCCAAAGTGAATACCAACAGTATGGACTGCCTCTGAAACTAGGACTTATCTCACATAGGGTTTTAAGTCAGTATCCATGCACCTAAAGGCCCATCACACTTGCATTATGATTTAGCAGATCTTAACAACAATGGCAGACTTCTGAGTTCTGTGGCTGTGATCAAAAGCACTGTCATCTAAACGCAGAGCTTCTTTGAACACAGAACAAAAAAAGGAAATGTGTTTTCTGTGGATTTTTATGAACAAGGCTTTACTCTTGTATTACATGCTCAATGGAATTCTTTCTTTTTTATGTGTTTTCCTGTTTTTTTGCGTTTTTATTACCTCTGTGGAGGAGATTATGTTTATGTCAGCAGATGTCTGGTTCTTTGCGTGTTTGTCTGTCTCTCTGTCAGTCAGTCAATTAGCAAGATAACTCAAAAAGCTCTAAATGGACTTTGTTACAATTTCAAGGAATGTTGGTCATGGCACAAGGAAGGAGTGTCTTGGGGTGCTGGTATGGTGGAGTGGTGAGCAACCAGGCACGACCTATATACATGCCACTGCCAATGTGGGTTCGAATCCAGCCTGTGGCCAGTTTGCAGAGTGTCCTCCCCTACTCTCTCTCACCCCCTTTCACAAGTCATATGCTGTCTCTCTCTCCTGTCAATAAAAGGCACAAAATGCCCTAAAAAAAAAAAAAAATATATATATATATATATATATATATATATATATATTTTAAAAAAAATGAAGGAAGGAGTTACTAGATAGCTGTGATGATCTGATTATCAACCTCGGCCTTTGGCAGAGTATAGTCACGTTTATTGGGTTTTTATTGGTTTTACTGGTTATTAAAACATATTTATACTGTACTGTTTTTGTTTTATTGCTTTTATTGTTTTTTTTATTGCTCTTATGGGTTATTATTGTTTTACTGTTTTTTAATTGTGTCGACCTTTTCTACTGTAAAGCACTTTGGTAGGCCACTGGCTGTTTAAACATGCTATATAAATAAAGCTGACACTGACATTGATACAGATCCAGGAATCGTTAAAGAATTTGTTGACACTGCTCGATAGGGCAGTTTTCAATATTGTCAATAACAATTTGACTTGTAATTGTAACACTGTGGATGACTGTGCATTTCTATTACCTTTCTAGTTACCTTTTAAAGACAAACTTCCTGATCACTCTTTTCTTTATGGCAGGCAACAAAGGATTATGTCACCTGACAAGATAGCTTTTCAATTCATTTTACTCTGTCTTAAAGCGTTATATGAGCTTGATAAGACTCCTGTGCTGCATGTCAGAAAGGTTTTATAAATCAGTATTCTAGGTGCCATAACTATGTGAACCATTGTTCAACTGATATGAACTGACAGGAATTTTTATGTCCTCGGGAGTTTGCTGATGCTGAAAAGAGGCAAACTGAGAAACAGCGTGGCATATTCAGTCCACAAATGAAAAGTACTGTAATTTCTCGAATATAACACACATTTTTTTGCTCCTAAATAAGGTCTAATTTTTGGGTGCGTGTTATACACAAGCACAAGCAAACAATGTAAAATATTTCGTCTCACCAACATCGCGATTACAACACATCTGATACAAAAAGCCGAAATATCCTCTTTCTCTGCAAAGCATTACCGCCAAACTTGCGTAATTCTTATAAAACTGACTCTTAAATTGTTCTAATCCAGTATTTTGGGTCTTAATTAGTTTACCTTTGAGTCATGATCCTGTAGTTCTAAAGCTTTATGGTACCACTCACATGTAAACAAAGGGCGCTGCCATCTTGTGAGCAAGGGGACCCAAATAGCTGCGCTGTGATTGGTCGAAGACATCGGCATGTGGGTAGCTGCTCTCTGATTGGCTGATACACTACGACTGTGCATGCTCTGGTAGATATCGAGTAAGTGTGCATGAAGCAAAAGGTGTTTCCGCATCCGGTTGAGAGAGAAAATCGTGCACAGTGTTTGTTGTGGAAATACTGAAATGTCAGTGATTTAAACTTTGAATAAAGGTCATTTTTGAGTTGTCTAAGAGAGTAAGGTTTGGGCAAAATGTGGGTGTGTGTTATATTTAAATACAGCGTTTTTCCTGGAAAAAAGCATGAAAAATTGCGGTGTGTGTTATAAATGAGGGCGTATTACATATGAGAAAATACGGTAATTGGCACAACCCTTGTAATTACTCAATTAAAGCCTGATAAAATTGCTAATTCCTTTTCCTACTCACCTTAAAAATTAGAAATATGCACACTGGTACACACAGACATTTAAACGTACCTGTTCTTTTCCATTTCATTGTGCGAAGACCTGTGAAGATAAAAAAAAAAAAAAAGACACAAATGAGGAATCACACATGAGAAGAGCAGCTGATTAAACAGAAACGTTTCCTCTCTTTGTGAATGCAAACCAAGGCCTTACTGCAGGGGAGTGAGCGAGAGTGAAAGAAAGGGCTGTGTGGGAGTTTATGAGCAGTCAGAACGGCTGACAAAATGAAATTCTAGAAAAATAGAAGAACAGGTTGGGTACTCTGATGCCTGAGGCTTGTTCCACAGAGGAGATGGTGCTTTTTTTTCAGAGCCATACTCAGATACAGGGTGAGGAGGCCCAGGGTAAACATAGTAACAGTAACCAGAAACAGAAGCTAGGAGCAGGAGAGTAGAGGACTTTGCCCCTTCATATTGTCTGATTATGCCGAGTGTGTAGCATAGAGAGAGGTGGGTGTGGGGGACGACACTGTGCTGTAGGTAAAATGCAAGATGAGGGTGTGCCGGTGGGCAGTGCGACTCCTGCACTGCAGCGTTAAAGCAGCCCAGAAGCAGAAATACAGTATGAAGAATGATGACTTTACTCAAGATGGGCTTGAATGCGTGCTTGCTTGCTTAAAAAAAGGCAGAATGGATGGTGATGAGAGGCTATGGAGACCATCTATGAACTTTCATCTACCTCCACCTGACCTCCTGACCCCCACACCCCCTCCTTCAGGTCCCAAAAATAGCCTCTGCACCTTCAGCTCTGCTCAGCCGGACTCTATCTTCCTGCAATGGATCCTTTGAGGACTCTCACTCTCAGAAACTCCCACTCCTCACTCCACATCCCCGTTGTCCTCTGTGTTTTATGCTATTTCAAAGATCAAGTCAGAAATAGTGTATCTCACTACTCTCAGTCTAAACAGTGATGTGTGTCAAGCCTGTGTGCGTGTGTGTGCGCGCCATAGGGTATCGTGTTCAAGCACTGGCCCTTCTCTATCTCACCTCCAGCCAGTGAGCATTCCAGCGCGGGGCAGACAGCCGCTGGTGACATAACAGTGCTCGAGGGGAAATGATCCCAGTTATTCAGGCTACATTTCAGACACCCCAATCCTCAACCCCAGTCCTACAACCAGCCACCACAGCTAAGACACGGTAGGGTATGGCCAAAGCCGGCAGACAGTGATATTGTTGAGTGGGTCACATGCTGGTTGGAGTAATGTTTGATGTTATTAAAGCAATGCACCAACTTTTTCTTTCTCTTTGTGTCTGGCCTCTTTCTTGAGTCCATGACAAGCAGATAAACACCATTCTTTTGATTGTGCACGCAGTAACAAGAAAGAGACAAAGTGCGCCCACAGCTAGTTAGCTTAGCTCAAACACTGGGAGTCAATGGGTAGTGTTAGCCTGCCTTTGCCTTCAGTCATCAGATAAACTCTTCAGCAACTCTAAAAGGTCTTGTGTGCTTGTTGTGACTCATTTCTTTAACACATAACGTTACGTTATCTTCTTGTAAACAGAGGCTTTGTTTTGTTGACCTACTTCCACTGTGGATTGCACTGGAGATGTGACGTTCGTGAATGAGTCGAGTCTTTTGAACAGCTCTTGTGAATGAATGACGAGTACCGAATCACAGTTGTGAGTGAGCTGTTTGTTTGTGAGCCATTCCTGAATGCAAATTCCCTGCAAATTTAAGTATGGCTCCAAAATGAACGGCTCACTCACAACTGTGATTTGGCACTTGTCGTTCACTTGCAAGAGCTTTTCAAAAGACTCGCCTCATTTGCGAACGTCACATCTCCCGCGCAATCCACCGAGGAAGTAGGTCAACAAACAAAGCCTCTGTTTACGAGTTGAAGAAAATATGACAATGATAGTAGAAGATAACGTAACACAACGCAGTTAAAATAAACAAGTCATAACAAGCACAGAGGAACATTTAGAGTTGCTGAAGAGTTTATTTGATGACTGTAGGTAGAGGCAGACTAACTATACCCACTGACTCCCAGTGTTTGAGCCAAGCAAATTAGTGGTGGCGAGCACTGCCCGTCTCTTCCTTGTTACTGCACGCAGAGTCAAAAGAATGGTGTCTATCTGCTTGTCATGGAGTCGGGAGTGAGGCAAGACACGAAAAGAAAAAAAAGTTGGCGTATCCCTTTAAATTTAATCCTTGGTGATATGTGGTGCCAACTCAACTTAGCTTTAATCTATCCAAGTCTGGTACTGGGCACTTTATTTTCCATTACAGCAGTGGTCCCCAGCCTTTTTTGTACCACAGCCTGGTTTTATGTTATACAACATAGTCATAGACCAGACTTTACAGGGAGGACAGAGGGGGGGACAATGATGGCAGTCAAACACACATGTGAGCATGGTATCATTTACTAGATTGCAGATCAGAGGAAGCCATGGGCTTGCTCCAAAACCCCAATAAAGAGACATTCATAATGGCTCACTCTGTTTTTATCAGCTGAGTAACTATGACATTTAAGAAGGCAGTCATCAGTCAACTAATTAAACCACAACACCTTCTGAACACGGAGAAAAATGCTGTAAAAATAGCATTCAAAAGATATTGATGCTATGTGCTTCATGTATTTGTCATCAGTCCTTGCTGGTCTGGTGTTTCTATTGTTTACTGATGGGTATTTTAGTAGTATCAGAAAGTTGAGCGCTCTCATGTTCCCCTGACTGTTCTCCATTACCCAAATCGTAAAATCGTGCTCAATCAAATACATTACAGCTACTCCCAAAGCACAAGGTTTAACAGTGAGTTTTCCTCAGGTTGTATTTTTTCATTCATAACAGCAGTGGCAAAGACAGATAAATAAGGAGCAGCTCATCCTTTTTAACTAAAACACCTTTCATTATTAGTTATTCAATAAAAGGTAACCAAATCAATTATTTTAGTAATCCCAGCAAGGGGGTTGTGTTTTTGGCCCCGTATGTTTGTTTGTTTGTTAGCAAGATTTCAGCAAAAACTACTGGACAGATTTTGCTGAAATTTTCAGGAGATGTTGGTAATGGCCCAACTTAAAATGATTAGATTTTGGTGGTGATCCAGATAACTGCCATTAGTGAACAATTGTTTTTGCTTAATAACTGTCTAACTAATAATGATATCAACATGATTCTGAGTGCTAGGTGTGGGTTTTTAGGGTCAAGGAATCATATTATGATGGTTACTTTATAATGTAACTATTGCTTATAGATGTAACAGCAATATGTGAGCTACCTTGGCGGAGGTTTGCGCTCTCCGAGTGCTTTCTAGTTTCTCTATGGCCCAGTATCTGTCTGCAGCCCAACGATTGGGGACCTCTGCATTAACTCTGCAGCGCAGATGAATCAACCTAATTCGATGGCTGCAATCAGTCAGATCCATCTTGTCAAGCTCCAATTTACTTTGATTGTGAGCAACCCAAAGCGGCATGGCCCAACCAGCGTCGTTAAGCGCAGGAAGAGGTGAGAGCTACGAGCGAGACAACAGCAGGCAGAGACTGCTTGTACAGAGATTAGCATAGATGCTAACAGCTTAAGTAGCAGTTTTAACAGATCTGGACTGTAATTCTTAATGAGATGCAAACCAAATAACAACAATAAAACCTTCTCTATGGTAATTTTATTTACACTCGACTACAGACATGTTTTGGCAACAGTTCTACCAAGTGGCTCACAGTCTGTTCTTTAGCACACGCCTACTACATTATCTGATTTGCGCGTGATCAATGTGATTGATGGGACGTTCGTCCAATCACCTGCCGGATATGCTTTTGAAAGGTTCTGCCCATTCCCAAACACTTTCTATGGGCTTTTTTCCCAGGTGGACTAGTGAAATATATCAAACGGTCCATCTGATGTGTCAGGTTATGGCTTTGTTGCTGCACTTATGTGTAAAAACGCTGTGAAAAGGGTCGAAGACGGCAGTCAAGTAAAATGTTAGTGCTCTAACTGAGGCTCTACTCAGTTATATCAACAGGAGTTACCAGTGTATCTATTCATTAGTGTGAAATCAAAGAAGATTCTTTCTCAGGAAGCATCTGTTAACCCGTTAAACTTGGAGCTGCGTTAACCTAAACAGAAACAGCTCTGGGATAACAGAAAGACTGCATCTGCCTGTTTCAACAACAAGAAAGCTAAGATCACTGAATGATTTCCATAGTGCTCTGTAGTCACACTGAGCGAGTGTGCTTGTGTGACGGGGTGGGGGAGGACTCTCCATCTATGTAATGGAGGAGCTGGTGCTCTCCTCTGCCTGCCAAGAGAGAGGGCAGAACAGGAAAGACACAGAGGGGAGGAGGAGGGAAACACAGGAGAGCGAACACTGAGGGGGAGGGGGGAGTCACTACTACTGACACACATGCACATATACACGCCTGAGAGATGGTGACTCCCTTCCCCCACTACTCACACATCCACGCCATCAGAAAGTGGAGGGGCTGGGTCGACTGACTCTAAACATACATGGCTGCCGGCCCTATACTTTAGCAGATCTCAACAACCAGCTTCAAATAAATTTGAAACACGGTTGATCGATTTAAGATCCTGTTTTCTTTAAGGCAAAACAACCCTCCCCTTAAGTTAGGGATTCTGTTATGGTGGGGCTGAGTTACATGGACCATCAATATTACAGTATCCCAACATGTTTTAGCTGAATGAAAATAACAAGATATAAGCCTTGCTATTTATTTATTTTAACATGTGATAAAGAAATAAATGTTTATCATAACATACCGGCATGCCTTTATCTGTTGTTGTTTTTTAACCAAAGACAATGTAGATACTCTTACGCACATTAAGTGTTTTTAGGGCCCATTTGTCTTAAAAAAATCTACCAATCACTCACTTTCTTACCAACCACTTCATTATAACGGGCAGCACGGCGTCATGCCAGATGATTTAGTAATGATGACTTTAAGCAAAGGTTGGTAACTAGCAACCCAGGAGGCCTCCATCTTACTCAGTGAGGCCCACTCCTCATTTACGAAGATAAACAAGTAATAAACATATTAACAAACATGATGGAATCCACCTGAAATACTATTACAACACCATCCACAAACCACATGTGATATAGCAATATGTATTTCTGTAGAAGAGATTGCTATATGGCTTGGTTTTGTATGTAATTAAAGAACTTTTAAAGAAAGTTTTTTTTCTGAATATCTTCCATAAAGCACAAGAAAATAATATAAATGTTATTAAATGTTCTATTTGTAAAAAAAGGAAAGGTAAAAATATTTGTATTTCGAAGGCTAATAAATACAGCCTGACTTTGCATTCATTAAATCGTGCATCATTATTTAATTCAACTTTTAGTTTGTTTTCACATTGAAAGTATCTGACTGTAATAATGTGGCCCTCATGCAGTGGGAAAATGTTTATGTGGCCCTCTTGGTAATAAAAGCTGCCCATCCCTTGTTTAAAATATTCATAGAGTATTTGTTTCTCTCCTGTGTTTGTTTTTCAGTGCAAATATTTAAAGTGTTAAAAAAACACCCTACTTCCTACATGGCTATTACAAAAGTAAAGTGCTGACTGCTCGTATTGTGAAGAACTTCTTGTCACTGATAACAAAATTAATTTTGCTTTAGTGGAGAAATAATTAGCTAAAGCTATGGCTATAACGCTCTGTGGGATGAGACAGTGTTTACAGCTTCTATGTTGACCAAGAGTTACAGCCACAGCCCACATTCTTTTTTCAATTACCTTCAATCAAGTATGAATTTAAAGCAAAACAAGCAGAAAAATAGGGGATTCAATTTTAGTTAATGCACTGTGGACCATGGGTTTAGCAAATTAACTTGACTCTGCATTCGGCTGGTGGCTTGTGTTTATTTCCACCACTGCTAAAATTATTAAATTATTATATTTTATTAAATACAATTTAATAATATAATGGTTATTCCAATAATTGAAGTTTTAAAAAAGCACAGGAAGTTCATTTCCTTCACTCAAATTTTAATCTTAAGGAGAGAGAGCACTTTCTAAATTGTATGAATATGTGAGCAATGTTAGTAATAAAGGCTGGAAATTCTTTCTCCTTTCCACTGGTATGCTCTTTTTTCTAATATATAGGAGTTTGCCTGCAATTTTTTATCACTAAAAATAAATAAATTATAACAAAATATTATGTGTTATTTGGGATGCATAATATTGGATATTTGCCGATATCTGGTATGACGACATTTTTTAATCCATTATCGCCGATACCGATATTTCTGGTCAAGAGCACAAGCTCTGTACTTATCAAAAATGGACTTGTTTCTTTCAGTGTTATAGTATTAGTATTAGTATTTTTGCAAGGAACAGATGAAAAACAAGAAAAACAGTATTTAACTCTTGCAAAAATGAAACCCTTGATTTTTAAATGTACCCATGCAGTGATGAGAAGGTGCATCAACATTGGACATTTGTCTAATTTGCCAATATTCATATATCAACAATAAAAATCTGCAAAAATGTCAATATCGGCAGATACGATACTTAACTTTTTAGTCTGATATCGGCCAATACTAATATCAAAGTTATAATATCATGCATCCCTATGTGTTATTTCTTACTATACTTGTTGCTGGATAGTAAAAAGGTTTCAATCTGTGATTGGCCAGAGAGCAAACCCTGTGTCTCATCCAGTGTCAGCTGGGACACTCAAGCCCCCAGCAACCCAGAGAGTGATAAGTGGTATAGATAATGGATGGATGGATATCTTGTGGTTCACAAGCATATTACAGTAAGTGGCTCTTTTGGTAAATAATCTTCTTACTCAGCATTAGGCCTGACAACTCAATACATTTATCCCTTGGCTATAACCATATTAGTAAGTTTCTTGCCCAAACATTTCTTCAAATATTTCCCGGCCCTGAGTCATATATCTAGTCTGCTTGCTAATGATCAAACCTACCGTCAGAACACATGATATCAAACCATCTCAACCGAGCATTAAATAAGCAGTAGTAATAATTAAAAAGTAATGACTTGAACCACTGCTCATGGCTGCAGTCTAACCTAACCTTGAAGTGAAACAACACTGAAGGAGGGCAGTAAGCTTAAAGGTTTACAGACTGCTAACAAGGCCAGCCTTCAGAAGATAGTGGTCCACTCCACACATAAAGCTAAAGCACTCTACTTTCACCACGCATGTCTAAAAATAAAATGCTCCCTAAGCATGTTGAGGCATGTTCTAGCTCCAAGGAGATATGTTCCTGCAGCAGTCCAAATCCTGCTCCTCAAACGACAAACCGTTCACTATCATCGACAACCTGACCAGGCTTGACGGACTTAATCTATGCTAACAGGCTTAAGCAAATATTTGAGTATCACCAAGTTCCCTTTAAGGAGCATTTATTAGGATAATTGTCCAGTTAGTAAAGGTCATCCATGGGGTTAAAATGGGTAATTGTTCAGACCTTTAACAACTGACAGGAACACAACAGAAGACGTGTATGGCAGCCTTACTGTTTAGTTAAACTTCCTCTATATTTCACTGAATTAGGGGTGAGAATTGGCAAGAATCTGGTGGTATCGTACATCAGTACAGCAGTATATATCATGATATATTAGGATACTCTAGGTAGGGCGGTCTGTCACAATTTTTTTTTAACTTAATAGTCGATTTTTCTTTTATCTCCTGTCGACAAAAATAACTTCTGTTTGTTTTGCAAGACGTGTGGAACTAAGTGGAATACACTGATCAGGCAACTCTTAAAAATAATAGCAACTAATATTAGGGATGCACAATATTATCGATCTAATATCAGAATTGGTAGATAATAGCTAAAAAAAGTCATATATACATAACTGCAGATATTACATTTCCTGCCAACATTTACAGCAGATATATCAACGATACATATCCAAACCCTTATATTGTATATCTATATTATCTATAGAGACTGAAATGCTATTTTTCTCCTTTCACATCTGTTTAGAACTGCAACTGTTACCTTGTAAAAAAACAATTAAAAATAGTTCCCAAAAAAGGTTTTTGAAATAATATATTTGTATTTCTTATAATTATTATTTTTCCACTTTAGCTTATATATGTATATTGTTTTTTTCTCTATATTTACTTGTTTTGTCAACTGCAGCTGATATATTTTTGCTATTTTGATGCAAGTAGTTTGTAAAAAACAGAAAAAAGCAAATAAAAACAGTTCCCAAAAACAGGGGGTTCATGATAAATGATTCTTAAAACTACAACAAAATTTCCCCCTTCATATTTTGTAAATTTGATCATAGTCAAGGGCCCAGACATGGTGCTGGAGAGGGCCTGATGTGGCTCCAAGGCTCAAGCTGATCATTACTGACACTGCTAAATGCCTTGAAACTATGGATGTGCTTGTATGATGATATGGAAGCCTTAAATGTCATAAGCATTAAGTTATGACCAGCGGGTAATACAACATTTAATATAGCTGGTTATGGGAGGCCTATACATTTCTCTATTTATATGCCTGTGAACATGCTTCACCTCATATGCCCCACACACTAAATACCAAACATTGGACCACTCCACAGACATACTATTTGACAAACAACCTTATCACAAATGTGTGTTACCTGTCAACCCAGTTTTTACGTTGGAGAGGTGTGCACCTATAGATTTAGCTGACAGAGAGGATACATACAGTTGGCCAACCTCACCATGGCTCGAGCAAATACTTGAGCAACATCAGGTCACTCCTACAGAGCAGAACTGAACACATGCTCACAGTCTGATAGTTGTGATGAAAGCTGACATGATCATGCTTGCAAATAAATCCTTAAAAACATAGAGAAGATGATAAAAAATGATGTTCTGAAATAAAACTCAAAATAGATCTCTGATTGGGTATCAGCGGGGTCTCTTTGCAGCATGTTAAATGTCAGCGTAGTCATCTCTATGATTGCAGAGGGTGAGGCTGGATGTACATCAGGTTACAGCAGGTAAGGAGCCTATAGGTGCCTATTTATACGCTTCACCTCGTGTGCTCTAAACTACGTGCTTGTTTCAACACATCAGACTGGCAGAGGAAGCGTTCAGCCCAGTGGGACGTTGTTGATTGACAGAATGGACCAGCGTGCCCTGGTGGTCAACACACCTGAAGTCTGAGTGGGTTAATGACTCTCCTGATATGACCCACTCTTCCCTGAATGTGTGGAAATGTGTCACTGCTGCACTCACGCTACATGCTATTTGTTTTGTATGCATTAAACCACTGCCTGTCTGAACACTGTGGAAGAGACTGCCAACCCTTGTAGGGCCGGGCGATATGGCCTAAAAATGAAATATCTGATTTTTTTTTTTACAAAACTCACAGTTTCAATCGATTTTTCCCCTTTCAAGGCAGAAACCTCCAAGTGACACAATAATATGAGAATCAAGTTTTGCTTTTTAAAGTTGCATGCTGTTATTTTTTCACAAAATGTTGATAACGTAGTTTGAACATAGGCAGGGTTGTCTACATGAACACTGAATACTGAGATATTTTAACAGTACATCAACATGTAGGGGTGTCCCGATACAACTTTTTCACCTCCGATACGATACCGATATTGCAGCCTTGAGTATTGGCCGATACCGATATCGATCCAATACGATATCAGCAGGAATCATACATACTTTAACTACTTATTTTGTAGTATGGACTGGAAGAAAAGGCTTGATCAAGTAAGATTACTCAAACAGAGAACAGTCGTCAGCAATAGTAGGTACGAGAAAAACTGACCCATTTGTTATTAATCAATGGGTTAAATACATTTTAACCTTAAACACAAGAATATACTACAATTAAATAAAAATAAATTAGAAGACCCTGAAAAGTAACCTCAATCAATCCAATAAAAACAAAAACATATATTTTTAAATTGCAAAATACCACTGTGTTTAACTTAAACATAAGCATATTCTACAACTGAATTAAATAAATAAAAAATAAATCAGAATGGACTCCTTGTATCGGAGTGCTTGTATCGGAGATTTTAGATGCAGGCCGATATAATCCGATATTTGTTTTTTGCTGATATCGGACCGATATCCGATATCAATATCGGATCGGGACACCCCTATTAATATGAAACTTTCTGATTGATATTTAATCTCATTTAAAACACAAATACAATCCTATAAAAGTGCTTGTGCAAAACCTGACAAGGCCTACCATCCTGAATACTGCACATTTTTAGTATTTGTATTTTAAAACATTGCAGGAACTTATGATAAGAGTAAGTGTATGTCAAGAAAAAAAAATCTCAATTTTTAGTTTTTAAATCTTCTGCAAAAAATAATTCAAATTAATCAATTTAGTTGATATATTTCTCTGCTCTAAACCCTTGTTTATTCTTTAACGATGTTTCCCTTCTGAGGAAAAGGTATGAAAAATAAATTATTTAGTCGACAGAAGAGCCCAAATGCCCCCTTACGTTAGAAAAATCTCTTCTATTTTCCACATTTTCTTTATTTTACTCACACATTTCAGTTTTGATAGTTGATATGGCTAACACCGAATAGAAACATATTCATGCATACAATATTATGGGGTCTTAATGCTAAAAAAAAAAGTTCAAAGAACTTCATATTGAAAAAAAAAAGAGAGAAAATATCGCCATATATATTCACATATATTTTTTGACATGTATTGTATCGCCAGATTCCTGCCAATGCACACCCCTAGCTTCACTGTAAGAACTATGATCAGTGATGTGATCTTGGTGTAAAACAAACAGCACTCATGTTAGGTGTACTTTGACCGATTTGGAGCTTGCAAATATCACATAATTTTCTTAATGCTAGATTTCACAGACCTGCTAACCTGTGATTAATTCTCTTATCTCCTGTGATTTAATGACTGCACCTTCAACTGAAGGTCAAAAACTGCTCAATTAACTCTTTAGCTCCTGATGCAGTTAAATGATTCACCTGATCCAAACTTTGTTTACAGTTGTATTGGTTATATGAATCCAAAGTTGAACTCTGGGTTGAAGCTCTTAGGGTTAAAGCTCATTAGCTAAAGAATAAGGCCACATAACATGTTATGATGCATTCTCGTTCACACTTGAAAATAACTATTAGGAGGAGGAAAGTATTAAACAAGATTTGTATATGGTGATCTAATGTGGCAAAAAACAACTTAAAACTGTTTGACACCGCTGCAATGACGACTGAAGTTCAATGTGCAATCGTTTATTTCACATCACCAAAAATTGGACACTAAGGGTCAATCCCAATTGTATCCCTTATCCCTTGGTTTTGCACATCCACGTCTAGTGAAGGGGTATCTCAGTGTTCCGTGAGGTTAAGGGGAAGGGCAAGACAAACCAGGACCTCACTTAAAAGGAAAGAGTACGAGAAATTACCCATAATACACCGCCCGCAGACAAGATGGCAGAGTGGAGATCAAAGGAAGCACATAAATGTAAGTAATTAAGCTTAACTGTTGATTTTCATAGTAATGACACTTGTGTTTTTATCAGATATTCAATCCTTTGCTACTCAACTTAAATCTTAACCATGATATCAAGACGGCATCTTGGAAGTGGATAAAGAATTGCTGCATCTGCCTATGACACAGCCAGCGAGCACCTCTAGTCGATGATGTAATGGGAATTGGGTGGCGTCTTGTTTCTTAAGGCCGTGTTTTCACTCCTTCACCTTGGCTCTCAAAACAGAGAGGCAAGGGGAAGGGCTAGACGAAGTGGGAGGGCTAAGGGGTATGATTGGTATTGACCCTTAGTCTTAAAATTAACATCAACTTTTCTGTTTGCCAAGTTTTCTTATTTTATGAACCAAATGTTTTAAAATAAATACATTTTTTTCTATTTCAATGATAAAGAAATAAAATTGTAGTTTGTCTTTTTCAACTGCAGAATGAAGCTGTTGAGTCCACCAAGGAAACTGAGAAGTCAATTTTTATCCCCCTAATCTACATCTCTTCAATATTGCTAAGCCAACTTTTATACCTCAACAAACATGACATTCACTAATTACTCATCTTTACATAAATGGTTTTTCATTTTACATGATGTTTTCTCTTAGGTTGTGAGGAAACGGACTGCAGCCATGAAGCAGCTTTAAGTCGCTATGACACACCGAGTTATAAAATCAAAACTGAAATCTGACCACAGGGAGTACCCTGATCTGTGGAGTGTGGATGCAGCGCGTCTGTCCTTATACGACTGATTAATAAACTGCTGGTTATAGACACTGCATGTGCTCTCCATGTTTCCACTGAGGTGTCAGAAACAGCATACCCCTCACCGACATGTCTCTGCAGTCACCTTTCCTGACCCACTTTGCCTTTACCGAGTGGCCATTCACAATGAGGCAGGGTGATGTTTGCTGCTGTCAGTCACGCTCTTTGAAGGAGACACGTGAAAGTCAAAGCATGGTCTGGACAAAAGGTCTCACACAGGGCCGGACAATATCTCAAAGCACATCCCTGCACCTTTGTGATATGAAGAATGGCAGAATGTTATTATAATGAAGGTTGTGGGTTTCTTTAGGTTTATATATGGGCTTAAAACATCTAAATCCTTCAATCAGAATTGAATCATATTGGATTATATGTCCAAATATTTATTGGGAAAAATGATGGAATAATAGAACAAATATGATGCACATTACTATTATCGATACTGTGAAGATAAGAGATATCAGAGACTCTTTGAGGGCTTTCACACCGGCATGGTTTTGGTTATGGAACAGGTTCCATTCTGGATTCTCAGAACCTTGGTGCTTTCTAGCAAACCAGCCCGCGTTCATACATCGCATCGCATCGATATTCTAAAAGTGTTTCTTGCTTTACTAAAGGTTCTTGTTTTCATACAGCAATCAAGCACGCAAAAACTGCTGATGATTGGGAACCAACTTCTTCTGGCTCCAGTCGTGAACCAACTTTTCAGGTTTTGAACCAGTTTTTTTCCAGTCTGACCACACCGGCCGGATCAAAATGAGGTTTGGGAACCAGAACCGACACAGAGCCGTGCCGGTGTGAAAGCGCTCTCTGTTAGCTTTAGCTAAAGCTACCTGCAACATATTTACCATTAGTAATGAGAAAAAAGAGAAAATTATACCAACAATAATGTGGTGATTACTCTTAAGGATAATTCGCGTTGAATGCATTTTGGTTATATCACAGCTGTGGTAGTTGTCAATCTTTGTTAGCTTTCAGACTACAGGCGAATCCACCGAGTCTCGGTGACGTCTCAGGCTGAGGATCTAGAGAATAAGATGTTGCCCATTCTTACCATGAGTGGTGGGCAAATCTCGGTCAAAGTATACGGGAAAAAGAAAAAACAAAGAGCTAGATTTCTCTTATTTAAGCAGAAATCGACAGCCACATTGATAGACTAGAAAAGCACTCAGAGAGCACAGACCTCCGCCAAGCAGCTTCAGCCCACTTTGGCGAAAATGGTCCTATCTGGCAATGTTAAAGAATCCTTTAAACAAGTCCTGTATCGGGATGGTGATTCAGATCAGTCCCGAAATCTAATCATTTCTTCCTTACCCCATTCCACACGTTTACTGAAAATTTCATCCAAATCTGTCCATAACTTTTCAAGTTATCTTGAACACAAACAAACAGACAAACTAACCAACGCCGGCAAAAACATAACCTCCATGGCGGAGGTAAATATGTTACAGACAGGGTAAGTACAGTATGGTTACACTTCCTTTTTCAGCTTTTCAAAGTAAAAGTCTAGATATCCAATTTCTGTGGAGAAAGTTCCCTTGATCTTACACAGTGTTGTCCCTACTATTCTTCTGAAGTTTTGGTCAAACACACCAACACAGTTCCCTAACATTAAACAAGGCAAAATACTGTATTTAGTGAAAAGAATTCATGTATTTAACTCCTTTCATTTTATCATCACATGGGTTTGTTTCTCTGTTTTGCGGTCACTAACAATGTAGAGGACAAGTTTAAATCTTTAGCACAATCGTACCGACTGACATGCTGACTATCCATCATGGATTGATTTATCTCTGACATATTAATAGTACTGAGACTATGTTTGATCACCCACTGACAGAAAAACACCTTTTATGCTCCAGATGAAACAGTTCAACTTCTGGAACAGCGCTGCACCCGCCAATGTCAAATCTCCCAATCAAAATCAAGAGGGAGCGGGACCTCTGACATCTGCTTTGTAAAAAACAATGGCGGAGAGGAAAGTGATTTGACACGTATTTTTGAGGAAACAATTTTCTAGTCCTCAGCTGCCATCAGTAGTAGGAAATGATTTCTTTTTTGTTTTCATGTTTTCTTGATGGTATTTCTATGAATAAAGATAATTATGAATCACACACAGCCTTTTATACGGCCTTACTGGCAGAACTGAGGGGAGAATAAGCAGAAAGTATCCTAGTATTATTAAGTGCTAGTGGAGAGCTGCCAGCGGAAATAAATGCCAACTCGAAATTGGGACACTGGCCTCCTGTTTGGCCACCCCTGGTGCCAATCCAAAATTCTGCACAGTGATTGGCTACTTGCCATGTCAGAGGTGGAATTTATGTAAAAAATCAAGTGTAACAACAGGATCTGTTGATGTTGTTACCTTTTGTTGGTTTGTTTGTTTTTCTGTTTGTTTTTTTTGTTAGCAAGATTATGCAAAAGCTACTGGATGAATTTTGCTGAAATTTTTAGGAGCTGTTGGTAATGGCCCAACTTAAAAAAGATTAGACTCTGGTGGTGATCCAGATAACTGCCATTAGTTGAATGATCGTTTTTGCTCAATAACTGTCTAACTGATAATGATATCAACATGGTTCTGAGTGCAAGGTGTGGGTTTCAGGGTCAAGGAATCATATTATGATGCTAACTTTTGCTGCCGTCCAGTTGTACTGGGCAGTCAGGATTTCCGAGCTTCGAGTGGGAAATTTCATCTGGAAATTATGCTGTGGGTACGTTACACCGACGTCATCCGTAAATTAGCGGGTTGACCCAGGGTTGATGTTCCCACTGAAGTTGATCGGAGGCGAGCCGATAAAAACCTGTGTCGCTTGCAGGGTCAGTCCACCCGGGTTGAAATGCTGTTTAGACCCTTTCAAGCTGCCGACAGGAGCTGATTGTTACCAGGTTTAAACAGGTTTTTTGGCCAGTCTTAAAGGGGTATTAGTAATGTCATGTGTGGTGGGGGCACAAAAACAGGCTTACCTCAAAGGAGGGGCACCACAGGAAAAAATGAGACTTGCTGCTTTAATGTGATTCTTCCAATTTTTTTCAACTAATTAACTGTTGAGCACATGACTGCTCACCCTTTTCTGTTTACAACCTCTTCAGCAAAGATGAATAAACCTAGAGGACCTTCATTAAGGTTAAGTTACCGGACAGAGACAGGAATGTAGCAGCAGAGAAATGCAGCAAAAACATAGCACTCATGGGTCCGGGCTAAAAGCCTTGGTGCTGTGAATCAGAGCTGACATGAGACGCAGCTTTCACATAGTCAACATGCACCCAGTGTGTTCAAACTGTAGGGATAGCTGAAAGCTGCTTGACTGTATGAGAGAGTTTATAACGTACAGAGGCTTACTGAAAATTGATGCTTGTTTGCATGCAATCATTTTTATCTTTTGTGATAAATTTAGATTTCTGTATTCTGTGTCATATTGCCATTACAGTTCCTTAGGCAGCTGGAGACTGACATAGACGCATCTTGCATGCTTTACATGTTTGTGCATGTTTATGTCAGAAAACAGCCTGAATCATTTCTGCCTGTGTTACAGCTAAAAAAAAAAAAAAAAAAAAATCTGAGCAGTTTTCAGTGTCATTAACAGAGCGTTTCATTACAGTGGTGGGGGAGGTGCTGCATTTTATATCACAAGTATTAAATATTCATTTTCAAAACCGAAACAGGGCCTAAATAAATATGTAAAATGTTATTTCTGTAAAATAAAAGATGGATAAACTGGGGTGGAAATATTAAATGAATCCTGCTGCACTCTGTGGGGAAACACTTGAGGAGGAGGTGATTCTTGCTTTATTGCTGCGGATCTTAATCAACATTCCTGCCCACGAAGAACCAAAAATCTTTTACCTGCTACTTGTGTTTTTCTTGCTTTTGCTTTTCCTTTTCAAGCTCTCTCTCTCTCGACTGCTGGTGAAGGGTGGCATGGAGGCATAGCCGTGTTCAGCCTCTGCAAGCAAATAAACAACATAGTGGTCACATGTTCAAGATTATCCAGCAATGCAAAAGATAGCAACAGCTTGAGGAAGCCCCAGCAGGGAATAGGACTGCAGAATGTTCCACGTTTGGTGTTTTGCTTGTGAAATTCAGATGGCTTGTGCTTAAACGCAGGTGTGCAATGAGTGGATTTCCTGCAGCATCTTTCTACAGTGTTTTCTCCCTCTGCCTGGGCAATGATGTCATCTTGAACTGAAATAAACCCCACCAGCAAACCACAACAGAGGGAAAGGAGGGGCCATCATGAAAACAATGTCTCCCTGCATATCTGACTGCATCTGCCACATATGCGTGCATCTTTTATTGTAACACATAAGGCAGATAATTGTTCATTTGCATCCCAAAATAATCTGCATTTTGATTGACTTATATTGTGTAGGTAGTTCATGCTACTGTGCAATACTGATTTGTATTTCTTAGACTTAAATGCATGACCCTGATGGCTCATTTTAATGGATAAAGGGCATTTAACATGAAATAGACCACACAGGACAATACAATTACACTTTACCTCGTTCCCTTCGATCAAGGAACTCTGCTGCTTCGATCAACATCTGCACCAGTCCGATCGCCGCCATTTTTAACAATAACACTGATATTATAAAGATCCGATGAGGGGATTCCGTGGATGCACGCAGGCTGCTTCAGCTCCTATGACTGGCTTTATCTTCAGGTTGCTTTCTGTTGTTTCTTATAAAGGCGAGAGGTAACGCCGAATAGCTCCCCCTGTAGTGTATAAAACGGGCTATTTAAAAGTTAAAGGGTCATGAAAAAGCACCTGGAGCCTCTTTCTGTATGATTGTTCAAACGGTTCAAGTAAAAGATTTGGTTAGCAGGCTGGTAAACAGCGCCTTAGCCTTCGTTATAAAGCAAGCTGGAGGCTAAATATCGTTAAAAAGAAGCTCCACGAAAAATAAAAAGCTTGTTGATAAAAAATGAGGGTAGCTTGACATATAAAAAATGAGCCAGGTGTTGTTTAACTTGGCAAAAAAAAGCAAGTTATCGCGAGTGAAGAGCTGTTAAAAAGTTCTCGCCAGCTCGGCTGATAATAGTCAGGATTAAGCTAACCAAAAAACAAAAATCGATCGGTTGTCACGGACAAAAAAAAACGAGCTAGCTGCTTTTTTAAAGTTCAACCGTCGATGTCTTCCAAACTGCTCGGTTCAGGGCTACGTGGCTGGCTAGTTTGTGCTGGTTTATCGATGATACCGCGTGATGTCTCTCGTTGGAGTAGCAGATAGCGACTGACATCAACTGAGAAATCGCCAGTGTTTGTCAAACTGCTTCCAAAATAGTGGCTTGTTGATCTGGACGACAGCTAACTACTGTACTATACCACAAAGCTTCCGTATGCTGCGATGTGATTGGGTACTGGACTTGGCTTCTCGGCCTCTCATTGGATGTTACAACCGTCAATCACCGAGTGGGTCCACCGCTGAGTGAAACTGAACGCTGGATTCCGCCATTTTGGTTCTAATTCACTTAAGTTGATTTTATTACTCCTGTTTGTAAATAATGGTGGTTATGTGCAGTCTACTTCTTTATTTTTCACTACCCTTGTAAATAATTTTACAAAATAAAGTCAAATAATTTTAATTAATGACGACCATAGACATAATCCAGTAAAAGTTAATATTACTGTATCCATTTTCAAACCATTGTTTTCTTGGAATTACTTGAATAGGTACTTACATCTACAATATAATATTATTTTTCACGATTGATACTTCATTTTTATTCCTTTAGTTTTAAAATAACACTAGCTGTAGTTGCAACAATGAAAGTATCAGTAATAATAGTAGCACAAATCATAATCATTTTATTATATTTTATTATTTATTATTTGGATTAATGTGTATACATATATAGATTTTATATCTGCTTTTTTTCTTTTTGATATCCTGTGTTATTCAATACCTTGTACAATACATTGCTACTGGAATTTTAATTTCCCTGAAGGAGCCCTCCCAAAAATTACAATATTACTACGACTACTACTATAATAATGATATTAATAAATAGGTATGCACAAAATTTGATTTTTGCAGGTATCCAATATACTCATACCCCCTGAACTAATAATCACCAATACAGGTACCAATACTGATAGATACTTCTTTTTGCAAATAACACCAAGTCTCCTGTTCACTGTAATTGAGCTGTTCCTCTCTTTGTGACACTCTCATTTCTGAATGAAACCGAGCACACATTTTGATTTTATCATATTATGCTTGCTAGTGTTAAAATGTGGACAATCTGTGATGATAAGGTGAAGAATCAAGGTACATTTGCATATTCTACCGATATGTGGCACACATGGTGGATATGTACAGCATATATAGGGTCGTGAATATCTACAGGAATTATCATATCAGTATTGTACATGTTTACTGTGACTCCCTAGTAGTCATAATCATCACTGTTTATATCATTATTAATAAAGAAGCACACAAAGGCAAAGATATATAAATGTGAAGAACAAATAGGTCTAAATTGATAAAAACATTATAAGGAAGAATATGAATTTTGCAGTGAGTGTAGGGGTGTTTTATTTCATGATAAAGCTCAAAGAAAAACGCTTCTGTTACAATATTTTTTATTTTATTTTATTGCATTAGGCTCATTAATAAGAATATTAATATTGGCATGGATATGGGGCATTGATGCCAAAGCAATAAAACAATAATAATCATAATAATAATAATAATCATAATAATAATAATAATAATAATAATAAAAACATTTTGTAACTCTGAATGTCAGCAACCATCCACAATTGAAGAGATAGTTATGTGGCTTCAGTTTCCAACTGTAGTCTGTTGAGCCAAAATGGATACCTCTCCTCTGCATACTCGAGCCACGTGATTGGCCGCCTTCTCACAAACGTCGTTCGCCATTGGTCAGAGCGCCCACGAGCTCAGGAGACGACGCCCGCTGCTGACAGGAGCCGCGCCCCTCTGCCATGCTGTTTCGCGGTGTATGGCGGTGATTGGCTCCTGCGGTGTTGTCTCCTTTCCTGCTCAACGATTGGCCAGAATCACATGTTCTTCATCATTGGTTTGCTGTGTTCCCAATCATATGGAAGACTTCGGCGCATGCTCAGTAGACTGGGTTATCTGACATGATGGCGGTAGACGTTTGCCTCAAAGTGAGACTTACCAACAGTGGACAAATGCTTCAAACGACCTTATAAATACTCATCAACGAATTAATTTATAGTTTTGACAGAATTGTTATGAGTGAGGACACCTTGTTCTCTGGATTTAAGTCAGTGATGATCACCTTTGATTATACAGGGGGCCACATAAAATCTTATTTACTGTATAAGGGCCGATTGATTTAAATTGTATGATAATCTTGATGGTAAATATATATCAATACGTTAATTACATCATTAAGCATAAATTCTCATTTTTTGAATGGATAAAACCCAGTTTAAGTGCTGTTATTTTAATCAACATCAGTCCTCCCCACCTCTGTATCATTATAGCTGCAAAGGTTAATATCAGACTCATCTCTTTATTCATGGTTGATATTGAAATACTTCCATTATACCTTTACAGCCATACTGAGAAGAGAGCCTCCTAATCGAGATGCTACATCTCAAGGGGTTAACCTCTAATTAATTTCAATTCAATAAAGACAAATATAAGGACAACTTTAGGGTCTAACAGCCATGGATTTGTTGCTGTCATGAATTATTATTGCAGTCCCTTTGTCTCTGCCCAGCTAAACACTCAACACAGCTTCAGCTGATGGCTGTTCTACATGAGTCTGGGTCTACTCAAGATTTCCTTCTGCTTAGCAGAGGTTTTTCTTAACACGGTTTCCTATTGTGGCAAAGTGATGTAGTCATGGTTGATTCATCTAGGGTTTGAAAGTGTGTTTATGTATATTAAAAATGAAGAGTATGGCTTCACTTTGCTCCTTTGTAAACTGTCTTAAAATAAAAAAAAAAGTTATTATTGGGTGCTATTCAAATAAAGATTGATTGATATATCCATAAATAGCAAATATAAAGCTGTCATAAAAATGAAACCAACATTCATATAACTCTAACACTAAAAATTGTGCATTATCAAATGATCTCGACAGAGTTAAGGACAATGTAGCCAGTTTACAGAGAATTAAAGCCAATCTGCATTAATAAATTATTTGCCATGACTATTTTCTAAACAAGGTACTAACTTATTATATTCTAATGCTTCATAAAGGAGATTTAGCTAATCACATATAGTAAAGTGAGTTCTTTTATTACTTCCAAATGCAAAATATTAACCAACAATCTAAATTTTGTAGAAATATTTGAGCATGATGTCGTACTGGAATCTTAGGCTAAATCGCATGTTGTGGATTCTGTCCTGTTTTCTTCATGTAAACACATTTTTTATTCACAGGCATCATTTAATGAGTTTAAGGGCCGCATGTGGCCCCATGGACTGCCAGTTTCCCATCCCTGATTTATGTTATATCAACATGGATAAACCAGAGGTGAGTACACCAGCTTACAAAACCTGTTCGCCCAAATGCTTGAATATAAAATTATATCATTTTGCAATGTCATGACACTTAAGATAAAACACTGTGTAAAATCTACATAACAGATACTTCAAGCAATATCTTTGAAAACACAAGAGTTTTCATCTTAGAGACAAAAAGTAGCCAATTTTAAAATGTTTTATTCAAACAACTTAAACAGAAAGCTCAAAACAATGAGGCAATAACAGTTCAACTATCAATATTCAGCTGTGGCTTACATCAAGCCGTTATTTACAAGCATGAGTACTCAAAAGGTTATATACAGATCTGTTGCACAACACACAAGGTAAAAAAAAAACAGGAGACTATTTAATACTTCGAGCAAAGGGTGGGAGTCATCTCGGCGTCAAAGTGAGCTGTTGATCCTCTTAGGCGATGAAGTCCAGCGGTCTGTTGAATCCACCTTTCCTGTTCATGTACTGCCTAAAAAAATAAATATATATGAAAAACATTGCATCACTGTTACCCTCGCAACACTTGCAGATTACATCATCAAGCACCAATGGGAGAGCGGGAATGTCTGCATAGAAACACCTGCAGAGGTGATTGGCTACAATAGCAGTGGTTGACAGTTTGAGGGCTCGATGTGAGGGGACTGAAAAGTTGATGTTTTAAGTCCAGGCACGTGATCAACAAGAGAGGAACCTCAAAAAGATTATGACGATCATCCAAAGACTTAATGATGCCATTTTTCAAAAGCAACTGTTAGGGCTGGGAAATCTACCAAGATTTTTTTAGATTTATCAGTATATTTTTGAACAAGGTACGATGCAAGATAATGTTTTTATGAATACAATGTTGATTTGAAAAACAAAATGGATCACGGACCTAATACTCAGTTAACAGATTATTAACAGTAGCAACCACAAACAGGACACTCACTTACAACAAGATAATCTATTTGAAATGTTAAGTCTAACATCACAAAATGTGCAAGAGAGGAGCAGTTCAAGCCACTGAGTAACAAATAGCACAGACTGACAAGAACCAGAGTGAAAAATTAACTGCAAAAAAGGTATCAGTCGAAGCACTACGCTAAAGGGATATGCCAACTTTTATTTCTTTTTGTGTCTTGCTCCACTCCCGAGTCCATGGCAAGCAGATAAGACTCTATTCTTTCGTCTGTCCATGCAGTAACAAGGAAGAGACAGACAGAGCACGCCCACTGCTAATTAGCTTAGCTCAAACACTGGGTGATAACGGGTAGAGTTAGCCTGCCTCTGCCTACAGTCATCAGATAAACTCTAAATGGTCCTGTGTGCTTGCTGTGACTCTTTTCTTTCTCCTAAACAGAGGCTTTGTTTTGTTGACCTACTTCTGCAGTGGGTTGTGCTAGAGATGTGATGTTCATGAATGAGTTGAGTCTTTTGAACAGCTCTTCTAAATGAACGATAAGAACTGATTCGCAGTTGTAAGTGAGCTGTTCGTCCGCGAGCCATTCTAAAATACAAATTGCCTGCAAATTTAGGAATGGCTCGCAAACGAACAGCTCATTCACAACTGTGAATCGGTTCACACCGTCCACTTAACAGAGCTGTTCAAAAGACTCACCTCATTTGCGTACGTCACATCTATAGAAAACCACTGAGACTTGCTAGCCCGTAGGTCAACCAAACAAAGCCTCTGTTTATGAGTAGAGGAAGATAATACGATTATAGTAGAAGATAACGTAACATAACATGGTAAAAAAAAAAAAGGAGTCACAACAAGCACACAGGACCCATTGACTCCTAGTGCTTGAGCTAAGCTAATTAGCAGTGGGCGAGCTCTCTTTCTTGTTACTGCACGCACAGTCCAAAGAATGGCGTCTATCTGTTTGTCATGGGGACACAAAGTTACTTGAATAAAGCCAGAGGACAAAGTCGTGACAGTGCTGGACTTTCTGAATATTTACAATGAGACTAATGCAGCTTTCACACTAAAATTAGCGAGTCAACGCAGGTTTTTTTCAACACGGGTTAACCCGCTAACAATTGACAAGTGACTCTTTTCCCCCTGCTAGCAGACCTGGGTCTAATCGGCAGCAGATGAGCTGCATGGCTGTTTTTTCTCCTCTGGTGTGTTGCGCTGATGTCATTACATTGATGACATCAGCAGCGCAACGAAACACGACCATGTAAACAATGGATAGGAGCATGCAAGCTGTGGATACGTTGGTCAGCTGTTTTCTGTACTTTGTACTTCTGTCCCTCTTTAAAAATGTACAAATTTGGCGCAGACTGGTACAAAGGCGGATGGAATTTGTTGCTGAGATGGCAAATAGTCACGCAAGTTACAGATGGAGGGGACGAGCGTGATGTTATGCCGTGGGCACGTTACCCTGGCGTCATCCATAAATTAGCGGGTTGACCCGGGTGTGATGTTCCCACTGAAGCCGATCAGAGGCGAGCTGATAATAACCCTTGTCGCTTGCAGGGTCAGTCGACCCGGGTTGAAATGCCCATTAGACCCTTTCAAACACCAACAGGAGCTGACTTTAACTGGGTTTAAACGGGTTTTTTGGCCAGTCTGAAAGGGGAATAATACACCCGGCTGGGCTGAACAATATATCATTGTTGCATCGACACTGTAATGTGCACATTGGCAACAGATGTGCAATGTTGGTCACATGACTCAGAGCACATGCTGCTATTTGTTTACAGTTAAATGCAACTTTCCTCGTGTCCTTGACAATGTAAAGAGAAAGTCTGTCAGATATCACCATAGTAGGTTTACTCAGAGACTGCTGTACATACAGAACCTTCATGTTAAAAGCACTTCTGATGTAAAAGCTAAAGAAGATGCTTGTCACAGCTACAGTTGTGTTACAGTTTAAAAAGTGATTGTGTCAAATAGAGACTTTGAGTTATTTTTTTAAATTATTTTGTTAGCCTTCTTTTTATCGTAACACCAAGAATATGTTTTAATATGTATTTGGGGGACCACAACACATAAGACATCATTTATCTAGAAATGGCCCTTGAACATTGCAACATATCTCAGGAGGAAACAGATATTGCAATATCATTTTCACCCAAATTTTGATCAGCCATAACACCCAGGCTTCCTCTGAGCATCAGGACATGTTTACACATATTTGTAAAAACAGAGTATTTTTTTCCTCTGTTTATAAAAATAATCTCATCCATACGACAGTGCAAAAATGCATTAACACATGTATTACGTTATAACAACATCCATGATGTACTTCTTTCAACAAAACACTTAAACTTGTGTCTGCTCAATAGTCGGATGATGAAGTTAACAAGCAGTCGATAGCAAATAATAATAATCCATTTATAATAAAGTAATGAGAAACAAATGAGAAACAGACACAGAACTCAGGAATCCAGTGCTTACTTAAACAGAGCACGTCAAATAACCACCATAGAAAGGAATTATCACAACACGGGATATATATAAAAAGGATAAAATTGACCAATAAAATAGAATCAGTCATATAAGTAATTAATTTCAGTTTCCAATTTTCTGCCAAAAATCTATATATTATATTGTTTCTTAAAGATCATTAATTCTTGCTCTTCTTAAAACAAAAGACCATTAAAATAAAGATTCGTTATATGAACTAGTGCAGAGACTAGTACAGAAAGAAAAAAAAAAGTGGCATTTTCTTTTGAATTCGAAGAAGCCTCTTGTAATATTAGTTGTGTTGAGCTATTTCAGTTGTTCTTGTTTTATTTGTTTATTGCAAACAGCTGGAAGTTTATAAATTTTGCCAATAAACCTAACTAGCAATGGGGGTTGAATAATTTTGATTGCAACTGTATATATGTAAAAATTGCAAAGGTTCTGTACAATTTAGACAAGAGTGTCAGAGTTTGTCAGAAAAAAAGAGAATTAAAAACAAAAAAACGCCTAACACTGGATGTCTGGGCTTTTACATTTGCCGTCATGGTATCAAACATACAACAATATCATTTGTTTTTATGAAATTAATGTCAAATGAAATGTTACGACCACCACTTGTTGTTGCCTTACCAAATCTAAAATAAAAACTGTGTCCTGCTTGTTGATATGAATGATTAATAAATGATTTCTGCTCTTTCTTGTCCAGCTTTAGTGTCTGGTTGTAGTTCAGCTCTGTTAGTTCAGTTTTACAGTCCTCTGCAGTTCCTGTAACATCTTTTTTTTATGACTTACCTGTACTTTCTCTTCATGGTCACATTGACAGCGAATGCTTTGGCTGAGCCTTCAGCTTTCTTCCCCTGGATAAAAAACATACGTTATTATATCACACAGACAAAACATTGCATCATACAGTTTGTAGAACATTAAAAGCAGCATCATCAACAAGAAAACAAATGAGGAAGTTTGAACAAAACAAACAAAAATAATTTAACATAAAAGGTTAAAGGGCATTTCAAACTTATACTTGTGTGACAGCAGCAGTGTGTGATTTCATTTCATTTAAAGTCAGAGCGCTCAGACTGCATGTCTACTGTGCCAAAAAGCTAGAGCATAGGAGCTTGCTTACATTTCCGCGAGCTGCATGTCTGTCTTAGCCGCAATAGACAGGAAAATGATAAAAAAGAGTAGGGGTGTCCCGATACTACTTTTTCACCTCCGATACGATACCGATATTGCAGCCTTGACTATTGGCAATTTACCGATATCGATCCGATATGATATCAGCAGGAATCATTCATACTTTTATGACTTATTTTGTAGTATGGACTGTAAGAAAAGGCTTGATCAAGTAAGATTACTCAAAGAGAGAACAGTAGTCAGCAATAGTAGGAATGAGAAAAACTGACCCATTTGTTATTAACCAATGGGTTAAATAAATTTTAACCTTAAACATCAGAATATACTACAATTAAATTAGATAAAAAAAATAAATTAGAAGACCCTGAAAAGTTACCTCAATAAATCCAATAAAAACAAAAACATATTTTTTAAATTGCAAAATAACTACTTTGTTTAACTTAAACATAAGCATATTCTACAACTGAATTAAATAAATAAAAAATAAATTAGAATGTACAGCTTGTATCGGAGAGCTAATATCGGAGATTTTAGATGCAGGCCGATATAATCCGATATTTGTTTTTTTTATCTGATATTGGACCGATATCCGATATCAATATCGGATCGGGACACGCCTGAAAAAAGAGAGCCATATTTGTCCTGTATCAGCACAAATGTTTGCCCACAGAGATAGAATATTTCACAAAAATGACAGAAAACCTTTAATTACACTTCCTGTCTGTGCCTTTTAGACTTAAAAATCAGCCAGCCTTTTCTGTGGAGAAACTCCCCTTGTTCATACAGGATCCTTTTATTCGGGCTCTAAAACACACCCTGATCATAATTACCAGCTGTTATGCACTGTAGCCTACTCATGACCGACTTAAGGTGCCTTCACACCAAACGCGACCTGAGCAACCACTCTCCGTGTAAAGTCAATGTACAGATGCGATGGGGCCGCGCTGGCCCTCATGCGATGTGACAGACGCGATCTGTCCTACCAGGTTGCTCTGGAAGTGCATCTAGGTCGTGTCGCTTGGTCGCCGGCGTCTCGTGTGGTTGTGCTGCGACAGCCAATCAGTGTTGTGTATGTGTGTCAATTTTGAAGTGGATGTATGCCAAAAAAGATTGAAGGGTTCACGGGATGTATATACGAGGTAAAAGAAGGAGGGGGGAAGAAGCGGGTCAGCAGGAGGGCCAGTGAAGAAGTTGTTACTGTACCTCGCTCAATGTTGTACTGGAGACACGGACGACACCTGTGACTGTGAACAACTGCTTTTATTCCAGCTCTAGAGTGACAATCCATGCCCGTGTGGGAACATCAGTAAGTGAGTACATTAGTTCCGCCTTATTTAACAGAAGTGTTGAATCTTATACTCACAAATATATAATATAGGATATGATATGATCACGGTCAAACTCAAGTGGGTGTGATGTCACTGAGCGACCCAACAGTAACAGAATGAGCTATTTTATGGACACTTGACACAATCTCAGTCGTCGGTGTGAACGCACCTTTACTGTTGCCGTCCGCTGTAGTGAGTGATGTCTTATTAGTTATGTGTCTGCAAAAGGTCCACAGGCCATGCTCAGAAGAATAACAGTGATGACTGTTTAAGTTCTCTCTGTTTACATTTGTTTTCAGCATTTGTTTGAGGGCTGTACAAGTGTCAGTAGCATGTTTGCATCATGTTTATATTTTTTAAATGGTAAACATAAAACTCAAAATAAAACAGAAAAGTATAAACCAGTGTTAATTTTATTGACTATTTTCCATCAACAACCTTTTTTACCCTGATGAAAACTAGACAGTAACTAATAAAAACGTGCACATGGACAAAAACTAAAACTAAATTAACTGACATTTTCGTCAACAGATAAAAAAGAAACGAAAATGTTTGACAGAGACTTAATCCAATCAGACCTAATTTGTTCATGTAAAAAGTAGAGACAAGTTAGGAATATATCCAATCACAGCTACTTTGGTTGTGTGGAAAGGTTGGATGAGTTAAGAGGGACATCCAATCACAACTGCCTTAGCTTCATGGTGGTGGGATAAGTTGGGGAGCGATCCAATCAGAGCTACTCTCTTTATGAATTGATATATTCATGTAGAGCAGGTTCACTGTTTGTTGTCAGTTCTGGTATTGTAACTGAGATGCTCTGCCAGGTAGCCTAAATAAAGGTGACTGCATTTCACACAAAAGTTAAATTTAATTCTGTTCATTTATACATTTAAACTTTACTAGCATTCAATAAAGGGTTATTAGATGTTTCATTTTATCCAAGAGTAAAACATGACATCAGAAATTCAAGGAAACACAAAAAATGCCTTACATTTTACACTTCATATTTTAGTCGACTAAATTTACAGTAGATTTTGTCGACTAAAATGTTGTGAAATTTCATCAACTAAAACGAGACTGGAATTAAAACAATTTAATGACTAAGTTCTGACTAAAACTATAAGATACTTTAGGCAAAAGCCTATAACTTAAACTAAATTAAAAAAGAATTTGACCCAGTAAAATAAAACTGGAAGGTCTTTTTAAATTAAACTTAGAAATAAGATTGTTTATTAGGGATACTCTGAATATTGGACATGTATTGAAACTTGACCTTCATCACTGATTTGATGAAACATGAAAAGGGTGAAACACTCTCCAGCAGACATGAATGCAAATCTACGATGAGCCAGTTTTCATCTTCACTCTGGACAGTAATAGACTCAGTGTGCAGGAGGCAGCGTCCCCTTGTGGTTGTTCAACATAATGACAAAGTTCTTGTCTCACCTTTGTGCTGTCAAATGAACCAAAACCCATCAGCTTCATCATCTCTATCTCCTCCTCGGTTTTTCCTTGCATGTCTTCAGCTGTGATGTTTAAAAAAAGAGAAAAGAGATGTTGAACTCCCAAACTTGGAATTATCATAAGTACAGAAGGAACAGACTTTCTTTCTTACTTTCTGCACAGGTAGAAAATGATGCACTATTTGAGCCCGTTACCTGAGATCTGGATTGGTTTTGATGGCTTATCCTTGCCCTCTTTGCGCTCATCGTCACGTCGATCTTTTTGCCTCGAAGGAGAGAGAGAGGAGGAACGGTGACGCCGAGGAGGAGACCTGCAGGAGGAACACAAAGATGGCTGCAGGACGGGTTACCACGGCTAATAATGCTTAACAAGAGATGACTAGTCTTATTTCTTTGTTCAAATCTGTACAGATTAAAAGAAACAGTCAGAATTGTCCCCTCTGAAAGAACACTTAGAGCCAAAATGTGACATGAGCTAAAGGTAAATGACAAAATATCCAAACAATCTACCAATCAATAAACAGGAAACTGATATTCACTCCCTAAGGCCATACACAAATATACACTTTACTGCCAAAAGTATCTGCTCGTCTGCCTTCACACACATATGAACTTGAGTGACATTCTTAATCCAGAGGGTTTAATATGATGTTGACCCTGTACACTTTCAGCTCTTCCAGAAAAGTATCTGCGAGGTCACACACTGATGTTGGACAGGAAGGCCTGGCTCTCAGTCTCTGCTCTAATTCATTCCAAAGGTGTTATATCTGGTAGAGGTCTGGACTCTGTGCAGGCCAGTCAAGTTCTTCCTCACCAAACTCCCTCATCCAGGTCTTTAAGGACCTGCTTTGTGCACTGGTGCACAGTCATGTTAGAACAGAAAGGGACCATCCCCAAACTGTTCCCACAAAGGCTGGTGCATGAAATTGTCCAAAATGTCTTGGTGTGCTGAAGCATTAAGAGTTCCTTTCACTGGAACTAAAGGGCCGAGCCCAACTACTTAAAAACAACTCCACACCATAACCCCCCCTCCACCAAACTTTACACTTACAACAGTGCAGTCAGACAAGTACCGTTCTCCTGGCAGTCGCCAAACCCAGATTCGTTCATCGGACTGCCAGACAGAGAAGTGTGATGGTCACTCCAGAGAACACGTCTCCACTGCTTTAGAGTCCAGCAGTGTGCCTTACACCACTACATAGATGCTTTGCATTGCACTTAGTGATGTATGGCTTGGATGCAGCTGCTTGGCCATGGAAACTCATTCCATGAAGCTCTCTACAGACTGTTCTTGAGCTAATCTGAAGGCCACATGAAGTCTGGAGGTCTGTAGCTGTTGACTCTGAAGACCATTGGTGACCTCAGTGCTCTAAGACCCTCAGTATCCCCTGACCCCGCTCTGTGATTTTATGTGGCCTAACACTTCGTGGCTGAGTAGCTGTTGTTCCCAGTCGCTTCCACTTTGCTATAACAACACTAACAGTTGACTGTGGGATATTTAGTAGTGACAAACCTTCACAACTGGACTTATTGCTCAGGTGGCCTCCTATCATGGTACCACGATGGACTTCACTGAGCTCCTGAGACCCATTCTTTCACAAATGTTTGTAGAAGCAGTCTACATGCTGAGGTGTTTGATTTTATACACATGTGGTCATGGAAGTGACTGAAACACCTGAATTTAGTGATTTGGATGGGTGAGTGAATACTTGTGGCGATATAGTGTATATACCAAATATAAACCATCCACCCTTCATTCCACGCGGTAAAACAGTTGCCATTCATTCTGAAAAAAAAAGAAAAGAAAAAGAGCATTCACCTCGAGCGCCTTCTGTGTGGTGAGCGAGAGCGACTTCTACGACGGTCTCGGTCACGATCTCGCGAGCGAGAGCGATCCCTGTCCCTCCGCCTTCGCTCACGGTCTCGTGAAGTAGAGCGTGAGCGTCTTCTTTCTGCAGGACACAGGCAAATGACTACTGATGACAAAGTCAACTGTGAGATGCATGAATCCTGTGTGTGGCAAAGTATCAAAAACTAAGACTGTGTGACAAAACAAGTGACATGTGAAATGCAATAATTTTGTTCGTAAATAAAATGTTGATCTAAAACCCTCATTATGTCTTTTGGGTTTACTACCAGATAATATCTTCTTCTTTGTTTTTGTTAGATCATGTTTGATAACGCGAGATTTCTGTCTTGGAGGACAAGATTCTGGATCAGTGGTGGGACAAAATTGTTATATGTGTGGTGTGTTGAGATTATCAGAGCACACCACACACAGTACGATCAAAACTGTTCAAAGACTGATTTTTTATTTTCATGCGTGGGGTCTCTAACAGAAAAAATAATTTCTTCAGATTTAGAAAATTTAGAAAATCCTTATGTGCGGACCTTGCTTTAGTGTGTGGTGCATGCAGGCATGTGGTGCAGCGAAGAAACTCCTTATCCTACTGATGTCCTTTTTTGGTCACCAAATAAAGTAACACAGGTCAAGCCCTTACCCCCCGTTCTCTCTGTTTGATGGCGTACAGTGAATCTGGATCATAAAGCTGTCACTTCTCCATGCTCAGCATGGCTGGACTGTATGAAAATAATATCAGAATGTATCCAGACTTCAACAGATCTGTTTTTGTTTGTTTTTTTAAGTAGAGCAGGACACATCAGTTATGCTAGAATCCCTGTATTTATCCATCATTTAATAGTCTACAAATGTTAAACAGGTTTGATGTTACTCTTGTTGTATTTCAGTTTCTTTACAGTTTATTTACCACTTTTTCCATCCGTTTTTTGTAACAAGGACCCAGATTCATTGTTAGTGCACCAGGGGACAATTTCAGATTTGGATTTTCTAAAGTGCGGCAAACAAATTCACCCCCAAAACCATTCAGTGATCTGTTATGAGTAATAATCTATTATTATGCAAAGGGACAAAAGATAAGATAATTCTTAGCTTTCCGTCATGCTTAAAATACTGGTATACTGCAACTGGTGCCACCACCAGGGCCAAAATCCAGTGTTTAAATTTCATATTGGACAACCAACGCTGATCCAAGTGGCAATTAGACTGGTTCAGACTCTTGAAGATGTTTCTCCTCTTCTTCAAACTGCTTCTTCAGTTCCAAAACTCGTCATCAAGAATCTGAAGCAGCCCAGTTGCCACTTGGATCAGCATCAGATGACTGAGCACCAACATCGACATCATTAGACAACATTTTCTACATTAGACATGATAAAAGAGGTCCATGTTGCTGCATTTAGTGTCACGTAGACAACTCTACCAATGACCAGACTACAAAAGGGACATTTGATAACAAAATTACAACATGCAAAATAAACCTGAAAGTGAACTTCAGTTTTAAAGGTTATCATAAACGTACCATTCATGTTTTATTTTCTTTGATAGTGTCAAACATGGATTATTATTTATTATTTTGTGGAAAAATCTAAGATTTTATTTGTGTACAATGTTGCCTGGTCATAGCATGTGTTTATATTTATAAATTAACATTGAACAAAAAATAGGGAAATCACTGTTTTTGTACATTATGTTTTTCTTGGCAACAGTTCTTTTACTGTTGAACAGCTTGTTTTTTTCCTTTTAAATGGTGTTATATTATGTTCAACAAAGACAAGTATGGCGCTATACAAATAAAGATTGATTGATTTAAGTTATATTTAGCAGAGACAAATGTGATGAGGACAGATTTATGATCTAGGTGTCCATGGGTTTGTCACATCATAAATTCTCATTTTAGTCTCTTTGTCTTTGCTTGGATGGATACATCTCTGGGTGTTTGTATAGATATATATATTTATACATATATATATATATGCATTTGTATATATATATATATATATATATGTGTGTATTTATAAAATAAAGAGAATGGGTTCAGCCTGCTCTATTGTAAAGCGCTTTGAGATAACACTTGTTATGAACTGGTGCTTTACAAATAAAGATTGACTGACTGAAGGAACATGCATTTATGGGATGAGCAGCCTGAACTCAAAAATGCATGTTCCTCATAAACGTGGCACCATTTTAAAGGAAAATAAAAAAGGCTTTCAAACTGTATAACATTTATTGAAATGATCTACCAAACACTGATGTCCTTACTTTTTCTGTTAATTCTGTATATATACGGTATATTAAGGTTTAGAGCAAACAGTGGTGCGCAATGAATACAATGATTACGGTAAGTCTGATTACTCAAGTCTAACATTAGTCCACGTTTTGAAGCATAATAAGCAGACGATTGAAATGAAACCTTACTAAAAAAGTCTAGTGATATAATAGGAACAGAAAACTTAAAATAAGACAAAAATATCTGCATACTTCTAGAAAATTCCCCATCCGACCAAACGTCCCAAGTATGCTAATGTCACATTGTGTTCTTCACTACAAACGTGATGATAAACTATTAAAAATGTATGTACCTCATTTATCAAGTTTAGTTGACAAACAGATATATTAATAATAACTGAAAAGAGGATCTAGGGCACACAGATGACTTTATTTTTCTGCTGTAGTAACAGATATCTGACCAGAGGCTCCTGAAGTTAACCAAACGTTAGCCGTTAGCTTCTCTTCTTCGTACCTCTTCTCGGAGGAGTTCGACTTCTGCTCCGGCCCATCCTCCTCACGGCTCAGGCAGCTCACCCGTGGTTCACTGTAACAGCAAATACAGATTAAAAGAGGAGGAAAAACTATGGACTGTCTGAATATCGATGTAAGCAAATGTCTGCCGCTTCGAGGCTGGCTGTCGTCGCTTTGAGCTGATTTCCGGTGAGTTATGTTCGTCAGAGCGCCGCCTGCAGACCAGGAGGTGGATGTTTGTTGGTGTCAGCACGGCGGTCCGTCAGAGGTTATGACCTGTTCACTGATTATCTTACTGTTAAAATGGTCAAACCAGCTCAAATAGCTTAAGTTTACAGTGGTGCACTGAAAGGGAGATACTTAGGATGATTTAAAGGGTCCTTGACTGATAGGGGCCTTTTATAAATATTATAATATTAGTATATTTTGCATATCAATTTATTTCCGTTTTGCCACCGACCGTTAAACAGATTCTTCTTGACGTGCATAAAAATACCAGGGGCTTCTTGTCTGTGATTGCAAAAACAGGATTATTCAGGCACCTTAGAAACTACCTTAAGATAAATTATATAACAAAGAGGCCCCTTTGAGCTTTTATTTGGAGGAAATTTGTTTAGTTAATGCATTTTGCTGTCAAAACAGAAAAAAATGACTATAGAGCAAGACAAATGTATAGTCTGCACAAGTTTTGAATCTTTTGCAGGGTTAAAAGACCAGAGATTCATTTTTTTTGTTTCTTTTATTTAACCTTTATTCACCAGGTTTGTCCCATCGAGATCAACAAATCTCTTTTACAAGGGAGACCTGCACCTAGGACTGATTATATGATAAATAAAAGCATTATAAATGCTTAAAATAGTCAACAGCTCCACTTTTTTAAGCTTATTTGTGTTCTAAAACAGAACAACTTATCTGTATGATTGTAATTCTATCTATCTGTCTATCTATCATCAGGGGTATGTATTAGGCATCTGGAAAAACAATGCATATTGCATAATAGGGGTTTAAACACATTGTACTTTGTGCAGGACACAATATTGAGCCCTTATTGTATTCAGAGCTCAATATCCACATTAAAATACTGTCTCTAATCATTGTTATTCATGTTAGACATGGATATGGATGAATCTGCAACATAGAAAAGAAAAAATCTGCCCAGGTGACAGAAATAAAAAAAAACTGTTGTGGAGGCAGAGTCAACTGACCACTAGAGGCTGAACTACAATACAAAACAAATTACCAGAATTTCTACAAATTATCATCCAATAAAATACTGTGCTACGAAATATTAATACAATATTGCCCTGCAAAAAACTGGTGCATTGATTTTTTTCTTGCACCCCTGCTAAAAGGAAAAGTATGCAGAAGAATGCAGAAGCAAAGGGTCTTACATGAAAGTAAATGGTTTTATCCCATATTAAGGACGCTTGAGAAATAAGAAATAACACAATTTTCTACGTAAAAAAAAGTTATGAATGCATGTCAACATTGCTCTCAGTCAGGTTTGAAATCAAAGTTGATCTTTAATGACTGATACACATGGTAACCTTGCAACACTCACTGATACATCCTAATGGAAAAATAAATTAAAACCATGATGCAAACATCGCACATCAGCATTTTTGCTAAAAGCTACTCAAAACAGGAAATAATAACAACTTTTAAGAGGTATTTTGCACACATACATTATAAAGAAAATGAGAAAAGTGGAATGTTCAGTACCTTCAGTATCTTGTTACTGGTATTCAGACTGCATCGGCAAGCAACAAATTCTTTATGCTTCAGTATTTTTTGGGGGGTCTTCTTGACTTATATAGCAGATTGTGTTTTGTTGCAAGCCAGTATATTTTCCATTGTTCATCCCTGCTGTAGTAATTTCAGTAGGCGGTTAGTTGAACACAAAACCAGCATTCAGAAGAGCACAATCAGTAGCTAGGAGTATACTTCTACACGTTTATACTGCGCCTGTGCTCACACAGTTTACCTGCAACATCTATCTGATAAAGAGAACCAAATCATGACTTGAGGATGCCTATGATGATCAACAAATGCAACGATCTAAATGTAAATATACATGTGAGAAGTGCAGATATATGGAGAAAGGGTGCATAATTCAGATAGATGACGTTCTGACTGTGTTGTGGATACAAAAAATGGTATGAAAACAGATTCTGAGCTGCAAGTGCACGGGATCAGAAGAGTCACCACGGTGTTAGAAAGAAAGATGTCAGACTGTGTACACAGTGAAGTTAGGGTATGGTCTGGTAACACTTTATAAAAGCTGCACTCCACTGGGCAATAATAAAGCACACGCTAATTCACAACTAATCATCTAAATACGACTTTTTAATCCTTTATATGCCATTTATTAACTCAATTAAAATACTTTATTGATGCATTAATAACACATAAGTAACCTCACACACCAAATGGACCGGTAAGTATATTTCACTCATCCATCCGGGCAACAGCCCACAGAGATTGTTTGGGAATGGGCTGAATCATTCAAAAGCACATCCGGGAGGTGCTTGGACAATCGTTCTGTCAAGCAACACTTATTACAAGCCAATCAGATGATGTAGTAGGTGGGTGCTACTGTCGCTGTTTAGAATTCAAAATGTTTGCCACTTACTAAAACAAATTGTTGCCAAAATGTGTTAGAAGTGGAGCCTTTTTAACAAAAAATACTTTGTGTTGCTTGTTTTTCATTCAGTAAAGAAATGTGGTGCAGATCTGATAAAACTGCTGCTGAAGCTCTTAGCGCCTACGCTAATCTCTGCTGTCGTCTCGCTCGTAGCTCCCACCTCTTTCTGTTCAATTTGGCTGTCCCACTTCAGGCCACTCTTAATGGTTGTAGATTAAAGCTTGGCAAGATGGATCTGCCTGATGACACACATTGAATCAGGTGGATCCCACTGTTCTGCAGGGATAACACATTAGTAAAACACTGTTAAAAATTAATTCATTTTCTTTGAAGCATGAATAATTCATTTTTTTACTAATTAGCACAGTGTTCAATGCTGTGTGGCGAACCAATTTATCAATCTATAACATGTTTTATTAGTCCAATACTTTCACTCTTCATTGATGATGGATTTACTCTTTTTAATCAACTATCTGATCCTCCACAAACCAGGTTTAAGGGGTTGTTGACGGTCTATCTGACCCAAGGATGGGAGTTTCTGCATCATATTTGATTCATCCTAACTGCTACTGACAAACGGTCTGCACGAATACATACAGGTGCTGCTGCCTGTTATCTTCCGTTGGGTCCATAGATAAACCATAAAGTCTCAGTGTCAATCCAATGTCAGGTCTTTCCACTATTAGATGCAAGTTCACTTTGCTCATTCATTTTACTGTTTTTTTATACTTTTGTGCTGTTGTGATTTAACTTGGCACACCAGACAGATCGTGCAATATGTCACTAGTCCATCTGGGAAAAAAGCCCATAGAAAGTGTTTCGGGAGGGCAGAACCTTTCAGAAGCATATCCAGTAGGTGATTGGATGATTGTTCTGTCATTCAACATTTATTACAAGCCAATCAGATCATTTGGTTTGCAGGTGCTACTGCACTCCAGATTGTGAGCCATTTCCTAAAACAAACTCTCATGTCTAAAGTGGAGTAAAAATATCCTTACTGTAAGAGAAGCTTGTAGTGCTGACATTTGTTTTTCATTTAATAAGGAAATGCAGTCCAGATCTGATAAAACTGCTACTAAAGCTATTAGCATCTATGCTAATCTCTGTCCATGCATTCACTTCCTGCTCTGAGAGGCTCTGATTGGGCCGTCCCGCTTTGGGCCACTCACAATTGTTATAGATTGGAGCTTGGCAAGATGGATCTGCCTGATTACAGACATTGAATCAGGTGGATCCAGTTGCTGAGCAAGTTAGTGGTGATCAAAAGGAATGAGACATCATGTCTTGGTTGGCCTCTTTCACAGCATCAAAAGTTATCACCAGTGCTTATAACTGGGATTTTTAAGGCTCATAAATGCAGGGTAAAACATTATCACATTATAATATCCCAAAAGCATGCTTATAATGTGGTAATAATGCACTAGAACAAGGGGCTCCATAGAAAATGTAACCACTGAAACAGCAGAGTCAAAACCTTAGCCCTTAACTTAAGCCTCAACAGAGCATTTATGACCATGCTTCTAAATGGCACAAGGAATAATTAATGGTTTATAGATGAAGATTTAGATAGCTAGTGATGCTAAAAACAGTGTAGTTATCATAAAGTGTTACCGACAGTTTGATAGCACAGCAGGTGAAAAGAAGACAAAAGTAGTTCAGGGACTCTGTGTTTGTTTATGTGACAAGATGTAGTGAAATGATGTATCAGACCTCAGTGAAATCATATGTGAAAATAATTCTTAGTGTTTGTAACCTGCTTTCGATGAATCACCACATTAGTGAGAACCTTTGTTACAGTAAAGCATTTGAGAGTGGGTTTAGCACGCCGTGTTGGAGAATGACATCTTCACTGACTGTGTGTGAATCGGTCTGATGTGGTTAACTCATCTGTTGTACACTAACAAAATGTTTCACAGTAGTTTTTCACCAAGGTCTTTTCTGTCCCAGCTCTTCAGGTCTCTGCCTTCTCCTTCTGCTTTTTGCTCTTTTTCAGGAAAGACGGAGGCTTGAACTTCTTTTTCTTCTTGGACGGGGACTTGGAGGGGGAGCCCTCGGGGGTGCCACCTTGCAGTTTGATGGGCGGAGCTGCTGGTGGGGAGGAGGTGTCGTTGGTGGTGAGGGCCTTCATCCCTTTCTCCAGCTCCTCTGTCGTCTGCTTCTCCTCCTCGCCTCCGTTCTGTATGGCTGGAGAGTCGGGTTTGACCTCTTCTGCACGAAGAATTGAAGAGAGAGAGAAGATTTAGTAACAACATGGGGAGCCTTGTGTCGGCGACAGCTGCAAAGCTACATGCTGGAAACATCAGTGCAGATGAACATGCTTGCTTTGAAGGGATATGCCAACTTTTTTTTTCTTTTCGTGTCTTGCCTCACTTCCGAGTCCATGACAAGCAGATAGACACCATTCTTTCAACTGTGCGTGCAGAAACAACGAAGAGACAGGCAAAGCTTGCCCACAGCTAATTAGCTTAGCTCAAACACTGGGAGTCGGTGGGTACTGTTAGCCTGCCTCTGCCTACAGTCATCAGATGAACTCTTTATTTTTTTTTTTTACCACTTTATGTTACGTTATCTTTCACTATCATCGCATTATCTTCTACTTGCAAACAGAGGCTTTGTTTCTGTGATCTACTTCTGTGGTGGTTTGTGCTGGTGATGTGACATTTGTGAACAAGTTAAGTCTTTTGAACAGCTCTTTTAAGTGAACCACAAGAACCGATTTGCTGTTGTTTGTGAGCGGCTCACTCACAACTGCGAATCGGCTCTCATCAATTACTCCCAGTGTTTGAGCTAAGCTAATTAGAAGTGGGTGAGCTTTGCCCTTCTCCTTTTAGTTAGTGTTGTCTTCACAAAACAAACTCTCATAAAAACATGTTGGAGGTGGAGCAAAAATATCCTTTCTCTTGGGAAGCACTTTCATTGTTTTTATATGTTTTGACTTCTGAAGTCTGATAAAACTGCTGCTTCAGCTGTTAGCATCAATGCTAATCTCTTTATGAGCTGTCACTTCCTGCTGTCGTCTCACATGTGGCTCCCACCTCTTCCTGTTTTAAAGGATGCTGATTGGGCCGTCCCACTGATAAGTTCAACTGTCGAGATCAAATTGAATGCACCATAATAACTCTGAGTCAGCTAACCCTTACTTAGCTCTTTGATTGGTGTTATTATCAGCATTACTGTCCAATCATTCCCCACTATTACCATCTTATTACCAGGTAAATACCTGGTAATTAGCTAGGTATAAATAGAAGGGTTACCATCATCTTGTAGAATTGTTTCCAGCACCTTGTTGAAAATAGAAGATTTAAGACAGTTCTTTAAAGGGATACGCCAACTATTTTTTCTTGAAAAAATAGTTGGCGTATCCCTGAAAAGCACATAGACACCACTCTTTCGATTGTGCATCCAGTAACAAGAAAGAGATGGGCAAAGCTCGTCCACTGTTAATAAGCTTAGCTCAGACACTGGGAGTCAATGGGTAGTGTTAGCCTGCCTCTGCCTTGTTGACCTACTTACAAGCACTTCCGCTTGTTCGCCTGGCATGCGCCCTAAGGTTTAGTTTCGTATGTATCACTTTCAAAAATTACATAAAGGGTTAATCTTAGTCTAAAAATAGATAACACAACATAACGTAGTAAAAAATGAGTCACAACAAGCACACAGAACCATTTGGAGTTGCTGAGGAGTTTATCTGATGACTCTAGGCAGAGGCAGGCTAACAATACCCACTGACTCCCAGTATTTGAGCTAAGCTAATTAGCGGTGGGCGAGCTGTGCCCATATCTTTCTTGTTTCTGCATGCACATTCAAAGGAATGGTGTCCATCTGCTTGTCATGGACTAGGGAGTGAGGCAAGACACAAAAAGAAATAAAAGTAGGCTTATTCCTTTAAACAAAAGAGTTACTAACAAGGTGTGCCTGATAAAGCGGCACGTGATCGGATATCAGCTGTGTAATCAATCATTGCTAGTGAGATCATCCTCATACAAATCTTAAGAAGTCTAATCTGAGGCACTAATTTCTAATATTTGAACTCATGTGACTATTTTAAATATTCCATTTGAATGAGACTAAATAAAACTTTCCTCTGATTTCCTTGGCAAAATGAAGTATTGCCTCTGGCTATTTCATAACCTGTTTAAAACTACAGAGAGTGTATTCGTGGCTCATGAGGAGGTGTAAGGTTGTCAGGGAGCGTTTGAAGCATGAGAGGGCAGAAGCAGTGCTGAGTCACACATGAGCTTGTGTATGAGGCGAGCAGGGCGGGCGGTCGGTCAGCGCTCTGCAAAGCCTCACCTGAGAGGGGAGTGCTCTTTGTGGGGGAGGTAGCAGGGGCAGACTCCGTGTCGTTTGCCACCTCCTCCCCTACTTAGGCAAACACAGACAGACAGACAGACAGACAGTCAGACAGACAGACGGACATAGTAAGGGCTCAGCTGTGCAGGTCTTCGGATTTGATGTAAAGAGGTGAACACAGTTTCTAAGACATGAGAGAAATTTTGCTCTCAAAGGGGGCTGTGTGATACATTTTGAACTTTAAATGACTATTAGTTTGTTTTCAATCAATTCAAACAAAATTTTTATGCTTATATCAGGCAAAAAACTTAAGAGCAGAACTAGAGTGCACCATTTTTATAAACCCCAATTTCAATGAAGTTGGGATGTTGTGTAAAATGTAAATAAAAACATAACACAATGATCTTCAAGTTCTTTTTGACCTGTATTCAATTGAATACACTACAAAGAAAAGATATTTAATGTTCAAACTGGTAAACTTCGTTGTTTTTGCAAATATTCTCTCATTTTTATGCCTGCGACATGTTTACAAAAAGCTGGGACAGGTGCAACAACACCTGTTTGGAACATTTCACAGGTGAACAGGCTAATTGGAAAGAGATCAGTGTAATGATTGGGTATAAAAGGAGCACCTTGGCTAAGGATGGGGTGAGGTTCAACGACCTTGTGAATAACTGTGTGAGCAAATAGTCCAAAAGTTTAAGAATGGTTTTCAATGTACAGGTGCAAAGAATTTAAGGATTTATCATCTACAATCCATAAGTTCATCAAGAGATTCAAAGAATCCAGAGAAATCTCTGCAAGTAAGCGGCAAGGCCGAAAACCAAAAAGGAATGCCTGTCAATCCTTTAGGTAGCACTGAAATAAAAAGCAACATCAGGATATTATCACGTAGGCTCAGGAACAATTCAGAAAACCATTGTCAGTTAACACAGTTCTTTGTTACATCTACAAGGTCAAGTTAAAACTCTATCATGCAAAGCCAAAGCCAAATAATAACACCCAGAAACGTTGCTGTCTTCTCTGGGCCTGAGCTCATCTGAGATCGACTGACACAAAGTGGAAAGGTGTGCAAATTGTTTTTGGAAATTATGGACATTGTGTTCCACCGGGCTAAAGAGGAAAAGGCCCATCCAGACTGTCATCAGAGCAAAGTTCAAAAGCCAGCATCTGCAATAGTATGGGGGTGTTAGTGCCCATCCCATGGGTAACCTGCACATCTGTGAAGGCACCATTAATGCTGAAAGGTACAAACAGGTGTTGGAGCAACATATGCTGTCATTCCAGCAATGTCTTCTCCAGAAATGTCCCTGTTTACTTAAGCAATACAAAGCCAAGACACATTCTGCATGTGTCACAACAGTGTGGTTTTGTTGTACAAGAGTATGGGCACTAGACTGGCCTGTCTGCAGTTTTTATTGTCAAAGTACAAAGCTTTAACAATTAGTGTCCTCATTTCCCAAATGCTTAAGAGTGTTGTTAAAAGGGAAGGGGATGTAACAGAGAGGTAAACATGTCCCTGTCCCAGCATTTTTTTGGAACAAGTTGTAGGCGTTAAATTCAAAATGAGTGAATGTTCAGAAAAAAACAACAGAGTCGGTTTGAACATTATATATCTTGTCTTTGTCATGTATGAGTTCAGGTCAAAAAGGATTTGAAAATCACTGTATTCTGTTTTTATTTAAATTTTACATGATGTCCCAACTTCATTGGAATTGGGGTTTGTATTTACAGAGGATCAACAAGAGACCACCATGTTTCAATGTTTGGTACTGAATACATATTGGTATCCATACATGGGAAAAGAGCAGCCTCTTTAAGCAGTGCATCTCAGGAGGTGCAGCCTCAAGGCCCTCCACACTGCAAAAACTCAAATGTAAGAAAGATTATTTATCCAATTTCTGCTCTAAAAATCTCACAGGATTTATTGTAATCCAAAATTGCCCTGGCATGTCCAGCTACACATCGTATTTCAGTGTTTAAAAACAAAAATTAAACCCTGAATTGCTTGTAATAAGTTAAAACATCTGCCAATGTAGCAAGACAAATTTTACTTGAACGATGCCTTGAACATAAAATGTGCTGTCTTAAGTAGTTTCTATACCTGATTTTAAGACCCTCAAGGAGTAAAATTTTGCTTGTTTCATTGGCAGATATTTTCTGGTAATTACAAGTTATTCAGTGCTTTATTTTTCTTTCTATTCCTTGTAATAAAATATCCAGAAGTGTTGTGTAGTGGGCCAAAGTGTCTTTTCTTCATTACATCACAGCTTGCTTTTCTCACAGTGTAATTAAACAATGTCACGCTTACTGGTCGCACTATGCATCATAAGAGCTAGTTAGCAAGCTCATCTACCAGAATAAGTGAGTTATTGTTTAACTTGGAGCAGCAAGAGGATCAAATGTCTCAAAAATATTTGACAGGTGAAAATATGTGCCAAATGTTTTACAACAGTCACAAATTTTAAGTCTGTGAACAAACAGGATCGACTTTAATGCCTGTTGGTGTCCACAGCAGTTATAGAGGTCACTGGTTAAAAACTGTAACACCCACAGCAGAGTTGGTCGGAAAACTCTGATAGTGAGTAGAGAAGAGATCGGAGAGTGAGTCTGAAGTAATAGTCATTATTGGCGTTCAATATGCCTCACACAGCCCCTGCAGGAAGGTTAGAAGACAGAATGAGTTCATTATTGGAGACAGAGTCAGCACATTAAATGACAACACACTGTGGTGAAAGCTATGCTGGCAATGCTTCAGCTCCTTAAAAAAAGACATTTAAAACATTAAAATTTTCTGAGATACACAGAAAGGACACTCAGATTAATACATCAATAAGACATAAACATGTTAAGCTTTTGCTCAGATTAGTAGAATTTTGATTTTTCCTTTCCTGATCTAAAACCTGAGGATTACATTTTGTCCCCTAAGAAATCTAAATACTGAAAATATGCTTGTTTTACACTTCTGCACTTTTTTATTTGTTTGTATACTCTCTGTTTTTATACTATAATGAAATCATTGGGTTACAAGTTTACTGAATGTGGTCTGCTTTCATATCAACTGATCCTACAAGCAGTTTCTGAACGCTGACATCTTGTGGTAGCTGCTAAAACTGCGGTGGCCCCTCAGTCTTTGCTGCTGTTGGCTGGCCGTGACAGAGGCATGGAGAGTTTGATACGACAGCTGCTGATAAAGGTATCTTCATCAGACCGTCTTATCTTACAGTAACACCTGAAATATGGGTCACACTGGAATGTCAGTCACAGTTTTAGGAGTCACTTGGGCCCCGTATACATGACAACGTTGTCACCAGAAACAGAAAGGTTTTTCCTTTGTGTTTTCAAAAGTGCTCTGCATTCACACGATGCGCATTTACAAAGATCCATGAGAACAACTGAAAACGCTGCAGCATGCACGCCAGACCAGTAGTTGGTGATGTAGGTTTGTAGTGAAACATCAGTGCTACAACAAGCATACGCTTTCCGGTGAAGACAAACTTTTCACAAACAACAATGGTGAGTGGATACATGAAGACGCAGGAGTTTCTTGTCTGGACAACAAATCTGTCTGGATATTTTGGTCTGGATAACAAACCGAGCACAGTAAGCAGCACACATGTTGCTCTGTATACGGCCAAAGATGTTAGTGTTGTTGCTGTTGTTGGAACCTTCAGCTGAAAGAGTACTGCACATGTGCCAAGCGTCATTGTTTTTCCAGAAAATGCTGATTCCTGTTTACATGGAGACGGATACCAAAACATTTTCAAAACTTTTCACCATGGACCCTGGTATCAAAAGTTTGCAGACTTGCGCACTCCAGGCACCATTCTTATGTAAACGGAAGGCGCAAACGCAACGAAAAGTCTCTGTTTTTGTTGTCGTGTAAACAGGGCCTTAGAGGGAAAAGGGGTTTTAACTGACTTTCTCTGTGATGATTTTTTTTTGCCTTTTTTAAAAGTCCACTTCTGTGTGTCGCTCCTCTGGTACCATCAGCTTTTGCAGTATTGGCTTGCACTTATGCTTGATTTGTTACAGATGTTGAGCGCAGCCTGTGGGCAGGAACTGTTGTGAAGGGCAGACTGAGAGAGATGTGCTATCACCAAGGCCGCCTATTAGAGGGGAAAGCTTTCTGGAGCCCAGCTGCAGAGTGGGGATCATGGAGATCAGAAATGAAGTGGTCCACTATATTGGAGCAATAACAGTCAAAACACATTTTAACTGAAATACCCAGCATTTCATACTAAGTCAATAAAAGTTAATTTGGCAATTACTGCTTATAATGAAAACTTTGAGGGGCAATTCATTTTTTTGAAAAACTTCTGCTCTCACAGGAGGACTCTTCATCAGTAAAGGCTTCTGTTTTTAACCCAAAGTACTGCTTTCTCATCAGTGTAATAGCATCTGAGAACTCCACATGATCCTCCTACCTTACATTCTTGCTACAATTAAATTAAAGTGATGTTCAATGAAGGAAAATTTTTCACTTCTAGGCAGTGGTATACACAGAATGTTATTAAGAGGTAATTTTTACACTCTTTTTACACACACAATTTTCATTACCTTTATTAACCATCTTTTTAAAATATAATAAGACAGTTTATCCACTCCTTGAATAATACGTTGTCGTAAAATCAACCCTTTTTCAGTGGGTCACAAGCCTATGCCTTGGCAAATAAAATGTTAGGAAAAAAGTCCTGTGCTTTTATTTTGAAGGGGATGTTTTTATGCAGTGGAGTGTCGTCTTTTCACATAACAACAGGTGGTGATGATAGCCTGTGATGCTAATTGACACGTATCAATCGAAGGGGATTTGTTATATATTCAATAAGTAGGTACTTAGCTTAAGCTACATATTTACCACCGCCAAGGGGTTATGTTTTCGCCAGGGTCCGTCTGTTTGTTTGTTTGTTTGTCTGTTGGCAAGAATACACAAAAGCTACTGGATGAATTTAAATGAAAATTTTACCAGAGGTGTGGTTTGGTCCAAGGAAGAAGTCACTACATTTAGATGCTGATCTGATCCAGATTGACTTCACAAAAAAACACTGAAGTTCATAACAGCCATTTCTTTACGTCATCATAGGAATTTTAGTTTATTTGCAAATTGACGTCAAAGCTCACTACATTTCCCAGCTTCCCTTGAAATGCCAGCGGAGGACTTCTGCTAACAAAACGGCTAATAATAGCCTGGTAGATCAGCACGACTGAGCTGCTTGGCAGACGTCTGCGCTCTAGGAGTGCTTTTCTAGTTTTAATATTTTTTAAAATGACTTCTCAGTAGTTGGCCTTTTTTATTTCATGTTTGTGTTTTAAAGCTCTGTGGAGTCTGTTAAAGAAGGCTGAAGGTACTGAAGAGTTTGTGACAGCCCAATGATCAATAGCTTATTTAGTGCTTATGATGGACTATTATTACTTAAGAACTTGTGTCCACTTTTTTTTTGGTTTTCAATTAAAATGCAGCTAATTGAGTGTAAAAGAGAACATTTCCTTCTCTAGCGTGCAGCATCTTTTTATTGAATAAATCTGAGACATTGAAAATTTCCCTCGACTCTGGTTGCAGCTTGAAATTGAGGGGTGATGGAGGGTCCCAAAGCCAGACCAGTTGTGAACCACTGTTCTAGATGATCGCTCAACAAAATAATGCAGACTAGCAATCAAGGCCACGTCTGGCACATTAACACAGTTGAGACTCGTCTATAAAGACGTGCTGTCTCTTCTTAGATAAAGAAAAAGAGCTAAAGCAGGTCAACTTGTTATCAAGCCAGCAGTCAAGTTTAGCGCCGGCCTTTCCAGCAGAAGCATTATTCATGAAACTTCTGTTAGATATCACCCAACCTCCACTGTGGACCCCCCCATGGCTGCAAACCCCCTCCATCATCTGCTGGAAGGTCTTCCAAGGCGGGCTGAGGCTGCAGGTTCATGCCCATGTGGTTTTAAAGACATATTTACATTTCACATTTATATAAACACATTTATATTCAGCTGATTCAGCAGATATAAACTGTTTACAAAGATGCTGAATGGCTCTTAAAAAAATAAAAAATAAAATGATGGGGATCAGCTTAAGACCGTACCATCTGTCCCTCCATCCTGTTTCCTCTGAACCTCCTTGCGGTACTCCTCCAGCTCCTGGTCTGTCAGCTGGTTGAAGGGGTTTGGAGGTTCTGGCTCTGGTGGGAGTTTAGGCGGGCTGACGGGAGACTAAAAGACAAAAAGAGATACATGATTACAGCTTTAGTTCAGCAGCTGAAGAGAATATCGACAAAAGAAGAGGAGAAATGGAGGGGAATTCATTTAAATGTTGGGTAAATAGTTTACCGGAGGACTGTTGTCTGTTATTACACTGGCCAGGACTTGGGACTGTGGACCAGCCGTCTTCATGTCCTGACGATTCTGCTGGCGGATCTGGGGAGAGTCAAGCATTTCCGATAAATATCTGATCCATGTGAGTGTGTGCAGAGGGTATTAAAGTTGGACTGTGGGGTTAGGAAAAGGTCAGACCTTGTTCCGTGTCTCGATGACCTCTTGCGGGTTGGTAAAAAGAGGCACAAACTGGTTTGGGTTCTCGATCTTGATGGCTGTGCTGCCAGCTTGGGTCAGCTCTTCTGTTTTCAACCACTAAGAAAAGAAAACACAAAACAAAAAGGCGAATGATGATCCAGTCTTAGCACAGAGAATTACCCAGATTATCACACGAGGGCAAATGGATTTGAAAAAAAAAAAAAGCTTAATTAAAAAAATGATTTTTCCTTTTAAAAAACAGTTTGTTTATCCCACAGCCCTGATGTGATGTTTGTCCAGCAGAGGGCAGACTCTGCACTGCAGTTGTCATAAAGAGCAGCGGGCCTGCCCCTGCAATGCAGAGGAGAGGAGAGAGAGGAGGGTGGGAGGGACTGAGGAGGAGTGAAAACAGAGAGAGAAGCTAAACTCCACCCACTGATGTAAGAGGACCAGGCTCAGGTTGTTTTTGTCAGCAGAGGAATCATCAGGGCAGCTCCGCTCTACAGTAACTTCATGTTACATGGAAACAAAACAAATATTTGGTTTTATGATGTGAACAGTGTTCTTAGTGTGACTTTTGAGGTCAGTGGGGATGTACATGTGAATCCATCCATCCATTATATATACAGGTTATCCCTTCTGGGGTCACGAAGGGTTGGAGCCTATCCCAGCTGACTTTGGGTGAGCAGTAGCTTTGCGCAGCAGCTGGATCCACCTGATTCAATGTCTGTACTCAGGCAGATCCATCTTGCCAAGCTCCAATCTACAACGATTGCGAACACCCAAAGCAGGACGGTCCAATCAGAGTCCTTCAGAGCAGGATGAAGCGGGAGCTATGAGCGAGACGATAGCAGGAAGTGACTGCTGATATGGAGATTCATACCAAAGGTCAATTTAGAGTCACCAATCAACCTAAAGTTGCGTTCACACCGAACGCAACTGGGCAACCATTCTCCATGCAAAGTCAATGTACAAGCGTGATCAGGTGCGATCAGGCACGACCAGCCCTCCCACAATGCAACAGACTTGAACTGGGGGACTTGGTCGCACTAATGGGTCACTTTGGACGCCTTTGGTCACCAAAGTTGAAAAAATTGAACTTTTCAGGTGACAGCCGATCAGCATTGCGGTGTGGGAACATTAGTCAGGGAGTACATTAGTTCTGCCTCATACAACAGAAGTGGTGGCTCTCTGCAGTCCTGTCCTTCCTCATCTGCATCAGCTGCAGTGTCTTACGGTTGGTAGGTGAGTGAAAAGGATACAGTTGGAATAATGTCAGCTGATACATCCAAATATTTGATATATGATATGATTGCGGTGAAACTCGAGCGGGCGTGACGTTGCTGAGCGACACAACAGTGACAAAATGTGCTATTTTATGGACAGGCGACGCGACTTGGGTGGGAGACGCAATCTCGGTCGCCCAAGTCGCATTCTGTGTGAACACACCTTTAGTAGCATGTTTTTGATCTGTGTTGGAGGAAGCTGGAGTGGCTGGAGAGAACCCACGTATGCTCGGGGAGAACATGCAAACTCCACACAGAAAGGCCCGGACCTACCTGGGAATCTGGCATCCCTCTTGCTGTGTAGCACATGCACTACCTGCTGCTCCACTGTGCTTTGTGCATGTAAATGTTTTTTCTAAGTTACAGATTTGTAAATAGTCTTACAAATGAACCTGGTGTGTTTTCTCTGCTTTACTGAGACTGAGGTGCCCCATCCAAAGGTGCTCAAAAATTGTAATTCAGGGTTGTTTACCCTCTTACAGCAGTAAAACCACGGAGAAGCAATTTACTTTGATACATGATAATGTGATACCAAAAATGTCAGTGAAATTGTATTTTGTATGAGTCATACTTCGAAATAAACATACTGTATTTGGCCAAATAATTACTGTATGCCAAATATGAATAACGACAACATTTTGTCCTTATTGGTACTATTTCATTGAAACTGGTTATCTTTGCCTAGGAGCTCATGTTTTTTGCTGGTGTTACTTAGTTTCTTACTGTTTGTCTGACAGTTTGTGAACAGGATGAATCAAAAAGTTATGAAGGGATTTTTCATGTCTGTTGGTCACGGCACATGAACGAAGTGATGAGATTTTGGTGGTGATCTGGATGTTTATCCAGGAATCGATGATTCCATGATCAGAGCCCAGATGTGGATCCAGGAATATTTTAATGGAATTATTAACAGAGTACCATTTTTCACAAAAACTTCCCAGACAGTGTTGGAAATGCCTTGATGGAGGTTTGTGCTCTTGCAGCACTTCTTGTTATAAATGCATCTGATCATGTAAATCTCTCATTGCCTACATGTGACAACCTTTGGGGACAACCTGTACCTGATCCATCAGTATCATTTCAGTTTGAAGTATTTTATCAGTTTTGGCTGCTGCTGAACTGAACTTGTTGTCAGTATTGAGGTTAAAATGTTAGTATGTGACAACGCTGATGAAAAACTTTGATTGGTTTATCTTTGAAAGATTACTCAGTATTCCATTACCATGACAAATGTAACTGAGTATAATACTAATGACGATTTGACCAGTCGGGACCAGAATTAACAGATTTTTGGTGTGCACAGCCCTGAGCGATGACAGGACAGTCCTTCCTGGCCTTTACAGGTCCTAGAACATGCACACAAGCCCTTTCAATCCAGACGCAGAGTGAAATAAACACAAAAGGGGGTCCTGAAGGCTGCTGTCTATGGTGGACACACAAGCTAAAGCTGCACTCACATACACACACACAAGCCAACATGTCTATTTTGGATGCTAAGTGCTCTGAAGAGGACAAGTACAGCTCCTCCACCTCTTTCTTTTCCTACAAAGCAACCTCTTTGCTCATAGTTTATCCAAACATCCGTGCTGTCCATGCCTCTGCTGCCACTGCCGCTCCACCCCCCCCCCCCCCCCCCCCCCCCCCCGTTTCCATCCCCACATGCACACGGGATGTGTTTTATTCACATATTTAATTGATATCTTGCTTAAAGTGGGACACGTGACAAAACTTCAGCGTGAGTGTTTCATTAAAGAGCCTGAGCTGCAGTCAAACTGAACATTAAGGAACTGGCCTGTTGATATTTAGCATTTATAAAACATAATAAAAGCTCTTTAGATCCACAGACACTTTACTGAGGCAGAGAGGAGGGAGAGGAAGGCATGGAGATGATTTAAAACAATATTTAGTCAAGCAGTGACTGTAGTTATTTATTTGATGATGATTATTATTTTATCAGTCAGAGAAAACAAAACTAAAGGGCAAAGCAGTTTCCTCTGTTATGTGATTTAATCTATTAATGACTAACATTAAGATGGTCGTGTGAGTCAGAAAAACTTCATACACAAATTAAATGTCATTTCTAAAGTTACTAGAGAATTTAATGCCTTTTTTCTCAAATTTTACTGTACAAAATAAAAAAAATTCAACCAAAGATTTATGGCATAAATTTAAAAAAGAATGAAGGAAATAGAGTTTTTTTAAGACTAAAAATTATCTGAAGGATGTAAGTGACAGTATCAGAGTGATGGTCATGTAACTGTGGTGTAGTTTTGAAGATGCTGGAATAAAAAGTTCATCAAAAGCCAAAATTTTATCACAAATATCAAATAAATTATCCATTAAAGACATGGTACAAAAATACTTTTTGCTGCCAGTAATTGTGTTTACGAGAGAGAAATCGGAATGGCACAACAGAGCGGGAGAAAAATCCAAAATCAGATTCGACCATTGGAGGCGTGATCGGTAACCTTGCAGTGCAGATGGATCCTCCTGATTTCATGTCTGTAATCAGGCAGATCCATCTTGCCAAGATCTTATCTACAATGATCGTCAGAGTCCTTTGGAGCAGGAAGAAGCGGGAACTATGAGTGACACAGCAGCAGACTGTTGGTAGCGAGATTAGCATAGATGCTAACAGCTTCAGTGGCAGTTTTGTCCGATCTGGACCACTTTTCTTCATCAAATGAAAACAAATTACAACTATACAAAATTCTCTATGGAAACGATATTTTCACTCCCGTTCTGTCCTTAACACCACAGCAGTAGCGCCAGCCTTCTACATCATCTAATTGCCCCATAATTAATGTGACTGACAGAACAATCGTCCAGTCACCTCCTGGATATGCTTTTGAAAGGTTCTGGCCTCCTAACACACTTTCTATGGACTCTTTTACAGTTGGACGAATGAAATATATCGATAGATCTATCTGGTAAGTCAGGTGAAGTGATAGTGAGTACGTCCCGGAAAAATTAGTCAAATAAAAGTACTGGTTTGAAAAACATTTCATTACAGCATTCTCAGTAAATGTAATTAGTTACTTTCCACCCACGGACAGTACCGTGAACCAGTTCTATTTTTCCACATCAATTTTGGTGAGATTCCAAGACAAGCCAATACTAAAATGTAGCACTGCTTGCATTCATCTCTGGAGCAAAACTTGTGTCCTTACTGTGACAAAGAGCCACACGCTGGCATCTAGGTACATTACTGCCATTATCCTTTTCACCATTGTTTAGTTTTGATGTCACAGCAGTTTTTGAGCCACGGTTGTCTATGATGAGGAGGTTGATCAAAGTGGAAGGTGCCCAACACCAAAACTGAGTGTCGAGCTGAGTTAAGCTGGTACATAAAGAGCATCATAAGTCTCCCCCTTGTTCAGGTCATACTTTTAAAGAAGCTCCTCACATTTGCATATTTTAAGCCTTTCCCTCCTCACAGCTCATTAATCTCCCCTCTACCTCTGATCCCTCTGCTCTCTGTCCTCTTTAATGATCCTTTAACCCACATATTGCTGCAGGAAGGCCACCTTTTGCCACATCTTTAAGTGAAAATCATCTCCCAACTCTCCGGTTGAAGTGTCCATGACATACTATCTAAATGTTACAGTGAGAAATGGGTTGAATAAAGCCATGCTGGACAACAGGAAGAGTATGTTCAATGACCAAAACAAAAGTGACCCCCTGATGCTCACAGTGGTGCGCTGGTGTCCCGGGCTGGCTTGCTCCTGGTTGACCTTTTGGTAGGTGTTTGGGGTGTTGAGCCATCGGGTCCTCTCCTGCTGCTGGCGCTGGGCGAACGGGTGCTGCCTCAGAGCGGGGTGGACTCCATCATCATCAAACTGGTAGAAAGTGGTAGCTGTTGCAGGCACCTCCACCTCCCTCCTCGTCCGCGATCGCTCCAGCAGCACAGGGAAACGGTATGCGTAGCCAGTACGATAGCCCTGAAAGAAATAACAAGAGACAATTAAGGATGTAGAGGTGCAGGAATAATCAACTCACTGTCTGGTTTTATGGTGCAGACAGTCGTCATGCTGCATATCCACTTTTTTGAGCATCATGTCATGTAAGGCTCTCATGAAATGCATTTTGACTGCAGTAAAATACGGAAGAACAGCCCTTATCCAAGATATTTTGGTCTTGATAAATTATATCATATCTTACTTTAATACACTGAGTTTATCAAATAAGATTGTGATGTAACCAGCAGAGAGCAACCATAAACCCTTTCCAGAGCATTCAGGCAAAATGCTGCGCTCCATTTACATCTGAACTGTGAAGAGGAGAGCAGGAATGACAACATATCCAAGTTATCAGTGTTCCAGTTACAAAGTTTGAAAAAAACGTACTGATCTGCCAGGCTATTGTTAGCTGTTGTTAGCACGCCCAGTGTTGTAGTTTGCACAGACCACATGAAGAATGTAAATAACACTATAGCAGCATTTCATATACATATGTTGAACGATACTATGTATACGCTGATTTAGTACGACAAACACCAGTCAGAAGTGCTAATAAACCTAAGATTTCCAATAGGAAATCTGACCTCTGTTGAAATTTTCCACTTGGAACTCGGAAATCTCAACTTCACAGTACAACTGTAACGCAGCAAAAGCACCGCAATGAACCTTGAATTATCAACACATCTTTAGACAATCAGATCAACTCCACGAGGACGTGAAATTTGTGTCAATATACAGGTTCAGAGCAGCACAAAAAAGTCAGACACATTGTCACAGCACTCTGTCCCCACTGAGTCCACTGAGTCAAGGCAAGGCAAGTTTATTTGTAGAGCACAATTCGTACACAGGGTAATTCAAAGTGCTCTACAGAACAAGAAAAATGCATTAAAATCACAATACAAGATAAAAACAAAAATAATCATTATAAAATGAACTTTAAAACAGAAGAGTGCAGATAAGATCCTTTCAGTCATATGCACAGTTAAATAGAGCAGTTTTGAGCCTAGATTTGAACATTGTCAGTGTAGAGGCCCGTCTCACATTTTCAGAAAGACTGTTCCAGATTTTAGCTGCATAAAACTGGAACCCTGATTCCCCATGTTTAGTCCTGACTCTGGGCACCAGCAGGAGGCCGGTCCCTGAGGTCCTCAGAGTCCTAGATGGTTCATATGGCACTAACATGTCAGAGATGTACTTTGGTGCTAGGCCCTGGAGAGACCTGTACACAAGCAGAGCTGCTTTAAAGTCTATTCTCTGAGCCACAGGAAGCCAGTGTAGGGACCTGAGCACAGGACTAATGTGCTCGTACTTCCTGGTTCTGGTCAAGACCTGAGCAGCAGCATTCTGGATGTACTGCAGTTGTCTTACAGCTCGTTTGGAGAGGCCAGTGAGCAGGCTGTTACAGTAGTCTAACCTGCTGGAGACAAATGCATGGATAAGTCTCTCCAAGTCAGGTTTAGACACTATACCTTTGATTTTGGCAATGTTTTTTAGATGGTAAAAGGCTGCTGATGTTATTGAGTTGATTGACTGTTGAAGTTCAAGTCTGAGTCCATTATTACCCTGAGATTTCTAACCTGATTCGTCGGTTTTAGAGAAAGAGACTGGAGGTGACTGCTGACACTTTCTCTTTGTTTCTGTGGTCCCCTCTCTCTCTCCAATATGACACCTCTGATTCTGTCTCTGCAGGGGGGGTTCAACTTGTCCCACCCATTCTGTCTCTGCAGTTGTTTGTAACGGAGGAAAAATGTCACAGGGCGTAAATATCACAACTGGAAATAGCAGCACGTAAAGGTTAATATACTATTATGCCTGCAATTTTAGAGATTATTGTGCACATAATTGACCCTTCACTAACAGCCCCCGCCTTAACGATGCACGAGAGGCCTGTCAAGCTTTCAGCAGAAAACAATATACCCAAATGGTGTGCATATGGGACTAGCAAGTCTGACAGTAGATATCCAAGAAGTTTCGACATCTGTGAGCATAAATATCAGTAGGATCCATCAGTATGTGAAGATATCACTAATATAGCTTCCTGTTGCATGACAACCTTTGATTGTGTGTGTTTTTGCCTCTTTCTGGGTCTATAATATTTGCTGGGAGAAGCATACTTTAAAAACAGTAACATGCTGCTTCTCTGCTCTCTTTCTTTAATATTAAAACACATTTTGAATTTATCAACAAAAGTCTGATATTTTCATGGGAAACAAACTAAAATAAAAGTACGCCTTCCAGGTCAGGTGTGCATTAGTGATGTTTTTTAAACTTTTTTTGTCTAATCATTTGTTCTGTTGTATCTAAGCCCCAAACTGCAGCATTCTTAACTAAACAAGTTAAGTAATTAAACGATTGTTAGAAATTTTTGTCCCATGGTGGTGGTCTCGACTGGTTAAGAGCTGATTTAAACGATAGGATTTTAACTACAGTCATGCTAAGAGCAATACAATGTTGCGGTGTAACAATTAGCAGACGAAGCAATGCATATATGAAAGAACACTAGCAAGACTGGAGGGAACCACATTAGTAACTAACTGCTTCAAGCCAGATTAAACACAGACGCTGCCATGTGGAGCTAGAAGCAGTGACTTCCTTTTAAACCAAGCACTTGACAGAAAACCTCAATATCACCATCATCATGTCCTCATTCATCTACAACGTCATTCTGGAACAGTAGCCTGTTGTCTATTCCGAACTTTGCCCATAGTTTATGAACTTGCTCACTTTTCTCCCATATTAGCTCATGTAATTGAAGAAAACTCTTGACATTTGTCTGTTGTTTTAGTTAAATAATCAATGCAGGCAAACATTTAGCAAGCTGCTATGCCCATAGTCAATCAGTTTCCCCCCACAGACACGTCAAGAGGAGCAGCAGCTGTCTGTCAGTGCCCCCTGCCCCGCCTGAACAAGCCCGGGTATCCCCTGAGGAAGGAGGTGAGCAGCTATGTGTTAAATTAGTCGATTATTATGGAGAAAAAAAGAAAACATTAGAGTAATAAAAAATCATTCTGAAATGAAAAAAAAAACCCTATAGTCTGTATTTATTTCTCAACGATTTTAATGATTTGGAAAGCATCAGCTATCTGTGAAATAAAGTGTTTGGTCAGTAGTTTGGGACTCTGCTCTGCAGGAGGAACAGAGAACATTTGTGGAGCAGACTGGTAACTGCTCTCAATCCAATCAGAGAAATTTTACATTTTCTGGAAATCAGAAGATTAAATAGCAACAACCACATAGCCTCATATATGTATTTTTTCACCACAAATCTAATGCCATCACTTGTGAGCCTATAGTTTTGGAGATAAATTAAACCTGCATGTGGGGCTACATGATAATGTATTTCATTTTAATGGAAGAGGTGTGTGTTGTATTTAAGTTTTGTATTTTCAGGTAATTATTCTGAAGAGAATTTTATGTTCAAGCATGTAAAGGAAGAGATGGATTTTTGGAACATAGAGTATCAGTCTTGCAGCAAATAACTGAATCTAAATGAGTTTCATTGTATTTTCAGAGCTTCCCCTACCAAGTAACTGTCATGTAGTTCATTTCACAAATATAGGAATGACAGTCAAAATATCATTAAAATGCAGTTCTATGTAAAACAGTATCAAATTTTCTAAGATTTCTTTTCATGCGGCCTGAAATCCCTGGCAGCACCCCTGATCACCGTACTCAGTGCTGAGTTGTTCCTAAAGAACTGGGTCTTAACCCACTGAGGATTAAAGAAGAGACGATTTGAACTAAGTGTATAAGTGTTCCCCGAAGAGTTGAGTCTTCAACTTTCTCTTTTAAGTAAATAAAGATTCTGTGGATTGAATGGAGAGTGGTAATTTATTCCACCACTGCTGAACAGGAACAAATAGGACCAAGTATCTGTAATCTAATGATGAACCCTCATGTAACTTTCATTACAGTCTTAATACTGATGCTAAGTAAAAGTGAATGCTATGGACATTTAGAGTGGTAGATGACACAGCACAGATAAAGAGGTGCAGTTCAAAAACATCCTGCAGTTTATGAGAATCATCTCTTCTCCCACGCACATCAAGATGAGCTACAAATCTTTAAGCTTGCTGCTCTTATGACTGAGTGAATCTTAAATAAGGGTAATCTAGAATTTAAGAATCTCAATGCCACAGAGGTTTAAGACAGTCCATTAAAAGATGTTTAAAATCAACATGACTGGGTTTGGATTTTATTCCATGTAAAACTTCTGAACCAAACATTTCCAAAAAGCATCTTTTAGTACATATGTCTTAAAAAATTAAAATCCATTTTCAATGCCTTATTTGTCCCAAATCAAATATATATTTTTAAATCAGGTCAGGCAGTGCAGATGGACTTGCTTGATTTATGGTCTGAAATCACGCAGATCCATCGTGCCAAGCTTTAATCCCCTACAACTTCACAGCCAAGAGATAGATGCCTCAATCAGGGAAGAGAGGTGGAAACTGAAGAGGTGACGACAGTGGGAAGTGACGGCATGTTTGAAAACAATGGCAGCTTCTGAAGTGGCCTCAGAATTACCGAGAGAACCTGATGGGTATTGTCGTTGATGAGGTTCATGTCACATATAAGTGGTAAATGATACATCTGTGTGGTAAAATTTAATGTGAGACGATAGTCTAAGAACTAAAATGTAGTTTAAGCTAATGGCTAACAAAAGGCTGTAGCTGCTTTGTCATACTGTGCCTTGATATGATTGGTCTGTGATGAGTGTGACTGGCAGAACAATCGTCCAATCACCAGCTGCAGTTGTTGTTGAAGGTTCTGCCCCTGAAAACATTTTCGAACGGCTCTTCTCCAGATGGACTACTGAAATATTTCAGTGGCGGATATATGGAACTGTCCGTCTGACGTGTCAGGTTAGGAGCACATGCCACTTAGCCATTTATCATTCCTGATGACTCGTCTGCACCATCAGCAACATAAACCCTACTTCATTCACAGGAATTTTCGTGTGATTAAGTTTAAGGGTGCAAAAGCTATGCATCAAGGCTCCAGAGGCAAGGGACGCAACCAGCAATAGTGCCCCAGGAAGTCAACTTGCAACTCCCAAGCAACCACACAAACTTTCAAGCATGGTTTGATCAAGACTTGAAATGGCCGCCGTACAGTCCTCATCCCAAGCCCTTCTGGACTGAGCTACACTGCTCAGCTTTTGATGAATTGAGGAAATACTGGTTAAGACTGACAGTTATAATGACAATATAGGCATTTTCAAATCCTGGCACTGATGTTCAGCTCTGATTGATTTTCTGTCATCCTTTCATTTTCAAAATGAGTCTGAATGTATCCAAAATGCTGTTACTGGTCTCTCCCCAGGTCCTACAAAGTGATTTTTCCCGGAGAGGGTTTGGAGACATTTTCTCTCATGTTGGACCATGAAAAGCCAAACCTTGTCCAGTTTCTTAAAACAATCTTCATATAATCGTACAGTTTACTGGCTCAGGAGCATGATATCAATTTTACAGAACAGTTAAATAAGGGGCCGTTTACACGAGGCAGAATCCGGCCGTATCCGAAGAGTTTTCATTGCGTTTTAGCCTCCCGTTTACAGGCGAATGGTGCCTGGAGCGCCTGAATCTTCAAACTTTTGAAACCAGGGTCCAAAGCGGAGCGTTTTGAAAACGCATCGCCACCCGGCTTCATGTAAACAGGATTCAGTGTTTCAGGGGGAAACGCTGACATCACCGCATGCACAGTACTCTTTCACATGAAGGCTGCGCACGCATACCAGGAACAACAACAGCTTCGGCCATCTATTGAGTAACATGTGTGCTGCTTACCGTGCTCGGTTTGTTATCCAGACAAAACTATCCAGACAGATTTGTTGTCCCGACAGATTTGTTATCCGGACAAGAAAGTCCCGCGTCTCCGTGCGTCCACTCGCCATTGCTGTTTGTGAAAAGTTTTTCTTCTTCGTACGTGTGTTGTAACACCGCTGTTTCTCTGCAAACCTACATTGCCATCTACTGGACTGGCATGCACACTACAGTGTTTTAAGTCCTTTTTCCGTTTTCATGTGAACGCGGATCGTTTTTGAGGATGCAAAGGAAAAACCTTTGAGTTTCAGGTCAGAGCATCTCCGTGTAAACTTACCCTAAGTTGTCTGCTGACCTAAGTGTAGGCCACATTATTTGTCACTGATCTGATGTTTGTTTGGCCTACATTAACAATCAACCACTACAGCAGCACATCCCCGATATTTTCAAAGACTGGAGAAAGCTCATGAGCCACCATCACATATCCTGGTATCTGGTTTAGGTATCAGTATGTCTACTTAGTGACTAAATTAAAGTCAATCAGCCGTCAGACTCATCCTCTTCCACCCTTGTATTTGTGCTCAGTAAAACAGAGACCTACCAAGTTATCCAGAGTTCTCATCAGGGCTTCAAACTCGTGCTCCCCGACACGGCTCTTATGCAGCGGTCCAAAGGTGGATCCAGCCCAGCCCACAGTCCCGGCTATGTTTGGTTTATGGACGGTCCGGTCTAACATGATGAGGTTCTGCTCACCACCAGCAGAACACAAAGCCGTCACCTGGAAAATAAACAATAAAACCGATTTAGAACCAGCCTCAGCCTCTCTGTCACCAGCAACAGCTGAGGTCAGAGCACTGAGATGTTTGTCCATCAGTCTTGAGTAGACTTGCACATACAGTATGTCCACTTGGATCTGAATGTGAACTTATTTATTATGAAGGTCATGGGTTAAAAGGGTAAGGTCATTAAGTTATATGATAATTCCTTGTTTGAGGGTGTTATATCTCAACATCAACTTCAGGGCTCCTCAAATGTCAACTTATCAGATTTTGAAGGTCATGAATGAATGGTCAAGTTCATGTTTATTCTTTTTTTGTGGGAAAGCTACTGTATATGTCAAGAGCTTTATCCCTAAGGGGAGATATCAGGGAGCTCTAGCCAATATATAGCAGTACATGAGAGTTGGTGGCACAGTCTGATAGTGCGCTTGGTCAGTGATCAGAAAGTTGCAGGTTCATCACATGGTGATGTGTCCTTGGGCAAGACACTTCACCCCAACATGCTCCCACTACTGCGTCAGTGGTGTGTAAATGAGAACGAACTGGCATAAGTGTGTTATTTGACAATGATGAATGACTGACATAGAAACTCCAACCATCAGTGAGTGAATGTGAGAGTGAATGGATGAGAATATGTAGATGTGACCTGGGGTGTGAAGCTGTTTTGAGTAGTCAATGAGATAAGCTATATAAGCTCAAGCCTATTTATCTTTTACATGTTAGGCCATCCAAAGCCTTGCATTTAGGGAAGTTAGGAAAGGAAAAGTTAACTTCTGTAGAGAATCTTTCTGTGGCGTCCAGTTTCCTGCAACATCATGATACGCATCCCGACACTGAGGCCACAATAAGATATGTATCCTGATACAAGTAAATTGGGAACATTGACTACGCTTTTAACAGAATTCCCAACAAGTTTTGTTTTTATTACAAGAAGAAAAAGAACAAGGATGAGTTTAAAATGATTCTACAATTTAAGAAACTTAAATTCAGGTCTTCAAAGATGTTAGACCTAAGTTCAAATTTGGAAGCTTGGCTTCAACTTTGACCTGTGCCATTTTTTACCATTACCCAAAGAGTATTGACAACAACTGCCAAAGCATTTGAGGCTGTATCGATTCTGTAGAATCCGTATCGATACATGTATACCCAAGGACTGTGTGATGATATTTTGCTGTGTCGATATTTACTAGTGCCATGGGCCTCGAGCAACCCCACTTCCAAAAACCTGAACTAACCCTTTAGACCAGCATAAAGAACTCACACTATGCAAACAATCTAGTCTTTAGGCAGGAATCATGCTTAGTGTTAGAAAGAGATATTACACCATCCACAGTAGATTTGTCGGATCAATGACCTTCCCCACGGCCCTGTGCTGGTCCTGTGGGATTAGTACAGCATCTCTTGGCAAACCAAGTCTCTACTGTAACACACTGCAGTGCAGGGCTGCTGGCTGTATCACAGTGAAAGGGTAACAAGGGAAGGGCAACTGACCAGGTGTGTCTTTACTGCACATGCAGGCTCTCTTTAACACCCACACATTCCTACAGTCACGAGCAGATGAAGCACTTTGTCTCCAGTCTGTCAGCTAACGGTCCCTAAGGGGTATCTGTACGTGTAAGTGTGAGCGTGTTGTACCTGGATCTGGCAGGCTGCCTGGATGTGATAGATGGTGTAGAAGGCCTCCTCTACAGACTCCCCCAGAGCCACAATGCCATGATTCCTCAGGACCAGAACCTACACACATTTTCAGAAACACAAAACATCATCCATCATCCCTGTAAAACCTGCAGAATCGTGAGAAATGTCACTTTGAGGAAAGGGCATAATAAGACCCGCTTCCAATTTTAGCCACCAAGCAGCAGCAGCAGCTTCAATAATTAATTCAGAGCCAGATATCATCCCATTATGCCTTTTCTTTATCCATTTATGAAGCTGAATCAAACCACGAGTGAGGAGAGGAGCAGTAACTGCTGACTAAGGGTGATCATATCTATATTTGAGGGTTTTTTTTTTTTTTCTCTGCAGTCAGCTCACCTTACAGGTCGGCCCAAGGCTCTTCTGCAGTTCCACTCTGTCGTCCTCCTCCTCCATGACTCCATTGTAGTCGTAATAAGCCACATCCCCGACCAGCAGAGCCTCATGGGACAGAGGCAGGAGGCCGCACTTCATTGCTGAAACCTGGAGACAGAAGATTGTTAGTTACGGTCACAAATGTCTTGAAACAGTTAAATGTGCAGGATATACATCAAACATGGTTATCAAACAAGAAGACTAACAGAAAGAAGGTTCATACTTCCCCGGAGGAGAACAGGCTCAATACAGAAAACTGTGCAGAGCCATGGTTGGGTTCAAAATCTTGTGAAAAAGCATCTTCAGTGTTTAATGAACCATAATCAAACTCTTTTTCTTGTGAAAACTAGTTAATTATGTGGATAAAGTGATAATCACCATGTAGAAACTTTTGAATCTACTTAGTTGAAGATGTATTTGGTACTCCTTTCTTGGAATAATGCTGGTTAAGACGGATAGTCAAAGATATAACTGGAAAGGTCCTTCAGACTTCAGTTATTTTTACGATTATGTTTGCATGGAGGTTAATGAACTTTTTCCACTTTTATAGGCACAATGAAATCAAGCCTGATATGAATTTTTGTAGACTTGTTATTACCTCTGCCAAGGAGGTTATGTTGTTGCTGGCGTTTGTTTATCTGTTGGCAAGATTGTGTAAAAAAACTACTGGTTGGATTTTGCTGAAATTTTCAGGAGATGTTGGGAATGGCCAAATTCATTTGGTGGTAATACGTATATTTGTCTGGATGCAAAAAAATCCAGAAATTTAAAAATATCCCAAAGTTAACAAAAAGTCACATCTCTGCCGTTTTTTAATGGACTCGCTTCCAATTTTACAGGATGATATGGGTTCAGTGTTTCTATTATCAAGGTAAATTTCATCTGGATCTGATCCAGACTGATGTCACAAAAAAAAACCATTGAACTTTATAATGGGAAACCCCATTGATGACATTCAATAATTCAGAAAATTACAACTGTACAATTTTACAATCTCATTATTTTGCTTAATTTTTTATATTTTATATATTACGGTGTGACAAAGCGAGCAGAGCACGCAGCACGGTGGTCCTCTAATGATGATTACTCTGATTTTGTGATCATGGGATGTCATTACCATTATTGTGATTAAAAGTCAGTTTACTGCCCAGCACTATGGCCTACCATTAAGTGGAGGATCATAATCAGTAGTTACTCTGTACTATATTATATGAAAATGAGTTCTGCCTTTGTGTTTCTTCACTGGTGATTAACAAGCAGTAACTTGCTCATTTTTAATTAACTGTTAACTTTAAGGAACCTCATTATCCAGTATTACACTACCAAGTAAAGTCTGGCTACTTTCATGGTATTGCCAACAAATGAACTGAATCCCTGAATCCTGCATGTATCTGTGTTTAACACCTGCTCCCTCGAGGCTCACTCTGACTCACCGCTGCTGTGGCCGGCGTGTGGAGGTGAAGCAGGCAGCGAACATCAGGTCGGGCTGAGTAGATGGCTGAGTGAAGACTGAACTTCTCCGTGTCCACGCTGAGGTTGGTGCTGCCTTTCTCCACCACCTCACCCAGAATATTCACTTTCACCTGAAAAACAAACCGGACAAACAAACATTGACAAAAAAGCATCACCTTTGACCTTCTATCACTGAGTTTAAACACTTATTCTGTGATCTACAGCGAAGGCTTCAGGAAACTAGAAAAGCACTCAGAGAGCGCAGACCTCCGCCGAGCAGCTTCAAGTCCACTTGGGCGAAAATGGTCCTATCTGGCAATGTTAAAGAATCCTTTAAAAAATTCCTGGATCCAGATGGTGAGCCGGATCAGTCCCAAAATCTAATCATTCCTTCCTTATCCCATTCCACAAATTTCCTGAAAATTTCATCCAAATCCGTCCATAACGTTTCAAGTTATCTTGAACACAAACAAACAAACTAACTAACCAACACTAACAAAAAACATAACCTCCTTGGTGGAGGTAACAATAATGCAGACACAGTCATTCACTTGCTGATAGACCCTGTCGTACATACTGTGTTCACGCTTGACTCTGGGTAACAACCTCTCCCCTTCCCCCATCAATCGATGGCCCCTTTTTCAAATCAGAGGCGGAAACATCAGCCTCGTCTGCAGCTTTTAAGTCAACATGAATAAGTTATCAGAGTCGTGCTTGACCTTGTTTTGTAACGCGACCACTGCATACATGTGAAGGTGGTGAGCTGTGACTCCAAGTGATCTTCTGTTTAAGTCAATGTTGTGTTTGAGACAATAAAACTCAAGAATGAATTATGTCAACAGCCATTATCAGACATACTGTAGTTTCTTTATGATAATTGGAGTAAATTTAAAGGGATAGTTTGGGTTTTTGAAGCAGGGTTGCTTGAGGTCAATGGCAGTAGTTAATACTAGAGAGCACTCGGAGAGCGCAAACCTCCACCAAGGTAGCTCACATATTGCTGTTACATCAATAAGCAATAGTTCCATGATAAAGTTACCATCATAATATGATTCACTGACCCTGAAAACCCACACCTAGCACTGAGAATCATGTTGATATTATTATTAGTTAGACAGTTATTGAGCAAAAACTATCGTTGTTAATGTTGGTTATCTGGATCACCACCAAAATCTAATCATTTTTAAGTTGGGCTGTTACCAACATCTCCTGAAAATTTCAGCAAAATCTGTCCAGTAGTTTCTGCATAATCTTGCTAACAAACAAACAAACAAACAATCATACACCAGCAAAAAAATAAAGAGGTAATAATTACCTGCAAAGCAACTGGTCAGCTCTGCCCCTGTGGGGATGTATCCAGGTACGGACACTAGGCTTTACACAGCAGTTCACGTTGCCACTGAAAGCTAAGTAATTACTCCACTTTTAGGGTAAAACTACAGAAGAAACTGTGAAGGCTTGTCCAGACACTGCAGTAAGATTCTTGACAGCATTTCACTTGTTCTTAACAAAGCCCCTGTGTTTACAGCTATTTTGTGATGCAACATATCAGCTAATTAATATCCTTCTGTCAGGAACGTGCCGCTTTCATCTCATCACCTGTTCAGGTCAGAGTGCTGCAGCGGGGTCAGTTATCCACATTTATTAAAAAAATCACTTTAAAACTATGTAACATTTAGTAATGGTGTTTTTTAGTTCATACAACAATGACTGGCTGTGGTGCTATTTAAAACAGGGCTAAAGGCGAAGCTCTTGATTTACCGCTAGATCTTTGTTCCTGTCCTCACCTATGGTCACGAGTTGTGGGTAGTGACCATAAGAACAATATCGCAGATACAAGCTGCTGAAATGAGTTTCCTCCGCAGGGTTTCCAAGCTCTCCTTTAGAGACAGGGTGAAAAGCTCAGTCATCCGGGCGGGGCTCAGAGTAGAGCTGCTGCTCCTTCACGTTAAGAGGAGCCAGATGAGGTGGCTTGGGGATAAGTGGAAGAAGGCGGTACGGTATCAACATTCTGCAACCTTCTGATTACTGACAGAGGACATTAGACTGAACCACTGACGTCCACATGCCCAACGAATTCATGTCAATGTCTCAAGGTGTAAAGATGACAAAGCTTCACTGGGGCACTTTTGCATAAAGATGATTCAGAGTCTCCAATTTACCTGACAACTTTTGTGAGAGGAAACTGGGGTATTTGGGAGAAACCCAGACATGCACAGTGAGAACATGTAAGCTCCACTCAGAAACCCCCACTAAACCAGAGAAAAACCAGCAACCTTGCTGTAAGGCAACAGAACCAGCATGCAGCACAAACAAACATACATATGATGAAGGTTAAAGGTTTTGATAATATATTTTTAGCACATTAACGTCCACATTGATGATTAATTTCAAACATAATTCTATTAATTTTGGGTAACTGGATTAACTGATGTATGCCAACTTCTGCTGCAGCCATTTTAAATGCACCGTCATTGGATTTTGAGCAATCATATGAAAATTTAGATAAAATGTGACAAATGCTTGAATTTAACAAGTGAGTTTACTTAGTGTTGTGTGGAAAAGTTTCAGAATAATCATGGATTTTGAATATTTATTTGTAATCGATGCAGCCAAATCCATTTACATCAAGATGAGATGTACTATTTCACATGTCCGGTTCTGTTTATTTTTGTACCTCAGTGTTGTTTAATTATTAAACACTGGGGAAAAATGCGTCAGACAATTTCACAGAAATCAGACTGATGTTTTTTTTCTCCAATTAAATGGTCAACATTTTTCACGTTGTATCAGAAGCAAAGCATGTTGTGTAATATTTTCTAACTCACCAGACTGGATCCGGTCACTTCACTGTAAGACAGTCCGTCTGGAAGCACCAGGAAGTGCTCTTGCTCTTTGCTCACACGAAGCTGTCAGAGAGCAGTAAAAATGTTAGCTAAGAGAGATGATGCACGTAAAGCTAAATTCATTCATGACTATGTAGGTGAACACTAGTAATATTCTCGATGGCCCTGTTGATCATTAATTAATGAATGATTTAATAGGATTTTTTTTAAAGGAGTGTGATTAGAAAAGAGAGTGAAACTCACTGTTAGACACATGTGGCTGATCTGCACCCAGCCAAAGAGGTCAAACAGACGATGGGTGCTGGCCAGCTTGCAGCGCATCAGCCTCTCCCCCTTCACCATGCTGCCGGGCTCCCAGCCGTGAAGATCATTGATGGGTGTCACCATCATCATGTCTGTGGGACCAAAAAACAAAAGCAGACTTAGGCCCTGTCACATACTGAGATGAAAACGATCGGTTTCATTTTTTGTGAAATTGGCATTATTTCAAGAAATGATTCTGCCCACAAGGAAATACTGCAAACACTGTAGTATACATGCCAGGCCTGTGAGTGGCGCTGTAACACTGCCACAGACAAACACCAAAACCAAAGAGGAAGACATGAAGCATGTTCAAAAAACATGTGCCGGCAAACCTAAATACACAGGTGAAAATGTCAATGGGGTTAGCACATGGGGTTTAAAAGAAAGGTGGGTTTATAAGATCATCGTTTCTGAAGATATGTAGATTCATTTTAAACAAGGAAATGTTTTGAGATTCATTCATTTTGGGACCCGCTTTTGTCCTGCATTTTTGGGGTCCTAAACCAGTATTCATTTTGTTGGCTAATTACTTTTGTCATAGTTTTCGTCAACAACCTTTTTTCTCCTGATGAAAACTAGACAGTAACTAATAAAAACAAGTGCACATGGACAAAAACTAAAACTAAATTAACGGACATTTTCATCAACAGATAAAAACTAGACTATAATGTTTGACAGAGACTTAATTCAAACAGACCTAATTTTGTTACATAGAAAGTAGGGACAAGTTAGGCATATATCCAATCCCAGCTACTTTGGTTGTGTGGAAAGGTTGGATGAGTTAAGAGGGACATCCAATCACAGCTGCCTTAGCTTCATGGTGGTGGGATAAGTTGTGGAGCGATCCAATCAGAGCTACTCTCTTTATGAATTGATATATTCATATAGAGCAGGTTCACTGTTTGTTGTCAGTTCTGGTATTGTAACTGAGATGCTCTGCCAGGTAGCCTAAATAAAGGTGACTGCATTTCACACAAAAGTTCAATTTGTTTCTGTTCATTTATACATTCAAACTTTACCAACATTCAGTTAAGGGTTATTAGATGTTTCATTTTATCCAAGTGTAAACATGACTTCAGAAATTCAAGGAAACATAACAAATGCCTTACACTTTACACTTCATATTTTTTAAATTTACAGTAGATTTCATCGACTAAAATGTTGTGAAATCTCATCAACTAAAACTAGACTAGACCTAAAACAATTTACATGACTAAATTATGACTAAAACTAAAAGACATTTTAGGTAAAAGATGATAACTAAAACTAAATTAAAAAGTGCTGTCAAAATTAACATAGCCCCAAACACTGGACAAAACGGATCTATGATAAAAATCATTTATGGATACTCCTAAACTCGACTCCGTGTGGATGGCCAGAGAGAGCACAGAAAAGACAATGGTCTGTAAAAAAGCTAAGAGGACATTTTTTTCACACAAAAGAAAGTGGTGTCTTAATATATTTGCATTAAACCTAAGGTCAGCTGGTTGATATTTTCCACAAATTTAAACAGATTTATCATTTACGTACATTTGCGCAACAGATTTTAGAACATCTCTGCAAACTCTCTGCCCCTCTCCCATCTCCAGACATGATGTTCATCATCATTATAGACATATACACCCTTCTACTCACCAGGTTCAAGGGCAAAATCAACCAAGTAAGTATTTAAAAGGCATACAACCAGTGTTCAGGGGTCCCCTACCACCAGGACGCAGCCGTGGATTTTTTATCTGTCTGTGTGACAAACAGACTTAACACTGTAAAGTCTGTCTGTTTTTGTCACTGTTATCTGAGATAACAAAAAGTACCAAAATATATATGTTATGTGTCACTGGAGGACACACAAAGCACATAAAAGCGTCCACCTTTCTCATGTGAAGGTGGACAATTCATGGGTCAGAGCTAATGAAACTCTCATCAGTAATCAATGGAAACATCAAATCTGTTGATCGGTGAAGGAAACACACTGTCAGCACCACATAAATGCTGCTTTTAGCACTTTGCTCTGCTTGGAAGGAGTAGCGATTTAATTAGTTATTGAGTCAACTGGTGACTGAGTCTTTGTGAATGTCTCTGACTTATCTGAGAAACAAGTCCATGCCTTCCTCTGATCCTACTTCATAGTGAGTTGAACTATGGACATGCATGTTTGTTTGTCCCCCACGCTCATCTGTGTCAATCAGTCCGTGACTATATCATCTTACATACCTAAGTAGGAGCTCTGTAGAAATGGTTATATTAGTCATTAGCAACTAATTGCCTATACTCCCCAATAGCTATTATAATATACTTTGGATTATTTTTAACAGGTACCTTTAAATTTCATTTGTAAATTTGCACACACGCAGAAAACACAACATCTTGTCCATTTTAGTTATATGACTTGAGTCCAAGCATTGTAATCCCATGATATCCTTGTGAGAGCAACACTTTTCCTTCCATCCAAAAACTCAGGTTTGCCTGCAAAAGCTACCAAATTCAGGAGCTTAATTGCAAAAGCATTCGTTAAAAAGATAAGCAACATTGACCATGGCAGAGTGTTATGGCAGGATGCAAATTAATCAGCTCAAAGGCCAGCAGGTTTAAATCTGTCTTACTTTGACTTTTCAGAACAGTAATATCCCCTCTAAGATAGATTTTATATAAGGACTTTGATTTAAACACCCCAAGCAAGTGATAACACGATAACACCCGATACAGAAACCTCAGTGATCATTTGTTTGCTCTCTCAGATCACCAACCAGTCAGAACCATGAAGCCCCTTCTCAAAGCCCGCATTGCCAGGCTACCCCTGTCAGATAACTATTGTGTTGGCAGAGTCTATTTTAATACCTTGTGGTGAAACTGCTCCCTTAATTCTGTTACTTCAACGCGCAAATCACAGAAAGCTTCCCTGCACTCAAAGGTAAGAGAAAACATTTTATTACTGATGATATTTGGTGTTCTAGGAATATTTAGTGGAAATAAAAAAAGCATTTTGTCGATGTAAACAGCTGATGTTGGGTGACTCACACACACTGAGGTCATTCATAAGTAATACTTTTATTTATCTTCACAGATTCATAAAGATGTTTATTTCTCTTCTTACATCCTACTGTAGTTTTGTCTTCATTCTGTCAGTTATAGGCCAAGTTTTAAACGTATCAATTTGATTAAACAAAAGTTAGCCAAAAAGTCTGCTATTATAAGTTGTTTCAAAGGGCAGTGAGGGCAGCTACAACAGATTATCTCTAACCTAGTAACAGTTACGAAGGAGGTGGGGCTTGATAAAGGACCACTTTCTGCACATGACAGGCTTGAGAAAGGGTCTGCTGAGCTCATGCTGAAACTGTCTGAGGGGTTAGCACAGACACAGACTAACCAAAGGACCCAAACACCAAAGATTATATTTTGTGAGATGAGATCAAACTCTGTAGTCAGCAAACTACAACGTATTTGATGCTCTGGTACGTCATTTCTTAAAAATTTACCATTCACATTCTTCCCTCTAAGAAAAGCTGCAAACAAAATTGAAAATGTGTGTATGTGCAGTTATCTAAGCTTCTACTGAAGTCATGCATCATGCTATGATTCATTACAAAGGTCAAGCTCCCATTTAGAATTTAAGGTCACTATTCTCTGGTCTACTGTGGTTTATTTATATCTGTCCAGCCTCCTGTAAGTGCAGGTATGTGAAATGAACTGAGGCGAATGAGCCTTGAGCTGAGAGGCCAGTAGTACAGCTGACATGATTCCTCATGCTGTAAACTTTCTATGAAAAAGGAAACACACGGACAAAATTCAACTGACATTTCATGCTAGGCAATAGCGCAGACTGGGCACCACGCTCGCCTCTGTATCCGAGAAAGCTAGCTAGATGGAAAGCCGCCCTGAGTAAAGCCTACACTTGGTCGAAGAGGACTTCTTCGTCTACGTGCACCAGCTGTTAGCCTAAGATGACCTGAAGAAAGAGGAGGACTGTGAGGATGAACGGACAACAGGAGCGTAGCTGTGCATGTCCATGCTGGTGGCAGACCAGAGCTGTTGTTGCAAGTCCAAGTCTTAAGTTTTTGAGGAGCAGCAGCAAGTCCCTCAAGTTTCTTGTTGAGCTTTTGTATGAAAAGTGCTATGCAATTAAAGTTTGACTGATTGATAGACAAACAAAAATAATCTAATCTAAGCAAAGCATCTGAATTGTGCCTTGAGGCTTGCAATATGAAAACAACGTGTCTTTATGCCAATGCTTTCTGAGTCTTAAAAGAACACTGTACTCAAAAAAAGGGGTTCTGCATTAGCGTTCAGAAAAGGGACAGACATTTGTACGTACTGGAGGGGGAGACAGGCAGCGCTGCCGGAGAGCCATGTGAGGCCATAAAATCAGCCAGCTGTCTCAGTGCCCAGAGGTTGGACGAGCTACCCCCCTTCTTCATCTGCTCCTGGATCAGCACATCCAGCTCCTCTCTGAATGACTGTGCAAAAACATAAACCAGAAGTTAATCCATCATCACATACATGAACACACAGACCACACAATTAGTGCTGAAGGGGCTCTGGACTCGTGTGCACTGTAGGGGTGAGGGCGGGTAAATACAATGAGTCATCCTCGCTCTCTGTGTCCTTTTGTTTCATGGTCACTCTGTCACAAATCCAGCAGCATCATGTATCCTCTCATATGCAGAGAAACAGACTCATGCTCTCATTGCTGAGCTGCCTGAGCTGTCAGGTGTCGAGAGCAGATAAATATAATCTAGAGGGAGAGGAAGAAACAGGGAGGGAAATCTGGAGACAATAAATCATTCACACACACACGATCAGACATCTCACCGGGCTCTGCAGCAGGCTGGAGATGCGTTTCTTGTGCTGGGGTCCAGAGCCGGGTGTGGAGTGCTGAGGAGACTGGAGGCCCTCGGGGACCCCATCACTGGGGCTGCGCTGCACCGGGGTGCTCTTGGGGGTGGGGGACTTGCTCATCTTGGACTGCTTTGGGACTTAAAGCTGAGGACGGGAAGTGAGAGCTATGAAGAAAGGAGAAGGGAAGCAGTTAGGTAAATGGACTCAAGATTGAGCTTGAGGGTGTTTTTGTCATGTTGGTCAAGTTTTTCCTTTTATTTTACACATTCACGTCTCCTGTCTAGGATTTCTCAGTTCAGAGTGGGAAATTTCAACTGGAATGCCCCCTGAGGTCGAAATTCCCTACTGAGAAGTCGGCAGATCCTCACCACCCCCAAGTTGACAATCAAAGATGGCTGCCCCGGTGTAAACAGTTATTAAGCTCCTGTAATATTCTGTTTATAAGCACTTCAGACTAGTGTTTGTCGCACTAAATCAGCCGTATACATAGTCGGAAATGTTGCTATAGTGTTAATATAGTGGGTGTGCTAACAACGGCTAACAATAGCCGGGCAGATTGGCATATTTTTTTACTTTTAACTGGAACACTGACAACTCGGAGATGAAGTCATTCCCATTCCCCTCTTCCCGGTTCCGTTGTAAATGGAAAACAGCATAAACCTCGTCTTGTGCCAGTTGGTTGTACTCACAGTCCTCATTCCAGCACTAATCTTTGTCTAGTCTTGTCATGTATTACTCATTAGCTTTTTTTTACCTTGCCTTTAAGGTGCGGTCAGACTGAATGTGACTTGGGCGACTTTGTGGATGTACAGCTGCAATGGGGCGGGGCCAGCCCTCACACGACGCAACGGACACGATCTGGCTTGGTCGCGCTACTGGGTCGCTTTGGATGTGTGACCAGGTCGCTTGGTTGCCAAAGTTGAAGAATTTGAACTTTTCAGGCGACATTGCATGTGGCTGTGCTGCAACAGCCAATCAGTGTTGTGTGTGTGTGTGATGACACCTACAACAACTGTTTTTACTCCGGCTCACATTAGAGTGACAATCCATGTCTGTGTGGGAGCATTAGTTAGTGAGTACGTTGGTGAGTACGTTAGTTTCGCCTTCTTAAACAGAAGTGGTGGTTCTCTGCGGTCCTGTCCTTCCTCATCTGCATCAGCTGCAGTGTTTTATGGTTGGTAGATGAGTGAAAAGGATACAGTTGGATTCATGTCAGTTAATACATATAAATATATGATACATGATATGATATGATATGATATGATATGATCGCGGTGAAACTCAAGTGGGCTTGACATCACCGAGTGACGAGACGGTGAAAAAATTAGCTATTTTAGGGAGAGGTGACGCAACGTGAGTGGGCAACACGATCTGGGTCGCCAAGTTGTGCATCCAAGCAGTATTGCAGCATGAACTGACTACTAGTGATGCACAGACTGTGAAAACCCAAAGCAGATACCAATAACTAGGGCTGGGCATTGTTAAGAACCTCACGATTCGATTCAATTCAGTAAGAAGTAGAAATACACAAATAATTAGAGTACCTGATGACAATTTTTGACTTTTTTATTTTGATGCTAATGTCAACATATGTGGTATGTCACCTCATATTTTTGAGCAAACACCTGGAAATAAAAATTTGCACAGTAATAACTTATTTGTGCACATAGAGTACAAAAGAAAAAACATGTCAGTTAACACTATAATTATAAATGTCCACCTGGTCTTTTTGTCAATAAATGTGTCAGGGATTGTCCTTTGAATACATTTTTTCACCCTTTTTACACGAGTAATAAAAGTAAACAATTCTTGCAAGTATTTGTCATTATTATGTTATAACTGCTTAAAACAGTCTGTAATTACAAGAAAATAATAAAAATGGCTTTGAATTTTCTCTTCATAAACAATAAATGAACATGTAGAAATTGTCTGAGATGACCAAAAATAAACTTAACCTATTTTACATAAACTCAAACATTTTTTTTTGACTACAGCATTTAGTGTCCATGTTACAGCCTGTTTTATTAGACCATGTCCAGGCGTTTTTTTTTTTTTTTTTACTGATGGTAGTCCCTGAAGCAGTTCCTGTCCAGCTGCAGACAGAGATCTCGACATTTCTTCCTCCAGTACTTCTAAAACTGCTATTTATGGAATCCATAAAAAACAAACTGTGCTCAAAAAGACGATAAATGGTAAAAAAGAAAATATAACACACGGCAAATACATCGGAAATATGGCAAAACAGAGAAAATACAGCCAAAAAAAAAAAGAAATCACTCCAGAATGATACTAATGTGTTTAATATTTGACATTATTTACACAGAAAATACTGATAAACCGCCATTAAATCACTCTCATGTTCGGCTCTCAATCCTATCACTCTGCAAGCATGTCTTCTTCTACGACCGGCGGCAGCTGGATAATCACTGAAAAGATGCACAGCGCCCCCCACTGGCCAGGAAGTGAATCGATTCAGAAGATTTGCTGAATCGATATTGAATTGGGAGGGGAATAATTGCAATGCATTGCTGAATCGATATTTCTTCCCACCCCTACCAATAATAACAATAACAATGTTTAAAATAATCATTTTAGCTGATATAGATTTTTAAAATAATTTTTTTATCCAATACTGATGATTTAAAAAAAATGTTCTTCCAAAACCAATGTTTGAAATAACTGGTACATCCAGCAACAATGTACAAATAAACTTTGTGTCTGATACCAGTGTTTGAAATTATCATTTTATCCGATACAGATTTTTAAAATAATTACGTTATCCAATACTGATGACTGAAATAATAATTTTAGCAGACACTAACGTTTGAAATAATATTTTTGTCCAATACAGATGTTCAAAATAATCTCTCTTTTTTTTGCCAGATACCATGTTTTTCTAATTACATCTTTTGCTGTAAGTCTCCCACAATGCCAATGTTTTTATATTTTATTCTGTGATTAGACAATCACGGAAACACATCACAGTTTGTCCCCGGTAGATTATGAGGTGGTAAAGTCGGGGTAGCTGGAGGACGTCAGACGTTAAAGTTGGAAATCCCAAGCAAAGGCAGTGTTCCAATAATCTGACATTGCAAAAGCCTCTTGTAAACAGAGGTTTCATATCCAAAAAGTGACTGTAGCAAGGTAGGAAATGAAGAAGACAGAAAGTGATATGACTTTGCAAAAATCTGAGCACATTCACTCCAAATTCCCTTCCCTTTTGAGGTCCAGTTAGAAGTTACAGACCTGTGAAACAACACCATGGATTTCCAAAACTCCAGACTGTTTGAATCCTCCTCACACTCCAAAGAATAAAAGCAAACAGACTCCTATAAAGTACAAATGTTCGCTTATAAAAAGATTTCAACCAAAACCTTAAACCCTCAAACTTCCAGGAAAATGCCGAAGGATAAGGCCTCACTTTGTCTTTAAAACATGGTCATGCTCTTCTGGCACAGTGGAGTTCTTGTGCAGCATGAGTGCAGGATTGTTCTGGGCTGCTTTTACTTCTGAGACTAGTCCATCTGGAGAAGAGCCCATAGAAAATGTTTTCAGAGGCAGGACCTTCAAAAACAACTGCAGCTGGTGATTGGACGATCAGTCTGCCAGTCACACTCATCACAGACCAATCATATCAAGCCACAGTGTGACGTAGCAGCAAGACCCTGTTGTTAGCCTTTAGCTTAACTACGTTTCAGTCCTTAGACTATCGTCTTACATTAAAATACCACACAGATGTATTATTTACCACTTATATGTGACATGAACCTCGTCAATGACCATCCCCACCAAGTTCTCCCGGTAAACTTCTGAGGAGAGCATATTTCACCAGGTATCTCTGAGTAACTGTGACTACTACGGACTAACCGGCATCGTTTGTGGAGGATTTTCACATTCTCTCTCAGTTTCCCAGCAGTGATCCCTGGTCAGGAAGCAAACACGATTTCCCATAAGAAAAGCTTTACGTGACGTTCACTTCCCGCTGTCCCCTGATTGGGCCATCCAGCTTTTGGCCGTGAAGTCGTAGGAGGTTGGAGCTTGGCAAGATGGATGTGCATGATTTCAGACAATGAAACAAGCAGGTCCATCTGCACTGCAAGGTTAGCGTTCTAAGTGACGTTGTATAATTTGCAACTCAGACTATCCTAGCTCTGAGATCAACTGAATGCACTATAGACTCCACCCTGACTAATGACAGACTCAAACCAACAACCTTCTTGCTGTGAGGCAACAGTGCTACTACTGCCTTGCATGTTTGCCACTGTAACAGTGAAACCTTGAAGCATCTGCTCTGTAACAACATCCTGACGGAAGTGAAATAAAAATAATGGATAGTTTAGGCTCTTTTTTTACGGTTCAGACAGCTCTACTTTGAAATGAATTATAAACATTAAAAAACAACTGAGGTTTGCAAAAGGGTTGACACACATTATTGAATATTTACGAGTATGCAAATGTGAACTTTCTTCAGAGCAGCCGTTCATGTCAGCTGATACTTTCATTTCTGCAAGTTTTATTTATTAAATTTTAAAGCTGTTGTCTACTGAAACAATGTCATGCACACAATATCATGCATCCCTTATCATGACTGTTTTAAATGGAGCTGGTGGTTAATAAGATGAACACAAAGAGTTTAAGGGATGGTCAGAAATGATTTAAAATTAAAGGAGGGAAATAACTTATTCATATGACGATTAATTAAAGGTGTATCCAAGAATTATTAATGTAGAGTGCATGATATTTGTATATCTTACTGAACATGTATAAGAGGCTTGAACAGCCAGACTAAACCAAGCAGTACAGACTCTGGATCGAGTGTTAAAAAATAACCCTCAGTTTAATCAATAAACTCACTTCAGCAGAAATCATCTGATCAAATCAGTCCTTCAGTGTCTTGCATTGCAGTGAAAGCTGGATCTCATCCTGCAGGTACAAAAATAAACAGTACACTGGGCTGCACTCTAAGCCAAGATTTCTGTCTATTCCCAAACAGCAGCATTAAGACAGAATATCCTACCCTCACATTAAGGATGCTGTCTCCCTCAGGGCTCCGGCTGGTGGAAACGCAGAATTAAAGCAAATGGAGCATTAGCAGAGACAGCTCACATGCAGACAGCATCGTCACAACCACAGACAGGAAGTTAGCCTGTGATCCAGCTCGGTAATTGGAGAAAGAGGAAAGAGTTACCGTAAGGATGTTCTTTAAAAGAGCCGGCCCCACCCCAAGAGAAGCTACTGAACTACTCCATACACACAGAGAGTGTGCTGCAGGGAGCAGATAAGGTCCCAAACACACCACACCCTCTCCTCTGGTCTACATCTCACTCACTGGCTCTAACATTACTCTCTGTGCATCCCTGCTCACATGTCTTTGAGGGCTACATGATATGATGGTATGTGTGGTGCCATTGTTCAATAATACTGCATGTCAAAGACTTAGATCTTAATGAGGAGTAAATTTTATTCTCTGAATCATCTCTGGAACAAGCCTCCTCTTGAAGTTTTACACTCACATTCAAACATGTTTCTCCTGGTTAATGACATCAAAGACTCATTATAACTGGCTCCAACTGATTAAGTGTGAGCCGACAGCTAGACCGAGATCAGTGTGGCAAAATGCAGATAAATGCACAGCAACTCGGACTGAAAGATATGGGAACAACACATGAGCGCAATAATGTTCCATAGTGCAATGATGATGTTATTATGATAACTTAATAAAAGATAAAGAGTGCATGTAAACCATAACTTAGTGTCCTAGCCTATGTTATTCACCCTGTTCAAAAAGCACCTGCAGCTGTAACATGTTTTTCTGAATCTAAAGAAAACCAAGATAATTCCTTTTCACTAAACTTGCATAAATGAATTTAAAGGTAGCTTATGGCCTCATCTGACTGCTGGTGTAAAAGCAGTGCAATTATATTATGAGAATTTGGTTGACGACATTAAAGAGAAGTTTTTACTCTATTGTGAAAAATTCAGACTGTGTTTTTGGCAAAGGTTGATATACATATATATATATATATATGTATATATATACACACACACATATATATATATATACACACACACACACACACATATATATACTGTATATATTTTATTAACAAAATTATTAGACCACTACCCAATGTAAGGTTTATGCTACAGCTTCCCTAAATTACCAGCATTGGTAATCACCAAAATCATTTTTCATGTTTCTATAACAGTTAATGCATCAGTATGTAGAAGCTCTTTACAAAAAAATGTATTTTTAATGCTCAAATATATATTTATTTCTTAAATAAGATGTCAGGTTATATAATTTACATGCATTCCTAAACAAACAAAATAGTTTTGGTGTCATGATGTTGGAATTTCACCAGGATTATCATGGACAAAAAATATCACAATCACAACATTATCGTGATATTTACAGAAGATTTTGTTATGAAAAATGTACTTTAAAAGAAAAAAAATATAAATAATGACTAAGACAGCAAACCAAATGATACTGTTATGACCAAAATGTAAAAACACCTTGTGTTTTCCATTCATTCAGTTATTCATGTATTTTGCTTTTTCTCGGTGCAGTAATGATATTATTGCAAAGCTCAAATAGATTATGTATTTAAATATGCTAAATCTACAGCCCCTTCTTACCCCCAAAATAAGGCCCATTGTTTCACAAACTTGTGCCTGTGTAACAAAATGACACAGATGTTTCCATCAGTCTCTGATTTATTAAAAACTTTCATGTGTCTCTGGTAACATGTTGGTCAATGCATTGAGCTTTTACATATTTGCTTAAAGACTTTACTGAAAAAACTGGCCACTTTCAACACCACTTCCACTACAGATGATCCTACGATCTCTCTGATTTGACAAATCACCAATACATCCTCATTCTTCATAATCTAAGATCTTCATATTGGACAGCCCTAGTGTGAATCATACAGACTTATGTAGCAATTATCCCATTTTACAGCCTCAATTCATTCCCAACCCTGAAGTCTAAAACATTCACTGCAAATCTGTGGCCGACTCCAGCAGCAGGAGGGAGGTCTGCATCAGATCGTCTGAATTATGTGAACTCATTACACTCCCTGTGAGAAAAGCTGACAGATGACTAAACCTTTAATGGAGTTTTTAAACTGCACTTTATTCTGACAACACCAGGCTTCCTGCACTCAGAGGAAACATCACATCAGATAACTAGAAAATCATCTGCTCACTGAATCATTACTTTGATGTGCTGATGGTTATTTGTTGGGTTTACTGGGTGTGTCCCTGACCAAGGAATCAAACAATCAAATCTACTTCGTCATGCCTTGTCTACAGCTGACGTCTTTTTTAAATCCATAATCTCATGTACAACATAAGAATCAAGCTGTGTAATTATAACATCTATCCTCTTGACTTTGGGATAATATCTCCTGATAGGATGTGATCTAGCTTAAAGATCTTTATGAACCTATGGCAACTAGGGCTGAAATGATTCCTCGGATAATCCGGGTAATTCGATCACAAAAAAATCCTCGGGACAAATTATGTGCCTCGAGGATTCGTTTAAATCTGGACCACTATAAAGCACACGGTGTTTGACACGGACCGTCATTTCTGTGGCGCAACGCACCTGCTGCTTCCGCTGGTGCGCAGCTGAAACGTAGATGTGCGGTGCGGATTGTAACATCACGCAGGAAGAGAAGAGAGAGGGGCAGAAAGGAGAGAGTCCGCGGAAGAAACGGCAGAAAGTATCCCAAGTGTGGGATCACTAAAAGTTGAAACGAAAAGAAAACAAAGTGCAGCGTATCTTCTGTAAAACGGAGTTAGCTTAGCATAATAGCACGTCGTCAATGCTGCAGCTCCTTGGCAGTAAATATCCGGTCTGTTTACTGTCCGCAGACCGGACACAACAAAATAATACTCACGACTCATTAGCAGAAGCAGTTAATGTGATCAATAATTGAGATTAAGTCTAGTAAAAAACGTACTTTGATTATGGCTCTGTGTAAAGGCTGGTTCAGAGCGTACATTAATGCGGAGGCTACTTGCCTTGAATTATGTATATTTTGTTCACATACTTTTCACATCCAACAACTTTCCTTTACTTTGATTGCTGTGAGTAGAACAGAAAATACTGACAGTGAGTAGTCAGCAGGTGTAGGGCATCCTTTCATATATTAAATAAATGTACATTAGCTTGTTGAATTATCTTAGTATCTAAGTATGATATTATTTTGGCCTAGTAATAAAATAAGCTAAATAAGATCCTCAATATGGTAATTAGCCTCGTTACAGCAGTAAAGGCAATAATATAGCAAAGAGAGATAAGCATGAATTAAGACAAATAAAATAAAAAGATCCAAACTAAAAAAAGTTACTAAAAAAGCAAGATATGACCCAGAGAAAAAAATAAAACTGCAAGAACAATGTAAACAAAACAAATTTAGAAGTTCAAAACTATTGACACCACTGCACATGGGTAAATATCAGTATCATTTGCTTAGTTGTAACTGGTTTAGTGCTCACTGCAGAGACAGTTATAATTGTAACTAAAGGGCCTGTTTATCCATTTAGGTTTTTATTGTATGAGTTGTACATTTGTGAGGTATCAGCTGAAGAGATGTCTGCTTTGTCTCTGGTATAACTGGACCGATTCGCAAAAGTCCTGTGATGCTCAAAGTACCAAAAATACATTTAAAAAACTCAAAACCAGTGTCTCATTCTAAAACTCATGATGTGGTTGCTCCCAAAAACCTGCAGAGGTTGTTGTGAGCAGTTTCATGTTGGAACCACCAAAATACATATTTTTGAAACTACCAATTCAAACATTGGTATGTTGTATTGTTAGAAAAATAAGTGATTCAGTGTAAAAAAAACTGCAGCGTATGCAATGTACCCGTTATCCGATTACTTGATTAATCGCCAACATACTCAATAGAGTACTTGATTACAAAAAGAATCGATAGCTGCAGCCCTAATGGCAACCACATGTTTTCAAAGAGGTCATATGAAGTGCACTTTACATGTCTCCTCTGCATGAGAGAGTGCTTCTACGCACAAGACAACAACGACAACATTGGGACTTGTATTCTCCTGAGAGCAGCTCATTCCTCTGCGCCCACTCTGAATAAACCCACCACCGTGATGCTACTGTTTCATCAGCAGTTTAAGCCAATTGGCTTAGACTGGCAAGCTCAGTGCAGAACACAGACAGTAGAATGGATGCAGAGTTGTTGAAAACATGGCACCAAGCAGCACTAAGCTGAGTAAACTGATCAACCCATCAGAGTGGTTGACAGTGCAGTGGTGGACTGGACCCTGAGTTAAAATATGGGACAGAATATGGTCTGGCTCTAGAAGGCCCTGTTGTTCAGACGCACACTCCAATCAATTTTTTAAGGATATCCTTGGCAGATTTTAAGGGGAAAATCCAATTGTTTTTTTTCTTTTCATGTCTTGCCTCACTCCTGAGTCCATGACATGCAGATAGACACCATTCTTTTGACTGTAACAAGAAAGAGCTGGTCAAAGCTTGCCCACCGCTAATTAGCTTAGCTCAAACACTGGGAGTCATTGGGTAGCATTAGCCTACCTCTGCCTACAGTCATCATATAAACACTTCGGAATCTCTAAACGGACCTGTGTGCTTGCTGTGACTCATTTTTTTACCGCATTATGTTACACTATCTTCTACTATCGTCTCATCATCTTCTTCTATTTGGAAACAGAGGCTTTGTTTTGTTGACCTACTTAGAAGCACATCTGCAGTGGTTTGAGCTACAGATGTGGTGTTAGCGAACAAGTCTTTTGAACAGCTCTTTTAAGTGAAGATAAACAATTTGAAGTGTGAGTGAGCCATTCCTTTGCAAGCCATTTTTAAAGAAAATTGCCTGCAAATTTAGCAGAGGCAGGCTAACACTTCTCACTGACTCCCAGTTTGTCTGTTTGTTAGCAAGATTACGAAAAAACTACTGGATGGATTTTGATGAAATTTTCAGGAGATGTTGGTGATGGCCCAACTTAAAAATGCTTAGATTTTTGTGGTGATCCAGATAACCGCCATTAACAATCGATTGCTTTTGCTCCATAACTGTATAAATAATGATAACAACATGATTCTGAGTGCTAGGTGTGGGTTTTCAGGGTCATTGAATCATATTATGATGGTAACTTTGTCATGAAACTATTGCTTATAGATGTAACAGCAATATGTGAGCTACCATGGTGGGGGTTTGTGCTCTCCAAGTGCTTTTTAGTTTTTAGACTGGTATTGAAAATAAAACATTATCTAAATTAATACAAACATACACGAAAGGCTAGGGGTGTGCAGTCAATTGCAATTTTACTGTCATGGTGATGATAATAAATCAATCAATCAAACTTCATTTGTATAGCACATTTCATGCAAATTCAATTGTAGCTCAAGGTGCTTTACATTTACACACCCACCCACACACACACCCACACACACATATACATATATATCATACATGTGTGTGTGTGCATATATATATAAATACATAAAATATAAAAGAGAAGAAACAAGAGAAAATGAAAGCAATAAAACCAAGAATCATCAGACAGAAATAATTAAAAAATTTACATTACACATATAAATTTAAAAAAATAAAAAAGAACATGTTTAACTTTTACAAGAAAATCTAGAATGATATGTAAAAAGATAAAAACTATATCAACATGATAAGGTATATGAGCAAATACCAAAAACATAATAAAACAGACGCACAATAATGAAGTCATGTAGCAGCTGCAAATGTTCTATAAAACAGATAACTGAACAGGTTACAAGCACACAATGTAATTTAAATCATATTCACACTCTTCATCTTTTGTCAGATTATTATACCGTTATGGCACATTGCGAGTTTTCCTCATGATTTATTGAAAGGAGCAGGGGACAGGCAGTGAGAGCTCCTCTATAGCTGGAATGAAATATGGAGTCCTTGTCCCATTTAAGGTGTGATAACTTTATTATTATTTTAATATTTTTTAAGGACTTCACCCTGCGGTTAAACTCAAATCTGAGGGTCTGGTTTTCATTGTCTTTTTACATCAGACTGGTCGTGTTCAGATATATTCAGACCTTAGAAAAACCTGAACTTGAAGCCGTATCCCTGGCTCCCTCCATCTCTTTTTCTCTGCCTCTCTCTTACTCAGACACAGATTTGGGTTCAGAGTGTAAATGACTCTCTCTGTGGGGGTAGAGGGGTCCCAGCTGCTGACGGGCAGCAGACAGAGAGCCTCTCTCTCCAGGGAGGGTCTTAATGATGGAGGGGAGACAGAGATCTGGCTGCTGGCCCATCATCGCTGCCTCCTCCTCCTTCTCCTCTTTCACTGAGCTCTCAGATGTTCAGTGAAAGCTGATCACGCAGCATCATCACCTCTCTTTTACATTTTAGAGAATATAAGGAAGTAGAGCAGCTTTTTTTATTTTATTTCTTTTATTTCTGCCATCCCATCCCCTACTGTCCTAGATCTGAGTTTCAGCTACAGCTGCACATTGAGTGGTACCCAACTCAGTTTTGTTTTTCAAAGAAAATAAACTCTCACTGTGCATGTCTATGTCTAACTGCGGCTGATTACAGTTTTAATGCTCCTTTAAAGGTTCCATATTTTACTTTTCAACAAGTTTTCACAGGTCCCAGATGTCCCACTTACATGTTTTGAAGTGTCCTCTTTTAGTGCAAATCCTATCAAGGCTTAGATGGGGCCTCAACTTTCCAGTGTTGTGCTCTTATGTTTACTGTGGCAACAAATTCATTTTTTATGGGATGAAAGCATTTTTTCTGACGTTGGGGGATTTGTGGGTTGGACATGGACACATACTTATGTATAAAAAACATAAAAGATATATTTTCCTCCTACAGGCAGGCTAAAGCTACCCATTGACTCCTAGTGTTTGAGCTAAGCTAACTAGCGGTGGGTGAGCTCTGCCTGTCTCTTCCTTGTTGCTGCACGCACAGTCGAAAGAATGGTGTCTATCTGCTTGTCATGGACTCGTGAGTGAGGCAAGACATGAAAACAAAAAAAAATTGATGTACCATTTTAAACAGAGAGAATCTCTAATAATATATATATCTTATATGCACCTTGTATCTTTTGTTAAATATTTGCTGTCCATATTGTTTTTGAAATATTGAACAATATTATCCCACATCCTCTGTTTTTCACGTACCCTAAAGGTCTATTTCAGACTTTATTCCAATCAGAACTGAAGTCAAAACCTCACAGTTAAACCAAAACTGCTGATGCTTCAATAAGCAGCAATAATTAGACATCAGATTTAAACCGTTTTTGCTCTGGTATCTTTCAACAGAGCACATCGATTAAGAACAGTTCGATGCACTCAGCTGTTCTCCCTCAATCATTGGATAATAGAAGTAAACTGCAGCAGGACTCTCTCTCTCTCTCACACACACACACACATGCCTTTATTGACTTAAGTAAATCTTCCCACTCTCAGTGGTTTTGGGAGGTCTGAGCATTGATGTCCAGCAGCTGAGAGGCACACTGGAGTATAATTACCTAAGCAGCTCTGGATTGATTTCCCCCCGGCTTCCCTTTCATTAGGTTGATGTCATAATGGACGGATCACACTCTGTTACATAACAGGTTTTGGACAAAGACGTGCCTCTGCATGCAGGGATTCAGTGGGGTTGTGTTTATTCCAATACCGATGATAAAAACATACTTCTGAAACTGTGCCGGTGCCTAAACGGTTCTTAAATCAACACGTTTGAGAGAAAAACAACTTTAGTATTGTTTACTCTTTGGAGCCACTGCTCCTGTGGCCTGTTGCATTTGTGTCTTTGGTCTGAGGGAAACACCGGACACCCCTCTACGCAGAGAAGGCAGAGAAGGTTCGGCATCTTTCACTCTTGCATTTTGTGCATGTAATAAAGGACTAAAATGTATGCTGTTATTCAATTTAGTGGGTACCATGTTGCATCAGGGTGGCACAGTGGCGCAGCAGGTAGCGCATGTGCCTCACAGCAAGAAGGTTGCTGGTTTGAATCCTGTGTCGGTCAGGGCCTTTCTGCATGTTGGGGATAAGTAGTTTAGATAATGGCTGGATGAGTTGTATCATGTTGCTCTTTGATTTTTGGTACTCACCCCTTGTTGGTTTTAATCGCCATGAAGCATTTTAAAATAGTATATTTTTCAATTATTTGTTGTTTTATCAGGAAAATTAGTCAGTATTTGGATAGACTAAAAACCTGTTTTTTATTTTTATGGTTAAGCCCTTTCCCAAAAGCAAAATGGCACATGAGGCAGCAACAATACATCATTTTTAAATACTGCCTCTGAAAATGTCCTGATGTGATCCAATGTATAAAACAGAGTTGTTATTGCTATAACCTTTAATGCATGTTCCCCTCATAGTGCTGATGGGCAACTAGTAGCCTGGGAGGGCCACGTGCAGCCGCCTCCCCACTCATTGACACTCAAAGTCCATTTCAGATCTTGAAATATAAATACACATTGAAAACCAAAACAATTCTGCCATAAATGTTATTTACTTCAATCACAAGTCTGACACATGAAGAAGAGACAAAATGCATTACAACATTAATTTAAAATATTTGGATGGCCATCTCAGGTTGCTTTTGTTTGTTTGTTTTACGAGAAACAAGTGTATAAAACTGTTATTACCATGGACATGTCTTTAAACTGCAAGACTTAATAGTTAAAAGAGGAATAATTCTTTAACAACAAGGCCTGGAGTGGCTGATTGGGACAATCAGGACAAAGCCGGGTGGACCGAGCCGCGGGGCACCTTCTTCATTTCATCCTCTCCCTGTGCACGCTTTGCAGCCACCGTCTCTCTCCTCCATTCTCTCTCTCTCTTTCTCCCTCTCTATCTCCCTTTTTTGCTCTCCGCTCCCACCCTTCCCTCGCGTATCACACATTGTGTGCCGTGACAGCAGGAGGACAGAAGAGACGTAAAAGTATTTTGATCCTTGCCAAAAATATTAAGTCCGTCTCCAGTTTAAACACAAGCTGTGGCTATTTAAAATGTGAGATTGCAAAAAAAAAAAGAGGTGGTTACAAAGTGGTTACAGTCTAACTTTTCCTATCACTGATATGTTTTAATGATAGAAGGTAAACATCAAATAAGCACAAAAGTGTAAAATCAGGTTGAATTTCTTTAAGAGGCTCCCTCACAGCACATCTAGACACAGATTAATCTTAAAATATCAGTTCAGCAAAATTGATCACAGGATAACTTTGCTCCAAAAGTGAAAGAAATTATTTTGGTGGTTAATAAAAACTTTTATTACACCGTAAGTGTAGAGTTTATGTGACTATTACTTAAACCAGAGAGACAGCAGCATGTATTAGACAAAGGAAAAATAAGCTTAAGTCAGCGGCAGTAAGAATACAGGAGTGATGATGATAATAAATATACATAAAGATACATTTAGTTATAGAAATGCACAAAGTATGGACAGTGCTTTTTGAGCAATACTTGTCAAATTTAGTTTTGTCTACTTTGTTTGTAATTAAGGTATTAAGAGTGCATGAAATGGCATCACAATGCAGCATTTTAATTAAAAACTTTGGAAGAAACTTGCAGGCCTCAAGCCCAGATCTGAGCTGTAGCCTCCCTAAAAGGTCCCATGATTAACTATGTTATCATAAAACATAACAAAAAATGTATTCGACACAGAGAGACTAACTTTTCCATCTAATATGCAATCAGCATTTTGACTTCTAAAAAGAATAGACAAGATTTTAAATAATACAGCACAGTTTCATACTTAAATCAATCATCATTCTTTATCTGTATATGCTAATGACGCTTAAATGTTATCTACATTTAGAGCTCATAAATCAAGTGTTAACTTAAAACTCCCAGGCTGAAAATACTCCCACTCTGGCCCCCATTACAAGCCAATAAACAACTGCACATAAGAAGTATCATAACTTCTTTGAATTTTGTGTTTAGCTCATCAAATACTGGATTACAAGCTTCTGGGTTTCATAATATAAATGTTAAAATAACCTAATATTTTTTATCCTTGTACATAATTATTAGTAATTAACATTAAATAATTGGAAAGAGAGAACTCAGAATTCAGACATATTAATACTTCATAAAATTTAAATCTTAAAACTTATGAATCTTATTTGTCTGACACAGGGTTACTCAAACAGTGGGGCGCAACCCCCAAGGGAAGCCACAAAACAATTTTTACTTCTTTTTTTGTAAAAACTTAAAATTGAGATGATGGACTTAAATCTTCTCTTGAAGTCCTCAAAGACGGGGGGATAGGGCGAGGGTTAAAACATAAACTATAACTATGTATACATGTATTATGTTTCTGAAGTAGGTAGAGTGTGTGGATATAAAGAGGCAGATGAATACCACTAATTTCTGTGTTTACACTTAATGAAGACCTCTGTATGTACAGTCCTGTTTTGAATTAGAAAAAAATGCTTTGCCCTTAAAGGGTTGGTTCGAGTTTTTTAAAGTGGGGTTGCTAGAGGTCGGTGGCACTAATAAATGTGAGTATTAATAAAAGAACTTGCAAGCTTTGTCTCTGTGGGGAGATATCCGGGGATGGACAGTAGGTGGAACACAGTAGTATATGGTGCCACTTGTAGGTTAAAAACTACTCAAAAAACTAAGTTGGCTTGACAACACACTTTAGTCAGGTTCTTTACAGTGTTTAACTTTTCCTCCACAAAGCCCCTGTGATTAGAAATTTTGTATGTTGGGATGTAGGGGTTATATATCCCTCCACCATCAGCTTATCAGGTCTGCAGAGAAAACAACAAACACTAACTTCACTACAGCTGAACTTAAAATGAATGATTTTGACTCCAGTAAAGATGACGTGCCATTCATTGTTGGTAATGAGAGGATTTCTTTATGTCCACAGAGTAAGAACTTTAGCAGGTGGAGTCACAGATGGAAAGAGGGATGGAGAACGGAGGTGCATTACAGATCACGGGTTATGTGGTGCTGCAGATGCACGAACTGTGAACCCATGTTTGCAAACTCAGAGGACCATTGCTGTCAAGAGTGGGACTTAGTAAGACGGCTTCTCCTGGACCTTCATCAGAGCTCTTTAATTTCAGTAATGTCTGATGTATTAAAAACAAGACAAATTTATCATAATCAGGGAGTTCAATTTAAATCAGTTTGTGCTCCAGTGACCTCTACCTGACCCCGCTGCAGCGCTCTAACCTGATCTAATGAGGGGAGTTGTAGGTGGAAGGATACGTAGTCCTTCATTGCATCACAAATAGACCCAATCACATGGGCTTTGTCAAGGAAAAGTTAAACGCTGTAAAGAATCTTACTGAAGTGTTTTGTTGAACCAACATCGTTTTTAAAGTAGTTTTAATCTTTAAGTGGGTTAAATATGCGGCTCTCGTTGGCACCATGTACTGAGATGTACCAGCCACCATCCGCCCAACAGACAAGGTCCTTTATTGGAACTCATATTTACTAATGCCATGGACCTCTAGCAAACTCACTTTAGAAAACCAAACTAACATCCTATAGATGGCGTTTGGAGGGGGCAGGAAAAAGTTTGGACAGTAAAGAACTTTTAAAATATTTGCTGAAAGGGGGTTTGACAGAAGTCCACCGTATAGGCTTGTAGTTGCTTCTTCCTTTCGGAAACACTAAACCATTTCTAGAGCGAGTCCCTCTTTACCCCCAAAGGATGCTGTTTGGCCCAGTCTGGAATAAAGTGTCCCGGCTTTAAGGTTTACAACATCAACATCCTGATGACAGACACGCAATCTGCTAAATCCAGCTGCTTCACAAGGTAAGAAAAGCTCTAGTTTAGCTGCAGGAGACTTATCGTAATGTTTAAATATCTTACTGTGTTAATGTGGCTGTGTTCTGACCCTACAGCAGATATAAGTGCACACATTAACTCTGGACGTATAGTAGAGTGCTCTGCGGAAATGCTGCATACACAAAATGAAAATGCATTAATGCATTAATGATGAAGAGCTAGAATACTTTTTGTTGACTCTGTGCAAAATAACACTCGACTCTGCACAGCCTCTAAAGGCCAAACACCTTTGAGAACTACTACTACTAGAAGTACTCTGAGACTATAAACCTCCGCCAAGGTCTTTCTGACTTTCTTAGCTGGGTGATCCTGGAAAATGTGGAAAATTGCCCCTTTAGCGCAATTCTAACAAATAATGTAAAACATTCCTGGATGCCCATCAAGATTCAGATCACCATGATCTGTTCACTTATTCTCTGTGCTATGAACAGCATTTCCTGATTTTTTTGTTTTCAACCAAAATCAGTCAAGAACTCCTTGAGTTAACAGACAAACGCTGGCAAAAACATATACCTACTTGTCAATAGTATATTAACAGACTAGACCAGTAAACCAACCAGAAGCCGGTGTGGGGATGGGGGCCTGAAAGTAATAATAATAAAAACTTTATTTGTATAGCACTTTTAAAAACAATGGTTTACAAAGTGCTTTGACAGCAGGCAGGATTATAAAGTCAGCAAAGCACAAGAACTTAAACACAAAGGAAAAAACAACTGAAAAGGGTCAATTAAAATCAGAGAACATATAGGACATACACAAAAGGCAAAATGAAATTGAGAGAATTCCACAAAACATGAAGGAAAACTTAAACCCCAAAAAGTAGGCACAAGAATCCAGGCCCAGTCACTGGACATGGACACAGATGAGGCCCTGATCCCATGGGGCTAGAGACACACCGCACTACACCAGGATACAGCAACACACAAGAGGCAGAATGACTCGAAGTGCGGCTGCACCCTGAAGGTGCAAACCAACAAGCATGAGGGCCATGTCCAGTGACTCCAGCCCCATGACTCAAGGGCCCTTTTCACCTGTCATAAGAACCCAGACAATACAAGAACCCTGCTACATAAAATGAGACCATGAGGACCAAAGCAAAAGCTAAAATCAAAACAAACATAAAAAGACAGTAATAAAGTAATAGAGTAGAGATAATAAAAAAGAGGTAGAACAATAAAGCAATAAGGTTAAACGTTTTCTATAAAAAGATTAAGAGTATAACGTAAGGTGAAGCAAAACTAAAACAATCAAATTAAAATAAATTAAAGATACCAATCTGTTAACATAGCATAGAAATCAATAAAAACAAAGGAGCTAGAATAAGAGCATTACTAACAAATAAAAAGCTAAAAGACTAAAACACAAATAAAAGGATAAAAAAAATACTAAAACACAGAGAAAGAGAGAAGAAAAAGACTATAACTTTAAAAGACGATAAAAGAAAGTGACAGGAGCTTTAACAGAGTGAGAACACAGGTGGATCAGGGGTACTCAGTATGTGAAAACTGGAAGGTTTCTTTGATAAAGAATGTATGAACTCAGCTTTAGGCAAATTATGGCCACTGCAAACTGCACTGTGTCGTGTTATTCTTCTTTTACAGTCCTCAAATTTTCAAGGAATGTTTTTCATGGAACAACGGACAAGTTAAAGAATTTTGGTGCTGATCTGAAGCAAGATGCGGCACAGGGAAAGTTTTAGGATCTGCTAAAATTTTTCAACTTTTCAGAGCAGTTTTCACAAACTCAAAAACAACTTGGCGAAGGATGTTAGAAATGCCTTGTCAAGGGTTTGTGTTCTCTGAGGACTTCAAGTTATTACCGTAATAAACAGTCAGATTTGGCCAGGACCAAAGAAATTGGCCAATCTTTGGTGTTTTTGTCTTGTATTTCTGTTGCCATACATTGTCAAACATTCACATGATTTCACAAATATAAATATCTGAAACATTAGAATTCCACATTCAGCATACACTTTTTGAACAGATTTTCTTGCTTATTACCTAAATCATATTGCTTAATGCTTAACACTATAGGGTGAACATTATATTCACATATTTTTTTCTCCTGCAATATATATCACGATTTTTCAAGGGCAATGTCCAGATGAATGCTGTGTCTTTTTATGTGTAAGCCAGTGTTAATTTTGACAGCACATTTTAATTTAGTTTTAATTATAGCCTTTGCTTAAAATATCTTTTTGCTTTAGTCATAATTTAGTCATCTAAATTGTTTTAATTGTAGTCTAGTTTTAGTTGATGAAATTTCACAAAATTTAAGTATTGGTTAACAAAATTAAGACTGGTGCAAGCCTCTTAACATATTCTTCTTTGATTCAATGTTCACTTAAGACACATAATACATACCGAGTATTTTTAAGAGTATGATAAAGAGAAAACTAAAGAAAGAAAAATAAATGCTAGAAGTCTCAATTTGACGCGGTAACTCAATGAACTGTAACACTGCTGTATCAGTGAGACGAGTTGTCTGTAGCTTTGACTTTTAACAGGCAGGAAACACAAAGGCTGCATGTCCCATGATCTCTGAGTAAGCCCTCTGATATCAAACAGGCTTTTATGCAGATATATAGTCGGGGTATTGGAAAGTGGGAGTTTGGCAGCGTATGACTGACATTACATATTCTGTGATGTCACTTCTGCACATGCACATAATGCAAGCGCAATGTTTAAACAATATATTGAGCAGCTCTATATTGTTTCACGTGTAAACAGTCTTTTTACCTCATGTGTTCATTAAATCCAACCCAACTGCTCAAACAAAAAAACAGAAAACTTGTTTTTGGACCAGTCCCTCCAAAGTCGTAAGCCAATTCTCCAAGAACATAATAACATATTAATTTATTTTGACTATTCCTGCAGCGGGTGGAAAACATCATCAGAATTACAGAAATATTATGTAATGTCATATGCTGGACTTTGTTTTATGGCGAGAAACTCAAAGAAGACAGAAATACACAGAGTCCAAACACACTTGAATTGCAAGTGTTGAAATTCAGTGAGTTAGTAGATTTCAGTATGTTGCAGATTATGTATAAAAAGGCATGTCGGCCTGCATCTCTTGTTAATTTGTATTATGTGCTTAGTTAATTAATATCTTGTGAGAGAGGGGCAGATTCTATAAGATTTTTCTTCTTTCTACTCCTTTTCATTCATGTTTGAGATTTGTTTGTTTGTATTAAATGTTTTATTTATGAAATAAAGTCCTAAACTACACTTGAATTCTCCCCATCTACCCTTAATAGAAAGATTAATACTGACATGATCGTGTTCAAACCCTTTTGGAAAGTGTTACAGCTCACATTAGGGATGGGAGGATTGATATCAAACATCAAAGTATCAATACTTTCACAAGTACTCATTTGGTATCAATTGTTCCCCAAAAATATTGATACCAAATTCTCTCTCTCTCTCTCTGTGCCGAGGCAGCGCCACTGTCTGTGTCATTTGACTGTGGAGACCAATCAAACGAATCGAACAGCACTCAGCTGCAGCCACAGACGAACAAACAGATCATAACAATGCATATGCATTCATACTCCCCAAAAATATTTAAAATCACTTTTTGAATAACATAATATTGATTATGTTGATTTAAAATATTTATAAATCAGTGCAACATAGGCCTACATCAGTATAGTTGTTTCATTTGGCTCCATGAAAAGATTTCAGACTCGGCCCTACCCCCCATCAGCTCTGCACAGTTACTCAAACCAAACATCTGTATAACTAACTGACAAACAAATACAATGTTTTAAATTTTAGTGGACCACCTATAATAATTACAGCCAAGTTACTCTTTTTAAAGACACAAATTATAACATGGAAGAAAACACTGTTCAGCTGAAATTACTCGTAAAATGATGCATTAATTGATGCTTTAAAATTCTTCACATAACTATGGCAAAAATTAATAAAGTCATATGAAAAAAAATGCTGATAATATAATAATTTTAGGGCCTCCTGTCAGCCAGGGGCCCTTAGAATCTTCCTAACTTCCCCCCTTTTACAGCCCCCCTGGTGACTCAATTCTTTAATGATGGAATATCTGCTTAATTTATTTTCTTGTGACTAAAACTTAAAACTTAACTCATTTTGGACAACATAGACCAGAGTTTCTCAACCTTTTTTGTCCCCTAAGTAATGTGAAAACCACACTCAAAACATACTCAGAAAAATAACATTTACAACCCCCTGACTACAAACTCACACACAAGAGTTTCATATTGGACATTTTTTTTTTTTACAAAAACTCACTTCTGTAAACTACCAACAATGGGAATCAAGAGCCTGAGCTGAGGCACACAGTCTTGATATTTCTGTAGCCACAAAGTAGCTAGCCTCCAGGACCTTCCTTGATAACTTTTCAAATGTTATCATTACTTGTGCCCCTATCAGTGTTGTTGACTTTTTAAATCAACAAAAATCAACATTTTATCTGCCATTACAGCTGGAGCACTGCTGCCTCAGAATCAGAGTTACAATGATGAAATGCTAGCTTGTTTTGCAGTAGTCACTAAAGTTGACTGTACCAATCAAATACAGCTGAAAATATATGCTGTTTAAATAATGCTCATTAATGTAGGACTAATTATCAACTAACTGTGAAAACAGGAGAGAGGGTATATGAGACAATTCTGACCAAAATCGTCCACTACTAGAAGCATTCATAGAGCAGAAACCTCTGCCAAGGTAGCTCACATATTGCTGTGACATCTATAATCAACAGCTCCATGATAAAGTTACCATCATAATATGATTCCTTGATCCTAAAAACCCACACCTAGCACTCAGAATCATGTTGATATCATTATTAGTTAGACAGTTATTGAGCAAAAATGATTGTTTTCTAATGGCAGTTATCACGATCACCACCAAAATCTAATCATTTTTAAGTTGGGCCATTACCAACATCTCCTGAAAATTTCAGTAAAATCTGTCCAGTAGTTTTTGCGAAATCCAGCAAACCATAACCACCTTGGTGGAGGTAAATATTTAGCATTATCCCTACACTAACTGATTTTTGTAAACTGAACAGTATTTTACCATAATACCTACAGTTTTCTACTGTAAAAAAAAATCTATACAGTAAATTACTGTAAATGGCAAAGGATTGTGGGAAAACAGCGATTTCTGTAAAATAAACAGTATATTACCATAATATCGACAGCTACCTACTGTAAAATGTTTATACAGTAAATGACTGAAAAGGGCAATGGATGGAGAGAAAATTCCATTTTGCCCAGGGAAACTGACCAAAAGAAGGCAAGATTTCTTATAGTAAATGTTTGACAGTTTTTTGAAAACATTTTTTTATATAAAAAAATAATGTGTGTGATGTTATTTTTTTGTATTATTTCTTCTTAATAAATGATCAACAAAATAGTGAAAGGTAATTTAAACTAAAATACAGCAAGTTCACTGTACCTTAAAACTCATTATAATTTTGTAGAATAAAATACGGTGATGATATTGTAAATGAAAAAAACAGTGAAGATACTGTTTTTGGTAATACAGTAATAATGCTGAGAATTGAAAGTCAGTAATGATACCTTAACTAAAGATACAGTAGTAAAACTGTTATAGAAAGTTCCCGGTGTGAATAAATCTGAAAATGCCAGCTTTGTGTTTCAATGGACAACAAATACGGATATTTTCAAAAACTATGACATCATATCCCTGCCTCTCCTTTTAACTGCATGCGCTAGCCCCAACAGTAACATAAACAATGGTGGATACGGTGTCACGTTCATGCTGCAGGAGCTCCCGAGCTGGTTTTGGCTTTTACAGCAAAATCAACGCGAGGAACAAGGGGACATGGAGAACACACACCGGTGTTTCATACATTTTTTTTATGTTTTATGTGCATGCTCCATGTCTTCCTCTCTGGCTTCGGTGTGTGTCTGAAGCAGCATTACAGCGACACTAACAGGCCTGGCATATGTACTACAGCGTTTTCTTTGTTTTCGTGTGGACTGACACATTTCTTGAAATGATGCCATCTTTACAGAGAACTATTTTAAAACAAAGATGTTTTTGTCTCTGTGTGGACAGGGCCTACATGTTTCCTTTATGTGTTTTTGATCAGTGAAAAAACTGTTGGAGAGAAGTACCAGTATCGAAAAAATTGAAACAAAAAGTAGCGCCATTGCATTGATTTGAGAAAGTCTGATATCCCCCATCATTAACGCAGTATTTGTTTTAAAAAATAAATTTATTTGCTTCATCATTTATTTTTCTGTTTTTTTTTTTTTTTTACTTATCCAAAAATGTGTTGAATTTGTGCCTGGCTCTCCTCTTCTGCCCATCCCAAGAAGGCGAACATATCGAGGTATTTCCAGGAGCATAACTTTTTCATCTACCTCTAGGCTGCACCTTGCTAATGGCTAAGTTTACCCCATATTTTCCGTATTTCTTCTTGCGGAAATAAAACCTCCAGTCTCCCAAACACGCTGAGCCTCATGAGGGAGGAAGAGCTCAGGCCTATTGATCACAGTCATGTGAGTGCAGCTCGGCTCCCTGTGCGCCATATTTTAACGCCAAAGCCACAACACTGTCTCTCCATCACGGGCCCCAGCATCCTCTGCTCCGCCACCAGCCAGCGGCTCGCGCTCTGCATGGCTGCCTAGCAACACCCGCACGCGCTGCAGCCTCAGCACCAGCAGAGAGGAGCTGATAATGGCCACCAGCAAAACACAGAGGACAGCGGCGACGACGCAGCACCGCACGACCCTCGTTTGACGAGGAAAACGACGTTTATATCCACATTTACAGCACTAAAAACCTCACAGCATGTGTCCTGAGTGTTTTAGTAACAAGAGAGAGAGTGTGGCTCCTGTAAAATAAGCGAAAAAACATCAGTGCAGCGGTAATAAGCGAGATTAAAGCCTCATGAATAAGCTCTGAAAACAGGCTGCACATATGGGACCTTGCACTTGGCCTTAAGGGCACAACATTAACATAGTCCTCAGAGGTTGACGCACAATGAAAGCTGTGCATCCCTTTATATCACCTCAAACCTGTTCTGCACCGTATGACCGAGCATATACATGAGGCAGCGAGGACGGAGCAGGCAGACATCATGCACACAAACACTCATGCACGCTGCAGGGAGGACCCTCTGCTACGCCCAACCATTTCACCATGATGGCTCGTCCGTGGAAACAAACATGAGCAGGCAGCGTCCTCACCTCAGTGCATCCTCAAGAGCGCGTCCTCTGCGTGGGTGCGGCACACCCACAGCCCACCGACGCCCTCAGAATCTGCAGATGGGGGCTTGATTTCAGTAAAATTAGTCAACGCTCCCTGTTTTCCTGTGAGGGGGATATTTCAGGGCCTCAGCTGACTCCAAGTCAATGGATCCTGATGTGTTTCATCTCTCCGTGTGCCCGGACCTGCCCACTGCCACGCCTGTCCACAGTCTGACACCTAAAAAAAACAGAGGGGGTGCTCAGTCCTGCAGCAGGACTCAGGCTGAGCCGGACTCTGTGGTTTGGTCTGTTAGAGAGGAACATATACTCTGATCTCGCGTGGATTTTGCTTTCTTCTAAAATGTTTTGTTTTCCAGGCCCAGCTCATGTGGAAATAAGTGAAACACAACAATCAGGCGCCACCTGCCGGTGTGACGAAGAACAACATCCACACTGTGAAATGGTTTGTTCGGTGTAAGTTAATGAAACGCTTAACAAATGTAATGGACCACCACCCACAGCTGCCTTACATGAACAGCACTGGAAAAAAACAAAATCACTTTTGTTCCCAATAATGGCTCATACACCAGGATGCAGAAGATCTTTAACTGACATGTTTTAATGCTAAAATATGATTATTGTTTTTCAAATGAAGTGTTTATATATGTGTGTATATATATATATCTATATATATTTATATATATATCTATACACACACATATATGTATATATATATATATATAGAGAGAGAGAGATACATATATATATATATATATATATATATATATATATATAAAATACTAAATCTTATTATTTTTTCTTCATTAAGATGTCAAATTATAGGAGACATCTCTACATTTAACATTTCCAAATCATACATCCACTACACTTCTCACAGCCCTAACTTTTGCCAAGAAGTCAAGCCTACATAACTGGAAATAAAAAAAATCTCAATATCAATCACTGGAAAAATCTCCTAATAGAGCACATGTCATCGAAAAAAATGTCAACATTACTTACCCAAAAATCTGCCCCAGATTGCTCCCTCCCAAAAGCAGGACAAACAGACTGAGAAACTCTTTTGTCCCACAGGCCATCAGACTGTACAACTCACTCAAGGGGTGGAGAAGTAACAGGAAGACAGAGGATGGGAATCAGCAGTAGCAGCCAATCAGTATTTAGATTTACACACACACACACACCTATATATATATATATATATTTGTTTGTGTGTGTATATATATATAATTATTTTGTTTTTTAAAATAATTCTGTTGAACCACAACTCAAAAGTAATGCCTGATTTTCATTAGTTAACTTTCAGTAAATTTTTATTTATTATTACTTTTTTCAGTTTCAAGTTTTTTCAGTGAAATTGTGAGTTTTTCTGTCTTTAATGGAAGGGTACCAACATTTTTGTCCACATGTGTATATTTAAACATATGTAACTGACTAGAGAGAAAATAACTTGGCAACAGGTTATCATCTAGTTTCATAAAGGGCATGTTATTGTTAGGGAGGGAACTGACCTGCTTGTATATCACATTCATGACTGACCGACTTGCTCTTTGTTTGACGTGTGTAATCATCTCAGAGCCACAATACTGTACTATTTATCATACTAACAGAAGCCTACCAATATTACTATTCTAATAACAATATGATTAAAGGTCTTTAGATTATTTATCCTTGTTATTAAAAAGCTAAACAAAACTAATTTGTATCAATTAGATAAAAACCTAAAACAAAATACAGGAAAATATGGGATATCTTAATAATTTTTCTGAAGTGGTTACTCATGCGATTTTTGTTTGCTTTTAGTTCAAGACATATTTTTCTGTTTTTTTTATCCTAATTTTAGAATGTCCAAGTTCTTTGAAAAGCATTTTAAATGAAATGTATTATTATTATTATCATAAATATTATAATTCCTATACCTCTTATAGTCATTACCATTATTATAACTGTATGAAACCTGCTGGTTTCAGATGAGAGAGCTGCTGACTGAACAGCAGGATTTATCATCCTGGTCAGGAGCAGGCTAGCTGCACAGAATAAATCTCCAGTGTAACTTATCAGCCTCTGCTTAAAAGAAACTAAATCACAGCTAAATTCATCCAGGATAACCAGAAAATCCCGGCTTAATCCTCTGTCTAGGTTTTGTGAAATACCCCTCTGATCTTATAACATAAAGAAAGGGGCCCCTTTTCTGTAGAACTCAAAACAACTTAAGGTCAGATCTTTGTAACCCCTGACCTCAGTCTGAACAGTAAAATCTGCCATTGTATTTCATAAATCAAGGTGAGAAAAATATCTAGTTAAATGAGGTCAAATTCAACGTAAAAGCAGCAACTAATGTAAAAGAAACTGAAAATCTGGCTGTAGATCAACAAACTATGTTAACCCTTTAATTGCACAGTAAATCTGATACATAAACTGTCAATTAATTTATCATACTGCATATCTGGCAGTTTGAGACATGGACACTCTGTAGTTTGGGTGGTGTACATAAAGAAAAGTACACTTCTTGTAAGAATTACCATCAAAATGGAAAAGTAACAAGTCTAAAAAGGCTTCGGGCCCTTGTTAAGTCTCTGTTAAGGAAAGAGTACTGTTAAGTGATGATAAATTATTTCACATTAACTTGATGTCATGAAAAGGGTAGAATGCTCTAGATTATCATTTTATTTCAGTGGCTCTTTTTCAAACACCTGCATGTGTCACCTCTGTTTCTGCTCCTTTTTTTATCACCCAGCCCGGCGTTTGTTACAACTGTATACTGGTAGTGGGTAACAAAGGAACTAGGGATGCACAATATTATCGGTTGATACCGATATCAGCCTAAAAAGTTAAGTATCAGTATCGGCCGATATTGAAATTTTTGTGGATATTTACAGTTGATATATTGGCCACACAAATCGGACACACATATTGGCTGGAATATTGGCAAATTACACAAGTGTACTGTATTGATGAACCTTCTCATCACTGCATAGGTACATCTTATAATCAAGGTTTCATGTTTGCAAGACTGTTCCTTGCAAAAACATACTGTAACACTGAAAGAAACAAGTCCATTTTTGTTAAGTACAGAGCTTGTGCTCTTGACTAGAAATATCGGTATCAGCAATAATGAATTAAAAAATATTGGCATATTGGATATCGGCAAAAATCCAATATCGTGCATCCCTAAAAGGACCACCTTGTATTTGACATCAATTTAAAAGACAAAAAAAACGCTTAAAACCCCTGAATTGGTTCCATCTGGAGAAAACAAATGTAGGAACACCACACAGAAGTTTGAGAATTTTAGCCCCAAAATTGAGGGAGTTGCAGGGGCTGAAGAAAAAAAGTGTAACAACCATCCCTGGTCTTCACTACGCCTTGCTAGTACCAGCTTGGATCCCCTGTTGCCCTCAGAGCTGCCTTTAGTCTTCATGGCATTGTTTCAACAAGGTGTTGGAAACATTCTTCACAGATTTTCGTCCATATTGATGTGATAGCTGCACACAGTCGCTGCAGATCTCATTTACAACCACATCCTGCAGAGGTGGTGGAACAGTGGTGCAGCAGGAAGTGCACGTGCCTCACACCAGAGCATGTGAGCGGAGTGGAGCGATGAGATTTCACACTCCTCGCTCACAGAGCTGTTCCTTGCACCCGCTCGTCCGCTCAGAGGGGATGCACGCCGCTCCGCTCATTATCACACACCACTCACTCAAATTTCTACCCGCTCCACTCAAATCACTCACCGCTCACTCTACGAAAACACTGAAGCGCATTGCATTCACTGGATAAAAAAAAAATAGAGGACTGCAGGTGACCTGCATGGAGGTCTGAGAGCTTTTGCGCTGTCCGCGGTGCTGATCCGAGTTGTCAACATCCAATTTCCGACAGAAAACAGTGTTGGCTGCTGAACAATTAATTACATGCAAATGCACTCTGTATGAGACATGATTCAGACGCTTGGTGTGAGCAGTACCGGAGCGAAATTGGAGCAGGATGGAGCCAAAGATAATGTGACGCTCCAGCTTTTTTGAAAAAAACGCTCCGCGCTCTGGCCAAAGTCCTTCAGCTTGCGCCCCCCGCTCGGCTCACATGCTCTGCTCACAACAAGAAGGTTGTCGGTTTGATCCCCAGTCAGGCAGGGCCTTTCTGTCTGGAGTTTGGATGTTCTTCCCGTGCATGCGTGGTTTCTCTCTGGGCACTCCTGCTTCCTCCCACAGACCAAAAAAACAGAGAGTTTTTTCACTGACATACAAAAACATGAAGTACAACGTGGCCACACTGATAGAACTCTTAGTGTATCCAAGTTAGTAAAATCATTTCAAAAGGTCTGGTTATTTATTGATAATTCTTTTAAAATATGTCTCCTTTAAACGTTCAGGCTCAAATCAAGAGTAAACTTTACAAAGATGGCAAACTTGGTGCTTCAAGATGACTGGCACAATGTTTGTATATCAGCACATCGAAAAACTGAAATCTAAAGAAGTTTATTTGTCCAATTTCAAGTCTGAAAATCTCACTGGACTTATTGTAAGCCAAAAGCGCTTGACATGCAGCTTCACAACCTATTTTTGATATATAAAAACAAAAATTAAACCCTGAATTGTTTTTAAAACTTAAAAATATCAACCAATGAGACAATTTTTACTGGTATGATTTTTTAAAAATAAGACATGCCATCTTCAGTAGTTATTCTACCCCAATTCAGTTTCACTTGTTTTACTGGTAGATATTTTCTGACAAATACAAACAATTCAATGCCTTTTGTGTTTTTTATTCCTTGTTATAAGATATCCATCTGGACTGGATATTTTAACATGAAATAAGACAAACACACCTGAGATATGCTGGCAGCAAATATCGATATTTTAATTAATCTACCTGCAATGCTACTTGATGGCTCCTCAAGGGGGCGCTCCACACTTGAATGACTGAAACTTGAATGTAAAATAGCAGCCGAAGAAGAGAAGAAGTTTACAGAGCTGAAATGTTGGAAAGCAGACTTTAGGATGCCCCAGCCACTAATAAATCCAAAGTATGGATGGACTTCAGCTTTTACAACATTAAGGGGAAAGACGAAATCAATTATTGTCATATATTATTTTTTGCAGTATATCAATTATCGTAGAATTGCTGCATCCTGATATTAGCGTCGATCATGTATCACCTATCATAACGTGTGGTGAGGTACCCTGTGATTCCCATCCCTAGTCTCAGTAGACTTAATTTTTCTATTGCTTGATCTATTTCATAAAATATACTCCACAAATATCCTACTTTTTATGTGCTTTTTTGAGATTATCCAGCAAAATGTCTGCAAACTTAAAAAAGGAAACAAATAAAAGATAATAGGTTTCTTACTATAGGTGAAATAGTTATGAGCAATACTTCACTTTAAACTAGGGAACAAATACTACACTGTAAAAATGTTGTTGTAAATTTTACGGTAATGTACTGGTAACAAGATACCAGTACGTTACTGTAAATGTCTTTAAAGCAGCATACATCTTTTTTTTTTAATTTACAGCATTATTACCATATTTTCTTAGTTTTGTACTACTGTGTTTTTATTCAAGGTATCATTACTTTAATTCAAGTAACAGCATAATTACTGTATTTTTAAAAACGTCCATAATGTTTTTTCATTTACAATATCATTGCCATGTTTTATTTTACAACTTTTTTAATGCATTTTAAATTACAGTGAAGATGCTGTATTAGTTTCTATTGATATATCTTCAACTTTTTAATGATAATTTATTTGAAAGATATAATTTTGTTAAAAAATAAAATTAAATACATCAATACTTATCCAATAAAATACATTTACTCAAACATTTGTTTCACCAAAATAACATTTACTAAAAGAAATCTTGCCTGCTAGTGGTCCGTTTTTCTGGATAACATTAATTTTCTCCAGATCCATTGCCCCATTTAAGTGATTTGCTGTATAGACATTTATGTCAGTATGTAACTGTAACGGTAAAATGCTGTTAATTTTACAGAAATCTGTATGTTTTCCCATAATCTTTTGCCATTTACAGTGATTTACTGCATAGGTTATTTTTTAGAGTAGGTAACTGTAGATATACTGTTAAGTTGACAGAAATCTGTTACAGTGTAGTTATTAACTGTGAAACTACAAGTGAATAAGGAATGAATAGGACCTCACTTAAGTTTAGGTAACATATTCTAAGTTAGAAATACTTCATTATGAGTGATTTACTCTTGAATAAAGTGTTTGTTATATAAAAAAAGGGCTGTCTCCAGGTATAAAATCAATCAGAACAAATCAGAAGCAATGATGATATCAGGGAATTGGCCCCCTCAGTTAAATGAAGCTGTCTCCTTTCGATGAGCCAAACAGGGATTTAGATACCAAGGAATAATCCTCACATCCCACCCCATACAGTTAATGCTAATTATAATAAACAAATTAAACAAATAAAAATGGATATAGCATGTTGGGAGATTCTTCCTCTCTCTTTATTTGGTGGAGTTGAGACGATAAAAATGAATCTGCTTCCTCGATTTCTCCTTTTATTTCAATTTTTACCAATAAGAGTTCCAGTTTCCATCTTCAGTATAAATTGATTAATTAATAATATTTATTTATATTAAATAAATTAGTCTTTCAATTTATCTGGCAGAAGATGAGACCCAGGATAAGGCTGAAAACTCTTTTCCTAATAAAAGAAAAGGGAGGCTTGGGCCTAACCAGTTTTTAAATATTACATGGCAGCTCAACTGACCGTAATTGTGGCATGGTTTAGACAAGATAAGGAAACAGGATGGACCCAGACTGAGCAGAGTACAGCTAAGAGTATATTATTATCAGTATTGCCCTTTATCAATAATAAATCAATCAATAGAATCAAAATATATGGGTAAAACACACTTTAAAGGTTTGGGCTACAGTCAAAAAACAAAAATGCTTGGGGGACCGGTGTCAATTTCACGTGCTTTGCTGTTTGTTGTCAATACAGACTTCCCTCCCTCTACATGGGACATTGGATTAGAAGGTGGGCCGACAGTGGTCTCAGATAATTAATCAATTATTTCATGGAACAGAATTCAAATCTTTTTCCAACCCCAGGAACAATTAGCACTCCCATCAAACGACCTATACAGGTATTTCCAAATAAGACATTATATTACAATAAAAGTCCAAACGAAATAGAAGGATACCTAATTAATATTGCAGAGAAAGGCTTTCCTAATAAACATGTCTCTCATATACAGTGCTGTGAAAAAATATTTGCCCCCTTCCTGATTTCTTATTTTTTTTTGCATATTTTTCACACTTAAATGTTTCAGATCATCACACAAATTTTAATATTATACAAAGATAACCTGAATAAATACAAAATGCAGTTTTTAAATGATGATTTTGTTTATTACGGGAAAAAAGCTCTCCAACCCACATGACCCTATGTGAAAAAGTAACGAACCCCCCTTATTAAATCATGAGTTAACTGTGATTAACAAATTGCCTACTAGCCTACAGCTAGTAGGCAATTAAGAGTTTTCCCTTAGCATCCTAATTATTACTTAATGGTTATTACTTGAAAAAAGGGGGGGGGGGGGCTGGCATCCTGCATGGCCAGCTATGGGGAAAATCCCCCCCACACACACACTTTCAAGTGTCCTTTTCTACAGATGTACTTACATTTTGTACATTTATGCGGATTGCTTTACCCAGAAGCCTCTTCCGCCCCAGACGCCTGGTTTACAGGATGTGTGGTCTGTCCGTAACAAATCTATGAAATATCATACATTCTCTGACATTCTTAGAAACTACTACAAATCTACATGAAGCATGTTTTAATTTTCATCTTCATTACATTTCAATTTCAATTTCACAGTGACATTTTTCTTCTTCGGCTCTTCATTCATATCTTCAACATCCTTTTGTTTGGAGGTGGAACATGTTTTTCTTTATTCAGAAGTGAAGGGAGGGGCTACTGTTATTAATAACTCTGTTACTGCTAAACAGTCTGTCTAACCTTGATTTCTGTAACCAAACAGACATAGTCAGGCTTTTATCTATGTTTTATGTTGATCCTCTACAGCTACATTAGAAATAAACTTAATTGTGGCTATAAGGATTTCTTTTAAGTGGAAACATCATTTTTGCCCCTCTTTTACAGTAAAATTTACATTTGTGTTTAAAGTGGGATTAAGTAATTGGTATAACTTCTGAATTGAGTTTATGTTGATGGAAGACCAAGCAACAGATCCCTCCTGGGTTTTGGAGCACAACAAGCCCAAATGAGCAACTGCACTATTGAAACAAGCCCAAAAAACGCAACCCACAACTGCCAACATTTACAAACAATAAAAAAAAAAAAGCCTTAAGTTGCTTATAATAAGCGGACAACTCTTGCATCTAGTTCTCCTGTGTGGTTGTTCGCGGTGCAGCTCCTGTCTGTATGAATAAGCAACAATTAAGTGACTAATTAGAATACTAGGAAGCAGCTCACTCGTGGTGAATATAGTGACCGTAACCCTGCTGGTGTTACCATTCACATTTTAATTTTGCCTGTTATTACATATTGTATGATTTTTTTTAGTTTGAAGGTTCTTGAACATTTTGGAATTTAAATGTCATTTCTATAAATTTAATACACTGTGACCAAAGCTTTAAAAATTAGATTATTCAGTGTTTGAAAGTTTTATTTAGGACTGAAGTTGATTAAAAGACTGCACCCAAATAAGGGAAACAATATCAATCTGCTTTTTTTTATTGAACATTTATGTCCTTAATGAGTCTTGAGGGTTAAAATAATATCTTACCTGCATTTTTTGTGACACTGGCCGGTTTTTAATCTTTTGAACATTGTGTGTGTTTGATAATAAGGAGGGAAACTTTAAAAGAGCAAAAAACCTGTCCAAGCAGAAAACCCAAACCAGAGCCGGAGGCATCTTGAAGGATTTATTTCAGGGCTGTCAAGTATACTGTACGTTAAATGAAAATAAAAGCATATGAAACAAAATGTTAGTTTCAGAAGTTAAATTAAATAAGATAAATAAAAATGCATTTTCTCCAAGTAAATCCTCTCCCTCAAAGCGACAGGCCCCTGAAAGTTAAAAAGATGAATTATTAATGAAATGCATGTTTAATAAATTGCATATTTAATGAAAATGCACGGATTATTAATAAAAATGAATTTACTAGACACAGAAAGTTCCAACACCACACAGCTGACTCTACTAAGAAACCAGCAGAGGGCGCTGGAGCCACATGTTTGAGCACACTGGTAAAGCTTCACCTGTGGCTCTGAATATGAAGCACCACTGAGACCTGAAAATATCAACATCAGGGTGCCGAGCCTTCAAGTTCAGAGTCAGGGCGGTGGAGGCGACAGGAAAAAACCAGTACAGCTAAAAATAAATGTTCCTGCTGTGCAGTATAATCATGGCTCTGCATGATCATAAAAGCCAAATAATGGAGACTGAACTCCTCCTGAGGAACATGTGTCGCTCTCTTTTCTCTTTTTCCTTTTCCTCTTGTCACGTGTGGTATCAAAGGTACATCAGCAGTACATGAAAATTACAGTAAATTATAAAGAATCACTATAATTATACGTTGATATTCTTATTAATGCTTTGTTTTTTTTACTAATAGCTTGTCCTTCAGAGTGTTGGGAGTGTTTAAGTTAGATCAATACTTTTAATGAAAACATGTAATCAATGACTAACTGTGCTCAACAATCATTATTAATATCAATAGATAAATATGACTATTATTTCTACCTTATTTGCACAGCCAAGTCTTCTGTGCCAAACATGCTGTATCTTGAGACCTTTAAACATGTTTTAGTCAATAATATGATTAACATTTTCTTACTATTTTCTTTCTTATAGTTGCTTTAATTAGCGCGACCCTCTGTGCCTTTTCCTTTGACTCTTTTGGTCTCTGTTTGACCTGATTGTTGATTTTATTGTATCCAGAGTTCTGCCTTTTTCTGCCTTTGCTTTGTCTGTTAAAGCACTTTGTAAACATTTGTTTTTAGATAAATTAAGTTATTATTATTAAAATGCAATCTTATCCTTTTAAACCTCACAAGAACAGCACTTGAACACTGAAGCTTCAGTCTGCTGGCGTGGCTGTTGCTAATCAAATACCAATATTACTTTAACTCATAAACTAACAAAGCAAACTCTAGGCCTTCCTTTATGGTCTTGCTTTTGCACAATTTTAACTTTTATTTAGGTCATTCAATTTATTTATCCATCTATTTCTTTAATTTTACAGTGTTTAATTGAGTTGTATATTTTAGCCCATTGTTTTATTTGTAAAAAACTTTTGTCATTTATTTTAATCTATAAAACATGTATTATTTTTAGTGTCAAATACTTAGTGTTTATAATCTCACTCTACTTTTGTTTGTTCAAATTGGCATGTTTTTTTGTTACTTATTTTTGTGCTATTTTTTGTAAATTGTTATAAATTTAAGTCTGAATGACTGAACTACAAACATTTGTTTTAGTTATAATAAAAATATTGTTAATGTAGCTTAATCAAAGTATCCGTCACCACTAGCTATGGCACTAATACTGCTCCTATTACTTCTCATGCTGGAAATAATAATTAAGTCATGTCTAGAAGAAAAATGGAATGACCCTGGAAATTAACTTACTATTTTACAATTAGGACTGAGCATTATGTGGTGTTTTGAAGCTGTACAGCTACGTTTTCAAACAAGGTACAAGACAATAACCCGACGCTCTAGATAGACTGTTCAATACACACTGCCTGGTCAAAAAAAAATTGCCACCTGGATTTAACCAAGCAAATAGGTACGAGCCTCCTATTGGATAATTACTGAATGGGTAATTATCTTTCAGCTGGCAACAAGTTATTTAACCCCAACTGATGCAATGAGTAGCTTCTTATTTCTTAAACAACCATGTCGAAAGGTTTAAGAAGGGTCAAATCATTGGCATGCATCAAGCAGAGAAAACATCTAAGGAGATTGCAGAAACTACTAAAATTGGGTTAAGAACTGTCAAACGCATGATTAAAAACTGGGAGGATAGTGGGGAGCTATCGTCTTCGAGGAAGAAATGTGGTCGGAGAAAAATCCTGAACGATAGTGATTGACGATCACTTAAACGTTTGGCCAAATCTAATTGAAGAAAACTACAGTAGAACTCAGGGGTATGTTTAATAATGAAAGTAAGAGCATTTCCACACACACAATGTGAAGAGAACTCAAGGGATTGGGACTGAACAGCTGTGTAGCTTTAAGAAAACCACTAATCAGTAAGGCTAACTGGAAAAAAAAAGGCTTCAGTTTGCTAGGGAGCATAAAGATTGGACTCTGGAGGACTGGAAGAAGGTCTTGTGGTCTGATGAGTCCAGATTTACCCTGTTCCAGAGTGATGGGAGCATCAGGGTCAGAAGAGAGGCAGGTGAGGTGATGCACCCATCATGCCTAGTGCCTACTGTACAAGCCTGTGGGGGCAGTCCTATGATCTGGGGCTGCTGCAGTTGATCAGGTCTAGGTTCAGCAACATTATGTGCCCAAAGAATGAGGTCAGCTGACTACCTGAATGTACTGAATGACCAGGTTATTCCATCAATGGATTTTTTCTTCCCTAATGGCATGGGTGTATTCCAAGATGACAATGCCAGGATTCATTGGGCTCAAATTGTGAAAGAGTGGTTCAGGGGGCATGAGACATCATTTTCACACATGGATTGGCCACCACAGAGTCCAGACCTTAACCCCACTGAGAATCTTTGGGATGTGCTGGAGAAGGCTTTGCAGTGGTCAGACTCTCCCATCATCAATACAAGCTCTTGTGACATTGCAGAAGCTTATCAAAACAATGACACAGCGAATGCTGTAATCAAAGCTAAAGGCAGTCCAATGAAATATTAGAGTGTGTGACCTTTTTTTTTTGGTGGTGACTTTTTTTTTTGGCCAGGCAGTGTATCTCACTTAGTCCATCTAAACAACAGCCCATAGAAAGTGTTTGGGAATGAGCAGAACCTTTCAAAAGCAAATCCAGGAGGTGATTGGATGATCCTTCCGTCAATCAGATTCATTAAGGGCCAATCAGATAATGTAGTAGGCAGGCACTACTGTCGCGGTGTGACGTAATAAACGTAAGCCACTTCGTAGAACAAACTCTCGCCTAAACATGTCTGAAGTGGAGTGATAATCCTCTCTATCAAGAAGTGCTCTCAGTGGTGTTTGTTTTCATTTATTAAAGAAATTTGGTCCAGATTTGATAAAACTGCTACTGAAGGTGTTAGCATATATATGTTAATGTCTGTATATGCAGTGACTTGCTAGCATCTCACTTGTAGCTCAAACCTCTTAGCTCTAAAGGATGCTGACTGGGCCGTGCTGCTCTGGACTGAGCACAATCGTCATAGATTGTAGTTTGACAAGATGGATCTGACTGGTAACAGACATTGAATCAGGTGGCTCCAGCTGCTGCGAAAGGTTAAACTGCCCAAGCCCTATATAAAATGTTTTTTCACACATACTGTTTCATTTATGGGTTCCTGTGGGGCAAAGGTGGCTGGACTTGACCCACGGACAAAAACCCCAAAACAAAACATACTAGTCAGGTTAATTGGTGACTCTTGATTGCCCTTTTTTGAGTGTGTGTGTAAATGGCTGTTTCTATGTCAGCTTTGTGATTGGCTGGTGACAAGTCCAGAGCCTGCCTCTCCCCCAGTGTCAGCTTGGATGAGCTCAAGGCCCAAAAAGGGGTAAGTGGGACACAGGGTCCAAAATTAACGCCTGCCAACCGCCAATTGCAAGTAGATTTTACGTTTCGTGAGTACATTTCACAGTTATGCCAGTTGTCAGGTAAATATCTGTAACCAAACAGTCATGCTCAAAAATATGCTCAGTTTTAAGCCCAACAGGTGTAACTGCAGCCTCTGTCTCCACTCCTGTGCTATCAGAGTACTGCACGGAAACTTTGCCAAATGTTTTTTTCAAACCAAAAAAAAAAAAAAGAGGTGTAAGAGTTAGTAAAAGTTTTTAGAAAAAGCTGTAAATATTGTTTATTGCACTAAAAAGATTCAGATTCAGATTTCATTTTATTAGTGTCCCAGAAGGCAGATTGGGTTGCAGTGAGAAGCACGAAAAAACACGCAAGACATGGAGTGACAGTACAAACATATAACATGCGCAAAGACAGCTTTTACTGAGGAATTTGCCAGCACACGCAAGTCATTGCGACCGCAATTGACTCTGAATAAATTTGCTACAAAATAGAGTTTAAGAAAAAGTATAAAATTTTTAAACAATTTGTCTCTTTGGCAGTGTAATGACATTAATGTGGCCCTGTCTGTTACCAGTGTTTCTCATCTCAGTGCTACATGAATGGTCAGCTAATGTAACAAATTCAATGTTGTCAAAGTCAAACTAACCCCTTTCCCCCTGGCCAAAAAAAACGTTAAAACATGGTAACAATCGGCTCCTTTCGGCAGTGGGAAAGGCTCTAATTGGCATTTAGATCCTGCAAGTGACACGGGTTTTTATCGGCTCACCCCGATCGGCTCCAGTGGGAAAGTGATACCCGGGTGAACCCACTAATTTATGGGATGATGTTAGTGTAACGTGCCTACGGCATAATATCGCACCCGTTGCTGTTGACTTTGTAAATTTTTAAAGAGGGACAAAAGTAAAAAGTACGGAAAACAGTTGACCATCGTGTCCATGGCTTCGATGCTCCTTTCCATTGTCTACCTGGTCGTGTTTCGGCACGCTGATCATGTCAACGTGATGACATCAACTTGACGCACCAGAGGAAATAAAAGCAGCCACGCAGCTCGTCTGCAGGCGATTAGACCCAGGTCTGCTGGCAGTGGGACAGGAAAAACATTTAAGAGCTTAAAACTGAGCAACTGAGCATTTAAAAGACATTTTCTGAATTTTCTGATGTGATAAAATGATCAGAACAGCAAAGCACAAAAACGTAACTCAGATAAATGCACTGAAAAAAATGTATGTGAAATGTGATTCATTATCAATAGAATATTTCTATTTACTCACCAGTTTGGCCAGTGAGTCAAAAGTTAATGTTGGACCCTGGTGGTATAGATAATGGATGGACGGATGTTTCATTTACAGCATGAAGCACTGGACTTTGGGATTTGGATTAACTTTGATGGAACTGACCCCAAAACATATTCTGCCGTTTAAAGTTTGCATAAAAATAAACCAACCTGTCAGGTTTCCAATACTGATCCAAGTTTGCTGCTCCTTGATGGTCAGAAAGGTTGAGACATCTGTGGAATGAAGAATAAGGTGACCTGAAATATTAGTGATTTTTCTTCCTTATTTCAGAGTGTGGTTCTCTTGGGGGTGATCAGGGGCAAATGGGGTTTTCCTCTGTGTTGTGACTGAATGTACTTCCAAGGCCCGACAGCAGATGCCAGTATTTACAACTTGGTCATCACCGCAGCCTCCAAGCTCCTGATTTTCTCATCCAGGTTTTCTGAATTGATCGTGGGAAAATGGTAATGCACATGCTCAGAGGTCTATGTATGTAATAAGTATATAATAATGAACCAATGACTTTAGAGGGAATCACAAATATCAATGGACGGGGAGGCTCGCCCTACAAAAATGTCAGGCACTGCTTTTACATTTGATTATCTCATCATTGGGAGCTGATCAGGGCGATTGGCTGTCTTTCTGTGAAGTTTTTGCACTGAAAACATTAACAGTGAATCAGTGGGTGAGAAGCTGAGAAGCTTTGTGATGCTAGTCAGCCTATGAATGTGGATTTTTAACTTACTACAGATTTTTGACTCTTCTCAGCTTCGGGCATCACCTTCACAGCAGTTCATAGCACAGTGCACTGATTGCCAAGAAAACAGAGTTTGTGAAAACAAAAAGAAAAGTCTTATTTGAAGACTTAACACTGTTCAATGCAGAGGTAAGTTGGAGGGATCAACTTCATCTTGTTTTGACAACATAACATATACCTCCATGATGCACTAATTTAGGTCTCATCACAATAGATTTCTGCAGGGAAACAGCTGGAAAATTGCACCAAGCCTTAATTACTGAAGCCAGAACATTGAAAACTGTGGAGTTTGAATCACTCTCAGACCCATAAATATTGTTTAGGGGACGGGCCAGGATAGGCTCAGACAGAACGTCTATGGGCTTGAGTAGGTTCAGGCATATTTTTTTTGGTCCTTCTAAACTCTGGTTGAAATATAATATGTTTCACACTAGACTATAAATATTGACAAGTTTTCTTCAGAGGCTGAAAAAGCTTTGCTGCTTATATTTTATGTGACCCTCTGCTTTCATGAGTACAGGCATACCTAATTTTCTGGCCAGGATGAGTTGATCTGTGACTAGTCTGCTGGACTGATGGCAGTAGATAGTGACCAGTGTGTTTGTTTGAGAGGATGCTGTCACAGAAAGGCTCCGTATCTCCATAAAGATGTTATTGTGGTCCATTCAGGCATGACTTTATATGTGAGATATTTGTGCAGTGTTTTTGATCCATTATGACCCCAATGGCATGTCTAAACTTCATGGGTAGGGAAACATTTCTTCTGTCTTCATTGTACAGCTGTGAAACAATCTGATGAGAGTAAAACTCTACTCTACTAAAAAGTCTGAATAACTTGGAATAATGAAGCACTAGTGGGGTGAAGAGGATAACCAGTCAACTTGCATGGGCACAGCACGAGCACATAATCAGACAGAGGAAGTCCTTCAACTGGTTGCTGCTTTTTTAACAAACTGCACCCTTGTGCTGACCTTGAACAACCCCTTTGTGAGTGCATAGTTAAGCTTCAAGCCCGGATCAATGTTCTAACACCATGAAAAGGCATGATGGCAAAATTACATGAACAATGGTAAACAGTCTAAGCTGATATGAAAGTCTTCACCTTGAATTATCCAATCAGATGAAGAGGTACTTGTGAGGATAGTTTCAATGTCCCTGATGTTACAGCAACTCTGTAGACAATCAAATCTTGTTTGTCGATTGATTGCTGTGATTGTGTTCCTTACAGATGATTTCTGGATTTAATGGAGTACCGGATCGTGTCGATTGTGTTGAATGGTGGTGTGAAGAAAGGCGGCCTGTCTGGGTCTGAAAAGATATCTTTTGTTTCTACCACTGATGGAAGATATCTCATTATCAACACTGACAACAAACAGGACAAAATAAATCATCAGAATTAAGTAATTCTCTGCTTAGATGGGGGCTGTTGTTTGCTTCCTCGTTAAGATTATTAATGATTTTACTTTTTTTTTTTTTAAGGTTGTGCAAACAATCCACCTAATGACTCACCCTTCCAATGGGTTATGATTTAATTCAGATTCAGGGGGTCAAGATCTAATTCAAAAGCGACTTTCAAATCAAATGGATTCATTATTCACAACACATTTTCCTTTATATTTATATACTTTATTTAACCAGAAAAACCTCATTGAGATGGCCGAGACAGGCAGCAGCACATTAACAAAGTTATTCAGATTCAGATTCATTAATTTATTGTCATTGCACATGTCACAGGTACAGAGCAACAAAATTTCATTTCAGTTCAACCCATCCAAGAACATACAAAAGACAGTGACACATACAGGGGGGACAGGAACAGGAAGACTGTTGATTCACCAGCAAGAGCGGCGCCTCGTTTTCTTAGATGAGAAATAGGAGGACAGAAGGGACGGAGAGGAGAAAAAAAAGTCAACTCCAAACTGAGCTCCAGAAGAGGGGCAGAGTGTGTCTTTGCCTTAATGTAAAAAAAACTGTATCAATGTTTTTCACTAAACCAACCAACGTCAGCCCCAGCCAGAGTCTACCTGGGAGGTGAAGCTCTACAAAATGTAGGAGAGTTTAGGTATCTCGGGGTGGTGCTAGATTCAAAAATGCTGTTCCAAAGACATGCTCAGAAAATAGTAAAAAATATATATTTTAATATCCGTAATTTCAAACATATTAGAGCATCTTTGACTGATAAAGCAGCACATTTCTCCACTCAATGATACTCTCTCATATTGAGTATTGTATTACCAGTTGGTCCTACACTGGCCTCTCTGTCATTAAACCTATTGAATCATGCTACAAAAGGGCACTGAAAATTTTAGACAAGAAACCTTTTTCTCACCATCATTGCCAAATACTCGACAAATATAATCTATTAAATTTCTCAAATTTTAAATTATTTAAATCATCCTGCTTAATTGACAAAGTTTTACACCATTTGGCCCCTTCTACAATGAATGAGTTCATCAAGCAGAAATCTGTCTGTGGTTCTACACGAGTGACCCGGGCCACGGTCAGAGGAGACTGTGAACTTCCACTAAAACGAACAGCGTTCTCTCAAAATGTCCTGTCAGTCCAGGGTGCAAAGATTTGGAACAGTCGTCCTTTTCAGTGAGGGACTGTTCAAGTCTCCAAACATTTAAGAAACAGCTAAAACTGTGGCTGAGAGAAACACAGTCATGTGAGCATGTGTGACCCATAAGCTGCTGGTGCAATAGGGATTTGTGCAATATAAACTGGGTCTGTGTAATTTAAATCAGTGCAATAATATTCAGTGCAATAGGGGTTGGTGCAATAGAAGTTGCATCTGCTAAATGTTTGATGGACTCTGTGTGATAGCAGGATGTGCAATATATTTGTTTCAGTTTCTTTTTTACTTGTCTACTGTCCTTGTGCTTGTCCCACTGTATTTAGTCTGTATAGTGTCTTGTATGTGTATGCTACCATCAACCTGCCAGGGGGTCTGCAGATGGAAATTAGCCCAAGACTATAATCTGGCATATTTACATTTGTAAAAATGTTCATTAATATGCGCTGTTCCCTCTTTAAAATCAATAAAAGAAAGAAAGAAAAGAGAGACAAAAGAAAGAAAAAAAACACCTCAGCACATGAGCAACATAATAAAAACATTACCAGAAAAAAACTCAGAGACGAGCACATTATGATGGGGGACAGGGCTGGGGAGGGGGGGTGTCACGGCACAGTCACTAGGAGGAGCTCGCAGCCACTAGGCGCGTCGCATCAGCTCCTGGCACCACACTGTAGCGGTGGAAGAAGGGGGAGATGGGTGCCAAGAAAGGCGTTGAGTTAGAGGGGAGTGTCTGTTATGTGTGCTTTTGTGTGTGTGCGTGCGTAAGCCCGTGTCCTTTGTCTCTACTCCAGTACCAAAATGTCTCTGCCGTCCGATAAGGTGACTATGGAGACGGCCCGGATCAGGGTTCTAATCCAGAGCAAAGTTCACAGGAGGAGGCGATGGGGTGAGGGGTGGGGGGATTGAGCTTCTGTCTACATAAACATCCAGGAGAGTGATGAGATACTAGCTCAAGGCCAGTACTGGGAGCCAATGAAGATAAGAGTTGTTTGGGGTTCAGGCCGACTGTAATTTTCCGTCAGCCTTTAGTCCCTCTGGTTCTCTGATGGCGTTTCCAATAAATCCGAATCTGTGGGGCCCATTTCAGCCGAGCCGAGGTGTCAACTTCTCCATGGTGTTATCCTGCTTGCGAACGAGTTCAAGAATCGTATCCTCCTTGCGATTGAGCTCACAGATCGCTTGAGTCTGAGTGTTGACAGCCCTGCACATTCCTTCAGTCATGACGGGCAGCTCAATTGCCAAAAGTGCTGCCAGCATCTTCCGAACTTTGCGATAGATCAGGAAACTGCTAGCCCCAAACAGCAGGATACCTGCCACCATAAATCCAACTATGTAGGCGTCTTCCACGTCCTCGACTGACAGAATAGACAGACACACGATCCTCCACTTCTCCCAAGAGTCCATTGTGTAGCCGACTGGAAACGTACCATCGAGACACGCGGGTTCCCCTTTACCCTTTACTTCTTGTTGAGAAAATTTGGTCGATGGCGTTGAGAGACCAGCTGATCAATTCCATGATTTTAAGTTTAGGTTTTCGGAGGGAAATGCAGAGAGACACTGCAATAGTTCAGACAGAGACAGCACACAGACAAAGGAGCAAGCAGGGCAGATAAGGGCAGGGAGGGAGCCAGAGAAAAAGCGTCCGCCTTCCTTGAGAGCAGAAGACAAGAAGTTATAAGCATAAAACAAGTACAGACACAGGTTCAGCCATATCAGCCAATCAAGTCAGAGTAACAGAGCAGAAAACTATCAGTCAAAGCACTGACAGCCTGCTACATCTTCCTTCAACGCCTTGCTGCACTTAAAAAGATTTGAATAGACCAGCTCTCCAAGACCCAGTTTTTCCTGCAGTTTTTCCTTTGTAACTCAGTCAAAGAGTGAACATTGTAGCTTCCAGAACTTTCCCCATGAATACAACTACTCAAGTATTAGGAGGGGGGGGGGAAATCGATTCAGCATAGTATCGCGATACTTTACGTGATGATATTATATCGATTCAAGATGGAAAAATAAGTATTTATTATATTAGCCTATATTGCAAATATGAAATGTAGTCTGTGGTACTTGTGAATAAAACTAAATCTATCTGTCCACTGGATGGTGCTGCTGCGCATTTGGTCGAGTGAGGTTGGAGGTGACAGTCAGCGTGCAGATCAGGAGATAATTAGTACACTAAAGATGGCGGGTCAGGAGAGGGACTTGCGCTGCGAACCGGCCACATATTGTATTGTCAGTCTGGCAGCGACAAGTGGCTTGAGCGGTAGTGCGCCCCGCTACGTGCGAGATACGCTGCAGGTCTATTTTCAGCCGCTCCCACTCCCAGTCCTCGTAAATTCACTGTTGTTCAGAAAGCACCAGAAAGGTAAGTCAAATGAATGGAGTATCCGGTACTTTCAAAACAATGTACAGACTCCCGAAAGTAAATTTCCTCAATAGGTTGTCATTATTTCACAACATTATTTCACAACTGGAGGCATAAGCATCAGGTCAACAGTTGGTCAGAGGGTTCCAGAGGCAACACAACGCCATGGATGAAGAAGAGTTAATCTTGGAGGTACAGAAATATAACAATATATATGACACCAAACATCCTTTCAACAAGGATATAGGCAGATGGTAGTGATACAAATCAGTGTGTTATCTCTGACAAATTTCTTGGACTTTACGAAAGCCTCTCCAATGGATAGTCTAGATGGCTCCTTACGGCTAGCTATATGTTGCTATCATCCTTAGCGGCGCTGTCGTCCTCATACGCTTTCAAAACTCCGTCGAAGCAATGGTTATGTTTCAGGTGACTTTTCAGGTTTGAAGAATTAAAGCTTGTGCTATTTTTCCCTCCTCGTGGAACTTGCTTTGAACATTTATTACGAATAGCCAGCGAACTGTCTTCCTTGAAAACTTTGAAAAAAATCCCACACTACCGACACCATGTTCTCTGTTTACAAACCTATGCATGCTGTGCTTCATTCATGTGGTGCAGGAAGTTCCCAGTTCCCAGTTTGCAAGTCATTTTTCTGACCTTTTTCTGTTCATATTTCTATGGATTATGTGTAACATACTAGAAAATGGGTAATATATAGTCGATAGGACGTTGATATCAAGTCAACTTAGCAACTACCAAATGATGGCCGAGTTGACGAGTTCTATTCTGACATGAAGGAGTATTCGAATGAATTTTTCCAGTTGTTTTTCCCGTTATACCGACGCCACTTGAACGCAGCACTCACTACAGTCCGTTCAAGTCTCACAAGTCTCATGTATGAGTGGGAGTGTATGTGTATATATATATATATATATATATATATATATATATATATATATATATATATTTACATACATGAATTATTTCTTTCAGGATCTGCTTTAACCTGCAGTGCACTTAGAGGCTGGATATTATAATTTAACACAAAAATGAACTATAAATGTGTTTGAGATATACAGCTCATGTGTTTGTTATGTCTGAAGCTGCTATTGCTTGACAATAATGGAGATACACTACAGTATGACGTTTGTAGAAAAAACAGGCGTTAAAACAATTGATTCATGGATGTATTGAATTGATTCTGAATCGTTCTATAAATACGATAAGATTAGAATGCAAAAAAAAATTAGGCATCTTTACTAACTGAGAAATGAGAAACTGGCACAAAAACTTTCATCCACCTCTCAGTTGAATGAAAAATTTTATATTTTGGACTTTAAATTCAATGAAACCTGTGACTGAGCAAAGACACTAACAAAACAACCAAGGGAATTTTCATACCTAGACACGACACATGTTCTTCTCTGAAACAAAATTCGTGAGCTGTTTCAGCAGTGATATTTCCTCTATGTCAGATCTAGAGAAGATGCAACCCAATTTCCATCTCTGGGACCCATTAAACCCCAAGGAGGTCAAAAGGTCCCATGCATGACTTGGTCATGATAAATCATAACTTAAAACTTCCTGAGATCTTTGAGTGGCACATTACTAACCATGATCTCTCACATGCCAGCGCTATGGCTTTCATACCAAGTGTATGTGGCTGCATCTCCCTGCTGTCACAGGTCCATTTCTCCCCATATATCAACCAAATACTACATTTCTATGGAATGTTTAGGATGAACCACAATAACTCCCTACAGGTGACCTGATTTATTAAATAACTGACCTGGGAAAACTTCAGAACAAAAGTAGAAGAACAAGGAGAGTTTCTCTTCAGAAGAGACAAACTGAGCTTTAACTTCAAGGGCACAGACAGGAAGAGGAATTGGATGGTTTATCCCTTTTCTTTGACATTCTCCCATCATGGACAAGCTGGATTAAGGTAAATGCTGCCCTATTTTTCATTTTATAGATCACGGACAAAATAGGCAAGCATCCATAAGACGCATACCTTACTCTAGGGGTCTGAAAATTCTGACTTGATAATATGATCACTGAAATGAAAACACACATGCACCATTGCTGTCAAGTATAATGCATTCAGTGTGAAAACAGCCTTGAGCCTAAATTAAGGAGAGTCCTGGCAAGCTTCCCTGTTAACTCAAGGCCAGCTAGATGCACCAATTTTCTCCCAATTTAAACTCAAATGTGGATTTTGATGTAGAATCACATGGGCAAATACATAACATCTCCACCAAATTTGTTCCCACCAAAAAGAAACCAATCAAACCAACAGCATTATTTTTAAATTCAACTGTTTTAAAACTGTTATCATCTTTCTGAACCACAACACAGCACAATATTATTAAATCAATATCATGATTGACAGATAATTGCCTACAAAGGTGATTATCAGTGTCAGCATACATAAAAGTTTTGCTGATACTGACTGCAGATATTATAACTGCAAAAACAGTCCATATCTCCCATTCACTGGCTGTAGTATTGTCAGAATGTAAAAATGCACCACAATGGTTAACCTCACCATCACTGACTGCCCACTTGTCTAAATCAAAGAGTCATTTGTTGAAAACTAAAATGTTGTTTGTCTTGCTTTACATGTATTTCTGACTCAAACAGACTGTCAGCATGAAAGGAAGAGGTCAGTTTTGGTTTCTTTTATACAGTTTACATGAAGTGTTAAGAAGAGATGAACGAGTTACCGTGCTCTGATCAGGTGCTACTTGGATGATGAACTGGTATGAAGGCATCACGCAGTGTTGCAGCACCATCCTGCTCATGTCTCCGTCCTCTGGGACTGGATCTGGAGGAAAAGTGAAGCCATCCTCCATGTGCTCCCCTGACATGTCCAGCAACTGTTAGAAAAATGGGATTGTGATGTACCTCCAATAAACACAGCACACAGTCAAAAACTAACTGATCCTGAAACAAAAGGTTGACAACCCTCAGGAACATAGAGTGTACTCGAAACTTCAGATTGGACCAGTGGTTTTAAAGTGTAAGGCAGAGCTCCCCTGAGGGGTGGTGGAGGACTGAAGTGAGCGTGACACTGTGACGACCTGCCCCCCTGACTTGTCTGTTGCTACACAGTCCTGTATTCTGACAGCTTTCTATCAGGGCCGGTATGAAGTTATTCAGCAATTTGAGCAACAGCAGCTTGTCTGTTGGTAGGGCCCTATAAAATCTGCATTTTTTTCTGACTAACAAGGAACGTATCTCTTGGGAAAATGCTCTGAGGGGGTCAATAAGGCTGCGGACATGCTTCACTTCCTCTCCCCCTCGTCTTCCCCTCATTAACAACGTCAACATGTCACAGCGGCCGTCTGAGACACGGCATCCAGCTGCCATTCATTTTCAATGTTCCCTCGCATCGAGGGGCGATCAGGGGAACGAGAGGCACGATGCGAGCGACTCGAGCGACAGCTAAGTTAGCAAAGAAGCTACTAAACTCTCTGCCAAATCCATAGTACTGGGCAGAGCAGTTTGCCAATGATTATTATGTGTCAGGCGATCAAATGTTTTGCAAATTTTGTCAACATACTGTTGACTGGACACATAAAGATACGCGTGAGGACCACCTGAACAGTGAGTGATTATATTTAATTACTTTATACAGTGTCTCAGGGTTAAATTTGCGTAAAAGACTTAAAACTGAATTCTCAAAAAAAATAAAACAGCAAAAAACGGAATATGGGAAAACTAAAACAGAATTTGGGAAAAAATAACACAGATTTTATAGGGCCCTATGTTGGATCACACCACACAGGACAAGCTTTGTTCCCCATGTGCAGCGATGAGCCTTGACCGACCATGACCCTGTCACTGGTTCACCACTGTTCCTTCTACTTCAGATAATGACCACTGCAGACTGGGGACACCCTACAAGAGCTGCAGTTTCGAGATGATCTGACCCAGTCGTCCCGCCATCACATTTGCCCCTCATCAAACTCCCTCAAATCCTTATGCTTGACCACTTCTCCTGCTTCTAATACACTTCGAGGTCAAAATGTTCACTTGCTGCCTATTATATCCCACTAACGGCTAGATGCAATGGAGAGATAATCAGTGTTATTAACGTCACCTCTCTGTGGTGATGATGTTATGCCTGATTGGAGTAAATCAGGAGGGAAGTGGCAGTGCCTCAGGCTATGTCTCTGTTCCCTTATTTGCATTCTCTACCCCCTCCACTTGCCTCCCTTCCTTGCATCTTAAGCTGCATCCCAAGTCAATTCGAGTTGTGGGTCTTCAACCTCAGTCTTAGTCCCTCCCACCAGAGACACTGGATGCAGGAATTGAGGCAGAGGACTGAAGACCAAGGTCAAATCAACTTAAAAAACATGAGACGTCTTTGCCTCCGCAGCTTAACGTGAAGCGACGTCTGTTTGTGATGACAGTAACAGCTAACCATCGATCAGCTGACAGTCACATATGGGATGCTCATTGTTTATGGAAAAAAGGCACAGAATAAAATGAACATAAGTGTGTTTTGTCTCTTTATTTGACTTAATTATAAACATCTAAACATGTAGAACTGCCATTGGACTGTTAAAAAAAATGTACTGGTAAATTATTTTAATATTAAACCGTTTATTGATTGTTCAATTTTATGAGAATTAGATCTTAAAGGGATACGCCAACTTTTTTGCCTTTTTGCATTTTGCCTCACTCCCGAGTCCATGACAAACAAATAGACTCCATTTTTTCAGCTGAACGTGCAGTAACAAGAAAGACAGCCAAAGCTTGCCCACCGCTAGTTAGCTTAGCCCAAACACCGGGAGTCAATGGGTATTGCTAGCCTGCCTCTCCCACAGTCATCAGATAAACTCTTCAGCAACCCTAAACAGTCCTGTATGCTTGTTGAGACTCGTTTTTTCACTGTTCCAAAACAGAGGCTTTGTTTTGGTGACCTACTTCTGCAGTGGTTTGCACTTGAGATGTTCGAGAATGAGTCGAGTCTTTTGAACAGCTCTTTTAAGTGAACAATGAGAACCGAATCAGAGTTGCGAGTGAGCTGTTCGTATGCAAGACATTCTTAAATACAAATTGCCTGCAAATTTAAGAATGGCTCGCAAACAAACAGCTCACTCACAACTGTGAATTAGTTCTCATCGTTCACTTAAAAAAAGCTGTACAGAAGACTTGACTCATTCATGAACATCACATCTCTAGCAAACCACTGCGGAAGTAGGTCAACAAAACAAAGCCTCTGTTTTGGAACAGTGAAAAAACGAGTCTCAACAAGCATACAGGACTGTTTAGGGTTGCTGAAGAGTTTATCTGATGACTCTGAGGTAAAATAATCCCAGTAGACCCAAAAGAGGATGTTTATAATACTTTTATTATTTGAAAACTTACCTACAGTATATGTTTTGGGATAATTTGGAGTTTTGTTGTCAAGTATCCAAAGGCTTTTCTGAGTGACTATCATTTTTCTACAATTTAAAAGCCTACTTGCTGATTATGAAGGACAACGGTCTGGGATAAAACTCTTCTGAGATCCTGCTCTTTTTCTCTTGAATACAGTTTGTCTTCATGTTGACAAATAAGTTGGGATTTAGTTTATGTTTAAAGTTCCCATATCTCAGCATGTTTGAGTATTTCCATGATGTCTTGGGTGTCTAATAAGCAAGGATTTGATCTGTGCTGATCAAAAAAAGAACATTTTCTTCTCTATAGAGCATCAAATGCAGCTTTTTTCCCTCCCATTTGGAAACAATTGAATCTCAGGGGAGGCTACGAGAGGCTATAATAATTAGCTCTGTTATGAACCTCAGGATTTAAAAATAGCAGCATTTTAAGGGGCATTTTTCTTTAAAAAGGCACATTTTTCTGTGAACTGAGGCTTTAGTAAAGGTGTCACGCTCTTCTCCCTCTCGAACATCATTTAAAAGCAAAGGAAGCAGCTAATGAAGGACACTGTAGATTTAAAGTAAATATTGTGCTAAGTTAATTTATCTTGATTAAAAATCAGGTGTATCACTAAACTACACTGCTTAAAAAAGCAATCCCTGAGTTAAAGCAGAGGATCTGGGACATGATTATGAGTAATGAGTTCTTCCAACTGAGGCCTTGATGTAACAAATCAAACATGTGTATGTGTTTCCATTATCTGTTTGCTTGTTTGTGTGTTTCTTGTTTGCTACATGTTTAAACTAGTAAAGCACTCAGTAAGCGCAGATCTCCAACAAGCGGCTCAGTTCCAGCAGGGGCTTTTCCACGACCCCTGTAAAATATACAATTCTGGATCCCCAGATCCGGAATAGTGCCAGGGTCCGGACCAAACTCAGCACATACATGGAGGTTGTTATCCTGTGTGAACACAACAAGTTTTGGGGACATCACTTCATATTTTGATTTTATATGAATTATTCAATGTTGTCAATGGGATTTCCCATTATAAACCTCAATGTTTTTTGTGATGTCAATCTGGATCGGATCCAGAGATAGGATTTTTTTTAAATTGCGCCCAATGTTAACTTATGGGAGATTTTAAAAAATTGGGGAATTTTGCATCCAGACAAATAAACATATCACCACCAAAATCTTATCATTTTCAAGTTGAGCCATTACCAACATCTCCTGAAAATTTCAGCAAAATCCGTCAGGTAGCTTTTGTGTAATCTTGCTAACAAACAAACATACACCAGCAAAAACCTAATCTCCTTGGTGGAGGCAATAAATGCAGCCTCAGGGACAGCTCTGTGATCATTTGGGCATTGAAAATGGCAAAGGTAATCTTTGGTTCATACTATGCAATATTCTCTAAACTACACAGAAAGGGTCAAACAATAGCTCACATTAGTATTTGTAGCTTGAGGACTTAATTAGTTCATATAACTAAGTTAGTTACACATATCACACCCCTGTTTTTGTGTGCACATTGGAGTGAGACAGGGTAGACATTGTTTTCCTTTCGTGGAGGCTCACCCTTCAAGCCTTTAAAAATCACTGGACCATTTGTTTTTGGAGTACCAAAAAACAAATTTTGTGTGTAAGCTAATATGAAATAATCGACCTGAAAACCTTCCTGCAGTACATTGTAGGTGGATTTTTAAGACCTCTACACACTCACGTCGTCCCAAACCTGCACATTTTAACAGCAGGCTTGTAAAAATGATAATCAGGCTGTTCCCTACAACAATAATCTCAAGTCACCTTAGCTAAAGTGAGTCATCACGACATTGCTGCAGTAAGAAGAAAGAACAAACACTCACGTCATCCACCCTCCACAGGTCATTTCCTAACCCTTCAGCCTGGCCATAAGTGATTGCATTCTTTAGAAAATCAGTCCTGCTGCTGTTATCCTAAGACAGAGAAAATGACAGTCATCAACATTTCAAAGTTAACAGTGCTGTCCTTTGGGAAATTTTTCTTTAAGCCATGTCTCGATGAGTTTAAGCACTTACATTGTCAGTGTCCTGCAAAACAGCAACAAGCAATCGAATGTATTCAGCCGCTGCTTTAAGAGTGTCCACTTTACTCGGCTTTCGATCGGGTCGCATCAGAGGAACCATTCGCTTCAGACGGGAGAACATGGTGTTCAAGTTCCTGATCTGCACAGAGAAAAATCAGTCAGAGAAAATATGAAATTAGTTGTATAAACAATCTAAATAAACAAAAATAATAAACTCATTTTCACCTTTCCATCTTTCTCTGTTGGAAGTATGAGCAAAAACATCTTACAAAACAGATCAGAGGGCAGCAGTCTGTCCTTCATCTTTACAAAAAAAAGGTTAAATATTTGTTTTTCTAAGAAATCTAGATACACAACTCAATCATTTGGTCTGAAACTTTTTATGTATTATTATATGATTACATTTTTTTCTTACATTAGATGTAGGTTAGGACAATACAATAGGGATGCACAGTGTTATTGTTACGATATCAGTATCAATCAAACTTTATTTGAATAGCACTTTTCATACAAAATCTTGTAGCTCAAAGTGCTTTACATAAGAAATAAAATAAAATCAATCAATCAATCAATCAACCTTAATTTATACTCGAGAAATCATTGAGGGGCATCCTCATTTACAATGATGTCGAGTCACTTACAAAAGAGATCAAGACAATACAAAACAATAAAAACAGGCAAGCTTTAATAAAAGGGCATTAAAGTCATCAGACCTGTGATGACGAATATGAAAATAAAGGTCACACTTAAATAAAACAATTACACACATAAGGTTGGAAATTTAAAATAGCATTTCTAAAAAGCCCAAAAGGTAAAAGCTCAGTAATCTTGAGCAGCTCCTGTAACTTGTTCCAGGACTCAGGAGCTGAATAGGAAAAGGCAGTCTTTCCCAGTTCAGACGTGACTCGTGGAACATGTAACAACAGCCTGTCAGAGGAGCGTGTATGACATTGATTGTTAAAAGAGATATGGAGAAGCTCGGTGAGGTAGGGTGGTAATTTTTCTAACAGGGCTTTATAAATAAAAAGGTGCCAATGAAGATTACGTCTCATCTGTAGAGAAGACCAGCCAACCCTACTGTATAAAACGCAGTGGTGCATGTTAAAAGGATCACCGGTGATAAATCTTAATGCAGAATGGTAAACAGATTCAAGCCGTTTTAGGATTGAGGGGGCTGCATGTCTGTAAATGACATCACCATAGTCAAGGACTGACACGAAAACAGCCTCCACAACCCTCTTCCTACAAAACCTAGGGATATTTAATTTGTTTCTATAGAAATACCCTACTTTTTGCCAAAGTCGGCCAACAAGATTATTGATATGACAATTGAAAGTCATTTTATCATCAATCCAAAACACCCAAATATTTGTAAGAATTGACTCTTTCAATCGTTACTCCATTTTTTGCAATAATTGACACATCATTTTTGTCAGCTGCTCTTGATCTAGAGAAGAGCATCAATTTTGTTTTTTCTGCATTCAGGACCAAGTTAAGATTAGTGAAATTGTCTTGTAATATGTTAAAAGACTGCTGCAGCATATTACAAGCTGATAGTATGTTTTCTGCAAAACAATACAGAACTGTATCATCTGCATAAAGATGAGCTTGACAGTTAGAAAAAGAGCTGACAACATTATTGATATAGATAGTAAACAGGACAGGACCTAAGATGGAACGTTGTGGAACACCTTTACTAACACTTAGAAATTCTGAAAAATGGCTTCCTAATTTAACAGATTGTTGTCTGTCTGATAAATAGCTCCTAAACCAATCACAAGCATTATTATCAAACCCAATATTTTGTAGCCTCTGCAGCAACAGGCAATGATCAACAGTATCAAAAAAAAAATAAAAGTAGATAATTGAATACAATGAAAATACAAGACCCTATCCACCCTCACTTTCTACATACCGCACACACACAAAGACATTAAGAGGAGATTCTAACAGAAAACTGACTTAGAGGACCAAGGGAACGCTGTCTTAAATTTAAAATGAGGAAACAGGAAAAGTTCAAATTTTTCAACTTTGGCGACTGAGTGACGCAACCTGGTTGCACATCCAAGTTGCCCAGATCGCGTCAGTTGCATCGCGTGAGGGCTGGTCACGCCTGATCATGGCTGTACATTGACTTTACATGGAGAGTGGTTGCGTTAGGTGTGAACGCACCTTTATAGACGAGCAGTATCTTGGCACAGGGGCGGACCTATGAGTGGACCTGGATGTGCACAGGCACATCAACAGGCGGTCCATCCAATCAGGGTCATGAAAATAATGACCCTTAGTGTAGCTCTTAGTGTCCTCTATGAGAATTACAACCAGGGGGCTGTAAACAGGGCAAAAGTCAATACGATTCAAGGCCCATGACTGACGAGGGCCACTAAAAATATCCTATTATCAGTACTTTTTGCACATCATTTGATCATATTTTGCCTTAGGTCTATAACAATCTTTTTCTCGTCAAATACAAAAAAACACTATGTTTTACTTCTCTTCAATTGCAAAAAAAGAAATATTCAGGCAAAAATTAGGCCTTTTGAACATGTGTTAGAGGATATTAGTAAGTATGCTCGATATTGGATTTTTGTCAATATCCAACATGCTGATATTTCCAAACCCATCCTCACTGATACTGATATTTTGTGTGAAGTGCTCAAAGTCTCTCCTAAGCAGAAACGACAAATAACAATATTTTAATACTTAAAGTTGTTCCAGTGCAAAAAAGTTCTGTTAAGTTCATAGTGTAACTCATCCTATTATGTCAGTCGAAGGGTGTTTTCTCCACTGTTTGAAGCTTGTTTCTTTGAACAGAGTCACTTGGCTAATTATAAGGGGCCTATTTAAAATACTTATCCTCATATCTAATTATCAGTTTGTTTGAGGGATGCTTGGTTTGTGCAGAGCTGGTTGAGGATGGGGCCCAATCTGAGGCGTTGTCATAGGGCCCCAAATGTCTGACAGCACCCCTGTTTACAGCCACACAAAACATACTAAGCTCTTTACAAGTTACTAGAAAATTCTGCTGGGCTAAATTTTCCTCTTTCCTAGGAAATTTTGAATCTTCCTTCCACAAGTCAGCCACATACACAGTTTTTATTCCTTTTTCTTTACCATATCATATTCATTATTCCATCAACCTCTGTCTACAGTTACAATGCTAACATTTAGCTTATGTTTAGCAGCAGCTTTTGTCAGTTTGAGCCGTTATTCGACGTTAACTCGACTGCTTCCGGTATATAATCCATTTGTCAAAATTATTGCCCAACTATGACACTTATATTCGCATTAAAACAGTCATTTCAGACCGGGACTCACTCTCAGTCTCTCCTTGGCGTTGACCAATTCTCGTTTTTTCACCGTTTCATTGAAGTCTTCAGCCACGAAGTAAGAGCCGTCTTTTCCTCGTCTGAACTTCTCAATGTTGCTGTAAACAGGCAGAGCAGACTCTCCTGTCAGCCGCTTTAAGATGTCGCTCATTAATTCCTCCTCTGGTGCCTTCATTTTAACTACCAATGTGTTTAAAGACTGATATGTTGAAGTTAACGGAGTGTGTTTTTTCTTATATCTACTGCACAGGTCTGCAGTCATGTAGGAACAGAGGGGGACAGCTTCACACCTGAGCTGAGGGCCTCATCAGGACTCCCACGTAAATTAAAGCTGCTCTGACAGTTCAACCCTTTATTAGTAATTATACTACAGAGTAGCCTATTTAAAGGCATAGGGGTTGGGAAAATAAAAGGGCTGTTTAATTTAATTTCGTATGAAAAGGTGAAAAACATTTTATTCTGGACGTTTTATTCTGTCTTGATTCCTAAAGGGCAATTTCACCTGTTTTCAACTATTTGACTTTAATGCAAATTTCAGCTTCATCTGTATCCTTTTGTCGGTCAGTGCCTTTCTGTGTGGAGTTTGTGTGCTCACCGTGTATGTGTGGGTTCTCTCCAGGCACTCTGACTTACCCCAGGATATCAAAAAGATGCTCATTAGGTTAATTGGGTACTTCAAATTGCTCTTAGGTGTGTGAGTGTAGATAGTTGTCTTTCTCTCTACTTGGCCCTGTGATTGGCTGGGGACCGGTTCAGGGTGTACCCTGCCTCTCACCCAATGTTAGCTGGAATAGGCTCCAGCCCTGGCGACCCCGAAAGAGATAAGCGCAAGATGGATGGATGGAACTTTATCTGTGACATCCTCTTCCCAACATTTCATCAATTTTCTCTAAGAAACATTTTATTTTTTTCAAAAAACAAACAAACAAAAAAAACAATGAAAGTAATTTGGTGAAAAAAAAGTCAGTTTTACAAGGTAACTTGATGATGTGAATATAAGGGAACTCATTAAACATTTGCGAACTTCCAGGTAAAAAGTCAAAGTTTATGACACCTTGAAGTCATCAATCTGACGAAAAACGCCCTCTGAATTTCTTAGTTCAAAATGTCATATACTGGTATTTGCCATAAAAACTATATTTATTGTTTGTTGTTTAGAAAGTCATGAATTTACAGGAAAACCAAACTTGATATTTGTGAAAATAGTTCTCTCTTTCTTTTATCCCACTGAGCAATAGATGGATATTAGACGTCTAGTTATTTTTCAGACCTCATTTCAACTGTCTAGATTCCGTCTATTTTTAGATGGAATTTAGACTTTACACTTTAATCCATTATCTGATAACTGTTCATTAAAAAACAACTGTAGGGTGCATAACTGATCTCCAAATACTGAACTATAATAATTATGATTGCCGTTGCGTGATATACAGTATAGTATAGATATAGCCGAGATTTACTGCATTTCAACGTCTAGATATAGACCAAATCTAGACAATTGAATTTAATCCATTATTCAATTGCTGTTTATTTACAATAATTACTGAACGATGAAGAACTGATCTCTAAATATTGGACTAAAATCATTTTAATAGCCATAATCGTTATAGGGTATAGTTTAGATGTGGACGTCTAATATCCCGCATTTCAACATCTATAATTAGACCATGTTTTATATTTAGATATATTTATTTTAATCTTAGGAAAAAAAACAAACAATAATAATGTGATGGAACAGTCAGCTCTTTCTATATGCAGTGCCCAACTACAGCTGTGGGAGGCAGCAGTTGTTGTAGCATTGTAGCATTGTTTACACCGTAGCGTGACCGTTTTTTTCGCCTTATCCGGTCAAAACGTATAAATCCAAAAAACTTTCGGTTTATCTGAAAGCCTGGTTCCTGCTGAGCATTCGACAATTCTTGCAAGAATTGTCACTTTCTGCAAAAAAGAGGTGGGTGCTGAAGGACGTATAATACAAAAATGTTTAGTTTCGCAGTGTTTGGTCCTTTCACCGTCATGCATCAGTTTAGTATTTGCTTGCATGTAGATCTAGTGTGTTGGTTGCTAGCATGAGGGCTAGCATGTTGCTAGCTTAGCCAGCGTGGGCCCAACAGCATCGACAGTACTAACTCGGCGCTCAGTGGTTTGTTTGTTTTTCTTTCAAAGGTGTTGTAATTAAAGTAATTAAGGGCCTGCTCTCTCTGTTGGAGCCAAGGTCAAAAGCTTCTAGTTAAACTATTTTATAAACATTTTACTATTTAATTTCGAAAATGAAGTATATTTTGATGCCAATACTTTAGTTTTACTCAAGTAACATTTTGAATACAGGCCTTTACTTGTAATAGATTATTTTATATTGTGATATTGATTCTTTGATTGTGTGATTGGAACACAAGATTTATTAATATCAATGGGAATTCATTTTGAGGTAATGGAGCCCAATTCCATGTGATTAGGCCAAAATACATGAATATCAATTAAATAAGAAGTGAATTAAGCACTTATGGCCCAATTAAAATACAGCTAAAAGTATGTGGCACTTGATCGCTTGCAGATCAGGTATTGGAGCTACTATACATTCTATGGGTAAACGTTTACCATTGTGTAAATAGTTTAATACATATTATGTATTCATACAATGACATTGGGCTATGATAGCATAAGGAATCCATCAGATGCTAAGGTTATCTACTTAAATTAAAATACTGAGTATCTTCTCAAAGTTTTCTAATAGATTCCAGCATTAAAGGAAACAAAAAACATTATCATTATTACATAATTGCAGTGCCAGCAAAAATATAATGAAAATGCAGGCCAGCATTACGAAAATACCCTTTTAAAGCTCTTAGATGTAACTTGATGTGACATTCCCTTCTCAGCTCTGCTCAGCCCTAATCCATGATAAGAGAGTATGCTTTTACAATACCTGATCCTGTAACTCCAGAAGCTATTGATAAGCCACACAGTACATATGTGCTGGGTTGGTCAACCAAATTATAATATTTATCCTTATTCTTTTCCCTCCACGGCAACGCCATTGCACCTTGCTGCTTCATTCAATATCTCTTCACTTGATCCCTTCTAGACTGTATATTTTGTTTAAAGGAGTAGTTCACCCCTCAAATGACTTTTTCTATTGATTACTCATGCCATGAAGACTTGGGTTCAATAATATTGTTTTGTTTTGGTTTTTTCATGTTCCTAAGACAAAAAATGATTGTCTAAATATATCCCCATTGATTCTGGATGATTTAGGTCCCCATCCAGAATCAATGAAGGTAAATTAACTATAAATAATTTTTCAGTAGTACATTAAGAAAATCGAATAAGTTATGCCACATTGCTCGTGATCTTCTGAAAAATATTTCAAATTAGCGTTCAGTGCTGATCTTTTTTCCTTGTGTTTTCTCTCTAGCCAAATTGAATATGGCCTCTAATTATTTGAAAGATTGGATACATGCAGATAAAATCAATGTCCCGCCTTGGTGGGAAGGACCTCAAGACCTGCACACGTAGGATCCTGGACAGGTAGCCTATGAATAGAAACTGAATTTTACTAACGTGAAACTGTACACAAGACAGTGTAACGGTCAATGGTTTTAATATGCTAGTGTATTATTGTTGTTTCTTATCAATAGTCTTTATAGTGAATTGCAAGAGTAATCAGTATAAGAGGACGTCGGGGAAAGAGGGCTCTCAAGAACATGGCCTTCTTGTTCTCGGTAAAAGAATATATCTCTGCAAGTTATTAGTTATTCTATGTCATATAACTGACACATTTATAGCATGAAGCAATAAAAAAAATGAAGAATCCTTCTGGACAATACTAGCTAATTTCTACAATTACTACTGTAAAGTCTGTTTTTTTTTTGTTTTGCTTGTTTGCAGAGTCTGTTTGCATTGCCTTCCCACAGGCGACGGAGGAACAGGTCGGAGCAGCGATGGGAGAGCACTTGAAGCAGGCGCCAGCTCGATGTGGTGGGGGGGCTACAGGAGGCCAAGAACACCATCCCGCTAATTTTTTACAACGCCTCGCAAAGTAGTTAATATTAAAAAAGGAGAGTTTCAATCACACAAAGATCCCTTTATTACTTTATACTTTTGTTTTCATTTTGTTTTTTGTGCAGCGCGAGTTGTAGTTAATATAAAAGTTAAGTTAAAAGTTATTTAAAAGTAGTTAATATAAAAAAGGAGAAAATAGTTTTCTATCGGAGTTTTTTCACTTAATTACTTCATACTTTTTAGTTCAGTTTATTTTGAATTGTTTTTATGGCAGATTTGTATTTTTCCTGTTGGGCCTTTTCTTTATTTGCTCTTGTTTGTCTTTTTCCTGTCTCTTTCTCACATTCCTTTTGATGTTCTTTCCTCCGTGTGTTGAAGCTCCTCCCTGTCTCCCAGTGTATGTTTTATTGCATGATTGGCATGATATCTCGTATTTGACATTTCATTTGTTTTGTTCGATTTTGTCCTTTGGGTGTACTAACATCTGGCGGGAGGCGTGATCGACTTGACGGGGAGGGTCACGCCTCTATAACATCAGCTGATAAGACGCGTCACACCTACCGCCAGGTGATGCTTCTGAGTAGGCGGAAGTTTCCGCCGAAACACGTCAAGGTATGTGAAAAAATACATGTCTGAGATAAAAGGAAAAAGAAAAATACTTATAAGAAACTGAAGACAAACATGAACACTATTCAACTTGATATTTTTGATATTCTGAAAAAAATAAATGAATAAAAAACAGCATCTTTTGAGTGACTTTTAAAAATAACAGTAAATAAATAAATGTATCCATTAATTATAAAATAATGTATGATAAAGTAAAGCAGAGCCAAACTCATAATTTTGAAGTTTTAAAAAGTCCCATATTTATGAGAGACCAAATTTAAAAATGCTGTGGTTATACTTTGTGTTATACATATGATGATGGATAAGAGTTGCTTCATAAGGAAACTGCTGAAAATTTACATACATGTTGTGAGAAAATAAAGTTGTAAACTAATAACAAGAAAAATCAGAATATTTTATTTCAAAAGCTGTAAATTAGCAGTTAACCAAATTGAATACTTTGCGATAAGGAATTATTAAACACTGACAGCTCAGTAGTGCTGTTCTAAAACTGAAAATGATTTGTACTTTTTAAAGAAAAAGTAATTAGTTGTTGAGATGTTCAGCCAAACTCAGAAATGTTGGAATTCAGAGGTTTAAACTAGACAAGGTCATGGTATGGCTTGTTTAAAAGACTGAAAAAGTTTGAATAATAATAACATTAATCTGTTGATTTTAAGGGGAAAAAGAATTTTATGAAATAGTAAAATCAGTAATTAAAAAAGTAACGACACCAAACTCAAATTTTTCATTTTAAAGAAGTTGTTAATTTACGGGAGACCAAACTAAAAAAACAGAGGTCATCAAAAATTAAAACATCTTTTTAGGGTTGAATAAAAAAAATGATATACCTAAACATTTATTTTTTGTTATTAATAATCGATTTACAAGAAACCAAACTTAGGATTTTAAGTGTTAGATAAACAGTCATTCAGAGTACTGTCTGCTTCATGACTCATTTTGCCTCAAAAGAAAAGAAAGGTCAGATCTTAACATATTCTGTTAAGCATAAAAAAGAACTTCACATGTGCTTTATTGGTTTAGAAACAGTTGAAGGCCGTCATGTAGGAGGGGAAGAAAAATTGCTGAAAGTCAAAGAACACAAAGACAAAATAAAAGAATAGACGGAAAAAAATTAAATTAGCACTTGGAAAAATGTTACATGTCTGAAAAGGAGTGAGAGGAAGTTAAAACTTATTTAATCCAACCCCTCTTCATCAGTTTATAACCTATTTTTTAGCTTCCCAATCTATATAAATATAAACGCCATTCATTTTTTAATGTCTGAAAAAACAAGACTTAATCATTTAATAAAAAAAAAACAATTGTATACATGTTCTATCAAAGTTATCCAATCGACTTTACAAAAATGTTTATATACATACACACAAAAATATATATTAATGTACAAATACCAACACAAGTCTAAACACATCTATACATATATACATACACATACATACAGGCATACATGCATATACATAATATACATATATACATTTATACATATGCACACATACATACATGCACATTAACACACATAAACATATGTACATGCATACACATACATACATGCATACATAGTACATGCACACACACATTTGCTGACGTACATTTTTATACATATATATTTCCATCAGAAAAATCAAAATGGTTAATGAACATTTTAAACAGCAAAATGAAGAAACATGAGGTAATCCTTGCAGATACCTTTTGATGCTCAAACCCCTTCATGTTCACGGTATCTTGTGAAAATCAGTGCCTTAAACTGATTTTTAAACTGCACAATTTTTGGACATTGCTTGAGACCTGTAGGTCACCTGTTCCACAGTTTGACCCCACAGATAGATTTACATAAAAAAAATGTTTTTTTGTACTCTGAGCATTTTGAAACAAAATGATCATCTCAAAACGGAAGTTTCCTGGAAGTTGATTGTTATTTGCTTTGAACATGGTTTGTGATGTTTGTATATGTGTAGTTCTATTGTAAGGCAGAAGAATAATGCACTTGAATCAAACTTCAAAATGAGGGATACATTTCAGGTACATTTGGAAAACTGTCTTTCATGATGACCCAATCATTTAATTGAGACAGTGATTTGGGAAATTGAAGTAAATCTACATTTTCATGCAAAAACAGGCATTTGATGCCTTTTGATTTGCAGAAATTCCTTACTAAAACCATACTATATATATTTAACCTTGTGTGGAAAACAGTGTTTTATTATAAAATATAATACAGATCACACAAACACAGTTTTATATCCATAACTGGAATATTTTGTGACATATGTAGGGGAAACTGAGGTAAATCTACACTTAAGATTTCTAACAAAAAACAGACATTTAATGCCTCTTGATTTGCAGATACTCTGTGTTCATATGTAAACAGGGATAACCAGACATTTAAACTAAAAAAAAAAAAAATTGGAAAAAAAATCTAATATTATGGCATATTTTCCTCGGGGAATGTGTGTTGCATTCTTTAGGTTAAAAAGGAAACTACACAACTTAAACCTGTGTCAATTTTTATGCAAATTCATTCAACTTTACTGTAATATAGGGGTGTGCATGATATAGAAAAAAAATTTGATCACTTTTTTTTTGCAGTATCAAGATCTTGAGTTTATCATGGTTCTCTCTGTACTTATACTTTAAACTTATTCACAAGTTAACTAACCAAGTTTAAGGCTGTTTATTTGAAACTTGTATTAAACAATAACATGTTGTTCATTGAACGGAGCTTAAATATTTTCCACTTTCAGTTGAAGGCACTGGGTAATTAGGAGGTGGAGGTCCACCATAAAACACATGAAACTACAATTTTCTTGCTATCTGAACAACTTCACTGAACAGATCAGAGCATTTTGAAGAAATTTAGATCTATGAGTTTTGTATCCTTTTTTCTGTTTTAATATTTTCAGGAAAAAGAACACATACTTAAATTCAATGGTAAGTAAATTAACTTAAAAACATGCAGACTTTAAGTATCCAGCGTTTGTAATTTAGCCCTAGTGAATTTATGCATCTTTAATCCTTAACTAAGGCCATACAATGTATCTAACCTTGTGTGGAAACAGGGTTTTATAACAATATATACGGTAATAGAGTCCATACAAACACAGTTTATATCCATAACTGGAATATTTTCTGACACGTAGGGGAAACTGAGGTAAATCTACACTTAAGATTTCTAACAAAGCCGACGTTAAACACCTATGATACATTTTTACACGTAAACTGTCTCCAGAGGTCAAAGGGGAGACCGTCACCGCACCTTCTCTGCAGCCAATCAGCGCCGTCCGCCGAGAGTGACGTCACATAACAGAACTACCAACTCCAGGAAGTTGGAAGTGACTCACAACGACATTGTTATAAGTTTTTGGAGTTATTTCATAGTTTTTAAGTTAAAAAAGGTACCGAGGTTAAGTTCTGATTGTGTAAGTATTTTGAGGAGCTGTTGCTGCCGTCAGACGTTGAGTAGCGTTAAACGGAGAGACGAAGAGGACGTAAAAAGTTTGAAGACATTTCTGTTCTGAAGATGTCAGCCACGGGCTTACTGGTTAGACAGTCCTCTGAACAGCACGATGAGCTCAAGTCTAAGGTGAGTGTGAGAGTTTAAATACACCTGAAGGACAAAGGGGGGAGATCTTGACGGGACATTTGGTTGTGTAACCTGGTGTTCTTGAAATAAAGTTAAAGTAGGGGTCAGGAAGAGACGACGAGAACGCAGTGACGTGACGGCGTCACTTCTTGTGTTCACTGTAAGCAGCATCAGCTGTGAGGTCTGTCTGCTCTCTAATATGAGGCTCAGATCGACACGGAGGGGTCAGCACGGGGCACAGCGTGTCCCACAACCAGGGGCGGACTGAGATTATGGTTCAGGACGGTAGTTTGACTCCACCCAAGGCCACCCTGTCCACATAAATCATCTGACATGTCGATTACCAGTCCTTTCATCATTACTTCCGCTAAAGAGGTTATGTATTTGGCCCTGTATGTTTGTTTGTTAGCAAGGTAAACAAATTACCGGACAGATTTTGTCGAAAGTTTCAGGAGATGTTGTTAATGGCCAAACTAAGAGATTATTGGATTTTGGTGGTGATATGTGTATTTGTCTGGATGCAAAAAATTTCCAAAAATCCCATAAGTTAACATTTGGCGGGATTTAAAAAAAAAAAAAAAAACACATCTCTGCTATTTCTTAATGAATTTGCTTCCAGTTTCATAGGATAATCTCTAACATAAAGGTACATAAAGGTACATTTCATCTGGAACCAATCCAGATTTATGTTACAAAAAAAACATTGAACTTTATTATGCAAAATCCCATTGCTGACATTCATAATTCATTCAAAATATTAAGTGATGTTCCCAAAACTTGTTGTGTACAGGATAACAACCTCCATTTATATGCTGAGTTTGGTCCAGATCCTGGCACAATTCTGGATCTGGTGATCCAGAATTATAAGCTTATAACCATGCTAGAGGTGTAAGAAAAAAAAGTTGTCTTACATGTATACACAAAATTGTAACAGCTGGCCTCTGTTTGGAGTATTTGGTTTATTTGGTGCCACAGAGAGTTCAGGATTACTTTATCTCTATGTTTTTGCCTGTGTTTGTTTGTTTGTCTGTTAGCAAGATTACTTAAAAACTACTGAATGGATTTTTGCTGAAGTTTTCAGGAGATGTTGGTGATGGCCCAACTTAAAAATGATTAGATTTTGGTGGTGACCCAGATAACCACTATTAGTGAACGATAATTTTTGCTTAATTACCGTCTAACTAATGATGATATCAACATGATTCTGAGTGCTAGGTGTGGGTTTTCGGGGTCAAGGAATCATTTTATGATGGTAAATTTATCGTGGAACTATTGGTTATAGATGTAACAGCAAAATGTGAGCTACCTTGGTGGAGGTTTGCCTGCTCTGAGTGCTTTCTAGTTGTAATGTTGACACTGTCTATTTGTTCCTCTTCTTTTGGCGTTGTTCCCCTTAGCTGATGTTCTTAAATTTTTCTATTTTGTTGGAAACTTAAAACTTACTCTGGACTTACATAATTTCTTTGAGTCCTCAAAGAAATAAGTATGTGAGTTGCCACCTCATTTAAAGATGGCATTGGGTAAGAATACTACATTAGTTCATGTGTGGAAATAAAACAAAAAATATATGATATTGTTTATTTAAATGAGAAATTGGTATTTACATGCATTACAGAAAGTCCTTAAGAACCTCTGTTTTACTTCATAACCACATGCAACAAATGACTGTTTTCCTGCTATTTGAACTATTTCACTGATCAAATTTGAGAATTTTTGGTAGAATTTTAGAATTATGATTTAACTGTGTGTCCTCTTTTGTGATTTTTTTCAGTGGTTATCTTACATTTTGTAATTAAGTGATTAGTACATTAATTTGAAAGCATGCAGACTTGAAAATATCTGTTTTAGCCTTTTTACGAAGCTCAGACTCTGTACAAAGGCCATACACTATGTATTTAACTTTGCGTGAAAATAGATATAAAATACAGACAAAAAACTCACATTTTTGTATCCATGACTGGTTTATTTTGTGACACACAGTCAGGCACATTTATTTTATTATAATTCTAAACCGAACCATGAGTAGAGCACTTTGCCACTGTAGGTAACAGTTACAGTGGCACTAAAATAACTCTGTTGAGCTGCAGGAAATTTTGAGCAGAACCAGACAGAAGTCGTGTTGGGGGTGTGAGTGGGCAGAGACAGAGACTAAAATGAGAATTCATAATAGCAAATCATGTTTTGGATTCCCAGACCACAAATTTGTCTCCATCAAGTATGTCTTTATTGAATGTTAACCACTGGAGATGCAAAAGTTCATTTCAAGAGGGTCTTCCTCTCTATGTGGTTGTACAGGTAGTTATTATGGTGCTATTAGCAAAAAGAGCTCTGAATAGAGAGATTGTTCTAATATTATCATTAACATCTGTAGATTATAGGGTGGAGAGGACTGATGTTACGTAATAAAGCAACATTTAGTTGAACTGCAATTAAATTGGGTTGAAACTATTTAAAAATGAGAATTTAAAGTTAAATGATGATTTTTCTGTTTATGGCTGATTTAGGTTAATGCAGATAGGAGTGAAGTGGGTCCATAGCAGCAGGTCGACCATTTTGGTTGTCAAGGCTACAGTAAAATAAATGTGGTATTTGCAGGAACTACCATGTATTTTCTTTCACTGATCACTCTGAGGTTAATATTAAGAACTGTAATGATAATGGAATGGGACTAAAAACGTCCAAATATCAGCAGTTTTAGTAGTTGGAGCCATGGAGGTTCACAGCAGCAGGCTGTCCACACCAATGATCCAGGACAGCAGATATTTTGGTTAGGACCCGGCGTTGCTGTATTGGAGTGACTGTGTCAAGTGGTGACCCATTTGCTGCCCGTGCATGTAGTTGCTTAATGGGGTTTCACACCTTCGGCTCAGTTGCTTTGTTTCAGTTAGAGAAACGATACAAGTTTGCATATTTCCTTTGGATTGTTTCATGCTCACGCAGCATTTTTGAAGTGGGCTGGGTCGCTCAAAAGGCCAGAGGTGGCCTTAAGCAGGGCCCTATAAAATCCTTTCCATTTTTTACCAAATTCATATTCATTTTTCCAATATTACATTTTTTTGGTTTTAATTTTTGCGAATTCGGTTTTTATGCAAATTTAACCCCAAGACACAGTATAAAGTAGTCAAGTCAACAGTATGTTGACAAAATCTGCAGAACATTTGATCATTTCACATCCAGCCTCAGGGTTGATACATAATAATCCTTGGGAAACTGCTCTGCCCTGTACTTTGGAGTTAGCTGATAGCTTCATAGCTTCTTTGCCAACTTCGCCAGTGTCTGAGGCGGAGGAGGAGGGGGAGGGGAAGTGAAGCATTGTCCTCATCATTAGTGACCCCCTCGGAGCATTTTTCCCAGAGACATGTTCCTTTTTATTCCGAAAAAAAAACTTAGGTAAAATGTTGGCCATTTCTGTGATATTCTGCGTTTACCGTATTTTCCGGAGTACAAGTCACATCAGTCAAAAAATGCATCATAAAGAGGAAAAAACATATATAAGTCTCACTGGACAATAAGTCGCATTTATTTAGAGGTGGTTGCGTTGCATGAAGCGGTAACACCAAGAGGGAGTAATTCATATTCATCTCCTTCTTGACAAGCCTCTCCCAGCAGCATGCTGTTCAAGCACCCATCTGTGGACTCGTTGCTCCAGCTCTGGCCATCTTGCTTTCAGCCCCCAATTAGCTTTCTTAATTTTCGGCTGCACATTTTGCCACCTGCAGTTTTCAATCTGCAGAATAGGATTTTCTTTTGGGGGCTGTTTCGTTTGTGACCAGTGTTTCTCAAGTGACTTAAAGTTACAGCAGCAGCATATTTGTCAAAAGCCTAGAGTGCCCTCTTGTGGTTGTCAACGGTATTGTTTACTCCTTGGTTCATGTAAGTCAGTATGAACATTTAAAAGCATGTTAAATTATATGTATTTTGATATATAAGTCGCACCTAACTATACGTTGCAGGACCAGCCAAACTATGAAAAAAGTGTGACTCATAGTCCGGAAAATACGGCATATTGAATTTCGCTTTTAATGTCCAATTCCGTGATTGTGGATTTTATAGGGAACCTACACTTGTATCAGAACAAGTCTCCCAAACAATCTAGGAGTGAAAACTACATCATTTAAAACAGTTCTTGAAGCCAACCAGAGTCCTTATGAGTGCTTGTTAAGTTTTTTCATTATGGTTTCTAATCTTATCTGCTCCGACTTTGAGTTGGGGGGAAATTAAAAGGTCATTGAAGAGGAATTTCTTCTTGTCTCTTTCTGGACAAAGAAGAACAGCACCTCACAGTAAGTTGCTTGAGAGCACCAGCTACAGTATATCAGAGAAAAGATGGATTGTTGGAAAATGTCAACAATGTCGGGGAAGCATTTTGTTCCAAAAAAGACGGAAATACTCATCACTGGCAGGAAAGAGTTAAATGAGGAGAGGGGAACTTTACTGAATGTCACAGACCGTTGCATGCATTTGACAGCATTCAGCAGTATGTAGCAGCATGCAATTTGGACAAAGATGTTTAGAATTTTTCACCTATGTGTACAAATTATTTTTATTAGAGGAAAACCTCAGATTTCAAAAACACCTGTCTTAGAGTGGACATGGCCTGAGACAAAGAAATATTCCCCTGATGTGTCTTTTCAGTCCACGGATGGATAATACCAGTCTGTCCATGAAGGACATGGGGGCTTTAATGTCTGTTTTTTTCTTTTAAACTTCTGTCTCCCTTATTATAGAAAGTAAAAAGTGATAAAGAAAGTAAAAGTAAAAAAAAAAACAAACCAAAAAACAGCTTCTGCTTTTATTCCTTCTTCCTGAAGCCAGACCTGTGTTTTGTTTCTTTTGAGCACTCTTAACCTCTAGCTTGCTCTTTGTTCCAGAAAAAAAAAACATGCCAATCATTGATTTGGCTTCAATATGTTTCTGCTCTCTCACCATCTTATTCTTCAAAACCTCAGCAGCCTTTGCAAAAAGTCTTTTCAGCCTTGGACCACTCATGTTTTTACTGTAACTACAAATTGTTGTACACTCCATTGTGTCCATCAGTTCATGCTATTTTGTGAAGAAAAAGGAATCATCTCGAGGTGTTGCCAACATACAAAACTTTTGAAACAAGTTACTTCCAGTAATGTGCAAAAGTTTAAGGCATGTGTGAAAAATGCTGCAAAGTAAGAAGTGCTTTGAAATTATGAATATTATTTTTTTATTTGTAGTACTTAACAAAATGCAAAGAGAACAAACAGAAGAAGAATTTTAGTAAGATCAATATTTGAAGTGATCACTCATTGCCTTCAAACCAGCATCAGTTCTTACCGGTCCAAAGTCAGGGATTCTGTAGGATTACAGTCAGGTGTATGATTAACCAAATGAACCAAACAGGAGCGTATAAGTGCTTAGTGATCATCATCTTAAGATGAGGGTCGGATCACAGTCAGTGTCTGAAATAGAAACAGCTGTGCCATAGGCTCAAAACTGGATGGGGAACAAACTCTGCTACTGAGGGTGAGGTTTTGGAGGACAATTTCACGTTACATGTCACAGGTCATACACCATGTCAAGACTTAGCACAACGACAAGACAGATGGCAGTTATACTACATCAGCAAGGTCTCTCCCAGGCAGAGATTTCAAAGCAGTTTTAAGGTTTCAGCATTGAGGACCTTAGAGGCATTGGCCGGCTAACTCAGTGCAGCAGATGAAAGATGTATGAGGCTTACGTCCCATCAAAACTGGAAGTGGCATCAGCTCAGAACTGGCACAAACCAGTGGGACCCTGGTATACCTATCCACTGTCCAGAAGAGTCTGGTTGGGAGTGGTCTTTATGGAAGAATTGTGGCTAAAGAGCTAATAACACAGATGGCCCTTTTCCATTAGCCCTACTCTACTCGGCTCGGCTTTCCCTGACTCTACCCGGCTCTACTCTACTCGCTTTGGCCTGCCTTTCCACCAGCCCGGTCCCCTGCCCAGCGGGGGTGGGGTCGCCGTGAAACAGCTGAGCGACACAACAACCAAAACAATGGAGGACTTGGAGGCAATAGTATACTTGCTGCTCGATCTGTGGCTTTTTGTTACAAAGAGAAAAGCAGAAGAAGGCTGCAGGCGGCGAGAAGAAATACCCTTGAGAAGTACAGGAGAGTTTTGGAAGCTATACAACAGTTTGAAGCCGAGGACGAGAGCAATCGGGCTGCAAAGAAAAGACGTATGAGGGTAAGCTAATGGAAGCTACCGCTAGCTTGTGAGCTAGCTCGTAATGATAAAGCCCCGTGTTTAACATTGTGACGGCAGCAAGTTATTGCCATAAAGTAGCAAAGTGTATGTACTGCAGTCCTGTTTTGGGCATCGCGCTCATGACCCATCGGTGACGACATTCTCTGACCAATCAGTAGCCGGCAGTCGGTCGACGTCACCTTTTAGTGTCGACTCAGCTCGCTTAGAACCAGAGCAGAGTAGGTACTAAAAACTGGTCTGTTTTAGGAGGTACTGTGCCGGTGGAAACGCAACGCAAACCGGGTAGAGCCGAGTAGAGTAGAGTAGGGCCAAGGCGGGCTGGTGGAAAAGGGTCAAGAGTGACCAAACTGTGCACAAATGTAACAGGGCTGTAGAAAAAATGGCAGCAGGTGCTCTGGACTGATGAGTCGACATTCAAAGTGTCTGGCAGCAACAGAGGGCAGTTCGTGCACAATCATGATTATCTGCGGGCACCAGTGAAGAATGGTGGAGGCTCCTTGAACTCTGATCCACCTGACAACAGGGGGTCTTGGTTTTTCTTCCAAATGGACCAGAGTTTGGTTCACGGTGCGTGTGAAAGCCATCTGAACCAAACAAGGCAGGGGAACCATATAGCAATGAATTGTGTCTTGAATTTGGCTGAATATCACAACAGCAAGCAAGCTAGCGCAGCGTTCACTGACAATATCAAGCAGAGTGTGGCTAATGTTAGCATACCTAGCATCACCAGGTAAAGATCTAGAGGTCTGTGTTAAATTTGGTTACACATTCCCTACAATTCCAGTTAAGAATCAATAACAACTTCCTCAAAGAATTGATATCATTAGTCTTGAAGCTTACTAATTCCCTTATCAATTCCTTCCACTTTGTTCTGCATGACTTTCAAACCGAGACGTCATGCTCTCATCAGAGGCAGTCAGCAGAAACGATAACAGAAGTCAAAAAAGTAATCATTGCTGACAAGACTTAGAAGAGATCAGAACTGCAGCTTAAATTTTAACAAAGTGACACTTACTTCACAACGTTTAGTGGCTGAAAACACAAGTAACTTACAGAAGCAGAAAGTCCACTGGAATTTTTTCAGAATCGGACTGAGAATTGATAATGGCATAGGTATCACAAATCTGTTTAATTCCCATCCCTACCAAAGAGAGGCTGTGTTAAATGGAGACTTTCAGCAGACGTTTTCTTTTACTAGTTTTCTTTTAATAATAATAAAAATAGTGCATCACATGTGTCTACAGTTAGCATCTGAACAAGGAAACCTTAATGAGGACAGTTTACACCTTCAGTTATGACCTTAATGGCTGCTCATGAGGAATTAATGCGTAATGACAGGCTAGATGAAGCACAGGCCACTACTTTATAAATGAAGTCTAAGAAAATGGGTTGGAACCCCTTTTCTGTGTCTGTGTGTGTGTGTGTGTGTGTGTGTTTATCACTGTCAGAAGCCTGCAGTGTGCAATTTAAGAACAAGGGGCTCATAGAAAAACAAGTCAAGATCCAGAACTGGACACAGAAAAGACACAGTTTATTCTGAAATAGGGATATAACTGTATGACAGTATCATGACACAGTTATTGTGACCAAAATGATCACGGTTATGATTATTATCACCGTATTGTTGCAATGTGCTCGAAATGTTCAAAAGTACCAACACCCACACTAAAACCAATTATCAAAGTTTTATTTAGTTTATAAAGTAATGTGAATTTAAGAGCGATCTGCAGTGGTCAGAGCCCAACCCCCTTCTCCTCTCTGGTTCCTCGCCAAGGTCTTTCTCAACAATCCAGCCAGGCTGCCCCCCTCTGATGCTGCTGTGGGGGGGTTTATGGATCTTACCTGCCTCCCCTCACCAAAAGTTTTTTTCTGCATTTTCAGCAGACAAGGTGACCATCCTCAATTCGGTTCCCCTCAGCATCCTTGTAAAATTCAAAATATTACCAGACTTCAGATTTTGTCTGTTTTGAGGAGGAAAAATCTCCGGTACACTGTCCGTGTTCGGCACCAACCGCCATACTTTCACTTTCAGAGGCTAAACATCACAAACTGCACGTGCGCGCCTGTGTCTGAGGGATGGCTGCTGCTCTGCCAAGGAACAGACGCATAGTTCTGGCTTTTGCAGGCAATGAGCAGCCTCACTGTGAGTTACTGACAAAGTGAGGTGATCAAACACAGTTTTAATGGTAATTAAAATAGAAAACAGTATTACCAACCATTGGAAATTTTACCACTGTTTATCATTTTACCGGTAACCATTCCTATCCTGAAAGGTGTCCTAAAAATCCCATATATATATATATATATATACATATACACATTTTTTTCCCCATTATTGTTCAGCTCTACATCACTAAATACCTCAGTCCTCAGATATTGTAGCTGAGTTTTTGTTGCTTTGCCAAACAACAAATAAACAAGGCCTTTTGGGTTAAGACTGTTTCTTCAGACATCCCATATCCTGGTGTGTTTTTTTATTTCATGAAAACATTTGTTAATATGTTGGTGAATGAAGATACATTCAGTACTTTATGCACACAGTCCGATTCTCATGTCAGAATCTTTGACCAAAAAGATTTTTTTTTTCTCCTCCCCTCATTTGATTCAGGTCGACAGATACTTACAGACTCTCCGGCTGTCAGATCAGACCATCATGGATGTGTCGATAAGATTCAGACGAGAGATGGACAAAGGACTGTGCAGAGACACAAACCCTGCAGCCACTGTGAAGATGCTGCCCACATTTGTGCGCTCAACTCCTGATGGAACTGGTAAAGTCCTGCGTGTTTAATGGAACAATATTACTGAAGGATACTAACCACATTATGTTAGCAGTGGGAGGATATCCAGTCATTTTTGTACACTTCCAATCAAAAGCTCTAGATTGCAAGAATTAGCATTTTTTACTTTTGGATCTTAAGAAGGTTCTAAGTAAAGCTTCAAAATGCAAAAAGAAGAAATGGGAGAGAGAGACAAAAAAGGTTTGAGTAAGAAGTTTATTGAAAACTACATTTAAACTCAAACATGCTTTTGTCAACTGATCAAAAGTTTAAGACCACAACCTTTAAAAGCTTTCTGTCTTTAAACGTGGTAGGATTGTTGAGCTGCATCAGCAAGGCCTCTCACAACACGCCATCATTGCTGAGGTTGGACGCAGTAAGACAGTCATTTTGAATTTCTGAAAGACAAGAAAGTCTTGGCTGGACCATGACAGGTCTGTGATGTGACCGTCATGGTTGTAATGAGATCCCCTGCTTAGCTACTTGAACAATGCAAAGGTTGAAGCACGCTATATGCGTTGTTGTGAGGAGTTCCCTCTCATTAGGACACCCTGCAGTTGCATGAAAGGCCATGTTTATGATGGAATTTAGGCACTCCCCTGAAAGGTGAGGTGGACAAGTGTTAATTTTGACAGCAGTTTTTAATTTAGTTTTAAGTATAATCTTTTGTCTAAAATATCTTTTACTTTTAGTCATAATGTAGTCATCTAAATTGTTTTTATTTTAGTCCAGTTTTAGTTGATAAAATTTCACATTTTAGTCGACAAAATCTACTGTAAATTTAGTTGACTAAAATATCAAGTGTAAAGTGTAAGGCTTTTTTTATGTTGTCTTGAATTTCTGTAGTCATGTTTTACTCTTGGATAAAATTACACATCTAATAACCCTTTATTGAATACAGTGAACCTGCTCTACATAAACAAAACAGTTTCTAAAGAGAGTAATAATAATAATAATAATAATGAATTTTATTTATAACGCACTTTACATTTGAAAACAAATCTCAAAGTGCACAGTACACCAGTACATCAGAGTAGCTCTGATTAGATCGCTCCCCAACTTATCCCGCCACCATGAAGGTAAGGCAGTTGTGATTGGATGTCCCTCTTAACTCATCCAACCTTTCCACACAACCAAAGTAGCTGTGATTGGATATATCAATAACTTGTCCCTACTAGCTACATGATGACATTAGGTCTGATTGGATTTAGTCTCTGTCAAACATTTTCATCTAGTTTTTAATTGTTGATAAAAATGTCAGTTGATTTAGTTTCAGTTTTTGTCCATGTGCACTTGTTTTTAATAAGTTGCTGTCTAGTTTTTTGTCAGGGGAAAAAGGGTTGTTGACAAAAACTATGACGAAAATAATTAGTCAACAGAATGAAAACTGGGGGGACTTCCTGTGTCTGGAAGTTTGCTGGTAATTGGCTGGAACTCAGCAGGCTTTTGGCTGGAGAGGGAAAATTGAAGTATAGACTGGAAACTTGACATTATAAATCTAATTAACTGGACATTTTCAAAATAAACTTTGCCTTTATTGCTGTGAAATAATCTTTGGTTTCATTCAAAGCTGCATTATGTATAATATGTTGTGTTGTGTGTTACAGTATGTGTTTTTTTTCTGTGTCTCAGAGCAAGGTGAATTTCTGGCACTTGATCTTGGTGGATCGAACTTCAGAGTGCTCCTTGTCAAAGTTAGTGCCGATGGAAAGCAAGAAGTGGAGATGGAAAATCAGATTTATGCTATACCTGAAAACCTCATGAGAGGCAGTGGCTCTGAGGTAAGAGACATTTCCCATTACCTTCTTGATGACAGTTCCACAAATCAGCAGTCAGTCCTCTCTAAGAAGCTAGCCTTAGGTGAAGAAGAAGTCTTGGATGCACTCATATGCATGAAAACAAACACTGTATTGTAAAACCTGCAAACTCTTAGTGTTTTTATGTTAATTATAAATAAACTTTGTGTCTCTCTCAAAGCTGTTTGATCACATCGCTGATTGTCTGGCTGATTTCATGGAGAAACTGGGCATAAAGGATAAGAAGCTTCCTCTGGGCTTCACCTTCTCTTTTCCCTGTCAGCAGACTAAACTGGACGAGGTGAGCGATTAACAATTATTTTAACCATAGAAAAAAGTGCTTTGACATTCTCCTGTTTGCTAAATCAGTAGTGAAGTTTCTCTTGGTGCAGCTTTTCTCATAGCCTAGTCCAAAGAATAAAAAAAGATGTTGAGATTCAGCCAAACAATAAATTGTTTAAAGATGGCATCATGTCACCATGGAGAACTCCAAATGAGGGACAAGAATTGTTTTTTTTGCAGAGGAGCGCTGTCATATAGGCTGTATCCCATGACTCACCCCAACTCTACTGAGGTGTTTTTTTTAATTAAGGCTCTGTTGCGCGTTCCTAATGAAGTGTCTCATGGGCACAAACTGGAATCATGACCCAAAAACGCTCTGTGCATTTATATGCTATGTGGCTGTCTTCTTGCTGCAAACCGATATTCCCTTAAACTGCTGGGAGGCAGTGTCTTCAAATATGTCTCTTTTATTGCATGGGTTAACTGAAGCTCTTGAAGAGGGTTGCTTACAATATGGAGAACCATGAAGAGGAGCTGCTGCTGAAATAACAGATAGGACCATTTTCGCCAAAGTGGACCGAAGCTGCTTGGCGGAGGTCTGCACTCTCTGAATGCTTTTCTAGTTATATTTTCCATCTACTGATGATAGTTTGCCCCTAAAAGTTTTCCACCTTCTTGTCATGTGTGTCTGAAAAGATTTGTGGGCTGTGCACAGCCAGAGAAAAACCACCTATCCTGTGTGGGCAGTTGCAACCATACAGATGTGTCAAGCATAAATCAATCTTTAGGTGTAGTTCCTGGTTCCTCATATTTTTTTTTTATTAGGTTTCTAGTTGGGATGTTACAGTTTTCAGTAAAATATTGAACTGTATGGAAGACCAAGATATCACACTTTATTTTGGTGATAGAGGCTGCACTATGAGGGTCAACTGTTGTGGGCAACGGGATGAAGGTAGTTCACACTGGGTTAGTGGTGGAAAAGGAAGTTGTTGTAAATAATCTGTCTGTAGTGTGTAATTGCCATACACTGTTTTTGTTGCTTGCTTTTGCGTGCAGTCGGTGGCACTGTCTGCAACAATGTATTGCCCCAGCTTCCGTGTCAGCTCTCTTTGTACAGATGCAGGGCTGATGTGTGGCACTGTGTTCAGGCTCGTGCCTTAAACCTCACACAACCAAACGTCAGAGAAATTGAACTGTCTCTTTTAACTCCAGATTTGAGGTCAACCCTTCAGACTCCAGATGTGACACTCACTTTGTCAAGTGACCTCTTTGGTACCTTTTAGGGGATCTTTATGGGGACAACCGTTATGGGGACAACTGTGTTTGAACGCCCACTCTTTTGCAAATCTATTGACGAGTTCAGGTCAAATATATCCCTTGCAGAATTACTGTTTTAATCGAGCCATCAAGTGCAGTGTTTTTTAAGAAATGTTTTTTTGTGGATCCACAGTGAAAAATCTTTAATCGCTGATATTTTTAGCAGTTTTTTTTTTTTTTTTATTCGATGACGTAGCAATAGCTCCATTTTGACCCTTAGAGCACTGACAACTTTCTTTCACTCTATTGAATAAATAAAATGTGTCCAGTGTCTTGCTTTCAAGTTCAAGTTTTTCCTAGAATATTCATTCAAGAGCAGACAAACTCCAGCAAGCAACAAGAGTTATCCTTCATTTCCAGAAGAATCAAAAATGAGTTTGAGTAATGAAACTATATGTTCATTAACATTTGAGACAAAAATTGCTTCCGAAAGTGGCAAAAATTACTTAATGGAGCAAAAAATGTCCAGGGGATCAATTGTAAACATTATTATCTATCCATTATCTACCACTTATCTCCTTCCTGGGGTTGTGGGGGGCTGGAGCCTATCCCAGATGACACTGAGCGAGAGGCGGGGTACGCCTTGAAACTGGCCACCAGCCCGTCGCAGGCCATATAGAGCCACAGACGACCCTTCACTGTCACAGTCACACCTAAGGGCAAGTTGGAGTCACCAGTTGACCCGATGAGCTGGTCTGTGGGTGGAAGCTGGAGATCCCAGAGAGAACCCAGGCATACACAGGGAGAACATGCAAACTCAACACAGAAAGGCCCTGACCCAACCAGGGATCGAACCGGCAACCTTCTTGCTGTGAGGCACACGCACCACCTGCTGTTCCATCGTGCTGCCCTAATTGTAAATATATTAACAAGTTTTGTGTTGAGTTTTTTTGTAGATTGAATTTTGTTCCTGTCATAGTTAAGGCTTGACGGACCATATTCAGATGTGAAAAGGCTCATTCATGAACGACAAGTATGTCATTTGTGAAAAGTTCTGTGAGGTTTAAATTTCCTTTTAATATATTTGCTTTATCTGTACGAGCATACGACCTACAGTCAACTCATCTGATATCAAATACTCTGAAAAAACAATGATGTGTTTACCTTGGTTCTTCTTGAAAGGGTTGAAGTTTTACATGCATTATTACAATAAAAATTCAGGTGGACTGAAAAGTAGCAAGAAAATGGCATGGAGCTGTAAGAGTTAAATGCATGGTTTTCTAAAAGTTTGCTGATTTACTTTGAAATCAATTAAAGGCCAGATTTTACTAGCCTTTCAGCAGGCGCAACAGCAGTTTGGTTAATTTAACCAAGATGACTTCTACAGATACTTACAAATTAGACATTCCATGGTCAAAGACACAACCTTAATGACTAGTAACACCAATTCATTTGTGGAGAAGGCCCTGTCTCTACAGATTAGTAAGAAATGCATTTCCATATTTTACAGAGCCCTGAACTCTAATTACCTCTCATGGTTGTTCAATTGAGTGAACTGACTGCTATTTTTGGTGTCCCGATACGCATGGACCCTTTGTGCCTGATACTTGGCCTCCCAGACAGTCGGATCACAGACCGTAAACACAGGAGACTTTTCAATATACTGACTTTTGCTGCTAGAAAGAACATTTTACTCTTCTGGATGAAGAATGCTGCTCCAACAAAAAAATCATGGCACAACATTGTTATGGACTGCATTCCTTGAATACATCACATGCATGCTTGTCTCTAAAATAGATGCTTTCTATAAGGTCTGGGACCCTTACTTGCAGCAAATTGTCATCTTACTTGCTTCAAGGATTTTCTAGATACGCCTAGCCTGTCTTTGTGACTTTGTTTTAAGTGCTTGCTATCAAACAGGTACCTTGTAGCCTTGTTTGTATTCTCTGTATATATTCTCATCTGGATACTGCCTTATCTTGCTGCAGGAGATTGAAGTGGAATTTGCCCACAGTCATTCATTTTTATTTCATAATTATTTTCCTTTACGGTACCCACATGTCCAAACTCTGCCGTTTGTTTTCTTCTTTCTCTGTCATGTCTAAGCAGTTCTGTGTTTGGTGTTTTGAGAAAATGTAATAAAAATATTGGGGGAAAAAAAAACAAACCTGACATCAAAAAGCCACCACAGCCCCTCCCAGTCTAATCCAGCAGAGTGAATAACACCCAAGAGTCTAGGGCCCTTAAACTGTTCGCAGACTTTGTTGTTTGCTAGAGCTGGATTTGTATTCAACCATTTTATCTCATTACTGTTATCCAGGACTTGAATATTGTAGATGGGAGTTCCTCTCATGCTGCTCCAGGGCCACACTGATAATAGTGAGCCTTTCATTCTCCTGCTTTGAGCAATTATTGAGTATGCTTCATTTCATTGAACCAGTTACTTGTCAGCTGCTGCGATAGTAATTGACTGCATGTTTTAAGTGGTTTTCTGGTCCTGTAATGACTAAAAGTGCCCAGGGCTGCATGTTGCATTAGTCCCACTGCAGGTTGTGCTGACTCTGTAAACCTGGAACATAGCACATTGTAGTGGACACATTCTTTATGTGCAGAGCCAGTGGCATCTTCCCTGATTAACTTCCTCATTTCTAACTTTTATGTCCATCTTTCCTGGACCACTTCTAAGAGCCAGTCAGCATAACTAGCATTAAAGCTTGATTTTATTTTCAAATTTTCCCATCCAGATGTCCCTTGTCTAATTAGACTTAATATCGCTAATTTGGGGCATAAATCTGAAGATTAAAGAATTCTTAATTGTAGATCCAATTGTTGAGGTGTTTCTTTACTCACTGCTGACTTTGCCACCAGGCAGTAGTGCTGAGATGTAGGGATGCACGATATTGGACTCTTGCCGGTATCTGATATGACGATATATGGCAATATATTGATATCATTATTAGTTAGACAGTTATTGACCAAAAACGATCATTCACTAATGGCGGTTATCTGGATCACCACCAAAATCTAATCATTTTTAAGTTGGGCCATTACCAACATCTCCTGAAAATTTCAGCAAAATCTGTCCAGTAGTTTTTGCATAATCTTGCTAACAAACAAACAGATAAACATACAGGACCAAAAACACTGACCTCCTTGGCGGAGGTAAAAATGAAACCCTTGATCTTTAAATGTACCCATGCAGTGATAAGAAGGTGCATCAATATTGTGCATTTGTGTAATTTGCTGATATGCTAGACAATCTGTGTGGCCAATATATATCGACTGTAAATATCTGCAATAATTTCAATATCGACGGATACTGATACTTAACTTTTTAGGCTGATATTGCCCGATACCGATATCCAACCGATAATATTGTGCATCCTGACTGAGATGAATGAAACAGGTGATCTCCATTTTGTTCTGTTATGTTGTTACTTTGCTATTTGCAGAGTATTTTGCTGGCTTGGACCAAAGCTTTCAAGGCAAGTGGTGTGGAGGGGAAGGATGTGGTCAGCCTTTTGAAGAAATCCATCAAAAAACGAGGGGTAAGCGTAATACAGCATTAGGTTCATTTTGACATACAGATGTATTTGCTGCATTTTAAACCTCTTGGATGGAAGTAATGGAGACATGTTATTATTAAAGAAAATGAAAATACTGTTTGATAATTCTAAAGACAGCAAAGAGCATGTGAATGGGAGTGTTTTATTATTTATATCACAATACCTTAAAGTGAACTCAAGAAGTGGCTGAACTGTTTTCAATGAAATCTCTTTGCAGGACTTTGATATTGACATTTTAGCTGTGATCAATGACACGGTGGGAACCATGATGACCTGTGGCTATGATGATCATCTCTGTGAAATTGGACTCATTGTGGGTGAGTTCAGCCCAAACATAGTTTGTTTAACTTTCTTTAAAAAAGAGCCCAAACTGCTCCGTCTTCTTAAGACACATAAAGATTATCCGGCTGTTTTTCTTCTGACTTTCCCCCTTCCCGACCAAGGATGGCAGATTATCTTATGTTTTATAAGATTATCTTTTAGATTATCCTGTGGTCTGAGGTATGTTAATTTGTCCTGATAATCGGCTCTGAAACAGGTCGGGGCTGACAGTCATAAATATTAAACTTGTTCAATATTTACGACCAAAAATCTTCATGTGTGTGGGGAAAGCCGCCGACTCCCGAGCCATGACTCCGTGAATTGTGAAGTGGAACAGAATGTAGCCAATCAAGAAGCGAGTTGACTGAGGAACAAGGAAGTAAATAAAAACAAGTATGGCCGACCTGAAACATTAAGTTGGGTGGACCTCAGAAATGGAGGACCAGCTCACATGTTCACACTGTCTCCAGGATTTTTTCCAGTCTTTACTTTTTTTTAATTTTGGATTTTTTTCTGTCAAAAATAGTCCCGAGACCACCATCATCCCCTCTTCTTGTATGTCCTCTTCTATGTTGCGTATTTTGTTTTCCAGTTGTTGCTATGTTCCTTCTTCATTTTTGTAAGATCACGTTTGATCAGGCGTGATTTCTGGCATGGAGGACTAGATTCTATATCAGTGGTTTGGACAGAATCGTTATGTGTGTGGTGTGCTGTGTTGAGATTATCGGCGCACACCACACACAGTATGATCAAAACTGTTCAATGTGTGTGGTCTCTAACAGATAAAACATCTCTTCAGATGTAGAAAATCCTTATGTGTGGACCCCGCTTAACTAGTTTATCGGGCCACTTGCCCTCAGGTCTGAAGGCAAAAGGGGAGCGAGGCATCTGGACTTTATTGACCTTGCTCCTGATGAGTTGATCAACTACAGGTGCTGCAGGGCAAAGTGAAGCACAGGGGGAGGGGTGGAAGGCCTGCAACACAAGCAGGGATGAGAGTTAAAAACAGAAGCTCCATCCAAAGTTATTTATTCAAGGGTGTGGGTCTCTGGGTCTTCGCCCAAACTGGATGTAGGTCCTCACCTGCCATATTAAGGACTGTGACATGTTGCTTAAATTGCTCAGAGGATCCACGTTTGAGGACTGTTGTCCATGGACCGATGGGCGAGGATACAACAGACCAGACTTTGAGGAAGTAAGTTTACTGACAGACTTGCCCCCATACTGGATATCGCTCTCTGACTGGAGGCTACAGCACAGTGGACTTCTTTGAAACTTCACAACTATGAAGGAGTTCGATAACAGAAAAAAAACAGACATCAGAGCAACAATGAAACCTACATAACGGACATTTAACCTGATAATAATCTAAATAAATCCATACTGATGGTCTGTAATGAGCTGGAATAATTTACAGGGCTGACTGATGAAGTAAGAATAAAATTAAAATCTTAAATTAAATCATAAACCTTATATAAATGAATCACAGAGTTTAGTTTGTCATTTAGTTTTTCTGATTCTTTATCAAAATAAAATTGTTTATTTGAACTTGAAACTTAATGAAATCATAATCAACCTCATTGTAGTCCACATTTATTTTTTTGTGGGCAGGAATTTCTCCGGTTTTAATTCTATCATTAAAATGATAGATTCAGAAAGTGGGGGTCAGGGGAAAACATGTTTAATGTATTTAAACTTGAAAATAAATTTAAATTCAAGTAAAATAATCTACCAGATGCCCTGTGTTTGACTAATGTTCTGATTTCAATATATTTTACAAATATAAACTGAATAACCATCATTGTTCATGACGCACTCAAAGTGTTGCACAGGTGGTGTTCTCCTGCTTGGCATTTCTGCCTGTCGCACCTCCTTCGGTGCCCACAGGGTCAGCTGCAGGGTCGTCAGCTGGGGCCACCATTCACTGATGTTTCGCCCCCTAGCCAGTACATCTCCTGGTGGGGGGGCTGGTGGCTGAATGGGGACGTCTCCCCACCACCCCCTGCAGCTGCCCTCACTGAGGTGTTTGACCCCATACCGTGTCTGTCCTCTGTAGCCACAACCAGTAGCTGGCTTTCTCCGCCTCCTCTGCCAGCTCCTTGATCGCCCTCTGCAAGATTGTCCCCGTCATTCCCGCTGCGCGGAGAAGGTGGATTGTTGACCTGCCCACGAAGCCCCTGCATCCAGCCTCCACTGGGTGGATGGTTGCAGCCCAGCCCAGGTCTCTGCATTCTGTGGCCAGGTCAGAGTACTTCTGCCGCTTGATCTCATATGCTGCCGCCATTCCCTCCTCCCAGGGGACGGTGAGCTCAATGATGAGGACCCTCTTTGCCTCCTTGGGCCACATCACCACATCGGGTCTCAGCATCGTCTGGGTGATCTCTGGTGGGAAGACTAGCTGTTTGCCGAGGTCAACCCGCATCTCCCACTCCTTCCCCGGAGCTAGCAGGACAGCTGGCCTACCTACTGTTGGCCTATCCCACTTCTCGCCTGGTCGGACGAAAGGAGTGACCTGCTGTGGGTGGCCTGCGGAATTGTTGGCTCTCACCCTGCATCTCTCCAAAAGCTCTGCTAGCTTCTTTAGGACCTGATTGTGCCGCCATCTTAGACGCCCCTGTGCCAGTGCTACCTTGCACCCAGAGAGGATGTGTTGGAGGCCTGCGTTTTCCTTGCTGCACAGGGGACATCTTTCTTCGCTCCCGAACCACTGAGAGAGGTTCCGGGGGCAGGGAAGGGTGTCATAAACTGCCCTAATCAGGAAGTTGAGCCGAGCCTGTGGTGTCCGCCAGATGTCTGCCCAGCTTATGGACAGACTGGTGGTTTCTTCCCATCGAGTCCATGCCCCTTGCTTGCCCTGGGTGACTGCTTTGGTAAGGTAGCGCTCTTGTTCTGCCTGTGTCACCTCTTCCACCACCATCGTCTTCTTCTGCTCCCTTGTGGCTGTGGACCAGAACTGGGCTGGTTCCCCCCAGCCCAGCCCTGTGCGATTGTGCTGCACTCTCCCCAGGACTTCTTTGTGCTGCAACCTGCTTATGGCTTCGTCCACTTGAGCATGTGCCTTCCACTTGTGCCCTGTGCGGACAGCCACAGGTATATATTATATAAGTATATATTAGGGCCGAACAATATATCGTTATCGTATCGATATCGAGATATGAACATTCAAGATATTGATATCGAAAAGCAACGATATAAACACTATAGATTTCCCCATGGCTAAAACTGCACCTTCCACATTCTCTTGTATTATGATGTTTTTATTTTTCTGAAAAATGCTTGGTTTTCACCGAACCCATAGTTGTATCGTATCGTATCGATATCAAGATATCTGGCATGAATATCAAGATATGAAATTTTTTCAATATCGTTCAGCCCTAGTATATATGGCCCATTTATAAGGCACAATAACTAAAAATCTGATTATATCATAAAATATCTAATGGTCGTTAAAGAATTTAACATGAGAACAAAGTAGTTGTAAAAATGGTTTTTACTCAGTCTGCTGGATGGTCTTCATGTTCAGGAGTTTTCAATTTTTTGATTTATTAAGGCATAACTCCTTGAGATGAATCATCTCGTTTTCAAGGGGGGCCTTTACACCAATATGCAGACAAAACAAAACAGAAGAAACAAACCATTACAGTACAGTCATCAGTCTGACATTACAAGAGAAACATTACAACACTGACAAACACAAAACAAACACAGAAAGCTCTCCCGACCCAACCATCCCTCACCCACCAGTCCACATTGGATATATGGTTATCAACAATAAAACTCAGACCCACACTTATGTAGCAACATACAAACATTTACATTATTAGGTACACATACAAACAATTCGACACAGTCAGGCATTTCACACATTTAGTTCTGAAAACAGGAGCAAGGTGTTTGTAAATAAATAAAGACCGATTTCTTGAAACAGTCAAAGACGATATTGATCTGAGGGAATCAGGCAAATTGTTCCAATCTGATGGGGCTTTGAATTGAAAAGCAGAATGACCAAATTCTTTATAAATCCTTGGAACAGACAAAAAAGGATTAGTTGTATGACGAAGATTGTACTGTGATCTATATGGAGTTATATATTGCTTAAGATAAGGAGGGCAGTTATTTTATTATTTACTTGAAAATAAACAGCAGCCAGTGAAAGTGTCGTCTGGATTGAGGGATCAGCCACTTCAATGAGTCATACATAAAGCAGTGATGAGTTCTGAATGGAGCTTATATGTGACTGCAGATCAGGGCGTCAGACTTTATTACAGAAGGGGCCACATTAAAACACGTCTAAGATACAGGCCAAACAGGATCAACATTAAACAGTCTAACAGAGGATGTTTTAATCAGAAATGTGAATCTGAAAAGCACAGGCCCATAGATTCACCTGCTGACCACAGATCAGAGTAAAATCAAAACAATGGGCAGAGGAGCTGGTGCGCTGGTCCTGCATAGTTAAAGCCAGCACCATGTTGTAGTTGTGGGCAAGGCATCAGCGAGGGGAAAGCAATTCTTTACCCCAGCCTGCTGTACTGGGAGGCGTGGGTTTTATTTATTTATTGATTTCATTTATTTATTCATATACACACACACACACACACACACAAACACACTCGCACACACATATATATTTATCTATCTATCTATCTATCTATCTATCTAGATAGATAGATAGATAGATAAATAGATAGATAGATATAAATTTATTTGCACATTGTTAAAAGAGAATTCAAAGAAAACAGTGAATAAGATGAAGTCCCCCAGCCTGCTATCCCGTGAGACGTGGATTTTATTAATTCATTCATTCATTTATTTGTGTGTTTTTTTAATTCAGTTATTTACAGTTAGTTCAAAGACAAGTCAAAGAAAACAGTGCAAAAGATGAAGTCCCTCAGCCTGCTATCCTGTGAGACGTGGTTTTTATTAATTCATTCATTCATTTATTTGTGTGTTTTTTTTAATTCAGTTATTTACAGTTAGTTCAAAGACAAGTCAAAGAAAACAGTGAAAAAGATGAAGTCCCTCAGCCTGCTATCCTGTGAGACGTGGTTTTTATTAATTCATTCATTCATTTATTTGTGTGTTTTTTTAATTCAGTTATTTACAGTTAGTTCAAAGACAAGTCAAAGAAAACAGTGAAAAAGATGAAGTCCCTCAGCCTGCTATCCTGTGAGACGTGGTTTTTATTAATTCACTCATTCATTTACTTGTGTGTTTTTTTTATTCAGTAATTTGCAGTTAGTTCAAAGACAAGTAAAAGAAAACAGTGAGTAAAGTTGAGCCCCCCAGCCTGCTATTCTGAGAGGCGTGGATTTTATTTATTTTTTATTTTTGGTCATTTGCACATAGTTAAAAGAGAATTCAAAGAAAACAGTGAATAAGATTAATTCACGTGTGCAGGTGAGGTAGAAGCCCAGTGTGGGCTTATTTGCAAACCTCACCCTAAGAGTAAATACAGATAAACTTAATAGAAAGAAACTTTAATCCCTAGTAATAAAAGAAAAACAAACAAAAATCATCAATAACATACATTTTACCAAAATGAGAGAATACAGCAACACAGAAAGAGAACATAACAAAAAAAGTGGTACACAAACCATATGTTGTCAAGCAAAGTTGAAATTTCATCAATAGATGGATCATCATAAACAAAAGTCTTTGACATCAAAAAGTTTTTTAGCCTCAATCTGTATCTGGACAGGGACAGAGACTCTGTCAGTATTTAAAAATATTCGCTCTAACGTGGTGGTGTTTTATTGCACACTGACCTCAGATGTATGATACATTGGTAGGTGCAGGTTCTTGGTCTGTAACATTTTAAAACTTTCTGACAATTCTGTACTCATGTGTTTGACTTTAAAAACAAAAGTACACATTTGAAGAGTACTAATATCAGAAATAGATAATATGTAGATGAATATGACTAAATCTGGAAAAAGTCACTCATCTGACAAAATGTCTCTTAAGCATTTAAATTTTCTGTAGATATGTTTTAAAAAGTGTTGCCCAAAACAGTATTACATTAAGTGAGATATGAATATATTAGGCTGTAATAGAATGTCAGAATTCCAGATAAATGTAAAAAATGTGCATTTTTCTAATAATCCACAAAGAATTTGTATCTTTACTGCAGACTTCCACTCGAGTTTTTCATCAATTAAGATCCCTAGAAATCTTGTTGAGGTGACTTGGACAATTTCTTCACCATAAATGTGAGTTTTTAATAATTCTGCATTTATATTTTCTCCAGCAAATATTATAAATTAGTTTTTTTTTCACATTTATTCATTTGAAGCCACTGTTTACATCATTTATGAGTTCTGACAAGTGTTTATTGGAAATAAGTAAATTAGTATCATCTGCAAATAATATTGGACGTATTGTGTTTGATACTGCAGCAAAAAAAGAAGAGAGCCGGATCATTATATACAAGTTATAAAAGACTGGATGAATTATGCCTCTCTGTGGCCAAAGTGTTATTCCAGATGTCTTTATTTTACCCTTTTAAGAGATAATATTGTAGTTACTGAGACATGATGAATTAAACTGAATTGTATATCAATAAATTGGTGGTAATGGTGGCACCAAAGCCATTTTGTCATTTATCAATGCGTTACTTTATGGATATCAGTATATTATATCCAATATGCATATTTCATATTTGATTAATTTTTACGTCTTTTAGTGTTTAATGCCAGCATGTTTTGCTTTTTAACTTTGTAGGGCACCTTAATCCATTTTACGTATGAATAAATGTCTATATGAGCTAAGTTATATGATCAGCTGTTTTAGACATTTATTTTGTTTTACTGAGTTTGATACTGTGTTTTTGTAGCATAACGAGCAAACAGCAAAACTGCATTAGCTATAAAACAGCAACATTAAAAATCAAATGTCAACGTCAGATAAATCAGCCAACAGGACGGGTGTTCCCTGAGAACTGAATATCTGTTGCTGCATTTCATTAACGTCGGAACTGGGACGAGGGGAGTGGGAATGATGTCATATCTGAGTTATCAGCGTTCTAGTTACAAAGTCGGAAAAAACTTGCAGATCTACAAGGCTATTGTTAGCCGTTGTTCGCACGCCCTGCGTTGTTCGCACATACCACATGAAGAATGTAAATAACACTATAGCAGCATTTCCATAAATGTAAGTCGAACATTAATATGTATACGGCTGATTTAGTGCGACAAGTGATAGTCAGAAGTGCTTATTAACTGAATATTACAGGACCAAAATAACTGTTTACACCCGGGGCAGCCGTCTGAGATTGTCAACTCAGGGGTGGTGAGGATCCGCCAACTTCCTGGTAGGAAGTTCTGGCCTCAGGGGTTGTTCCAGTTTAAATTTCCCACCTGTTTCTTGGAAATCCTGACTTCCCAGTACAGCTGGAACGTAGCATATGGCAGCTTTTGCAGAGCATTTTGGGATTTGTAGTGTGAGTGGTGGAGCACTTTTATTTGAGATCCATTAATTATAGACGTATGAAATAATCTCCCAGAATGTATTTAATTAAATCTCAGGCCAGATTTGGCTCGAGAGCTTTGAGTTTAACATGTCTGCTATCAATTGATATGAGAGCTGAAGAAACCTGCCAAATAAACCAGACAATCAAAACTCACTCAGGAAAAACAGCCGACTCTTTTCTTTTCTGGTAAAACCTTACATCTGTTAAACCCCAACTCTTTTCAGTTCCTCTTTCCTTGTTTATTCACCACAAACTCATTCATCGTGCTGTTTTTAAACTCATTTTATTTTGGTGAGTGCTCCGGTTCCTGAATTTACAGTTAGTTCACTGGTGAGATGGGAAACCTGACAATATTGTTCAATAACAGTTTGAGAGCTGTTCAGAAATTTTCTTTCATCTCTACTCCTGTAGGAACCGGGACAAATGCCTGTTACATGGAGCAGATGAGGAATCTTGAGCTGCTGGATGGAGATGAGGGGCGGATGTGCGTGAACACAGAGTGGGGCGCTTTTGGAGATGATGGTGCCTTGGAGGACCTGCGCACAGATATTGACTGTGAAATTGATGCCGGCTCTTTAAACCCTGGCAAGCAGCTGTAAGTGGCTTTTAGATCTTCAGGCAAAGTACACCTGTATGTTCGCAGGCAGAGTATATAAAGCCATTTTCACACACGCAACCCTGATATTATCCGGATTATGTCCACACAGGCTGCCCCATCTGGGCTGCCTGGGTAATTCACTGACATGGCCATTCACACTTGCTCCTCTCAGCAGGGAGTAGCAGAGAAACCAAGTGTTATCTTGGTTTCTCTGGCTTGATTATCTCACATATTAACAAATGATTGGTGTTCTTTGATACACTGATTAATCAACACTTCTCAGTGAAGCACTGAAGGGTTCACCCTCTGTTTTCTCCAGTGCTTTGACTCCGACATCTGTCAGCACAGTCGTCTGCTAGTCATCAGTTAACATGGTAACTCATTACACCCTTACATAGGGACAGCTGCAACAGTTCACAGAGGAAAATTCCTTAGCAGCAAAGTGCAGACAATGCTGATGTTGAAGCTTGACTACTGATCTTCAGTTGTCAACAAATATTTGTCTATGATATTGATTATCGGTGATAATTACCTTCGCCAAGGAGGTTATGTTTTTGCCGGCATATGTTTGTCTATTTGTTTGGCTTGTCTAACTAATAGTGATATCAACATGATTCTGAGTGCTAGATGTGGGTTTTCAGGGTCAAGGAATCGTATTATGATGGTAACTTTATCATGGAACTATTGTTTATAGATGTAACAGTAATATGTGAGCTACCTTGGTGGAGGTTTGTGCTCTCAGAGTTCTTTCTAGTTGCAAGAGTTAAATGCTGTTTCTCTTGTTTTACATCTGTTCCTTGCAAAAATATACTGTATCGCTCCCAAACTTATCCCGCCACCACGAAGCTAAGGCAGTTGTGATTGGATGTCCTTCTTAACTCATCCAACCTTTCCACACAACCAAAGTAGCTGTGATTGGATATATTCCTGACTTGTCCCTACTTTCTACTTGACAAATTATGTCTAATTGGATTAAGTCTCTGTCAAACATTTCGTCTAGTTTTTATCAGTTGACACAAATGTCAGTTTAAGGTGTAGTGTGTAGAAGTTGGCAGCATTTTGCCGAACAGAAATGGTCAATATAGAACTGTTTTGCAAGTTTTTCTTTACAATGACTTCACTGTATATCTCAGGGTACACATCTTAAGGCGACTGACCTCTGTAAATGGCGTCAGCCTCCATCGGCTTTGTCTCAAAATAAGTCTGGACGAAGCATCATACATGTGTGTTGACCTCTTTAGTGCAGTAGACGAACAGACTTGTGCACATAGATAATTGATTGCACACATGGCATAAATCCTAGCATGATTTAAATGCACTGGTGATCTAAATGCTTGGATGATGCAATCATTTCGATGTCTGCAAATCATGGAATAATATTATAACCAAAATTTCATATCAACAGGCACCTTATGACATAAATTGGTGGCCATTTTAATCCAACCAGCATCCCACATTGTTTAATTGCTTGATTGTAAATAACTGTTGAGTTTTATAGCTTGTAATGTGACAAAATAAGGGTGAAAAGCTGTCAAAAAGTGCTGCAAGCCTCATAGAACATAGATATTATTCTCTTATTTCACTTTACTGCACATATAGTATGGGGATTTTCAAGAAGTGAGGGCTGGATGGATGTACAGAAAACCCTAGGTCAGTGCTGGTGACATTTCTTTACTGCGCAGTGAGATTGAAGTCAATTTGGTGGTATAATGCTGAACATGGGCGTTAATCTGTTCTATTACAAGTAAGTGGTCTTAAAAAGAGGTAACCATAATTGCTGAGAGCTGAACACTGACTGGTGGTCAGAGTTAACTTTTACTTTTTAAAGTCACACCCCTAGTCTCGGAAAGTTTTTCACCTGAAAAAAACCAGAGCAAATAGACACAGACAAAAAACAAATTTCTAGACAGGGTGCAAAACAGGCCTCCAGCTATGGCAGCACTGGCCAACAGGCCTCCAGCTATGGCAGCACTGACTGTTTTGCACCCAGCTAGATCTTACCTCTTACCTTATCACAGTTACTTCCTGGCTGTCTACATTTCCCTTTCAAGAATCTACAAAGGATCCAAAGGACTGTGTTACGTCAACCAAGTGTGGATAAGAAAGGTAATTGTATACCTTACATTAAAGCACTGCTGCCTGAGCTCCAAGCAGAACCCAGAAGAGAAACTAAATCTATCTCCTGAGCTGTCAAGCACTTCATGGTCTGGCGCCTTTTTGTGTGAATGATGTAATTATGTCAAGACATTGTAGCGCAATCTCTACATCCCTCCTCTCTTGACATTTTGAGCTTTCTCGCCTCTCCACTTATTTCCCCCCTCTGGTTTCTTCCACCATTTACAAATGTACAGCATGAATGTTGAGGCTAATTCATACTAAGGAGTAGAGCTGGGTACTCAGGGATGTTCCTGCATTCAAAATTTGGTGATGGTCACCACTGCCTAATATTGTGCCACTAAATGATTTTTTTTTAAGATACTTTAGAATGAATAACTCTGATGTAACATTTGCATTACAAACATATTTACGAATATTTGTGTTTGAGCACGGTGATTTCAAAACATGAAATATTTTTAAGCACCAAACATTTGCTTTTTGCAGTGTTATCTTTTTCTTTATCTTGATGAATTTAAAGTATGAATCTAAACAGTTTCTGTACTGTTTAAAATCATTATTCTGTCTTTATTTCCTTTTTTTAACATAGATTACATTTGTTACACGTGGTTAACACAGTGAAGACTTTGATTTATTTTTAGGCCTTGAAATGAATGTGGAGTTGGGACAGCATTGTAATGGACACATAGTGGCTTCATAAGTGGAGGGGTGGATGTACAGAAAGCCACTGTCCTCTCTGCAGCTCATATTTTAGATATATATTTATTGTGACACACAAAACTACACCTAGAGGATCCAAACTGACATCTAAGAGCAGCTTTTCACTTTCTGTTTACAGAGTTTCTATCAAACGACTCTGCAGTGTTAAATATGTGATCAGTAAAGGGGGGGAGATACCAGATGCTGCCATGTTAATCAACATCATTCCTCTCCAGATTATATTCATGATAGATATTACTTTTAATTTTAGATTGATCTCTCTACCTATGGTTGTATTCATTGTACATGTGTAGTAACTGTCTTTACAGCCATAAAGACATGAGGACCCTCTTGAAAACGAGATGCTGCATCTCAAGGGGCTTACCTTCAGTACATTTACATTCAACAAATATGGTGCTGTATAAATAAAGATTGATTAAGTCTATATTCAGCAGAAAGTGATTTTAGTCCCTTTGTCTCTGCCTGGATGGATACATCTCTGGATGTATGTATGTGTATATACAAATATATTTATTCATATGTATTTCTATATATGCATATATTTGTGTCTATAAAATGAAGAGTATGGCTTCAGTCAGCTCTAAGTGTCTTGAGATAATACTTGTTATGAATTGGTGCTATTACAAATAAAGACTGATTGATTGGTTGTTGTGCCCTTTTGTGCATTTCCATATGTAAGCTGCAATTTCACGAAATTGCAGCTTATCTATTGATTGGCATTGATAGACATTTCTGTCAGCCCAAGTGGTGGATTTGTCTTTTAAAGCAGTCTGTAGTATTCCCATCTATTTGATACACTTCTTCCTCATAAATGTCTTTAAAACCTTTTTCATTCCTCCATGTCAGTCTTAAAGCTCTTCAAAGTGAGCAGAGGAAAAAAAGGTCAGGAACCACTAATCCAACATACGTGTTGTATTGATGATATTCTTCAGCTCAGAGGTTTTACGTCAACTGGGTGAATAGCGGGTCATTGCATTATCTGAAAATAGTTATTGGGTTATTTAGAAAAGTGAATGTTGAGATGCATGACTGCTGTGCCCTTTTAGTCCCTCTGTGTCAGTTGATCCCGAAACATCTATCAGGCTCCATGCTCATAATCTTGATTGTGTTGTGTGTAAACAATAAAATCAATAGTAATATCATATTTCTTCAAATTTAGACCTGTGATCAATAAGCTGCAGGGCTATGTTTCATGACCGGGGTCGTGGTCCGTACAATAGTAAAAGGCTGAAAAGTTAATCTGATTCTTCCTCACTTTAAACAGCACAGCTTTTAAGGCTTTTCAACGATCGTCTATTTTTAAAGGCGCAGCTTTTTTCTAAATGGTCGTCACGTGTGATGCTACTCTGTGAATCTAGTCCTTTACTCAGCAAGGAGGAGTGAGCAGGAGAAACCGGTAAGAGTGGACACCGAGCTTTCACTGAAAATGTGGTCGACTCTGTATGCCCATTTTCCCTCGCCAGTGTGTCTTGCATATTTCTGTACTGTATTGTTCGTTCAGGGATGTAATGTTGAGGATGAGACACAGTACACATCCATGTTGACTGAAAACTGATCTGAGGACACAGTGAATGATGGACTCAGAGCTCAATAATTAATTCAACAGGAGACCATAACGCCCCGATGTTCCCTAGAGATTTTTTTTTCTTTTTAGAGTCAACACAGATTTTCATGATTGATGCGGAAAGTTTTTAGCTCGGATGTAAAACCATGACAGGAGGAGCTGAAGCTCACTGCTGTAACGGGAAGTTTGTGGGTGAAGCAAACACTGAAAAATCTTTTTTTGTAATTAAAAAACCTTTCTGTAATGTTGTTAATTTTTACTAAATAAAAAAAAATTCAAATGAAAGAAAAAGCCAAAACTAGACCTTAGATTTCATTTTAAAGATCATCTAGTATTTCAAGTTGAATACTCAAATTCTGTTTTTTTTTTTGTTTTTAGGTCGACCGCAATGTTAAAAATTAGCCGTAAACTTGTAAAAAGCATTATTTTTAAGAGATTAGAGAAAATTGGGGGAACATCTGTCTCAGAAATGATTGTCAACCTTTACAGCATAATTGGATCTCAGTTTGTACCCTAAGTGTGACGCTGGGTCTTATATTAAATTATTATGATGACAGTTGTGTTCATCACTATTATAACTGTTATGGCAGTTGTGATAGTGATGAATATAATAATCACTCCATTAGAGCTGGGGAATATGACCTAAAAAAAAACAAAAAACATTTTTTTTCCCACAAAACTAGATTTACGATTTTAATTGATTTTTTACCCTCTCAAAAAAAAAATTCTGAGTGACAAAATTTACATGAATCAAGTTTTTCCTTTATGTTGTCAAAATACATTCAAAAACTAAACAGAATGTCCCTCTTAAAGTCAAATTGCATGTCATAAAATATTGATCACATAGTCGGCAGGCCTGTCTACAAAAACACTGAAAGCTGAGCTATTTTCACAGTTTATGAACATGGAACTCTCTGATCAATATTTAATCTCATTTAAAAAACAAATACAAGCCTAAATGTGTTTATGCAAAACCTGGCATGGCCCACCATCATGAAACTGGTAAATTTTCAGTATTTACATTTTCAAACATTGCAGCAACTTACAGTTGGAATAAAACAAATTAATCAATTTAATCGATATATTACCCAACCCTACATTCCATAGAGACTGTGTCTGTCCCCCGACCCAAATCTCACGTAGATGTTAACACAAAAACAAATAAAAGGGGTGTCAATCTTAAAAAAATCTAATTAAAATTAGGACCTCAAATGTAGAAGCTTCAAAACACCAGATAATTAGATGTGGTCCCTTAAATATTAGATCACTGACATCCAAATCTTTACTAGTGAATGACCTTATATCAGAAAATCACATTGACTTATTCTGTTTACTTGAAACCTGGCTGTGCCTGGAGGAATATGTCAGCTTAAATGAATCCACTCCTCCCAGTCATTTAAGTGCTCATATACCAGGAGACACAGGCTGTGGAGGTGGTGTAGCAGCTATTTATCATTCTTGTCTCCTAATCAATCCTAGGCCAAAGGCTAATTACACTTCTTTTGAAAGCCTTCTTCTGAATATATCTCATACTAACTCAAAAACCTGCCAGCCTGTCCTATTTGTGATAATTTACCATCCTCCAGGCCCTCATTCTCAATTCTTATCAGATTTCTCAGAGTTCATATCAAAGTTGGTCCTTAGCTCTGATAAAATTCACATTGTAGGTGACTTTAATATCCATGTTGACAAAGTGATAGCCTCAGCTCTGCTTTCATGTCCCTAATAGACTTAGTTGGTTTTATTCAGGCTGTTCGTGAAGCCATCGTTTTAACCATACTCTCGATCTTGTTCTAGCATATGGCCTTGATATTAATGAACTAAAAGTTTTTCCCGAAAATCCTTTGTTATCCGATCACTTCTTAGGAACTTTTAACATCTTCTTAGAGGATTTTGCATTGTTAAATAAAACAGTGAAGAGTAGAAATCTGTCCAATGGTACTTACAAATGGCAATACTGAGAAACATTTCAGGCAGACTTATACACATTTGTACACATACTAACCGCAGTTCATCTGAATTTTCCTCAATGTTTCTCTTCCAGCTATTTTGTTTTTTCACCTTAATGTAAACCTTGGGGTAAATTATTTATAAGAAGTACATGGGAAGCTTACACATTGGAGAGGGATAGAAAACAAATCAAGTCAGATAAAAAAGAGCAGGTTAAAGGTCACAGAAAATGTCTGGGTCACTGTCACTCATTGATCCTGCCCCTTTACTCTATTAAATTAAGTGAAGTCTGGTTTCATATGTTTGATATATTCAGTCCATTTGCTCCAGATTTTGTTAATTCTATACCTCTGGACTTTAACGGAAAATCCCAGCCGCTCCATTACATAGATTTCGTTAATAATATCTACCCATTCATCAGTGGTGGGTAAGTGAGGTTTCAGGCAATTCCTTGTAGTGATTTTTTTGCTTCCAGCCAGAAGAATTTGAACCTACTTTTTATCATTAATACTCCATCCATCAAACTGAACATCACCCATATATTCTGTGTCGACAATACTAAAAGGGATATTGACTCTAAATATGTTGTTAATATGTTTGTGGATTTCCTGCCAGTAGGGAGCATTGACTGGGCAGTTCCAGAAAACATGGTAATGGTTGGTGTCATGTGTCCCACAACCCCATCAGCAACTGGTACCCCCTCCCTCATATTTCTTCTGTAAAGGTGTAATAAAAAATTGTACATTTTTCCAGCAAAGTTCTTGCCAAGTACTGTAATTTCTCATTTATAACACGCTTTCTTTTTGCTCTTATATAAGGTCTAATTTTCAGGTGTGTATTATACACAAGCACAAGCAAAATATGTAAAATTTTTCGTCTCCCAGCATTGCGGTTACAACACATCGATACAAAAAGCTAAAATATTCACTCTCTCTGCTAAACATTACCGCAAACTTGTGTAATACTTACTAAACTGACTGTTAAACTGTTCTAATCCAGTATTTTGGGTCTTAATTAGTTTACCTTTGTGTAATGATCATGTAATTCTCAAGTGTTACGGTACCACTTGGGTGCAAACACAGGGCGCTGCCATCTTGTGAGCAAGGGGACCAAATTAGCTGCGCTGTGATTGGTCGAAGACATTGGCATTTTGATAGCTGCTCTCTGATTGGTCTTTACACTATGACTGAGCATGCTTGGGCAGAAATCGAGTAACTGGGCATGCGTGAAGCAAAAAGCTGTTTCTGCATCCGGTTTAGAAAGAAAATCGTGTACGGTATTGGTTGTGAAAATTCTGAAATTTCATCAATTAAAACTTTGAATAAAGGTAATTTTTGAGTTGTCTGAGAGAGTAAGGTTTGGGCAAAATGTGGGTGCGTGTTATCTTTGAATACAGCGGTTTTCCTGGAAAAAAGCTTGAAGAAATGGGGTGTTTGTTATAAACGAGGTCGTTTTATATATGAAAAATTACGGTAGTTAAACATGTTGAAGTCATCTGTAAGAGACATACTCCAGGCATCCTCTGATACGTCTAAATTACCGTCTTTTTCCCACTTCTCTTTTATATACCAGGTATTCCCTGACTTTGAATGAAGTATGTCTTTATAGAGTTTAGAGATAATCTTTGTACATGGAGATTCTGAACTGACAAAAGAACTTTGAAAATTCCTGTTTCTGCTTTTCCAGAATAAGTACTCGTATTCTGGTTAAAGTAGTTTCTAACTTGAAGATATCTTTAAAAATCCTTTTGTTCAATATTGTACTTTTTCTTTAGGAATTAAAAGGTATGAAATGTCCTATGCCTAGTAAATGAGTAATAATTTATTAGACCTTTAGCAGCCCATACCCTTTTGTGTGTTTCATATGTCTTCCTCATGTTATAATGTGCCAGTAAGTCTGTGGCATTAAGACATCTCCCTCTCCTCTTGTATATAGTACCAGTAGCTGCCGAGAACATCTGATGCCCTCTGACCCCCCCTAAATAGACTGACCACTGTGACGTACTCCCATTGTTACATTAGTGCTTGAATTAGTTTGGGGTAACTGGCAGGTTTATTTGAACATTAGTAATTGTGGACATACTCTAGCAAAATCATATTTATTTACTCGAGTTAAGGCAAATGATGACCGCTAAAATAGAAATTGTCATATTAATGGGATTCTAAACTTTTTCTTTTCTATGTTTTTGTATGAAGCTTTGAGAAGATGATCAGCGGCATGTACATGGGGGAGATGGTGCGTCTCATCCTGGTGAAGATGACCAAAGAGAAGATGCTATTTCAAGGAAAGACAACAGCGCAACTCCTCACAACTGGAAGCTTCAGCACCAGCAACATCTACACCATTGACACAGACAAGTAAGTTTGGGTTTGTTTATTTTTGAGATGAGAGAGAGGAGACTAAGTGAAAGTAAAGTGAAGGCTGTAGGCGTCAGATGAAGAATGTCCTCTTAGAATTTAGAATCAGTAAATGTTTTTAGGAGTCTTACAATATCCAGTGAGGTTTTATTTATTTATATTTACCAAACAACCCATTGGGAAGATAAAAAATACCCTGCAGAGTCTTCAGTATCTCCATAATCTGTAAAAATTATTCAACTGTTTTGCAGAATTTCTTAGTTAAATTAATCCAAGAATTTTTAGCTGAATTTTTACAAAGTAGAAAAGAAGAATCGTTCTGTTTTTGTAAATCAGGGCATCGCAAACTTTTTAGTCTCGAGACTCTCGAGTCTCTCCGGTAGGATTTAAATGGCATCAGTGTTCATTTTGTTGACTAATTATTTTTGTCATGGTTTTCATCAACCAACTTTTTTCCCTTGACAAAAGCTAGACAGTAACTAATACAAACAAGTGCACATGGACAAAAACTAAAACTAAGTTAAATGACATTTTCATCAACAAATAAAAACTAGACTAAAATGTTTGACAGAGACTTAATCCAAGCAGACCTAATTTGGTCATGTAGAAAGCAGGAACAAGTTAGGAATATATCCAATCACAGCTACTTTGGTTGTGTGGAAAGGTTGGATGAGTTAAGAGGGACATCCAATCACAGCTGTCTTAGCTTCATGGTGGTGGGATAAGTTGGGGAGCGATCCAATCTGAGCTACTCTCTTTATGAATTGATATATTCATGTAGAGCAGGTTCACTGTTTGTTGTCAGTTCTGGTATTGTAACTGAGATGCTCTGCCAGGTAGCCTAAATAAAGGTGACTGCATTTCACACAGAAGTTCAATTTGTTTCTGTTCATTTATACATTCAAACTTTACTAGCATTCAGTTAAGGGTTATTAGAGGTTTCATTTTATCAAAGTGCAAAACATGACTTCAGAAATTCAAGGAAACTTAGAAGATGCCTTACACTTTACACTTCACATTTTAGTCGACTAAATTTACAGTAGATTTCATCGACTTAAATGTTGTGAAATTTCATGAAGTAAAACCAGACTAAAATTAAAACAATTTAGATGGCTAAATTATAATATAAAACTAAAAGACATTTTAGGCAAAAGACTATAACTAAAACTAAATTAAAAAGTGCTGTCAAAAATAACACTGAATGGCATGCTTTGATTTTGTTCTGTAAAGGTGTACAGGTACACCATAGCCCTGTCCACACGGTGACAAAAACGTTTTTTATGTTGAAAACGTGATTTGTAAAGACATCATTCCAAGAAATGTGTCTGTCCACCGGAAAACATTGAAAATTCTTTAGTGCATGTGCCAGCCCTGTCAGTGGTGCTGTAATGCTGCTGCACACACATACCAAAACCAGAGAAGAAGACATGGAGCACACAACATGAGAAATGTAAACAAACTCTGGTGTGTGCTGTTCTCTGTGTCCTCTTGTTTCTAACGGAGAGTAGAGGAGCAGAAGATTTTACTGTTAAAGCCAAAACAAGCCCGGAGCTTCTGCAGCACGAACACGAATCCTGCCATTGTTTCTGTTATTGGCGTTCTTGCATGTGATGTAAGAGAGAGGTGGGCCTATGATGTCTTTGTTTCTGAAACTCTCCGTATTTGCTGTTCACACAGAAACGCTCAGTCGATGTTGTCAGATTTATCCACTCTTTCAAACATTTGTCCAAGGGGGAAGCAAGACTCAATGACAGATCAATTTAACAGATTATGTCGCACAGAGCAGATACATAATTTGGGGATATTTTAGAATACTTTGATTTCTTTATGTTCCTGTATTTGCTTAAGATTATTTTCCATTTCTCGTACTTTTGTTGAATTACTGTATTTATCTTAAAACTGATTTTCTCTTAAAGTTGTCAATGCTCTGTTTTTACGATGAAAACCACTGAGCATTACTTTGTGTAGTGATTATGCTTTTGAGTGAAATTACAATACCTCTCCATCAGAAAGGACAGCTATTATTTGCTATATTTTTTATCATATGCACTGATGCTTGTGTAGTTCAGACTGCAGTCCCGAGTAGTTATCAGAACATCTTTTCTTATTCAGGAGTCCAAGGAGAAGGTCAGATAAGGGCTTTGAATGTAACAGCTGTTATCGTGAACCACAGCTACAACATCCGTTTTGTCTACCCATCAATTTTTCAATTTTTTTTTCCTCACTTTTTTTCTGAATCACACTAAAAGACAGAGTTTACAGCCCTGGATCATGTAACACTTTTCTTACAGGGAGGAAGAGGGTCTTTTGAGTGCAGAAGAGGCGCTCCGACGCCTGGGTCTGGACCCCACCGTTGAGGACTGCATAGTCACTCAGAGGGTGTGTCAGATAGTATCCACACGAGCTGCACACTTGTGTGCTGCGTCTCTGGTGGCAGTACTGCGGCAGATCCGGGACAACAAAGCAGCCGAGAAGCTGCGTCTTACTATTGGAGCAGATGGCTCTGTTTACAAGAACCATGCAGAGTAAGTGTTCCTGACCTTCATCATTTCTTCAATATCCTACAAACACACTCATACACTCATGTATTATCTTCAGGGATGTCCCCAGACCAATCAGAAGTATGTCAGTATGTTTTAATTGATCAGGGATCAGAGTTTTTACTTAGCATCTCGCACTGATTGTTTACGTCAAGTTTCTGTGAGTTGAGCACTCTTTACGGAATTGCACATGTGATGTAGTAGTAGTAGCCCTGTTGCTAACATGTTAGCAGTGTGGAAGTATTTTAATTCAGACAGCTACTAGCACTAGAGCTGTTTTTAATACAACCAATTTATATGGTATTTAAGCATGAAAAATATAGAATACAGAGTCCAGAGCACCTGCTGCCATTTTTCTGCACCCTCAGTTTCTATGTTTTCAGACACGGTTCAGTCGCTTGGCCTTGTTTACACATTGGATGTGTTTTTTCTTTAGCCACAATTCTTCCAATAAGACTACTTGTGTCCAAATTTCTATAGACAGTTGATGGCTGTATGTGGGTCCCACTAGTTTCTGTCTGTTCTGCACTGATTGCACTGCTGGACATCTTCTGATTTTAAAGGAAAGTAATCCTGATGTTCTCCCAAACTGTGTCTTTGGTCGACCACTGCGTCTGCCATCCTGAACATCTTGTTGCTCCTTCAAGAGCGCTTGAATGGCACCAGTCTGCTTTGAAATCTCTGCTCGGGAGAGACCTTGCTGATGTTGTATAACTACCTTGTGTCTCGTTGCAGTGCTTAGTCTTGCCTGTGACAAGAAACTGTCTTTCACCTCACCTTTGTAGCCGAGTTTGACTGTTACTCATCCAGTTTTAAGCCTCCTACACAGCTGATTTTGTTTGTTTATGGCTGTTTCAACCTAGATACAGAAAGTTAATCATACACCTGACTATAATCCTACAATGTGCCTGACTGTGAGGAAGCTTACCTAAAAGTATTGATGGCAAAGGGGGGTCATACCAAATATCCATCTCTTCTGTTTGATCACTCTTCTTTTTGTAACTTGATTAAAAAACATTCTTGCTTTATAGAGTTTTTTCACACCTGTCTGAAACAGTTTTTTCATCTCCATTCCTTAAACTGAAAATAATGTCTGATGTATTTAAAATTAAACTTTGGCAATATGAGTCCAGGTCAGTTTTTTACAGGAGTCATGGTGTTAAAGGAGTGATACACTGTTTAAGTATTGGCATAGGCATTGGTTAAAATAACTATGAAAATACTGGCACATCAGGTATCAGCAAAAATCTAATGCTGTGTATCCCTGGCAATATCTGCTGTATTATTCAGATGATATTGTGCAGCCCTGCTTTTTCCTTTAATCAAGCACAATAGCAGTCTAAGTACAGTAATACTAGGGTACTCAACAGATGTGTAACATATGCTTTGAAGGGTCAGAATCAATCACAGGCTCCAGCTCAGCTTGTATTGCATTCACTACAGATGTGATAGAGCTCTCGGTGTACTCCTGAATATTTTTGCAGCTTTAAACTGAAATAAGCTGAGCAGCAAAAAAGAAAGTGTTAAATGTGTCCTCTTCTCTCCCTAGGTTTTCCAGAAGGCTCCACAAGATGGTGAATCGCCTTGTGCCAGACTGTGATGTGCGTTTTCTGACATCTCAATGTGGCAGCGGGAAAGGTGCAGCCATGGTCACGGCAGTGGCTTACCGCCTGGCTGCTCAAAATGCTGAGCGTCAGCGCATCCTTGACACCCTGCGCCTAAGCCGTGAACAGCTCATGGAGATGAAAAATCGAATGGGTCAGGCCATGGTGCAAGGTTTGTCTAGGCAAAGCCATGATCAGACCAGCCTTAAGATGCTTCCCTCTTATGTGAGATCCACACCAGATGGAACAGGTAGCTTTAGGAGGCTTAAACCTTCTTCATCTCTTTACTGGGGTATGTTTGGTGTTTTTTTTTTTAATGTTGGTGTTAAGGATTATTGTCTTATTATCCCCTCTAGAGCATGGTGACTATTTGGCTTTGGATCTTGGAGGCTCTAGCTTTCGAGTGTTGCTGGTTCAGTTAAGAAGTGGAAAGAAACAAACTGTTGACATGCACCAGAAGATCTACAGTATCCCACAGGAGACCATGCAGAGCACAGGGGAAGAGGTAAAACATTCATGTGGAATCAATTGCGATTTTTCAAATAATAATGATTGCAACAACTGAAAGGATTGCACTAAATGTAATCCCACAATTTTTTTCAATATCAAAATAATATAAAAACTAATATAAACATCTGGAAATAAACATATAAAGTAGAAACACTAATAATTTGAATAATAAATGTGTCATTTTTCTTTTGAACCAGAATATAGATTATTTGACATTAGTTTCATTAATGCCAGCAAAGGATCAGAATGAACAAATTAGAGATGGTATAATATGAGACAAAATATTAATAAAAAGACAATCAAAATATCCCAGCAGCATAGTAGGAACATGTATCAGTATAGTCATCGTGTCACTTCGGTTTTATCAAAAACAGGAATAATTCCACAGACTGATGTCCACATGTAGCCATTCACAGTAATGCAACCCGCTCTTCTGTGCTCAGTCTGAGCTTTACTACTCTGATGAGCTTTGGTGCAGCTGTGAATTCCACATCAGTCTTTGGAATTACTCCAGTTTTTGATAAAACTGAAGTGACATGATGACTATACTAAGATATGTTCCTTCTGTGCTGGGATATTTTGATTGTCTGTAACCTGACACGCCAGACAGACAGTTCCATATACCCGCCACTGAAATATTTCACTAGTCCGTCTGGGAAAGAGCCGTTCGAAAATGTTTAATTAGATTGAAGGTGAATTTTTTCCTGATTTTGTGGCACCCCCTGGAAGCCACGACACCCTTAGCATTTGCTTATTGTGCCTAATGGGTCAGCCGGCTCTGCACACAATGAATTTGAATGCTGATGGTTCATTCCTTCTGTTGCTTCCTCCGGTGCAGCCATGTGTGTTTACTAATATCTAACTCTTGCACAATGAACTACACGTGTCTGACCTGGCTCAACAGCATCATTGTGTGGACTTGACGAGTAATTCATTGTTTTTTTATTTTGAACCATAAGCTATTTAAAAATTGGAAATGTATACATTAAAAAATATCAATACTTGGCGGCTGTGAATGAATTTAATATCGCTACTACAAAAATCACAGTACTATAGTGTATTGATTTTTTTCCCCTCCCACCTCTAATGAAGGTCTTCAAATGTGTTTTCAAAAGTATCAGATAAAACCTCAGATTTTCTATACCTTGTCCATTGAAGACTTAAATCCTGGTATACATCGTGGAAGAAATACAGTAAATAACTGCAGAACCCTGGTCCCCAACCTTGAGTCTGGGCCCTCCCAGAGGGGTTTCCAGAGGGTGTTCGGGGCTCTGTCAGCTTTGAGGTTGTCAGAATTTGATTTATCTTAATTAAAGTAGCGAAAACACTCTTGGTTACTAGTGTCGTTGAAGGTCTTTGCACAGGAACGGCTATGTAATTCCATTTTATCTTGGCTTTATCAATGAAAATGATTAAATTTAATGTTTATTATGCAGAGCAGTATTTGACATTTTTCAGTCAGGTCACTTCATCATTCAAGACTTGATACTAAATAAGTTGCTGCATACTCGATTAATACACGAGTCAAAAAGACACCTAGGGCTGGGAAATATGGCATAAAGATAAAATCCCCAATTTTTTTCCACAACATTCAATTTACGGTTTTAATCGATTTTTTCCCTCTCAAAAAAAAAACAAAACAAAAAAACATAGCTCCTGGTGACACAAAAATGACAAGAATCAAGTTCTGCGTTTATGTTGACAACTTGACAATATATATTTCCAAACCAAACTGAATTTTCCTCAAATGTTAATGTGTGTGTCATAAAATGTTGATAATGTAGTTCAAACTTAGGCAGGTTTGTCTACATAAACACTGAATGTTGAGGTATTTTTACAGTATATTAAAATAAAACTCTCTGATCAATATGTAGTCCCATTTAAAAAACGTAATGTGCTTGAGCAAAACCTGACAGGGCCTATCGTCACGAACTTACAACTGCAGTAAGTCGAGAAAAAAAAGTCTTGATTTTTAATTTTTAATTTTTAAATCTCCTGCAGAAAATAATTAAATTAATCGATTTAATCAATATATTTCCCAGCCCTAAAGCCAACCCATATTTTCAGCCTGCTCATTAATTTCTCTGCATTTTCTCTTTTCTCCTAAACCTGACAGCTCTTCAATCATATTGTGGACTGCATCGCCAAATTTCTTGAATACATGGGCATGAGAGGAGCATCCTTACCCCTGGGATTTACTTTCTCCTTCCCTTGTCATCAGAGCAAGCTGGATGAGGTATTGTTTCTATTTTTTAACTGTATTTTTGACAAGTTCTAACAGTCTCTCTCAGAGTATATCGCCAAAGCAGAGACAGACAAGGCTGTAGATTAATTTGCCTCACTGATTTGTTTTTCCCGTTTTTCTATAAATTCTGCAGTGTTATTGTGATTGTGTTGTTTTTTTGGACCATGAAAATCAGAAAGTGAAAATCAAATAATCCAACAGCTGTATTTGAAACCAAACAAGTGAATGCACACATGGACGGTCACACTGTACAGTTATTTGTGCTGAACGAGCAGTACCTCTCTGACCCCTTAGTAAATTCAAGGAAAACTCCCAGCCGCTTTGGCTGAGACCTTCACAGTGTTTGATTGCGGTCAAGACAGTACTCTTTGCACACATGTTAAACCACACCCTTATACAACCACTGCTGTCTGCAATCCTGTTTGTTTCCAGGGCATTCTGCTGAAGTGGACAAAGGGTTTCAAGGCCAGTGGCTGTGTGGGGCAGGATGTCATAACGTTACTTAAAGAGGCTGTTCGCCGGAGGCAGGTAGGCACCGATGAAAAATAAAATCATGAAAGATATTAACTGTAGTCTTTATTCAGCATTTACTCCATCTGGTAGTTTTTATTTTATATCTTCATGTCCTTCTCTAGTTTTTTTGTCTTCACTTCTATGTGTGATGGAACTTTTAAGTAAGTTTGTTTATTCCTAAAATATAAATAAATAGGAAAGACATGAACTTTATGAAGCACATGGTGAGGCTTCAATTAAGAAATCATTCACCCACATCTCATGCAATTATGATATTTCAATTAAGTTGCATGCCTTTTATTTAATTAACACTTAAAACAGTCTAGCTGTTACATTTTTTGTTTTGTTTTTTCTTTATTATAATTATTTCTGGGGCGGCACGGTGGCACAGCAGGTAGCGCACGTGCCTCACATTAAGAAGATTTCTGGTTCGAACCCCGTCTCAGCTGGAGCCTTTCTGTGTTTGCATGTTCTCTCTGTGCATGCATGGGTTCTCTCTGGGTTAGTTTGTGGCTCCTAATTGCCCATGGGTATGAGCGTGAATGGTCGTCTGTCTCTCTATGTGGCCCTGTGATTGGCTGGTGACGGTTCAGGGTAAACCCCGCCTCTTGCCCCATGTCACCCATTAATAATGATTAAAGAAGGAACGATAACAACCTGATTTTAGGATTAATTTATAACTTACGTTTTAGGGCAGGGCTGGGCAACTGGCGGCCTGGAGGTCACATGTGGCCCTTCACGTCACTCAATGCAGCCCTCCAGTCATTTCCAAAAACACAAAAAGGAACTGGAAATATGAAGAAAACATAACAGCTGCTAAATATGATTCATCATGAATAACCAGTACTACATAATGCACAAATTAACATAGGTGATGAAATATTTCCACTAATCTTAGATTGCAGGTACATGCTTTGTTTTTTACAAGTCATTAAAGAACTTACTTTGCCATGACTGTATCTCTAAATCTCTTTTACAAGGTATTAAACATCATATATAGTATTAGTAAAAACTATATTTGGAAACAATGGTAAAGGTAATATATTTGTGCTTAAAAGCTGGTGAACATTCATTCTTGTATTGCATTAAAGAGAAGCTAAAACTGACTTAAGTTATGTGTCATGTGTCATTACTCTGTGCACATAAAGATGATTTCCCTCTCTGCAACAACTCGTTACATCACTTTATTATAAAACATCCTTACAAAGCATGAAGAATACATTGCTGTGGACCCTGAATCATGAAATATTGATCCAGTAACAAATACCAGTAACATTATGGCTGAAGATCACAGGGTAGCTCTTTTTTCAACATGCGATACATGGTCCACGATACTGCAATACTGAAATTATCAGTATATTGTAAAACATTATACAACTAGAAAAGTACCCAGAAAGCACAGACCTCCACCAAGTAGCTCAGTTACATCAGTGGCTTTTCCACGACCCCTGTAAAAAATACAGTTCTGGATCACCATGCGCTCGATTGGACGGCCAAGTCTCTGCTCACATCTCTGCATGTGGAGAACTCCTTCGCTGGCATTGCAAGGGAAGCTGGGAAATGTAGTCACATAGGCTTGAAAAATGTTGACGTCAATTTGCAAATAAACTACAAATCCCATAATGAAGTAAAGGGGGTGAAACCCTCACAGCAGCTGAGGAGAAATGAATGGGATTTACCGTGACGTCAATCTGGATCAGATCCAGATGAAATTTACCACGATGATAGAAACATGGACCCCAAATTATCCGTTAAAATTGAAAGTGAATCCGCTGAGGAATGACAGAGATGTGAGTTTTTAAAATTCGGCCCAATGTTAACCTATGGGATTTTTTGAAACTTTGGTCATTTTAAAAAATATCCGGATCACCACCAAAATCTTATCATTTTTAAACTGGGCCGATACCAACATCTCCTGAAAATTTCGGCAAAATCCATCCTGTATATTTATGCGTTATCTTGGGAACAAAGAAACAAACATACGCCACCAAGAACATAACTTCTTCGGCGGGGGTAAATATGCACTCACCAGCCAACATACTGGGCACACCCATTCAAGTGCTTCTTGATGCAAATAGCTTATCAGCCAGTCAAATGGCAGCAACTCAATGCATTAAGGCATGTAGACATGGTCAAGCATTTCAAACCATCGAAAATCACGAAAGGTGATTAAGTGATTATGACATGGTTGTTTGTGCCAGGTGGATGAGTATTTAAGAAACCGTCAAATTTAAAGGATTTTCATGCACAGCCATCTCTCATTAAAACAAAAATATCCATTTTTCGACTCTATGCCCAACTTCCCATTTCTACATAAAACTGTTTTCTGTTGGTCACAATAAGAATATTTTTGATTGGAAATGTCAGTGAAACATCATTTCTTTGTCACTGCTTTCAGGAGTTTGACTTGAACTTTGTGGCAGTGGTGAATGACACAGTGGGGACAATGATGACCTGTAGCTATGAGGACCCCAAATGTGAGGTTGGACTCATTGTTGGTAAGTCTGTTTGCCCTCCAGCTGATCCTAATGCCATTTTTTTTTGCATTTTTTTAAATAAGCAAGTCTTCTACATCACATTGACTGACTCCTTTTTCCAAACTGGAATGGCTTTGTCTTGAACGTAGGCACGGGCACTAATGTCTGCTACATGGAAGAAATGAAGAACATCGAACTGTTGGAGGGTGATGATGGTCGTATGTGCGTCAATATAGAGTGGGGAGCGTTTGGTGAAAACGGGGAGCTTGATGACTTTTGCACCCAGTTTGATCTCAGTGTTGATGAAAACTCCAACCACCCGGGGAAACAGAGGTATGACATGATAATCTGTTACATGAAATCTGTGTTTTCAGCAAATGAAAAACAACCAGAGGACATGCTGATTTAAGGGCTGCGGGTAACAGAAATTTCAAGTTTTTGTATTCAAACAAGATAATAGGGTGTCGGGATGATTTGGTGAAAAAGATATATGGCAGTTCGATTGTTTACAGTTAGAGCCACTAACAATAATATGAGGTTCAACTAGGGCTGGGCTAGATATCTATTAATATGAATTAATTTTCTGCAGAAGATTTATACATGAAAAATCAAGATTTTTTTTCTTCTCAATTATCCCAATTGTAAGTTGTTGCAATGTTTGAAAATATAAATACTGAAAATGTACAGTTTTCATGATGGAAGGCCCTGTCAGGTTCTGTCTAGGCTTGTATTTGCTTTATAAATAAGATTAAATACTGTTTAGAGAGTTTCATGTTAATTTCCTGTGAAAATAGCTCAGTTGTCAGTGCTTTTGTGGACAGGCCTGCAGACTACATGATCAACATTTTATGACAGGCACTTTTACCATATGAAGTTAGTTCTGTTTAGTTTTGTAATGTATTTTTGACAACATAAAGGCAAAACTCAACTCGTGTATTTTTTGCATCACTTAGAGGCTTTTTTTTTTTTGAGAGGGGAAAAAAATCAATTAAAATCGTAAATTGAGTGTTGTGGAAAAAAAATCAGGGATTTTATTTTTAGGCCATATCGCCCTGCCCTAGGTTTAACCATCATGGTTTGGTGCAGGAAGACACTTGAAGAATGGGAGGAGAGAAAACGGTTATTATATATAGTTTATGATATTCTTGTGTGTGGCATCCACAACCCAAAAGAGGTGGCAGTAATCATTGTAACTCTCTGCCACTTGCTCAAACATCCAACTAAGAAGAAGCACTCACAACAAAAAACACCAAGAAGAAAAGTTAGGAAGTAGCAAGATAGCACAGCAAAGCCACTGATCCAGCCGCTTCAACGACATGGTGTTTCCCTCATGAGATGACATAGCCTCAGTCTTTTCCTAGGTTAGTAAATTAGATGCCAAATCAACTGAGCGCAAACTGTACGCCACAAATCACCCGACTATGGCCTAGAGTTGACAATCTGTGACCGTCGCTTCTTCTTGGATGTGTCCATCCCTGCCCTCTAAGGTATCGTTGCCACACACATCCATGACTTGATAACATGACACAAAACAAGAAAAGACTACACGTAAGTCATACCACAAACATATGGACATCTGACATTAATCCAGTCAGCAAGCTTAGCTTAAAGGCTCAGTGGTTGGATCAAGATTTCAACATGCAAAAAGATTATATTATATATAAAAATACGAACTTAACGGTTATTGGTATATGCCATGAGAAGCAGGAAATTATTGGTTATCGGTTGAAATTTTTCATATCGTGCATCACTAGTTTTAAGTGGGTGCATCTGTATAATACATTGGTATTTTTATGTTATATTTTGTTATTTTACAGTTTTATAAAGGGCCATGTTTTCCTTTTATTTTTCCTTTTTTTCTTTGTTTCTGATCAACTAACAGGCTGTAAGATGATCCAAGATCAGATGTGATGGTCCAAGATCATAGGTGCGCCTAAGATTGTTCTTACAGTTCGATTGTTTTGCTTCAATTCAGGACCCATTTACATGACAACGAAAACAGAGAGTTTTCGTTGCGTTTGCGCCTTCAGTTTACACGAGAACGGCACCCAGAGTGCCTGAATCCGCAAACTTTTGAAACCAGGGTCCAGATTGAAAAGTCAAAAACGTTTTTGTATCTGTATCTGTGTAAACAGGAATCAGCGTTTTCAGGGAAAACGATGACACGCGGTGCATGTGCAGTACTCTGTCAGATAAAGGTTGTGCACGCACCTTAGGAACAACAGCTTTGGCTGTCTACCAAGCAACACGTGTGCTGCTTACTGTGCTCGGTTTGTTATCCAGACAAAAATATCCAGACAGATTTGTTGTCCAGACAAGAAACTCCTTTGTCTTCATGCGTCCACTCACTATTGTTGTTTGTGAAAAGTTGTCTTCACCAGAAAGCGTACACGTGTTATGACACTGCTGTTTAACTACAAACTTACATCTGACAACGGCACGACCCATATACATGCTTCTGTTGAATTCAGCCTGTGGCCTGTTTGCAGATGGTCCTCCCCTACTCTCTCTCGCCCCCTTTCACAAACCTATCCACTGTCTCTCTCTCCTGTCTATAAAGGCACAAAATGCCCCAAAAAATAATCTTAAAAAAACAAGTATAATTTCTTCAAAATGAGCTAGCTGAACTAAATTCTTGAAACTGAAGGACTTTTTGAATCAGTTATCTCGAGTCCTGTGATGATCTGCTGTAGAGATGTGAGTGGACTTCACCTGTTGCTCTTTTCTTGGTATGTTGTACCTGTGTGACTCTGTGGGATCCGAAACAATTTTATTAAGTAGTTCTTTGTCATCGGCGCTGTTGCTCACAGATAGTTTAAATAAGACCAATAATCATTTGATATGCATGCAAATAAGTGCACCAGTAAATAAAACGTGTGTTATTAAGAATAAAAGACAAAACACTATTTCAATCAGTTTAATTAAATAGTAAAATTGTTGCAGTTGCTGACATCAAGGATGGCTGTTGTTAATAATCCTTGTTTAAACATACAGTTACCTTACCTTCAGACGGTAGAGGAAAAAAATCTATCGCACAAAACAAGCATAGCCTATGTAAAAATGTATTTAATTTAAATCTGTTCCAGTTAAAGGATCTTTATTTCAGCCAGCATAGAGAAGATCCTAAGCTTGTGCAGGCTTTTGCTAATTCACAATTAGAAATAATAGGAGGAAAGAGGATGGCACCTTTAACCTTGTTTTTGTCCATTCCTTGTTGAACAATAAAGCTGGATCAATCCATGACCGAAAGTGCAAACACAGCCTGTAGCTCTGTGAACCACTTCACCTCTTAGTCACGTGCTTTGTTAATGCAAGATAATCTAAATGACATGTTTGCTTTAATTGGGAAATAATGTTGTATAAATTTGATCAGAGTTAAGGAGTATTTTTATTATTTTTAAAGAAGATGGTGTCCTTGACTTTTGTTTTTTTTTTTTGCTGAGGTATAAAACAGGGATCAATATTACTTGTTTTTACCAGATTCATATCAAAGCATACAAGTTTAATATCATAACATCCATATGTTGTTTCTTTGTAGTAAAAATATCAAGACATTTACCCTCTCACTTTTCATCTAAAGACCAATTAAGATGTGATATTTAGTATATGCTGACGGGGCCTTTTAAACACCATCACACACAGATAAATCTTCAGACTGAACTGATGAGTATTCACATAAAGGTCAAATAGTGTCTGAAAGGAAACAGCTATGACATTTAGATAACTTAAGAGACACAGACGGAGGTAAAAGGTGCCTCTTATGAAGCCTCTTACAAACACCTCTGCTGTAAATATCCCATGTCCAATAATAGAGTTACGTCTGTTGTGATAGCCGGACAGCTATAAAAGGAAGAGATTTTAATTTTAGTGGTAGTTTTAATAAGTTACTCTAGCAATCCAAGGTAAATACAGAGATAGTGTTGGATTTTATGAAAGGGTTATGCTCAGCAGGATCACAGGTACTGTCATTTATTAAGAACAGAAGACAAAACATGAGGTGGCCTCCTATAACAGTACCATGCTGGAACTCACTAAGCTCATGAGAGCGACCCATCCTTTCACAAGTGTTTGAAGAAGCAGTCTGCATGCCGAGGTGCTTGATTTTATACGCCTGTGGTCATGGAAGCATGGATTAAAGTTCTCTGTCGCCACCGCGGATTTCTGTCATTTGGAAAATGAGAGGGGAAAAAAAAACTACACCTGTTTTGTTAGATGTTGTCCCATTAAGACTCTCCAACCTAACCATGATATTAAACTGACGCTGAATTTAATCCGTTTGGCAGAGGTGGAAAGTAACGGATTACATTTACTCACGTTACTGTAATTGAGTAGGTTTTTTTTGTGCTTCTACTTTTTAAAGTACTTTTAAAAATCTGTACTTTATTTGATTATGTATTCTTGGAAGTATTGTACTTCGCTACATTTTAATTTGCATCCATTACTAAGTAAAAAAATGTTGACCCCCCCCAAAAAAAAAGAAATGCGCACCAGATATACGGCAGTGAATAACTTTTGCCATGCAGCTGATGTACATGTGAATATTTGATCTAAATCCCTCCTAAATCTCTCATCGCTTTGTGCGCACGCTCCTCCGTGCCCCTTTCAAACTTTGCTTTTGAGGCTTTCAGGGGGTCTCATGGGTTAAATGGTGGAGAAGAGATTTCGCACTCTGGAGAGAGAGAGAGAGAGAGAAAGCGCTGGGGCCATCGACACTTGCAAAAGGCAAACTAACGGATAAGCTGTTCAAACTCGCCCTCTACCTTTTAAATACTGTTGGTACTGAGAATCTTTCCGGTGTAGGTGAAAGTCTTTTTACAACTGGAATACTTTTATTAGAGAACAGTATACTGTACATGCCCTTGGACTAAAGGCATGCCAACTGTATACTCCTTTTCACTCAAAGACCTTTGGGAAGTGAATAGGTAGAAAAAAGGCTCTTATATGTGCGGCATGGTGGTCGGGTTATGATTTGATGTCGAAAAAAAAATTTCAGTCAGAAGATTATTTTTTGCTTTAATCCCTGTGGAAGTGACTTGAACACCTGAATTCATTGATTTGAATGAATGAGTGAAGACTTTTGGCAATATACTGGACATATTTGTACTCCAAATGGTTTAACAACAGGATGCTATTAACTGGGCATTTTTAGACCAACTGTACAAGAATTTCAGAGAAATGGTGAGGGGTTTATTCAAGTGTTTGTTACCAAATAGCCAACAACTAGCTTCAAAGAGTGCCCCCTGTTCAGAAGAGTTTTTCTGTTACAAACATAATATTGTCGAGTATAATGAACTAAGTGACAAGCGGATCGGAGCAGTGCTGCAGACTCTGTACCTAACTGTTGTAGTAAAGAGGGATCAGTTGCAGTAGAATTGAGATTTTCGGGAGAGTGTCTGGGGTCAGTGTTAGAGACGGGATGAGGAGCTCAGACATCAAAGTAGAGCCGCTGCTCCTTCACGTTGAAGTGAACCAGTTGAGGTGGTTCGGGCGTCTCATTGGCATGCCTCCTGGTTGCCTTGCTGTGGGGGGGCATGCCCAACTGTGAGGAGACCCAGGGCAGACCCAGAACTCACTGGAGAGATTTACAGTTGTGTTCAAAATAATAGCAGTAATACCACATCACTAGCAAGATAAATCACTGTTTTTGTTAGAATTTCAACTTCTACACTGCAAGTAAGTTTCTAGAAGGTTTAGTAAAGGTATAGAAAACCAACAGGCATGACGTGCATGCTGCTGATTCTGTGAAACTGAATCATTAACTGAAGGGGGCGAGTTCAAAAAAATAGCAGTGCTGAGTTCAATTAGTGAGGTAATTGATTGTGTGAAAAAGTAGGTGTTAAACAGGTGGCCCTTATTCAAGGATCAAGGCAACTGACGCTGCATATGCTGGCTGTGCATTTGTCCTTGAAAAACAGAGTAAAATGGGTCGTTGAAGATTTTGTTCAGAAGAAGAGCGTTCTTTGACTAAGAAGTTAAAAAAAAATGACTATTCGAATGGATTGGAGAATAACCAAAATGGCAAAGGCTCAGCCAATGATCAGCTCCAGGAGGATCAAAGAAGATCTAAGGTTCCCTGTGAGTACTGTAACAATCAGATGACGTCTATGTGAAGCCAAGCTACCAGCAAGAAGCCCCGCAAAGTCCCATTGTTAAAAAAAAGACATGTGCTGAAGGGGTTACAATCTGCCAAAGAACACATTGACTGGCCTAAAAAGAAATGGCACAGTATTTTGTGGACCGATGAGAGTAAGATTATTCTTTTTGGGTCTAAGGGCCACAGACAGTTTGTCAGATGACCTGAAAATACTGAATTCAAGCCACAGTACACAGTGAAGACAGTGAAGCTAGTGGTGCAAGCATCATGATATGGGGATGTTTCTCCTACTATGGTGTTGGTCCTATTTATCGCATACCAGGGATCATGGATCAGTTTGAGTACATCAGAATACTGGAAGAAGTCATGTTGCCGTATGCTGAAGAGGAAATGCCCTTGAAATGGGTGTTTCAACAAGACAATGACCCCAAACACACCAGCAAGCGAGCAAAATCAAGGTTCAAACAAACAAAATTCAAATAATGGAGTGGCCAGCACAATCCCTGGACCTTAATCCCATAGAAGACTTGTGGGCTGACATAAAAAATGCTGTTCATGAGGCAAAACCAAGAAATGCAGAGCAATTGTGGAACGTAGTACAATTGTCCTGGGCTTCAAAACCTGTTGACTGGTGCCAAAAGTTGGTAGACTCCATGCACCACAGATGTGAAGCAGTTATCAGAAACCGTGGTTATGCAACTAAATATTAGTTTATGATTCTCAGGAAAGTGGAATCATCAAGCAATTCTTAGTTTATACACGACATTTTTGAGTTTGTAAATAAAGATGTCAACACTGCTATTTTTTTGAACATTATATTTCTTGACTTTCTGTAAAATATTATCGAATTCAATTACTTTTTCCCATTTTCTTGCTTTGAAATAGAATGTGCAGTGTCCCCAATGCTTTTGTGTGCATTAAAATAGAATTTATTTGAAGAATTTTGAGGTTTACTCACCTTTTTAAACACACTGCTATTATTATGAACATAACTGTATATCCCACCTGGCCTGGAAACGCCGTGGAAAATGTTGCTAGGGAGATTGACATCTGGGTTGATCTGCTTGGCCTGCTGGCTTTGTAACCTGGCACTGGGTAAGATATAGAAGGTTAATGGATGGATTGATGGATGGATGGATGGATGGATGGATGGATGGATAATTTATTATTTAAGATTTTGAGCTGTTATTATTTGTTACTTGACATATCCTTGAGATCCACAATCCCTCGACTATGTGTTTTCTTTATCATCTGATGATTGATAAAGAGCATATTATTCAGACAATTAAACTTCAGTCCAGTGTGATAGGAGTTTTATTCGTCTTTAGATGTTGATTATTTAAAAAGATTATATGCCACACCCATGCTGATTGCCATTTGTTCTGTGGTGTGAGAGTTGTAATTTTTCTCAGCTTTGTTTGAAAAGGTCTTAAAAGTCATAATTTGGATTCTTAAACATAGATAGATACCTGTTTTAAATCAAATCGTGGTGCAGTCATTTTACTCGTTACATATCAACCTACCCAACTGTGAAATGTTCCAGATGTTATTTGAGCACTAAATAACCTCACTAGTGTTTTTTTTTTTTTTTTTTTATTAATGTAGGATTTGTGAAAGTCACTGATGTGTTTCTGGTGTTTTTTCTTTCAGGTATGAGAAGATGATCAGTGGCATGTACCTGGGGGAGATAGTGAGGCATGTGCTCTTGGACTATACTGCCAAGGGGCTGCTGTTCAGAGGGAATATCTCTGAGCGACTCAAGACACGAGGGATCTTTGAGACCAAGTTCCTGTCACAGATTGAAAGGTGATTGACAGACTTGTGTACCTGTTTCTCCTTGATAACCTGGCAACTGTGACACCTTTGTAGCAAAAAGAAATGACAGTATTTCTGTAACAATGACACACACACAAATATCTATCCATTAAAAGAGCCATGTTTTCTCTACTCCCTTAATAAAATCTATCTGGAGCCGCATTTGAACCTAAAAATAAAATTAGTAGCACTTAGTTATTCGACATCATGAACATGGCATTAGATCTATGAGAGAATTCATTGATATGTTTTTATATAGGCATTATTGTTACAATTAGGGACATCTCGATCAACTTTCTTAACCCCAGTTAAGATGTTTTAAATACACTTGTGCCGAAATTGAGTCCTGAGCTGATATTTACACTTACCTAGACAATAATACTGTGCACTGTTTTTGTGTTTAAAGGGGTATTTTTTGTTTGTTAACCAAATTAAGTCAACAAAGTAACAAGGTATCCTTTAGGGATTGGGGGAAAATTGGTACTCTATAGTATCACGATATTTACAGCAATTCAAGGCTGCCAACTATATATTTTAATGATTGATTTACAACATTTAATAAAGCTTTTGGTTCTATACAAAAAAACAACTAATTGTGAAGTTCACATGACAGTGCCATGACTTTGTTGCGTTGCTCCATGAGATCCTTTTGTGAGTGAGCCGAGATCATGCTAAAATCTCAAGGCACACAGAACTCAACCCATGAACAAAAGCCTCCTGAGCCTTACTTCAGTACCTTAGCATTCTTCTCATGTCTATTCACCAGCGCCCATTCAAATTTGAGCTACACATTTATAACTACGGTCATATTTTTTTCTTGAAGAATTTATTTGATTTTGAATCCAGCAACACATTTTTTAAACCTGACAGGTAACAAATTTAAGGTTAGGTAAACAAATAAATGGAAGTGACACAAAGGAAAGAATACCACCTGCACCAGTTTTTCTGACCTCAAACCCTTTAAGGTTTTGTGTAATGAAAGAATTTACAGTTCAGCAGGGAAATGAATGTACAGATGGAGCCATTTTCTATGACCAAGTCTTGACTGGAACATGCTGGGACCTGCCCACTGACTGTAATGAGATCCCCCGCAATGACATGACATGAGGGAGGCACCATCAAATGGGCATGTTTATGGTGGGATTTGGACACTCCTACGGGCTGCATGTTGGCTGGTAGTTGGCTGGCATATGGCAAGCATTCAACACGAAGGGGAAAATTGAAGAGGGCTGCATCTGTACAAAGCATTAAATGACAGAGGAAGTTAAACACTTACCAGTTTTTCCCCCTATAGTTTATTTGAGAGGGCGCCCCGCCCTGTCAACAGGATCCCCTCCCACAAATCCAAGTCGTTGATTTACAAAAAATAATCCATAATTTAATTTTTATTTTAACCAACGGGGCCTATAACAGGTGTTCTTTTTATCAAATAAAAAAAGCTAACTGAGGGGCGCTGGTTTGGCAGAGTGGTTAGCAACCAGGCACGACCCATATGCATACTTCTGCCTGGTTCGAATCCAGCCTGTGGCCCGTCTGCGGAGTGTCCTCGCCCCCCCTCACAAGCCTGTCCACTGCCCCTCTCTCTCCTGTCAATAAAGGCTCAAAAAATAATCTTAAAAAAAAAAAGCTAACTCTAATTTGCGCAATTTCAGAGTCTAATGCGTCGCTTTTGTTTCAGTACATTCATTAAAAGCATCTCTCCTCTCCTCAGTGAAGGGCAGGGCTCCCCCCTCACAACACACACATGCATGCACACCGTTACAGACACACACACACCCACACTCAGAGAGCGGAGGAGAGAGCGTGTTACCGACATTATGGTTAAAAAAAGAAAAAAATCAACAACAAATAAATGAATTATTAATGGATGACCGGAGGCTTCCCAAATGTTAGCCGCCAAGGATTCCAACATCGGACCACACTCATTCTGACCCAGGCACCCCCCCTCCCAAAGCAAGAAAGCTCGGGGAAACACTGCTTAGTTTTTCATTAACTTGTGAGTTATGATTGTGAACATTCCTGAGGCAGAACTAGCCCTCCTTGCTTTTCCGCACCATTTGAGAACCAATGATTAGACTACCCAAAAGTTTGTAACGATTCGGCCGCTAATAACTGACTGTTGCTACAAATGTTTGCATTTTTTCTGTCATATCATGGACCCTCTTTCCTTTTTTTTTTTGATCCCAAAGGGACCGTCTGGCGATGCGTCAGGTCCGCTCCATCCTGCAGCACCTGGGCCTCACCAGCTCCACGTGTGACGACAGCGTACTTGTGAAGGAGGTGTGCACTGTGGTCGCCCGCCGTGCAGCTCAGCTCTGTGGCGCTGGTTTAGCCGCTGTGGTCGACAAGATCAGAGAAAACCGCAACCTGAATCAGATCTCCATCACTGTGGGAGTGGACGGTACCCTTTACAAAACGCATCCACAGTAAGTCCTCTCATGTGACCACGTGTGAAGTCAGATCCAGAGTATGAGTTTATTATTACCTCCACCAAGGAGGTTATGTTTTTGCCAAGGTATGTTTGTTTATTAGCAAGATTACTCAAAAACTACTGGACAGATTTTGCTGAAATTTTCAGGAGATGTTGGTAATGGCCCAACTTAAAAATGATTAGATTTTGGTGGTGATCCAGATAACTGCCATTAGATGGTTTTTGCTCGATAACTGTCTAACTAATAATGATATCAACATGATTCTGAGTGCTAGGTGTGGGTTTTCAGGGTCATGAATCATATTACGATGGTAACTTTATCATGGAACTGTTGCTAACTATTGCTTGTATTGCTGACAATGTCCATTTGTTCCTCTCTTTTGGCGTTGTTCCTCTTAGTTGATGTTCTTAAAATTTTTTGTTTTGTTAGGACGTAAAACTTACTCTGGACTTACATAATTTCTTTGAGTCCTCAAAGAATTAAGTATGTAAGTTGCCACCTCATTTAAAGATGGCGTTGGGTATGAATACTACGTTAGTTCAAGTGTGGAAATAAAACAAAAACAACATGATATTGTTTATTTAAATGAGAAATTGGTACTAACAGCTTCACTCTTGGGCACTGGGCATGTTATTATTTTTTTAGTGAGGCTAAAATGAAATTATAATCTCTTTTTTTTCTGTATTATTATTTAATTATTATTTCTTCCCCCCCATATAGAGGGTCTAAAATCACCTTTGAGTCTGTTCCAATGGGATTTGGCAGGATGAAAAAGCTGCTTCATCTGGTGGTCCTGCCAGCATGAAAGCTGTCCTTCTGTCATAACAGCTGTATTCTTATTTCTCTTCAGAAAATTTTACCTTTAAGTGTTTTTCAATTAGTTTTGTGAAAGTTGTGATCCTTCCATTAGTACAAAACACTATTTAGCACAAAACACTTGCAATTCTCTTTCCTGCTCTACTTTACTTTCCTATTGACTTCCTCTGGATACTGGCTGAATAGAAGCCACTTGTTGTGTACCAAGAGCTGTTTTTTCTTCTCTCTGTTGAACCTTTTTTTGAAGTGTAAGAATAGATCTCTACAGTTTCTCTCCTTTCAGGACTCAATACTTCTTTCATCTTGAAGCTGCTGCCTCCACCAAGGAGGTTGTGTTTTTGCTGTTTGTTTGTTAGCAGGATTACTCAAAAACTACTGGACAGATTTTGCTGAAATTTTCAGGAGATGTTGGTAATGGCCCAACTTAAAAATGATTAGATTTTTGTGGTGATCCAGATAACTGCCATTAGTAAACAATCATTTTTGCTCGATAACTGTCTGACTAATAATGATATCAACATGATTCTGAGTGCTAGGTGTGGGTTTTCAGGGTCATGAATCATATTATGATGGTAACTTTATCATGGAGCTATTGCTTATAGATGTAACAGCAATATGTGAGCTACCTTGGTGGGGGTTTACTCTCTCAGAGTGCTTTCCAATTTAATATTGGATTATTTTTAAGTTTCCCACATTCTTAAGCAGTGTTTACAGATTTTTGTGCCACTTGTAGAATGTAGTAAAACAGCTGGATGCCAAGACTTGTCCTCAGTTGCTGCCCTGTGACTGGCTGATCAGCTATTTGCATTAACAAACAGTTAAACAGTGACTAATAACTTTGCTAGTAGGTGTATCTAGACTTCGTGGTTGTGAAACACAAAATGAAAAATTAAGCTTTATTAATCTCTTCTTTCCTTCTTCCTCCAAAAGTTTCTCCAGCGTCATGCAGGAGACTCTACAAGAACTGGCCCCGCAGTGCCAAGTGACTTTCCACAAGTCTGAGGACGGCAGTGGGAAGGGAGCGGCGCTGATCACAGCTGTGGCCTGCAGGATCAAGAGTGAAGGGCAGAGCTGAATCATGACTCCGATGGATAAGTAGAGGCAGAGTTTCTGCGACTGATGATCTGTACCAGGTTATCAGAAGAGAAGTGACCTGAGTTTAGATCTTTGTTACTGAATTGTTCAATCTGACTGTTTCTGTATGTGTGTGGATTTGCATACACATTTGAAAGCGTCTTTCACCAAATGTTAGTTTAAATCTTGATAAATTATAGTTCATCTTTTGTGCAAAGTGCTGAACCTTTTCAGAAATATGACTGTTACGAGCTGGAGGATTTTTTACATTATTTTTAGCACCTGTGAACTCCTTGCTTAGAAGTTTTTGTTCTATTAAGTACTGTGACATTTTAGGCTTACTTAACTTCAACATAAAAATAGACTTGATGAGTTAATTTATTCAGCAGCTGCACAGCAGATAATCAAAGTGCTTTAAAACAACATGACAAACAAGATGATAAAGTAAACTTATTGGATGACTGTTTTGGGCCCTCAGATATCAAGTAATAATCCCTGATGCTTTGGTGGTCATCTTTCAATATATATAGAAGACAGATCACACAGGGAGGCAGTCTTTGATGTCCTCAGCTAAACTGATTTACAAAGAGTCCTAATTGTTATTTTTGTTTTTTTAACCCCCTTAAGTGTGGTAAAACATGTCCACTCAGCTTATAATAAGTCTGCAGCATCAGGACTTCTCCCTCTCCCCATGTTTATGGCGCCAGTAGCTGCCTGAAACAGCTTGTTCCCCTGCCCACAGACCTACCAGTGTTACATCACAACGTTGTTTCTGCAGCAGTTCAGGCCCATTGGCACAGGCTGGGGAGTCCAGTGCAGAACAGAGACGGGAGAAGAAATGCAGAGCAGCACTAAGCTGAACAGTCATCACAGCGTAGATCAGTGGACCTATCAGAGCAGACGGGGCCGACGTGGGGTAGGGAGCCTTTAAGGAGCAGGGGCTCTAACAGACTGTCTAGACCAGGGGTGGGCAACTGGCGGCCCGGGGGCCACATGCAGCTCTTCACCTCACTAGATGCGATCCACCAATAATTTCCAAAATAAATAAATAAATAAATAAAAATTATATTCATTTTTTTAACAAAATATTTCTACTAACCTTAGATTGCTAATACATTTTTTTTTTTTTAAAGTCATTAAAGAAATGACTTTGCTGTGATATCTTACATGAGACATAAAAATATGATATACAGTGTTAGTGAAAACTAAAATTGGAAACAATGATAAATGTAATGTATTTGTGCTTAAAAAACTGGTAAACATTCATTCTCTTGTTGCATTAAAAGGAGGCTTAGATTGGCTTTAGTTATGTGTCATGCTCATTAAATTGAATTTTTAATTTTATTTGAGATAAAATATATGAATGTTGGTATAATACTTTTTTGGAGCTTTATATTTGCTATTTTTTGTTCATTTATGTATTTTTTTTTTCCCTCATTGATAGTGCCTGACAATATGTAACAGTGCAGCCCACAGGCACTGAAAAAAAAATTTAATCAAAGTTGTCCTCCCCTGGTCTGGACCAGACATGTCTAACTCAAGGGGGCAGAATCCAGCCCAGTATATAATTAAATCCAGCCCACAAGGTAATTTCATATGTCTGTTATTTATGGCTCTCTGTTAAAAAGCACTCCAAAAACTCGTACTACAAATACCATGATGCACTGCAACAGCTGCCATGCAGGACCTGCACACCAACCGACCCTCCGCTTGTTTTAATATCACTCTTATCAGTGGATGAATGTATTGGTTACTGCTTTTACAGCGACATTTAGGCTTGCCTGAAAATGAATATGTTGTTCAAATTCATATTTCTGATTAAAACTGACTGTTTTTAGACTGATCAACGAATGTTGAGTCTGTCCCGCATCTTAGACTGTATTTTAAACTTTGGCCCCATCTGTGATTGTGATTGAGTTTGACAGCCCTGGTCTGGATCAGGGCAGCTTGACTGGGCATCAGTGGCTTAGTTTGGTAGTGCACTTTACCAGAAATCATAAGGTTGTGGGTTTGTGCCCTGCTCCAGCTGTCACGTATTGATGTGTCCTTGGGCAAGGCTCTTCGCCCCAATTTGCTCATCAGTGGCGTGTAAATGGGTATGAAGGGGTGAAGATGTGTTTGCTAATTCTAACCGATAACTTACATAGAAACTCAGAATGTGAGGGTGTCTAGATGTGAATATGTAGATGTGATCTGCAGTGTAAAAGTGCTTTCAGATGTCAAAGAGACTAGAAAAGCTCTATAAGCTTGGATCCATTTACCATTTGAGGATGTGTTAACATAAGCGATGGTGGGCATGCTCTAGCAGTTGTTGAAAAAAAAAATTTGAGGTATGGCTGGGAAACATGGCCTAAAAATAAAATCCCTGATTTTTTTCCACAACACTCGATTTATGATTTTGATCAATTTTCCCTCTCTCTCTCTCAAAAAAAGACTCCAAGTGACACAAAAATGACATGAACCAAGCTTTGCTTTTATGTTGTCAAAACATATTCCCAAACCAAACATAATTTCCCTCTTAAAGTTAAAGTGTGTGTCGTAAAGTGTTCATTATGTAGCTGAAATGATGGCAGCTTTGTCTAAATAAACACTGAAAGCTGAGCTATTTTCACAGTATGTTAACATAAATTTTAATCTCATTTAAAAAACAAATACAAGCCTATAAAAGTGCTCGTGCAAAACCTGACAGGGCCTACCATCATAAAAACTGTACATTTTCAGTGTATTTATTTTTAAACATTGCAACAACTTACAACTGGAGTAAGACAAGAAAAAAAAGGGTGATTTTTAATTTTTAAATCTTATGCAGAAAATAGTTTGAATTAACCGATTTAATCGATATGTTGCCCAGCCCTAACCTGAGGTTAGATGAAATAAGGCCTCTCTAAGTGTTGACTATCTAACATGTATGAAACACCAGCTGGGCAGTTATTATGATCTATGGTAGTCGGCCATAAACCTGAAACTGTAAGCAAAATGTGTGGTTTATTTACTTCACCTAGTCTCACTAATGGTGATGGGAACTTAAGCTGTTTTTAAAGATCACACAGCTCAGGAAGAAGAGTCACTCTTTCTGCTTTTAAACAGCTTTTTTTCACTTGGAGCCATTTTGGCTGTCTTTGTCTATTGATCTGTAAATACAGTAACATGTATGACAGAAAAACACCTGCAAGCAGGGACATCCTTTAGACAAGAGGCTGTTTAGTGACAAAACACTTGAATCAGTTTATGACCTTTCATGGTATTAGGGCTGGGAAATATGGCCTAGAAATATCATCTTTGATTTTTCAAACAATGTTCAATTTACAATTTTAATCAATTTTAACCTTTCAAAGGAAAATAAATACAAATGACTACAAAAACTGAATTTCCCTCCAAGATTTAAAGTGCACGCTGTAATTTTGCTTTGTAAAGATGAACAGGTACACCACCTAGTTTGGATGTAGGGAGGCTTGTCAACATTAACTCTGAAAGCTGCTCTATTTTAAAACATTTACACAAACCCTCTCTTTAAATAACTTCATGAAAAAAAAATTCAAGGCTAGGGATGTCCCTGTGCAAAAGTGTCACTCCCTGCCATTATGTCAACAGTGAAAATATTCAGATGTTCTGCCCAGTTCAGTGCTCCATGTTATCAACAGCTCTGCATTCTTGTCTGTCTTCTGACCTGTGCTTGCCAGTGTTACCTTTGACAGCACTCTTAAATGTAGTTTTAGTCTTTTTCTTAAAATATCTTTTAGTTTTAGTCATAATTTAGTCATCTAATTTTTTTTTAATTTTAGTCTAGTTTTAGTCGATGAAATTTCACAACATTTAAGTCGACGAAATCTACTGTAAACTTAGTCGACTAAAGTATGAAGTGTAAAGTGTAAGGCATTTTTATGTTTCCTTGAATTTCTGAAGTCATGTTTTACACTTGGATAAATTGAAACATCTAATAACCCTTTATTGAATGCTAGTAAAGTTTGAATGTATAAATGAACAGAAACAAACTTAACTTTTGTGTGAAATGCAGTCACCTTTATTTTTTTTTAATAATTAGTCAACAAAATTAACACTGGTGCTTGCCACCACAAGCCAATTGGCTAAAACTGCTGACATAACAATGGTAGGATGCAACATGAAATGAAGAAATACTTCTATAAGAAAGTAGTAGAGCATCTGCTGTTAGAGAGAAGCCTCGTCAGAATCAGAAAATCTACTTAAAGGTCGTGGAGTTATATATATTTTATTCAACATGCATTTTTTTTTAGAACAGCCCCAAGTTTAAACCGTGTTGTCAGCTTTATCTAACATCTTAAAATGAAAGCAGGATTCTCCTTAATGAACCCTGTGATGTGACGATAAACAATCGAACCACTCAAAGGGACTCTAACCATCTCAGCTAAATAGGAAACTTAATTAAACCAAAGCAACCTGGGTGGAAAGGCCAAGGATTATAAGCACTCCGGGGGCCTGAAAATTCAGAGTAAGAAGCTCATTTTGCCTTGTTTTTAATTTATTTGTCTTTTTATTATTTAAAAATGAATGTATTGAAAACACAAAAACTGTCCGTTTTTCATGTCCAGTAGATCCACAGGTGTTTGTACATTTAGTTTGACTCAAACTTCAGTCTGATGAATTTGCACTTGGCTTCCTGAGTTGTTTCAACAGTTTGTTCACTCATACATTCAGCTGTTAACCTGTCATATCTCATTAACAAGAGAAGAAATATATATCTATAGAGACCCGACATAAATGATTTGACTCCACTCCAGTGTATTTTACCATGATGCTTGATGAATATATAACTCTGTTCTGTTGATTTTTCCATCTTTTGAGTACATATCGGATATTATTCATGAAATCTAAATGTAGATACAGGACAGAAACAGCTGTCTACTGCATCTGTGTCAGCCAATTATCACCTATAGTGCTGCTGTCTGAACATTTTAATCTGGTTAAACATTCTCATTAAACATTTCTTGGCTTACCACTGTTCCCTGTTTAATTTGTTTGGCTCTTCTGTGTCCTCTTCTATTCTTAGGAGCTCATAAATATTCATAAGTGGAAATAGGGCTGTTAGCAGATTGTGCTCCCAATCAGCTTGGCTCACTGGATACCTGCGGCTTATAGGCAAGTGTGGCCTAGATGTACACTTTTTTTTTTTTTTTTTTGATTTAGCGTGTGCGGCTAATATTCAGGTGCGCTCAATAGCCCGAAATTTACAGTAAAGATTTCCCATACAAACTGATTAATCTGGTTCTCAGTGCTGTAATTATACTGACAGTGTGTCCTGAAATCCAGAGGTCATGCACGGACTGCAGATTTCCTGCTTGAGCCTGGACTATTTGTCGGTACATGGGTGGTGCAGGATGAGTTTACACTCAAAGTGTTAATTCCAGATTCAGAGTTCACTGTTCAGAGGTAAATATGTTGTGGTGACACCCACATATTTACTGACACCCAATTACCTCCACCAAGGAGGTTATGTTTTTGCCAGCGTATGTTTGTCTGTTTTCAGGAGATGTTGGTAATGACCCAACTTAAAAATTATTAGATTTTGGTGGTGATCCATCAGCGAATGATCATTTTTGCTCAATAACTGTCTAACTAATAATGATATCAACATGATTCTGAGAGCTAGGTGTGGGTTTTCAGGGTCAAAGAATCATATTATGATGGTAACTTTATCATGGGACTTTTGCTTATAGATGTAACAGCAATAGAGCTACCTTGGTGGAGGTTTGCGCTCTCAGCATGCTTTCTAGTTACAGTTCTCTGCTGTTTCCTACATTATCAATTGCTCATGTCATGTTGATCAAAATGTATTATAATGGGTCTCTGTTGAATAGTCTCCCACAACATTTAGGCATTAGTTCATCGCATAAGTCTTTACATGCAAAATGGTTGACTAAGTTTTCATAATATGTCAAACATATTTCTTTACATTTCCATTGGACTTTTTTTCTAAATCTGTCCTGAATTGGTAAATTGCTCCAAGGTGAATCTTGACTTTCTCTAACGGAGGGAAATATGTGAAGCATTAGCTCAACCAATGATCAATCAGTTTTGTGAAAAAGCTCTATAGCCTGAGCAAAACACAATGTTACAATGTCTGACAAAGGAAGGACGAGGAATTGGATGGGGTCAACAGCCAGAGGGAAGAAGAAGAGGAAGAGGAGTGAGGCTGCGTGGTGGAGGCGTTGGGAGGCAAAACAGAGGAAAAGTGATTAAATCAACATTGAAATATTGTCAGGCTGAAAATTGCAATCAACATTAATGAAAAAAACATTGAAAGTGCTCGCTATGATCAACATTGCAACAACATTTAATTTCTAACCAATTGTGACAATGAATCAACCTTGATTCATCTATGATATGATCAACATTGAAAGAATGTTTCATTGTATCAACATTAATTTGACTAAAAATATGCATTACATTAGACATTAAAACAATGTTATCATTAAAAGCAAGGGCGTCAGTTTGTTTTGAAAAGTGTGTGTGTGTGTGTGTGGGGGGGGGGGGGGTGGCTACTGGCAAAAATGACTTTTGAGAAGTGCTTGGGATGATGATTGTAATTGCAGGCATAATAACGGGTCGGAGTTGAAAAAGGTGAGGAGGCAATAACCCCTCTAGGGGGGTCCAGGGCTGCTCCCCCAAGAATAAAATTTTGAATATTTCATATTTAAATGCATCAATTTGATGCATTTTGAGAGAAAAAACAAGCAGAATTACAAGACAGTTTGAATGTATAATAAAGTACCTAACAAATTCTGGGGGTGACTCTGTCCTTTTGCTGGAAATGCATAAAAGCTTTTATCATTAGTGAATTTGGGAATTGGAAGGAAACATTGATATTTTCATTTTTTAGATAAAACATACAGTGAAGGGATGGCTCTTACAGATCTATCCTGAGAAACAATCACCATTTTATCAGTCATTATGACCCAATTCTCAAAAAGATCAACTACTTTAATTTGTTTAGTGAAATAACATTGCAGTTTGGACCTAAGATTGAAAAAAAAACATTTTTTGTGCAAAGAGAGTGGAGGAAAAATGTTACAAACATTAAATAATAATGAGAGCCCTGGGAGATCATACATCCATAAATCTTACTTACTATGTTTCCCATCATAACATTTATATGTTGGTTGTTTTCTAGAAATCTCAAGTCAAAAGTTTATCATAGGAAAACCCCAATTTCTATGCTACGATAACAGGAAATGTTGAGATCCTGAGAGAACAGCAAATATGTACCTGACACAAATAAAATGTATGGATTTTTGTGCGCTTAGGCCCTCTGGACATTAAAGACATTTTTACCTGATTTATACACCGTCCACTGAAAACAGCTCTGAGACCCACTTTAGGGCCTCAACCCACAAGTTGAGAACCCCTGCACTAGTAGACTTAATTGGGAGTTTGGTCCTTTACAGATTGCTCTTATATCATGGAGACTAAGTGATGCAGGAACCTCGGGATGAATTCATCATTTAGAAAAAGTATGTGAAAACCAGAGCTGGACTGCTCAAGTTGAGTTTTAATTAACCAAAAGGCTGACTCATCATTTTTAAAAATCATTGCGTTCAATTAAACCGTGCACATGAGCCAACAAGACTCTGTTTGAATTACAATAACCATACAAAGTGATTCACGATCCCTGTCCCGTGCGCTGCGCGTCTTTACGCTCACCGGCACACAGAGGAGCGTAGAGTGAATGTTTTTATTGAATTTAAGGCTCCCTTCAGACGCGCACACATGCTCTCAGTTCACTCATCTCTGGTATATCTCCATGTCCTGTCCATAACTCCCCACCCCCCCAAAAAAAAAAATCATTGGATTTACACGATTCACGTAGGTCACCTAATTTGATTTCAAAACGATGAATTTCACCTAAAGGTGAGGGATTTTCATGCCTGATAATTGATTGATTATTTTTGGTATGGCTACTATAAAATGCGTAGACTTATGATTGTCATGTATTGAATAGAAACCTCTTGAGAACTGGGCCGACACTTTCATATGAATTACGAACCCCCAACAATGTTGAATTTCACGTTGAAATCAGCATGTCCAATATATCACCTATACATCTCAACAGGATTTACTGCGGAAGACTATAAGGGCCATGTTAGATGGAGAAAATAATTTTGGGGAAGTCGACATTAAAGTCAAAATTTCAAGGTTAAAGTTGAAATGGTGAGAATAACGTTCGAGAATAAAGTGGAAATACAATTTTGTGATAAAAGTCGAAATGTCGAGAAAAAAGGTGAAATGTGGAGAATAAAGTCGAAATACATTTTATGTCCACTTTATTCTGGAATTTCGACTTTTTTACTTGACATTTTAACTTTAATCTCATCATTTTGACTTTAATCACGAAATTGTTTTTCAACTTTATTATTGACATTTCAACATAATGTCGTCAATTTGACTTAGTCTCTAAATGTTGACTTTATACTCGTCATTTTGACTTTAATCTCGACCTGCCGAAAATTATTTTTTCCATCTAAAATGGCCCTAATACTCTTCCGTAATTTACAGCTCAGGGAGTCAAAGCAAACAATTTTTTTAACTCACCACAGGTATTATCAGAAGAAAAAGCACACTCTGGGTCGGACCTTCAACTTTGCACAGATGCAAATTTACAGCAGCTGCACGTTTTTTTTTTTTTATCCTCGCGAAGTTCTGCTGCGTCTCTCTGCAACTCTCGGACGAATGCAGCTGGTGCATTCAGGACCCTCGGAATTTTCTATACTACTGAAAAAAACTGGGGTTACAATGGCTTAAACGAAGGATTTGTGTGTGAAGGAGACAAAATGACCCCTGACAAAAAGTGGGGGGACAAATCCTCTCTGCCCCCCCTTAAAATGACGCCTATGATTTAAAGGGCCATTTCAACACTTTTCAACCTTCCTCTGTCTGCGGGGGCGTAGAGTTGGGTGGGGACACTCAGGACACGCCCCTATCAATATCATGCCACTACCGCATAGTTTCTACCCTGAATGTCCATTGACATCAATTCTCTTAGAGCCGATTTCCACAGAAAAGTGCACGAAGAATCAGTGTTTCAGATTTTGGTATAACTCATTCGTTTCAGACATTGTTCTGCATCAGTCAGCGCAGGTTACGAATGAGTGACACGGCCTGTGGAGTCACCAAAGCCCTAACTCATGGTGCCAGAACAGCTGCAAGCAAAACACAGCATAAACACCACACAATTAATCCCTTATCTAAAAAGACACCAAATGAATGTGAAGCAGCTGCTCCATTTGAAAGAAATGGTGAAAGAGTGAAGGAGCTGCGCTACCAGTATGTTCAGGTAATATATGTATGAGCATGCAGTAACAGTACCTCGCAGAAAACATACATTGTATAGTGATATAGAGTACAGTGAGTGTGACCTTTACACATGCTACGGCTGTAGAAAAGAATATGCAATATGAGCTGTGTACATTTGATGTAACTTTACCTTGTCCAAAATGAAAATGCATGTAATTCGTAAAACTCATTTTGTGTCTTCTGGATATTGCGTATACTGGAAATGTACACTATCTCACAAAAGTGAGTACACCCCTCACATTTCTGCAAACATTTTATTATATCTTTTAATGGGATGACAGTGAGGAAATGATGCTTTGATACAATGTACAGTAGTGAGTGTGCAGCTTGTATAACCGTGTAAATTTACTGTCCCTTCAAAGTAACTCAACACACAGCCATTAATGTCTAAACTGCTGGCAACAAAAGTGAGTACACCCCTAAGTGAAAGTGTCCAAATTGGGCCCAAAGTGTCAATATTTTTGTGGCCACCATTATTTTTCAGCACTGACTTAACCCTCTTGGGCATGGAGTTCACCAGAGCTTCACATTTTGACACTGGAATCCTTTTCCACCACCCCATGACTACATCACAGAGCTGGTGGATGTCTGAGACCAGCCAAATACACAGATGACCCTTCTGGCTGCCGTGGATGCAGCATGTGACGGCACCACAGCAGATGCCTGCAGAGGATGGGTAAGACACTTTAAAGATCTTTCCAAGCTGCATCGCAACAGAAGATATTTGTTGTGATGTGAATAAGAATTTGTGTCCCAGCAGACAGGCACGTCAGGAGGTGTAGGAAGACTGCACTGCACTGTAATTCCTACAGCACTGTATGGACAGTTTTCCCTAAGGAGACTGTCCTATGTTCACATTTCCACCATTTCTTCTTTACTTTGTGCTATGCAGGGGTGAACATCCCTCTTCGTCGTTGGTGGTGGTGGTGGCAATAAATAAATTGCATTTATAAATAAATGCAGTATTTTTTGCTGTTTTGTCTGATTTCTTAACTGTCTTACATAGTGATATTAAACAATAACTGTAATTTGTTTATGCTCAACCAGCAATACCAAGAGTGGTATTGGGCAGTATTTCTCAATTACAGCATATGTGACCTAACAGACTTTCTCTGCTCGCCATAAACGCTGGTCTGATCTCCACTACAGCAGCTTTACAAGAACTGAAACCTCAATACAAGTTCTAAAACTAGAATAAAATACTTTAATGAATAACCAAACTACATCAAACTATTCTTAAAAATATATTTTTATCAAACTGTCAACAAAACAAAATCTGAATATGTCACAAAACTTAAAAAATACTCAAACCTTCACACAATTAAATTATAAATAAACTGAATATGTATAATCATCCAATATTTAATTTTCCTTCAGTAAATGAAAAATGTTTAGGCATGAATGTGTAGGCTACAAGTCCACCACACTATGAACTAAATATCAAGTATAAAAGCATCTGACTTAAAAATGAATGTAAACAGTGGTGATTTTAATTGGAGGATGATAAGGAGAGGAAAACAGTCACTAGAGAATATCTCACTAGAGAAATCTAAAACAGTGTCATATTTGTATCATAAATGAAAGGATGAGGATGTCAGACTCTGACTGTCACAGCCTGTATCATCAGGCAGAGCAGAGGCTGTTTGCAGCAGCAGTGGAAAACTCTGGACAATTCACAGATTCGTTGCAAACCTAGATGAACAGCTGTGCTATACACAGTGCAAATTTCATTTTAGCTTAACAATTAACATCCTGTAAATTAGCTGAAATATCATGCTATGTTTATTTTAAGCAGACTTCGGACAAAGGAAGTGAAATGTTGCTTTTCATGTTCTGTGTGTGCTTGTTGAACAAGTGGAGTGATAAAGAACTAACTGTTCAGTGTTTTAATACACTTGCGTTATCGCGATCTTCAGCACTCCGTCTGTTGTGTCTGTGTGTGTGCACATGTGAGCAGCAGGAGCCATGCCGGGAGAAACAGTTGGACCGAACCACTGCGAGGATCATGGGGAGGAGGGGTTGTAATCTTTCAATAGTTAAAATTGTGTGTACAATGTTGTATCAACAAACGTAACTATACTTGTAGAAAACTTTCATTTGTGTTTGCAACGGGATTTTTGGGAGGGACATGGGATTTACGCCTATGGTGCTATGCAGTGCTGTCTTTTCCTTTCAGTATCAAAATGCCATGGTCTGTCAACAAATTACAGTCCAAACAATAAAAGCGTGAACGTGAGTCTTGTCCAGTCTCTTGCAATCAATCTCCCACATACACTAAGGCGTAACTTACAATTTACAATAATTGTCATAAAAACTTTAGCCATAAGTTTACATCAGAACATCCCTCCAGAGTACACTGTTATGTTGACAACATGACTAAGCAATTTGATTGTCATATCCGTACAGAATGACACAAGGACTTGTCATCTTGTTGGCACTGACATGTTCATTGACACAGATATTTACTTTTGAGAGATCAAGCAAGGATTTTGAGCAAGAGACTGACTTTGCAGGTAATCCATGGTATTTTGCTATTTGTATGAATTGTTTTGCAAATGTTGAGGATAGTTCGAAAAATGTACAAAAGTGACTGAGAAAAACTGTAACATAGCTGGAGTGAGTCGAAATCTAACCCATGTTCCACCAGAAATCTCCACCATAGAAAGTGTCCAACAGCTTTCATATAAGGCTCTGTATGTAGTAGAAGTGGTGTTGTAAAAGATCTGCAAAAATTAGTCTGAGTCCCCTCTCAATGATTATTCCAGAACGACCTAGGGGTATGGATAAAACACTCAACAAGAGTACAAATTCTGGATGAATCATTAAATTGGCAACCCATGGACTAAGCACACAAACACAGTGATCCACCCCACTCTCTCTCAAAGTTTCTTGTGTTTTTGAAAAACAGTGAACTCTATAAACTTTAGAGAAACAGCTTCATGCTGCTCAGGCTCCAGGTTTCTGCAAGCAAAGCCAGGACAAGATTTTTTAAACAAACTGGCTACATACTGTTATGTTCATAATAATAGCAGTGTGTTTAAAAAGGTGAGTAAACCTCAGAATTCTTCAAATAAATTCTATTTTAATGCACACAAATTCATTGGTGACACTGCACATTTTATTTCAAAGCAAGAAAATGGGAAAAAGTAATTGAATTTGATAATATTTTACAGAAAGTCAAGAAATATAATGTTAAAAAAATAGCAGTGTTGACATCTTTATTTACAAACTCAAAAATGTAGTGTATAAACTAAGAATTGCTTGATGATTCAACTGTCCTGAGAATCATAAACTAATATTAGTTGCATAACCACGGTTTCTGATAACTGCTTCACATCTGTGGTGCATGGAGCCTACCAACTTCTGGCACCGGTCAGCAGGTATTGAAGCCCAGGACAATTGTACTACGTTCCACAATTGCTCTGCATTTCTTGGTTTTGCCTCATGAACAGCATTTTTTATGTCAGCCCACAAGTTTTCTATGGGATTAAGGTCTTTGGGATTAAGGATTGTGCTGGCCGCTCCATTACTTGAATTTTGTTTGTTTGAACCATGATTTTGCTCGCTTGCTGGAGTGTTTGGGGTCATTGTCTTGTTGAAACACCCATTTCAAGGGCATTTCCTCTTCAGCATACGGCAACATGACTTCTTCCAGTATTCTGATGTACTCAAACTGATCCATGATCCCTGGTATGCGATAAATAGGACCAACACCATAGTAGGAGAAACATCCCCATATCATGATGCTTGCACCACCATGCTTCACTGTCTTCACTGTGTACTGTGGCTTGAATTCAGTGTTTTCAGGTCATCCGACAAACTGTCTGTGGCCCTTAGACCCAAAAAGAACAATCTTACTCTCATCAGTCCACAAAATATTGTGCCATTTCTTTTTAGGCCAGTCAATGTGTTCTTTGGCAGATTGTAACCGCTTCAGCACGTCTTTTTTTTAACAATGGGACTTTGCGGGGGCTTCTTGCTGGTAGCTTGGCTTCACATAGACGTCGTCTGATTGTTACAGTACTCACAGGCAACCTTAGATCTTCTCTGATCCTCCTGGAGCTGATCATTGGCTGAGCCTTTGCCATTTTGGTTATTCTCCGATCCATTTGAATAGTCGTTTTTCTTTGTCTTCCTCGCCTTTCTGGTTTTGGCTGCCACTTTAAAGCATTTGATATCATTTTAGCTGAACAGCCTATCATTTTTCTGAGCTTCTTTATAGGTTTTCCCCTCTTTTATTAACTTCTTGATCAAAGAACGCTCTTCTTCTGAACAATGTCTTGAACGACCCATTTTACTCTGTTTTTCAAGGACAAATGCACAGCCAGCATATGCAGCGTCAGTTGCCTTGATCCTTAAATAAGGGCCACCTGTTTAACACCTATTTTTTCACACAATCAGTTACCTCACTAATTGAACTCAGCACTGCTATTTTTTTGAACACGCCCCTTTCAGTTAATGATTCAGTTTCACAGAATCAGCAGCATGCACATCATGCCTGTTGGGTCTGTTGGTTTTCTATACCTTTACTAAACCTTCTAGAAACTTACTTGCGGTGTAGAAGTTGAAATTCTAACAAAAACAGTGATTTATCTTGCTAGTGATGTGGGACTGCTATTATTTTGAACACAACTGTATGTATTGAATTTCCAACAGATCAGTATTCTACCCAAAAGAAGGTCATGCCTTCTTGGGTGTGCAACTTGTGAATGAAGGATTATGAAATTATTTTTTTTTTTCAAGTGAGTGAGTAGAGAGGGAGAGAAAGGAGAGAGGAGGAGGAAGTAACAGATGTGTCTCTATAAATTGCGACACTTTAGGGAGGGGTTTAATTTGTGCTTAAGATTTTAATATTACCTCTTTTGCAAAGAACCCAAAACGCGATCTGGTCGCATTCTACTCACACACACACTCTGTGGATTAGGAGCTGTATTTTCCTGTTATTTGCACCAGGTTAGTGTCCTGTGGATTTGGCCCTTTGAGTTTTATTTATTTTTATTTTATTTATTTTTACTGGGGCAGCACAAAATTCAATGTAATTGCACCAGAGTTAGCTCATAGCTAATTTGCATTTGTTGTCCGTGGGCAGGTTAACAATTTATACATAGCAGGAGATACATGATGTAGACTAGCAGAGTATGCTAAAGGGATAGTTCGAGTTTTTCAGGTGGGGCTGTGCGAAGTACATGACATGAGCCTGAATGTGTGCCAGAGTGTCACAGCTCAGATGACTCTGCCCGGTTTTTATGGCTTTTTTATTCCCATAATTCTTTTTATAATGTAAAGATGATGGCACCATGTACAGCAATGTAAAGCGTTAGTGTCTGTCCCAGGATTTCCTGAACAGAGAGAAAACTGATCTGTGGCACAAGTTCAGGCTCATGCCATTTACTTCACACGACCCCACTTCAGAAACCCCAAATTTTTCTTTTAAGGGTTCATTTATATGAAAATAGAATTTCATAAACACCCTGATCAACATGTCTCCTCTGATAGAGTACTTCTCCAAATAGACCTACCAGTGTGACATCATACCATTTAAGCTCACTGGTTCAGATTGGCAAGCTAAATGCAGAGTAGTGTTAATTTTGTTGACTAATTATTTTTGTCATAGTTTTAGTCAACAACCTTTTTCCTCTGACGAAAACAAGACAGTAACTACTAAAAATAAATGCACATTGACAAAAACTGAAACTAAATTAACTGACATTTTTGTCAACAAATAAAAACTAGATTAAAATGTCTGACAGAGACTTAATCCAATCAGACCTAATTTGGTCATGTAGAAAGTAGGGACAAGTTAGGAATATATCCAATCACAGCTGCTTTGGTTGTGTGGAAAGGTTGGATGAGTTAAGAGGGACATCCAATCACAACTGCCTTAGCTTCATGGTGGCGGGATAAGTTGGGGAGCGATCCAATCAGAGCTACTCTCTTTATGAACTGATATATTCATGTAGAGCAGGTTCACTGTTTGTTGTCAGTTCTGGCATTGTAACTGAGATGCTGTGACAGGTAGACTAAATAAAAGTAACTGCATTTCACACAAGGGTTAAATTTGTTTCTGTTAATGTAGACTTTCAGACTTTACTAGCATTCAATAAAGGGTTATTAGATGTTTCATTTTATCCAAGTGTAAAACATGACTTCAGAAATTCAAGGAAACATAAAAAATGCCTTACACTTTCCACTTCATATTGAAGTTCACTAAATTTACAGTAGATTTCATTGACTAAAATGTTGTGAACTTTCATCAACTAAAACTAGACTAAAATTAAAACAATTTACATGACTAAATTATGACCAAAACTAAAAGATATTTTAAGCAAAAGACTAAAACTAAACCTAAACTTAAAAGTGCTGTCAAAATTAAAAGTGGTGCAAAGCAAAAACTGTAGAATGGATACAGAGTTGTTGACAACATGGCGCCAATCAGCACTGAACTAGCCAATTACCCCAAAGTAGACCTGTCAAACAATCAGAGCGGCCTAGGCCCCACGGAGCTTTCTGGACAGAGGAAGAAAGTATGGCTGGATCTGGGATACTTCCTCCTCTTGTTCCATTGCTGGGGAAACCAAGGACAAGTCCTTGAGATATGCCCATATCAGACCTCTGACCCAGACTTTGTGTGTCTTCTTGAGGGCACAAGACCTAAAAGGTATTGCCAGACTAGATTGTCAATCACAGAGCAAAGGGTAAGACAAAGTCCAACTTTCACCAAATATGACTTGACATTCCTATCTATAGCTTACATAGCAGTTTAAAGAAGGTGCCTAGGATAGACCTTTTTAGGACTGATACTGCGCTTCTTTATGCTGTGTAATTAATTTTCTTTAATTGATCAAGTGTTGGTTTCATAAAACGTTTCAACATCAGACATCAGAGTCTCTGCGTCTTCTTTGTCTGAGAGTCAAGCCACTTAAAGATGCAACATGACACGGAGTCAAGTCAAATATGACCTCTTTAAAATGTTCTGTTTACAGTGATTTACTCAAACAACAATGCTTATATTAACATAAAAACACAGATATGGCCAGGAAAAGAAGACATTAGAAGATCTGTAACAGTAAAAGTGTTTGCTGCTATTTTTTTGGTCACATTTTTGTATCTTTTGATAGAACTAAAAACATGTTGTCAAGCAGTAACCTGCCCTCATACTTCTTTTTGTGCTAGTTGCTAGCTCAAGGGTCTTCAACATTTTGTGTCAAAAGAGACAGGTTTGCCCATTCGTTCCTCAAAAAGGATCTGTCTGGAGCTGCGAAACACATTTATAACATTTCGCTCTCCAAACTCCTTCAGCCCCAGGTGTCAAAATAAAATTCAGAGTGTGGTCCATTATAACATTGTCAAACGAAAATGTTTCAAAAGGCAAGGCTCTATTTCACGAGAGGCACAGTAGAGGTGTGCTCTTCCTCTGAGCAGCTACAGGGCAGAAAGACTCTTAAGGCAGGGTGCGACAAATACTTAAGTATTTTTATAAATACAGGTTTTTTTTCAAACCTCCAATATAAAACTGGAGTGTGTGTGTTCTTGAGCATCCTGTACGAGTGAAGCAAGCTGAGTAAAGTGTGTTTTATCCGGTGACGGTGTTTTCATCTTCCTAATGCATCCTTAAAATTTTATGAAGACACTCTGCACCACAGACAGACTTTAAACCAAATTCAGGAAATTTAAAGTGCAGTCATTTTCTGCACCTGCAGCTTTCCTGTTGGGAGCACATGATCGTTTGCTATTTAGACAGCATGAGTGCTGGGAAATAGAGAGAACAGCTGTGTTTCATGCCAAGACACTCATGGCCAGGCAAACAATATGCACCGTTACGCACCATAAAACTCTAATAACAATAACTTGCAGTGGAAATTCACAAACCCATGAAACCCTGGTGATTTTTAACAATGTAGATGTCCACCTGACAGAGTAGACAGCAGCCAGAGAATAATAGTGGTCCATCACAAGGAACACAAAACATGAATGAGATGCAGAAACAGAACAGCAGAAGTTGAAAGTCCCATTAGTCAACTTGTGTTCCCATGACTATGATAAACTTACAAGTCATGGTGACAATCACCATGAAAGACATGGCCCATTGAAACTATGAAAAAAAGAATAATTACATTTCTTTAGCCATGTCTTAACCCCTTAAAGCCTGTTGTATCATATTTGATACATACTTTTATAATACCTCTATCTAATCAATATATTAATAAATACTAAAAAAAATCTGAATACAAATCAGATAAATGATAAAAATGTCCTCAAGTAGATTATCTGTTGCCAAAAATACCTAATGTATCAAATGAGATCCAAAAATATGTTAAATTTTACGAAAATTTGATTTTTTAGGATTTCAGTAGAAAGTGAAATAAACATTTCAGCTAAAAAAAAAATAGAATTTTCTGGCTGTAAGTTGTGTTTTTAGGCTTTAAAGTGTTAATATGCATTCTTGCTTTACTTGTGTTCTGACATTCTCATAAAACATCATCATTTGCTGACCAAGTACTGTCCCCAATGCAATCGCATTGTGCCAAGGTTTGCATAAATCCCACGCGTGTTCTTGCCGTGTCTGTTTCGCCGAGGGTGCATCAGTTAGTTAACCTGACACACTAGATGGACTGTTCAATATATTTCACATGTTCATCTGAGAAAGAACCCAGTGAAAGTGTTTGGGGAGGGCAGAACCTTTCAGAAGCATGTTCAGCAGGTGATTGGACGAACGCTCTGTCAATCAAAATTTATTTTGAGCCAATCAGATGATGTAGTAGGTAGGTGCTACTGTGCTACAGAACCTGAGCCACTACATAAAACAATTCTGGTCAAAATATGTTAGAAGTGAAAATATCCTTACCACAGAGAAGTTTGTAGAGTTATCTGTTTTTCAGTTAATAAAAAAATGTGGTCTAGATCTGATAAAACTGCTATTGAAGCTGTTAGCATCCATGCTAATCTCTGTTGAGGCAGTCACTTCCTGCTGTCGTCTTGCTTGTAGCTCGTTCCTCTTCCAGCTCTTCAGGACTCTGATTGGGCCATGCTGCTTTGGGCTGCTCACAGTTGTTGTAGATTGGAGCATGGCAAAATGGATCTGCCTGATTACAGACACTGAATCAGGCAGATGCATCTGCCCAGCAAGGTTCATACAATAGGCCATCTATATTACTTCAAAGCATTATTTGCGTTATCAAGCTGTAGAAACAAGTTGCCTTCTCTTATATTATGATTTAAAATTCTTTTCAAGGTGAGATTATTCTTTCACTTACAGCTTGCTTACTTTGTTTTGATTCAGTTGAAAAAGCACTATAATTTTGCTCATCTCCCTTGCAGTATTCTGAAAAAAGGCTGAGTCCAGGCAGCGTCATTCTGAGTGGCACAAAACACTCACCTTGCTTCACTGAGTGTCTGCTGTGAGTGTCACGTCCATGTGTCTGTGATGACAGCAGTATAATGTGAAGCCTGAACGTACCTGCAGGAGACAAGCTCTGCATGCACAGCGATGATTACTGTGAGTGACATCAAACAGACTTTCATTGGTAGTTGATTGAAAAAAAAAGGGGTAAAAACTGTTTTGGCTTCTATCTTACATCACAAATATACCCCTTAATGTACGTCAAGTCATGTGACTGACTGCATATCCTGTGATCATGACACAGGATTCAGATATATCATAATCGTATAACAGATATATATCATGTAATATATCATTCAGACTTTATTTCCATGACTTTAAAACATGTATTTATATTTTTGATGATCTCTTAGGTGGTTTCCACACCTAAAGCTCAGTTCCAGTGTTCTGATTCAGATGGAAAAAACATAAAATTGCACATTTCCGTTGGATAGTTTCATGTTCATATTTTGGAACGGGGGTTTGCACACCCTGTGTGCTTATTCACATGGAAAGAAAACTGTGGAGCAAATACAGTGCTTTGAAAAAGTATGTGCCCCCTTCCTCATTTCTTATTTTTTTTCCATATTTGTCACACTTAAATGTTTCAGAGCATCACACAGATTTTAACATTAGACAAAGAGTAAATACAAAATGCAGTTTTTAAATGATGAATTCATTTATTAAGGGAAAAAAGCTCCCCAAACCTACATGACCCTATGTGAAAAAGTAATTGCCCCCCCTTGTTAAATCATGAGTTAACTGTGATTAACCACATTTTTTTGAAAGCTGAGTTCAGTTTCACTGACCACACTCAGACCTAATTACTGTCAGACCTGTTAAATTAAGAAATCACTTAAATAGAACCTGTCTGACGAAGTGAAGTAGGCTGAAAGATCTCAAAAAGAAACACATCATGCCACAATCCAAAGAAATTCAAATACAAAGTGATTGAAATCTATCAGTCTATTACAAAGCCATTTCTAAGGCTTTAGGACTCCAGCGAACCACGGTCAGAGCCATTATCCACAAATGGAGAAAACTGGGAACAGGGGCGAACCTTCCCAGGAGTGGTCGGCCTACCAAAATTACACCAAGAGCACAACAACGACTCATCCAGGAGGTCAAAAACAACCCAGAACAACATCTAAAGACCTACAGCCCTCACCTGCCTCAGTTAAGGTCAGAGTTCATGACTCAACAATAAGAAAGAGACTGAGCAAAAATGGCATCCGTGGGAGAGCTCCAAGACGAAAACCACTACTGACCACAAAGAACACAAAGCCTTGTCTCACATTTGCCAAAAACATCTTGATGATCCCCAAGACTTTTGGAAAAATATTCAGTGGGACTGATGAGAAAAAAGTTGAGCTTTTTGGAAGGTGTGCGTCCCGTTACATCTGGCATAAAAACATCACAGCATTTGATAAAAAGAACATCATAGCAAAAGTCAAACATGGTGGTGGTAGTGTGATGGTCTGGGGCTGCTTTGCTGCTTCAGGACCTGGACGACTTGCTGTGATTGATGAAACCATGAATTCTGCCGTCTACCAAAAATCCTGAAGGAGAACGTTGGGCCATCAGTTTGTGACCTCAAGCTCAAACTCACTTGGGTTATGCAACAGGACAACAACCAAAACACACAAGCAAGTCCACCTCTGAATGGCTTAACCCTTTGATGCGCAACATGGGTCAAAAGTGATCCGGCTGAGATTTTATTGTCTATATCTTTGAAATAAATTAATTTCATCATTCAGTCTTCCAGGTATTCCTCAATTAACTTCTTTTTTTTATCATCTTATATCTTTATTTTATTTTTCCCCTTCTTACTTTTTGAGTAAAACACCTTTTTTTATCACTACCCCTCTAATGTGCAACATGGGTCAAAAATGACCCATATCCATTTCCTGTGTTATTTCATGCATGACTGAGTGTTTCTGTGATGTATCTTTGAAATAATTGTATTTTATCAGTATATATTACAAGTATGGACTAAATTACTTGTTATTGTTATGTACCAATCATCATTTTTATCTCCCCTTACTTACTTTATGAACAATCACACCTTTTGCATTTCTAAATCAAGTTTACACACGTGGGCCAGAAATGACCCACATGCATAAAAGTACTTTGTGGGCAACTAGTAGATGTAAGTATTTATTTTTATTTCTTTATTTTTTATGATTGTTCCAACTTTGCCTTAGAAAAATTAGATGGCAACTGTGTAAGACAACTGTAATAAGGTTTAGGGTACCTTGAGAGAGAGAATACATTTTTTATTAGAGAGAAGTAGTAACTGTAAGCAAGCTAGCTAGCTGTTGACATAATCCATTATAGTTAGCGGATTCTTACTAACCTTTATAGTTTGCTATCTACTTAGCTAAGTTGATTGCTAGGCTGCTTGCAAGAAATTGATATTGGTGATATCAACCATAGTTAAGATCTACTAGTACTCGAATTTGTAGTACATGTACTCAATTTTGGTCAACTAGTGGGCGAGCAGACTTTACTGGTGGAGCAAAAAGTGTCACAAGTACTACTAGTAGCCTGAAAAATGACTACTAGTAGACTGTTTTGGGTCTAATAGTACTACTAGTAAACTTAAAATGTTCATTAGTACCACTAGTAAGCCTTATATTACAAATAGGGGGCGGGGAAAGTAAATTCAGGCTTTCCGTTGGCTTTCGAAAACATTACTACAACCAATAGTAATACTACTTAAAAAGTGTTACTAGTGAAAACTTAGAGCTTTACTAGTCGTACTAGTAACACAAAATTGTGAACTAGTAGGCAGTTTTGCTTTACTAGTAAGGTGTAATCACGCACTAGTGGGCCAAAAACCTTTACTATAAAAACAGAATTTTTGTTTACTCAAAACTCAAAATATCTCATTAGTAGTACTAGCATACTGTTTTTAGTCTACTAGTAGTACTAGTAAAGCCGAAAGATGAACTAGTAGTACCAGCAGACCTAATGCAAATAAGGTTTGAGGGATTATGACCAAATCCAGCACCCTGAATAGTTGTAATATTTTTGAAACCTAATGGGAAGCATAACTTTGCTTTTCCTCTCCCCTATTAGCATATAAAGCTTACTAGTAGTACAAGTGAACATTTTTAAGTCTACTAGTTTAACTAGTGACCATTTTTTGATCTACTAGTAGTAATTGTGACACTTTTGCTTCACTAATACTAATAGTGACACATTTTGCTTCACTAGAAAAGTCTCCTAGCGCACTAGTTGACATAAATTGAGTACATGTACTCAAAATGCAAGTAATAGTAGAGCTTAACTACGGTTGATATCACTTTATAAATTTCATGCCCAAACGGCTTTCCATATTGCTGTGTTCAGTTGAATACAGTCAGAACAGAATTCAGCAGTTTTCAGTTATCAAACAAAAGTACAGGTCAGTTCAGTTCAGTAGCCATGGTATCCGTTACCTGTCATCTGTGTATGTGTGACAAAATTACAAATAAACATGTCGTAAATATTGACTGCACAAGTGTTTGGCCCCGCTCACTGCTAAAAAAAAAATGACTTGAAACAAATTATTATTACAAGATTTAAATTATAAATTACAATTCCACAAAAATGACCCATGTGTGGAACTGATTTAAAAAGATGGGGCAAAGATAAACTTAGCCAGCATTAAATAGCCCTAAAAATGAACGCGGGTCATTTCTGACCCATGTTGTGCATTAGAAGGGGGGTACCTGTGTTGCGCATCAAAGGGTTAAAAAAATAAAATTAAGTTTTTGGAGTGGCTGAGTCAAAGTCCAGACTTAAATCCAATTGAGATGCTGTGGTGTGACCTTAAATGGGCAGTTCATGCTCGAAAACCCTCTAATGTGGCTGAGTTAAATCAATTCTGCGCAGAGGAGTGGGCCAAAATTCCTCCACAGCGATGTGAAAGACTCATCACCAGTTATCGCAAATGCTTGATTGCAGTTATTGCTGCCAAGGGTGGCACAACCAGTTATTAGGTTCAGGGGGCAATTACTTTTTCACATAAGATGATGTAGGTTTGGAGAGCTTTTTTCCCTTAATAAATACAGTCATCATTTAAAAACTGCATTTTGTATTTACTCAGGTTATCTTTGTATAATATTAAAATTTGTGTGATGATCTGAAACATTTAAGTGTGAAAAATATTCAAAAAAATAAGAAATCAGGAAGGGGGCAAATACTTTGAGAAAACAGCAACAATGAATGAAAGCTGTCTGTCCTCAAAACCAGGGCAAAGCTGGTGGAGGAAGCGACACGCAATAAACTGACCCACCCTCTTCCTGCCAAGGCGAAGGATGACGGGCAGAGCTCAAAACAGAGCAGGGGTCGCAAGCAGGACCGTAGTCCTGATCGCTTTCAGGGACGGGGCCCTGGACAGTCTGTTTGGGGGAGACGGCCTAGCCCAGAACATCCAGATCAGATGGGGGATATTCAAATGAAGATCCTGGCCGCTATTCAGAGTCTGTCAGATAGGCTGACTAGGATTGAGGCTCAGTGACCTGTCACAGGAGCCGAGTGTGGCCTCTCAAGGGGACCTGCTGCCATATCAGGAAGAGAGGCAGGGTTCACTGGACGTCCCCTCCCTTTATGCTCACAGTTCCTTTTGTGGGAGTGTGAGCCCGTCCAGAGGGCCTATGGATGAGGAGAAGTTGTACTACTCACTGGGTGACGTGGGCTCAGATCTGGGGAGTATTACAGACAATGAGTCCTCAGCCCAGGATGTGATGTCAAAAATATGGAGTGCAGCCAAAATTGTTGGGCTTTCAGTGCCTGTGGAGGCTCCGAGTTCAGCGGAAGGTGTTTGGGCTGGCATCTCTCAGCCCCAGCCATCAGTTTCTGTTCCAGCAGCTGCAGACTATCCTCAGTAGGCAGCAGCTCCTCAGTTCAATGCAGGTTGTCGGAGACTGACGAGACCTCAATACGACAGGGTAACGACTCTCAGGGGTTACATCACATCACCCTGGGATAAGTTTCTATGGGTCGTTCTCCAACTCCTCCCTTCCTTTGTTGTTGTTTTTCCTCTAGCAAGATAAATACCTGCTTCCAGCACCAGCCATTTGGAACTGAAGAAGCTTCTTGGATGAGAAGTGAAACGTCTTCCCAACAAACTCTACACAGTCCAGTTGCCTTGCCTTTGAATCTTCAGAATACTGATGTCCTCTGATATCCCATCCATCCGATATCCCATCCATCCATTATCTGTACTGCTCATCCCTTTAGGGTTGCTGAGGGCTGGAGCCTATCCCACCTGACATTGGGCGAGAGGCGGGGTGCACCCTGGACCAGTTCCCAGATGACTGCAAGGCCACATAAAGAGAAAGACAACCAGAGAGGCACTGACTGACATTGGGTTTGAACCAGCAACCTTGTTACAGTCAGGCACGCTCACTACCTTCTGTGCCACAATGCCACACACATCATTCTTCTATGAACATTGCACTGTTCAAAATATCATAGTAAATTCACAGCAAATTACTGGCTAGTAGTTGTTTTTATTTTCACAGCAACCCTGACACATAAATACTAAAACATTTCTGTGCATTGTTGTAAAATCATAGTAATTACCTCCGCCAAGGAGGTTATGTTTTTGCCGGCGTTTATCTGTCTGTCTGTCTGTTTGTTTGTTTGTGTTCAAAATAACTTGAAAAGTTCTGAACGGATTTGGATGAAATTTTCAGGAATTGTCGGAAATGGGATATGGGAGGACTGATTAAATTTTGGGGGTGATCCGGATCATCGTCTGGATCCAGGAATTCTTTAAAGGATTCTTTAACATTGCCAGATAGGACCATTTTCGCCAAAGTGGACCGAAGCTGCTTGGCGGAGGTCTGCGCTCTCTGAGTGCTTTTCTAGTTTATTATGAATTCACAAAAATACAAGAACATTATACAGTATAATACTATGCTAGTACAACAATTGACTGTAATTTTACAGTGACCCAGACATAACTTTCACACCAAATTTCTGTGATTTTACTGTAACCAAAACATGCATGACTGTAATATCTGTTCTATTGTGAAACTAGAAAAGCATTCAGAGAGTGCAGACCTCCCCCAAGGCGATCCGGATCAGTCCTAAAATTTAATCAGTTCTTCCATATCCCATTTCCAACAATTCCTGAAAATTTCATCCAAATCCGTTCATAACTTTTCAAGTTATTTTGAACACAAACAAACAGACAGACAGATAAACGACGGAAATAACACAACCTCCTTGGTGGAGGTGATTACAGCATGATTCTGTCTGGCGCTCACAATAGTGTCCTGTAATTTAACATCTCTGCTGTATTAAAAAGTACGACTCAATAGCCAGGAATTCCTGTGAATTTACAGTATGAATGCCACAATGAAATACTGTAACTGACCCTTTTTCAAGCCCTACCCAGTACAGGGGGTGATCCCTTATTAAGCCCTGCCCTCTTTAGTAACTTGTACTGGGTTAGACAAAATCTATTGTTGCTGGCCTCTCTCTCATTTGAAACAACTTGAAAATGATTTTTGACTAAATTTAAGTCATTATAATGAAGTTTATTCTTTTTAAAATGTGGCCTTACTGAAAGACCTAGGACAAAGATACAGGATGATTCTGTTAAAACACTTATAAAAAATGATGACCTTAGTGATGTCCTCTAACATTAGCTTGTTACACCAACAAAATGTTTTTGTTATTTCCATTTAACTTTCAAAGAATACCAAATATTGCCTGTATAAATTATTTTCTCTTACCTTTAAGTGTGGAAAAGTTTCCTTTGTGATTTTCAATGATGGGGTAATATATTTAAAGAAACAATTTAACCACAATGAATTAAAATAGACCAACATTTTTTTTCTGACTTTAGTAACCTGGCTACAGCTGCTTTGAAGAGGGCCTCCCTGACTCTGATTGATTGGTCAGTTAACCAATCAGAAAGGCAACGGATGAATTTAACAAATACACACATTCATGCACCACAAAACTGTGGTTTTTATGACAGTTAAGGCTGTTTTAATGTATGAGCTGTTTTTATACAGCAGTACTGTACAGTCCAAGGCAAATTTCCTCTTGGGGACAATAAAATCTATTCTATCAGTCAAAACATTAACAGTTTAATTAATACTGAAACAGTAACTGACCGAAAGATGTTCTGCAGCCTTTGTGTAATTTAACGGGCTCTTCAGATATAATCATGCTTCCTCAGACATGCGCCAAGTCTTGCATGAATTGCTGTTTCCAGCGAACTCCTGTCCAACCTCAGGTATGTTCCTCTCATCAGCTTCATCTTCCTCAAGGTGTTCTTCCTCATCCTCCTCCATTATGAAGATTACATAGATTGTACAGAATACAGCGAGTGGAAATGACACACGGAGCGAGCAGAGGGCGAATCTGCAGCCTCTCAGAAAGACAGCCCAATGGGTCTCAAGCGTTCAAAGGCACGCTCATAACATTCCTGGCTTCAGCTTGACCTGGTGTACGGAGTAATGAGGGTGCCAGATTACAAAAATAAATGTATAACAGACAAAGCAAGTGAAAGTGGAAAAATAAAGACGAATAAATAAGAAATAAATAATGTAGTTATATAAGGCAATATTAATCAAAAAATGAATCCATAAAAGAAAAGGATAATAAAAGTTGAAATATAAAGACAAATTAATAAAAAAATGTATTGAAATAATAAGAAATGTGCTTATAAATAAATAAAAAAAATTAATGTGGCTATATAAAGCAGTATTAATAAGAAAAAAAATCCATAAAAGAAAAGGCTAATAAAAGTATAACTGTAATGACAAATAAACAAAATAAGAAGATATGTGCTTATAAATAAAAAAATAAAAAAATAATGTGGCTATACAAAGCAATATTAATCAAAAAATAAATCAATAAAAGAAAGGGCTAATAAAAGTAGAAATATAAAGACAAATAAATAAAAAAATAAAAAAATGTGCTTTTATAAAGCACATTACTTTTATGTTGTGATCAGTAAATTGCCATTGCTTTTTAGAAGCACTTTATTGTTGCTTTTACTGCGCACATTAAACACCTCATTTTAGTCGGTTTAACTGCTTACTTTCTTCTTTCTTTGTTTCTTTCTTTTACAGCTTACGATGTCACTTTAAAAGCAAAGGAAATATGCGCAGAAAAATGTGCGCAGTAGGAATGTCGTTGTGCACAGGCGCAGGAGGAATCCTGATGGAGGACGAAGGATAAACATGGAGAGACAGCAAGCTGCCACGGCAGCTACACCGACTGAGGCACTTGATTTGGACCCCCAGAGGCCGCAGACAGTTACACCCACCTGGTGTAGATGGGGGGGCTTCCTGTTGTGGTCTACTACTGTTCCAGTGGGCCTATAGAGATGATTATTAAGAGATACTACTTTTGTTTTCCTATAATAAAGAGTTTTAATTGTTTTTGCCTCTACAAGCATTAAATAATGTTTGAGAGTGAGAGAGAGCGATGGAGCGATCGACACTTGGTGTCTCTATAACGGATAAGTGACAAAAACGTGAATCACACGTCTTTACACTGTTTGTATTGAGATATCTGATGAAATTAGTTCATTAACACTACACCAACATCTTTAATGGGATTTATCAGATGGAAATAACAGTTTTCAGGGTGAGGAAAGTCATATGTTTTTGTGAATTTAGGCTATTGCAAGGAAAGGAGAATTAATGATGAAGGCAGCTTTTAACAGCTCTACATAAAAAACAGACAAATCATTTACAGTGAAGGTTCATACAGACGTGTTCCTGAGCTTTTTATAATTAACAGACTGTTGTCCATCTCACCTGTGTGCATTTGCGCACTCCCGTGTGTTTAGACAGCTTCAGTCGGTGAACAGTCTGCCCCTGTCTGATCTGCTCTCAGATAAACCAAGAAACATCAGAACAGATGATAAAACAAAGTTTTTGCCTCTTTTTTTCACCTGTCCTGCTCTATGGCTCTCTTCATGCGTAAGGACTTTGTGCCTTATTTCTCTTCTGCAGCGACCTCTAATCGGCTAAGAGGGGCCACCTTTAGGAGCAAAAGAAATAAAATATACCCATAATTACTTTAATAATGGCTCACTTAATGTGACATCAGATGTGACAACACCAGGTTCTGTGTTATGGGAACTTCTCCAACATTGCACATTATATTTTTGTTTTCTTTGTGTTATTTAGCTCCTCTTCACGTCTGCCTTAAAACTCTTTCACCACCACAGAAGCTCTTTGGTTAATCAGATGAGTGCTGATCAGACTCATAACTTCAAAAAATCATCCTTAATCTGCAGAAATAAAAGTCTCTGTTGTCTCTGCTGCACCGAGTGGCTGAAGGAGGGGGAGATGTCAGCTGTCTGCAGGGATGCTGTGCCTGAGACGTTTATGTTCATATGTTAATGATCATTGGAGTTTTGTTTGTTTAGAAAAATGAGTAAGTTATATCTGTTGAAAACTCTTGTTTTTGCCTCAAAGACTGAATAAATGCCATCATGCAATTTAAAATGCAGTTTCTACTGTTTCTATCAAGGGTCCCTCAGGGTAGAGGAAAAACATGCAGGGGGTCCAGGACCCCAAAAAGGTTGAGAACCACTGTATTAGACCACCCCAGGAAGCACACCAAACAATTCATGGCCATTTTTATCAAATAAATATATATTTCTTTGATTCTAGTTATGATAGAAACAATGGACATTTTTTTGTGTCTGCATGCTTTTCTATTTATCTTATCTTGTGTTTTATTTACATCATTAAATTGAAAATAAACTTTAAATATCTTAAATAGCATCATCAGCTAACAAAACAGAGGCAGCTGCCTCTGGGGGTCCGTATGAAGTGACACAATCACCGGCAGGTCGGTGTAGCTGCCTTGGCAGCTTGCTGTCTCTCCATGTTTATCCTTCATCCTCGATCAGGACTCCTCCTGCGCCTGCACATGACATTCCTACAGCGCATATTTTGCTGCGCATATTCCCTTAGCTTTTAAAGTGCATCTAAAAAGCAATGGCAATTTGCTGACCACAATTTGAAATTAATGTGCTTTATAAAAGCACATTTTTTTTAAAGTATTTTATTTATTTGTCTTTGTATTTCTACTTTTATTGGCCTTTTCTTTTATGGATTATTTTTGATTAATATTGCTTAATATAGCCACATTATTGATTTTTTATTTTATTTATAAGCACATTTATTCTCACTGTTTAAATTTGTCATTACATTTATACTTTTATTAGCCTTTTCTTTCATGCATTTATTTTTTGATTAATACTGCTTCATATAGGCTAGCCACATTATTATTTTTTAAATTTTATTTATAAGCACATTTCTCCTTGTTTTATAAAAATGATTTCATTAATTTGCCTTTACATATATTTCTGACTTTTACTATCCTTTTCTTTTATGATTCATTTTTGATTAATATAGCTTTTTATAGCAACATCATTTTTTTATTTTATGTATTCGTCTTTATATTTCCACTTTCATTTGCTTTCTTTTATACATTTATTTTTGTAATTTGGCACTCTCACTACTCCATACTGGTGTAAAAAATCAAGTAAAATGAGTTAAGTGATGTATTTTTATGCCATATCATTATTTTTTAAGAACCATGACAACCAATCAGTACTCATTATGCTCTCACCTACAGGCTGCAGGTACTGCGCCATGAGTGGGTAACCATGGTCACCAAGAGGGAAGAATCCAGCTCCTAGTGCAAGAGCATTGTGGACCGACCCTACATTTCTAATGTACTGTATGCATCAACACGTTTTCCTTGACTGTCACACACCCTATAAGATGACTGAAAGGCAGAGCTTGCGGCCATCATAACTTTTCTTCTGCTCAGCAGGTGGAACAGTCTTATGTGGCGCCCATCAATTGCACCAGCAGCAAACCGAAATGAGCTCTGATGTCAGCCACTCTGTCTCCAAGTACGGACAGACGGCAACATTTTGTGGCTCCATCTGTGCTCCTATTCTCTGGGCAGAAATGTCCATGGTTCCCCTTGAGAGCTGAAAGGATGGAGGTATATGTCAGCCTCACCCCCTCACTCTGTGCATCCGAGCACACCTCTGAACAGGAGACTGATCCTGTGATTTAGAAAAAACATCGAAATGCCAGCAAACATGCAGGCATTAAGTGTTCCAATGCTCAACCATAAAAAGTCTTAGGATGTTGCTCCCAAAATGGAAAATGTTTATTTATGTAGTGCATTAAAAATCCAATGGTTTGTGGCAGAGCTGGATTCCCTGAGGTGGAGCCATTGTTTGTAATGAATTGGCAGTTTTCACTGGGGATGGCTCCACTCCTGATTTGCTCACTGATGTTTCTCTTTGATAAAGTGCTCCAGCGTTTTTGTTGTTGTGACTAACTTGGTGTGCCTCTGTTGTAATGTCTTTTTTACCTGGCTGCAAAGCAAATTTCCTTGAGGGCACAATAAAGTTAAAGTTGAAGTAGATAAATAAACAATAACTATTTTTGGGAGCAACGGTTTGTCTCACCGTCTAAAATAATATATACACATATATATTTTTTTATTATTAAGTGTACTTTCTTCAAATTATTATGTTATTGGTTGTTAAATTTCTTGTATTAATTAAAGATAAATTGATTAACATATGAATACTTGAGTTTATGAATATAATTGTCAGTTATCAATTCGAAAGCGTCTTGTTTGAAGTAAAGGTGTGAAATTTTAATCTGTTAATTTATTATGTATCTCAGTAAACTCTATTAATAGAATTTCCAGGTCAGAAATTATAATCTTTTTGAAGGCTTACCTCTAAACCTTCTGCTGTCTTTTTTTATATGAGCTACTTATCGGTAGTTTCGGCATTGATGTAATTAAAATTAAAAGCACTTACAATTTCTTTATTAAATTCTTTTTCCAATTATTTGCTTATTGTATTGGGTTTTCATATTATTATCGTAATTGATATGTGATTATTTGGTGTTTGGGTAACACTGTAGGCACCCGGGCTGATGAAGGTAGGTAGAAGACCAGCATGCACCTGGGTGGGCCACTGTTTTTTTTAAGATTCGACTCCCTTTACTTGATTACTTGCTTTTTTGGTCAATAATCATGAAAAAGTAGATCATTGAATGGACTATAGACTTCTTTTGCCTTCTTTTATATTATATATCGATGGTGCGTCACAGTAGCCCTTTGTTTAGTTTAGTGAAAGTTTATTTAGATTTTGTTTGTTTTCTGTCTACTGTCCACTACTGTATAAGACCTACATTGATTATATACTCCCAAAAAAGTTTGTAAATGTTTCTTTCAGTTAATTATTTAATAATATCAGTTATAATATGTTCTTTATAACTGGAGAGCCTGATTAGTCACCTTTACAATGAAGTACAACTTGTAAGGCTTGTGCATGCAAGGAACGAGCAACATAGCTAAACATGTGCATGGAGCAACCCAAAAACTATGCAGCGTGGCAACATCACTTGGTTTCAGCCCTTGTGCCATTTTCCAACAACAAAGACAGACTGTGAAGTGGGCGTCCCAGGAAGACAACACCCCAGCAAGAGCAATTGATCCCCCTTGCTTCTTTTCGTAACCACCGGATTTTTCAAGGGGAAGAGGGAATTTTGTCACATTTTTTTGTGTTGTATAGCTGTGTTCCTCATTCCACAAATGCACAATCCTTGATCTGCATTTCCATCAAAAATGGAAAAAAACAAAAACAAAACTGAGTTGTGTCTTTTTGTGCATGTCATCACGTGCAATTTATATAGTGGTGCAGGAATGATGTATTCTTATAGGCCAATGCTGTAGTTAGCATTGTGCTGGTTCCCTTGGTCCCGTTTTGGCAAAAGTTTGTTCATTATCTGACTGGCTTATAATGAATGTGAAGGTTCTGCCCATTCCCAAACACTTTCCTGGATGTTACCTGGACAACGGAAATACTGTTTATTAAATGGTCCATCTAGTGTGTCAAGTTAGATCTAATGGGAATTTAACCCAAAACGATCTCAAACTCATGAAAGAATATTAATCTTGAAGAGGGGTGAGGCGTGACAGAAAGTAACTGAGAACTGAGAACCATGTCCATCTCTGATGTCCAAATCTTTGTTAAAAGGACAACTGGACTTCCCTCTCTTCTGAAAGGCTTCTTCAGCTGTGATTGACTCTCAGGTGACCAGCCGCCCCCTTTCACATCTGGGTGACCAACAAGGACTCTGAATCTCCAACTTTGGCCTCAGTCACATCAGAACTGAAGAAACTTTTTGGAAGAGAGGCGAAACATCATCAAGAGCCTCTAACAAGTCCTTTAAACAAAGAATTGGATAACATGATCTAGATGACTGAGAACCTAAACAGACATCCGTCTCTGACCTAATATTTGAAGAACGCAACATTGAAGCTGTTTTTGCGCCCGTTACTCTGCAGCAATAAATGATCATTCATAACGCAGTATCCCATGATTCCTGATCCTCCGTCACTTTTCCTCCTAAATGATAAAAACAGTCTAATCGTATCTGTGACTACACTAACAATCTCAGTCTGGGATTGTTAAAATTAAGGTATAATTAAATCAACTGTGTCTGCCTCACTCCTTAGCTTTCACACCTGTGAGAAAAATTCAGTGGCTCAGTGTTCGTTAACTCCACAATCGCACCTGTATCACCACGTCTGTCACTGGTGTGTTGAACAGAGGTGAGAACATAGCAGGGCTTTACGTTAACTCACTGGAGCCACATGCTTCACACTTACGTCTGAACATTGTGATACAAATAAGTTCAGCAATGCACATAACTGTGCAAAAGTTTCAGGCAGGTGTGAAAAAGTATCCTATGCAAAGATAGCTTTCACAAACACGTTTTAAAAGCGTATCCCAATCAATTAACAAAGCAAAGTGAATAAACATTGACAAATTCAGTCAGAATTTGCTGTGATCATTTTTGCCCTAAAACCACTTTAATTCTTCCGTGAATGCCTGCACACAGTTTTGGAATGAACTAGTTCAGTTGTTCAAACCATCGTGAGGAAATAACCACAGGTCTTGTGTTGATCTGCTGGTCTATGTCCACATTCAGGCCATTTATAAACAGAAGTTTTCCACATGTGAACGGGTAGACCTGGTGTTATTTTGTTCTACAAGCGAGTGTGTTGGCTGGAGACCACAGCTGCTTGCTCTTTGTTTTTGTCATGGTTGCAACACATGTTCAAACCAACAGGAGCACCCACAAAACGTTCAATTACAGAATTTGAGCAAGATAATAAAATAGGTCTCGAATTGAATTAAAAAAAATAGTTACTTAATGCACCTGCTAATGTCAGTTAACCTACTGTGGCCATTAAATGTAACACAGTCTGACATGGTGGTAATAGATATGAAAATAAAGCAGCTCTTGCACTGATCAAAAAGTGAAAATAAAGTGCACATCATCAACATAGTTACAAGGCAACAGACTGCATTTAGCAGTACATATGTGGTTTTCAGGTGTACAGTGATTTTTTCAAAACGGAGGGGGAAAACCTCCATTTTTGGAAATTCCTACCAATGTGTTGACATAGTGGGCTTAAATCACATTACAACTTTGCGGTAAGATATTACACCAAACTGATTAAGACTTAATCAGATTAGTTTAATTGCAGTAAAGTAAATTAAATCAAAACATGCTACAAGCCAAACAACAAACAACATTGAAAGCATTTCTCTGTAGAAAGGATTTTTTTGCTCCACTTCTGACATGTTTTGGTGACAGTTTGTTCAGTGAATTGGATTTTGTTCTGTGCTTTACTCCGCGGCATTAGTGACCGCCTACTACATTATCTGATTGGCCCTTAATTTATGTGACTGAAGATACGTTTGTTTAATCAGCTGCAATTTGCTTTTGAAAGGTTCTGCTCCTTCTAAACACTTTCTATGGGCTGTGATAGACTAGTGAAATATACTGAACGCTCAGTCTGGTGTGTCAGGTTACCACATTGCTGCAAATTGCCAGATACTCTCAATGAGAAAAAAAATGTATACATAAAAAAAAAAAAAAGCAAACAAAAAGCTGTCATACTAACTTATTCGACCAACATTCCTTCGGTAAAACAACTCAAACACACATGATAATACATAATGGAGTTTGACAAAAAATTAAAGCCAATTAAGCCAATTTTCATCCATTTAAAGTTATTTTAAGGTCCTCTTTAAATGCAACAAAACAATGAGTGTTTACCAATTTTAAGTAAAAATATTTTACTGTTACCATTTTCTAGACAAAGTATGAACTCATAATTGATATTATATTCTAATGCTTCATAAAATAGATTCAGAAAACAATTTTAGAAAAGTAAGAACTTACTTGTGAAGAACAAAACATTAAACAACAATCTCGATAAGTAGTTTTCAAAGTGTTAGGCAGGCCTCCCAAGGGAAGTGTGTAAAGAGAAGGCAAACCAGCAATAAATGTTCTGCCCGACAAATTCTGTGATTTGTTAAGCAGTTTGAATTTATCCTTTAGGAGACAGAGAACAAGGAGAAGAGGAAGTAGGAAGCAGGCCTACGATCAATTCAACTTAAAGTTTGGGTTTTTGGGGCAGGCCACTGGGAAGCTTCGTGGCTTCAAGTCTCCAATTTGCTTACAGTTGCTGTCTAAATTGGCAAATAAAAAGCAAATAATATATACATGATTTAAGATGGTCAATTCTGAGGCAGGTTTTAAGTTTGAACATCTAAGATAAGATAAAGATGTTATGATTATTAGAAACTTTAAATATATATATATATATATATATATATATATATATAATTTTTTTCAAGTCATCACAGTAAAACAATCTGGTTGTTTAAAGGTGCAGTGTGTAGAGTTTGGCATTTGAGCGACATCTATCGTTCAGATTCTAGAATGAGCCCAACCGTAACCAAAACGCCACATCGCTAAGCAACGGAAGCCTGTGAAGACCAAAAGGGATTGTGAACACAGCATCATTTACTAAAGTGACAAGGTTTGTAACCATTATTTTTATAGATTATATGTCAGTTGTTAGCTGCCGATTGTAGGTTTTGTAAACTTGTAGTAACACAGACAAACATTAGCCATTAATACTAATCAGATCAGAACCGGCGGACAGATTCGCGTTTCGTTCTTTTTGTCCCTAAAATTCACCCGTAGACAACATGGCGGATCGTTATGTCGGCCTACATGAACGCGGCCCGCGGTAATGTAAATTTTTTGAGGCTTTTTCTAACTAAATAAAAATAAAACAAATGTTTTATGGGGATGATTGTACTCCTATTTTGACGGACTTTACATACAAATAGAAACATTATATCCTATATTCACTGTTTCTGTTCGGTGAAATGCTGCCAACTTCTACACACTGCACCTTTAAGAATGTGATATCTCATCAATAATAATTGCTCATAATTGTAAAAAAAACTGTTGGTCAGTAACTGATTTATACTTTTAATATCTTGAACCCTGTTCTTTGTGGGGATATGATGATCGAGGGTGGGGCAGGGGCACAGCAGACATGACGTTCTTACAGAGGGAGGCTCACTCTTCCACACTTAGAAAACCCCTGGTCTAGATTAAACACAGTGGTGGACAAAGTATTACGGAAGCGCATTGCATTCCCTGGATTAAAAAAAAAAATTTAGACACCTTTTCTCGTAATTGTGAAAAAAGATCTTATAATTATGAGATCTTTTCTCGTAATTACTCATTTTTTTCCCCCAGTGAATGCAATGTGCTTCAGTAAAGTACTAAATTTCATTACTTGAGTGAAAGTATAGATACTCCTGGTCAAATATTACTCCTATACAAGTGAAAGTTGTTCAGTCATACTTTTACTTAAGTGCTAGAGTACCTGCTTTTGAAAATGCTGAAGTATAAAAAGGACATTTTCATTTATAAATGTCCATGCGTTCTTGTTTTGTTGCCACAATGAATTTACAGAACCTAATGACTGAAACAACCTACTGAATGCATTGACCTGTTTATAGAACCTTGAGCATAAAGAGCTTGTAAAATATGCTATGAAGCCTATAGAAATGCCTATTGAAACACAAATGAATCGACAAAAGGACAACCATTAGTGATGTCTCGTCGCGAACGTATCAGCTCTTAGAGTGGGGGGCGGGGTTACACACAGCACATGAACAGGAGGAAAGGAGATGAGAGAGAGAGAGAGCAGGAACCACAGAGAGAGACAATGTGACAGTAATGCCAAAGGAGCCAAGAAAATGAGTGACAGCAGGAAACAGAGTTTATATTGGACTCGTGTCAATGATGTTGACCACACAAAGGCAGAGTGTAGAGTCTGCAGGATCAAAATCTCACATCAAGCCTGCTCCAGGACTGCAACAGGACAATTTATTTTTCATTCCAGTCTGCAATTGCATGAGAATGGAGCAAAAATAGTTACTGAGGTCCCAGTATCAGCCAAACAGTAATATAAAAGCAATAAATGGAATATAAAAGCAATAGATATATAAAAGCAATATCAACAAGTAAAGTGGCTCAACAGATATACAACAAGGTGCACTGAGGTAGTAGTCCAGCTTTAGTTATCATTGTTGTTATTGCACATACAGCCTGCATCTGGATGCTGATTTTTTTCGTTTTGTTTTACGCAAATGTATATTTTATTGTGTGATACTGTACATTTCTTTGTAGTTTCACTTTAAATTTGTTTATTAGTTTAAGCTAAAAGTTTAAAATAGTAAAAAGTTAAATATAAATAGTTAAAAATTCGTTTTTGTTCTTTATAATTTATTTTTTGCACCATGCGATATAGTTATTAATAAAGGCACATTAAAACAATAAATATTTAATGTAATACATGTTCTTTTTACGTTATTTAGTCATTTTGCACATAATTTTATATAATTGTTGGAAATAAATTAATTAAAACACCAAAAAAAATCTGAAGAGACACTTGGGAGCCGAAAGAGACAGAACCAGATCTCTAAAAAGGACCAGAATTCCCATCACTAACAACCACTGCTGTTTTCATTTTTTTATTTAACATCCCCCACCCCCCAAAAACAGCATGGCAGTGTTCTGACACAGCTCTGGCAATATTTGTGTAACCTACCTTACCTCCACATGCTTTCTCAGGCTGGACAGTGAGTTTTTGTAGACGGTGATGAAGTTTGTGCGCGGAAAACAGAGCTAACATTTTAAAAGGAATGTCTCATTCTTCATTTCAACAATCTCAAACATGGACCTCAGACATGGCCATGGGTGCTCTGGTGTGAAATCGTTGTCTGTATCTGCCGTAGCCATCATTACTGCTAAGACGAACCGCTATCTGAGCGACGTTAGCTCAACATTTACCTGCCTGATCTGTGAAGCGCATGTGGTGGTACAGGTACAGCATCACCATTTGAACAAATCACACGCAAATGCATTTTAGAAGAGAAAAGAAACTTCATCTGCTGACTTCAAAGCTTAAAAGTAATGAGTAACGAGACCCTTCATAGAAATGTAGTGGAGTTAAAAGTACAATATTTGTCTTTCAAATGTAGTGGAGTAAAAGTCAAAAGTTTCAAAAAGAATAATACTCAAGTAAAGTACAGATACTCAAAAAATATACTGAAATACAGTACTCAAGTAAATCTACTTCGTTACAGTCCAACCCTGATTATACAGAAATATTTCTGTTACATACATTTCTGACATGATTCAGAAGAACTGGACTCAGATGCAGAGAAAAACCAGAGCAAAAATGTAACAAGGGCAAAGTTCTTTACTCAAAAATTCCAGCAAAATCCAAACAAAGTCAATTCCAAAAGTAAAATTCCAAAGTCTTCAAACTCTCAAACAAAACAGGCAAAAAAACAAGATCAGCAGGGCTGGGAGGCATGACCACATTGGGAGACAAAGACAATCTGACAGAGGGCTGGTGAAAAAAACATGGTATATATTACAAGTCAGTCCCAGGTGAGCGATGTCAAGTCGGGAAAAGAACAAAGACAGGAAGTCAAACTAGACATCACACCAAAGCAACAGGATTTTCAAAATAAAACAGGAAATGAACCCAAGACACACTAACTGATTCAGAGAACATTACACATTTCATTTTGTGCATTTGGTTGTATTGTTATCTTAGGCTGAATCACATTTTGAGAGTTCTGTCATGTTTTCTTAATAATTTCTTGAGTTTTAGACTAGTAGGCTGCATTTAGGGAGGTGGAGGGCCACATGCGGACCATGGACCACCAGTTGCCCCCACTGATCTAAATGCTCCCACCACTGCATCAGATGAATGGAAATGTGTGTGAAGGTGTCACAGGTTAAACCAGAACCACTGTGCAATGGGTAAGTGTGAGTAACGGACAGGAAGTTATCAAATCATTTATTTTGATACCACAAGGAGATTTTAGCATCATAGGAGATTCTGAACAGATCCTCCGATTTGAATGTTTTTGGGTAGAGGTGTTTCACATACTGTATCAAGGACTGCTTTGGCTTAAAGGTGGGGTTAGTAATCATGGAAAACTAGCATGAATTTGAAAGTAGCATCTCCTCAGGACCTCGTCTAATCTCCCTCTCCCTGGAGCTCCTCCAAAACGACGTCCCCGCTCACGTGCACGAGCAGTGCTGATTCGCGACCATATGAACGATTCAACTCAAAACGGGTCCTCAGTACAACGTTTTTGTTTTGCACTACGCCAAGTCATGTCTCACTCAGCGGTAAGAAAAAACCAAAAGATTATTATTGTAAAGTTAAAAAACCAAACAAACAAACAAACATGGCAAGTTAGTTAGTACTCACAACCCAATGTTGACCCTTTTGCCCTGGCTTTGTCCAATTTTTTTTTGTTTCGGCCTTCTCTGCCTCCGTCTTTCTTCTATTCCTTTGTTTAGCAGGAGGAGCAGTTACCAGTAATCGGGATATAGGTAGTTTCTCTGCCATTCTCCACATAGCTGTCAAGTCTGCGGTTTTGGCTGGGAAACTACCATATCTTTCCCGTTGTCCTCCCGTATTAGTATTCTCCTGTAAATCTCCCGTGTTATGATATAATAATAACAAAACAAACATTCCTCTGCCTCTCCAAACTGAACTCTGTCACTAGCCTTGCGAGAATGGGGCAGTAATGCACCAAAATGATGGATGCCATCCGCCGTAAAACCAAAGAAGAAGAAAAAGCCCCGCGAGAACTGCCACCTGCAGTAGCCTGGGTGGCAGTTGTTGCGAGGTTAGTGCCAACAGCGGGAACAAACCAAGAAAAACAAAGTGTTTATTTTAGATTTCTTGTACACCTGACTTAAAATGTAAGGGATACTGGAGCTTGGTAGGGGTTGTGGGACAAAAATTTCCCTTATTTTCAAAGCCAAAACTTGACAGGTATGCATTCTCAGCGTATTTGGATCCCTCTCAGCTCGGCTATGTGCACTTGAAGTATCTGATGTGAATGTTTTAAATAAATAAGTGTCCTTAAGGGTGAGGACATGAGGACTGAAGTTGGCCTGTTCTTACTCAGGATACAGATGGCCAGATACAATGCCCAGGATGCTTCACACAAACATTCTTCACATTCTGGTTTCTTGAAAGACTGAATTCCTGTTGTTAGAGTGATAAACCCTGTGTCAGAGGTTAAAAAGGTCCTTCACTTTAGGCTATCATGGGGGTTTGCCTTTAGTTCACGGGTTATTATCTAAGATGCTCTGGTCCAATGAGAGTCCACGCTACATGCATGTCTGTGTATAGCTCAAACAATGAGTCTGGTATAAATACATGTACTCTTAAATGTTCAGGAGGTTCCTTTTGGCTTGGGCCTCTCAGGCTGTCCGGAGTACCTGATTCAGACACTTGCTTGGTTTGTAATAAACTTCCTTTATATGCAAACAAGTCTGTGTCGGCGAAGCTTCTTCATCATCTGCATTTACACATCAACACATCGAGAAACTACACACTGACTCAGGGTCAGTGCACGCCGGCAAAATGTACAAGCAAAAGGTGGGCAGAATGGCAGTACGGGATTTGATTGGTTTATTAAATTTGTCCGAATTGCTGTGATTGGTTGGTGTTTTCCCTGCTTTACTCCTGCTGTAGACAGCGGCTATTTTTCCCTCTCTTTTAAGAACACATCATGCATTGGTTGCAGTCCAGACATAACGATCATTTTAACCAGTATAAAAAAAAGTGTATCTAAATCTGATTACCAACCCTGCCTTTAAGTCACTCTACCCTGGATAACTGAGTGCATAAATACAAAAATTGACATCAATGATTGAACCCAGAAATGAATGGAGGACCCAAATGCATGACTCTAGAGGCAGAATGTCCATCAGGCAAAAAACAGGTTTATTTACAGTCCAGTTCGGTACACAGAAAGGCAACAACTCAGCAGCAGGTCCAGAATCCGAAAGAGCAAGAGTAGGGTCAGAATACAGGCTTATGGTCGAGATATCTATGAATCAAACTTAGTAGTTGCTGGTACGTGAGCGAAGAACAAACAATGAACTAACACTGGTGTGGAGGTGAGAGTGAGACTAATGCTGCATTCCAGAAAAGTGGGAAGTCAGAGTTTTCCAACGTCCGACCAGGAAAAGTGCACTGGAACGCCACTCAAACTGGGAGGTCCTAGTCGAAGTGAAGTGGGAGAATAAATATCTACCCCGACTTCACCGAGTTGCTTCAATCTGACATCACTCGACAATGGTGACGCCCATGGAGACACAGACCGTGAATGGTGGAACATAATTTACTAGATTCTAAAAATATATTTATCTATTTTTATTCATTTATTATTAAATTACTTTAGTTATTCGACATAACTTCACGTAACACAATGTGATTTATACTGACTTTGCGCTGGAACTCGGAGCTGGCAGCTGTGACCAGAGGTAACCATGGCAACAATAAACACAAAATCAGGACTGTCCTGGTCACATCTGGTCATCCTATAAGTCAGTTATTTCCCTTAAAATATTTATGTTAAATTAATTTTCTTCGCAATGCCATATTATTTATTCACATACAGTGAATTACCTTAATGAACTTTTAGATGATTTTTAGGTTGACTTTCATCAAGAATGTAACTAAAGAAGGCCTTTTAGAGTGTGTTATTAACCCATCTGCAATTTTTCCTCCTCTATTTGATTGATTGTGAGAAGGCAGGTTTGCTGGAGGTTAAAATGTGTTTTGAGGAATAAAACAAAAAAACAGCTTAGCACGATCAGCCATCTTTGTTGTTTACTTTCGTCTGAAACGCTTTGATGTTGAACCTGGTACAATCCGAGTGGGGAAAGTCCGACTTCCCACTTTTCTGGAATGCAGCATAAGTACTGAGACCAATGAGTGACAAGGGGCATGTGTGAGGAGAGGAGCCACGCGAGAGTGATCAGGTGAGAGGAAGCAGGTGAGGGAAACAGGAAGGGCGTGCGCAGGGGAGAGACAGGGGAGGGACAGAGCAGGTCGGGAGGTGAACATAAACAGAGAAACAGGGATTAATGCATGCAACATGAACACAGGACAAAAAATGTGCAAAAATAAAAAGACAACAGGCCTAACAGACGCAGACTGTGACAAAAATACTAAAAAGAGAAATGTTTTTCACAGCATGACCCCTTTAAGGTACAGCACTAGATGCACCATCTAATGCACCATCTAATTTCTCTTTAGCCACATGGTAACTCCACATTCTTGTGCAGATGAAATGGAAGCTTTTATCACACATATAACTGAGAGAAAAAAAATGAAATAATGGTGGTGGAAATCAGATGCTTTAGGGAACATCTCTTTGAACCTCATCACCTATAATGATACCTTCCTTTTTCTACTGCAGGCTCTTATTGAGAGTGATACTGAGAGACTGATAATAACTGTGGCCTGGGAATACAATGGCCTCGAAATCAGTGGATGCATGGGAAGTACGTTATCACATAACAAGGAAAAAACCTGAAGCAATTAAGATGAACTGATTTTATAACGAGAGAAGGAGAGAATATTCTGAACTGTGCATCCGTTTTAGACAGGTGTGAAAATGCTAGAAAGTAAGAATGTTTAAAAAAAAAAAAAAAAAAAAGTGATAATAGTTGTCGCTTGGAAATAAATTAAATAATGGTTAACATCTACAAGGTGAATAACTACAGTATCAATTTGGAAATTTTAACTATTATTATAATTATTCATATTATCAACACTGAGGGAACAGGGAAGACTCATTCAGCTTGTGGTTCAAATATACACTCATTTTTATTTAAGACCGACCCCTGGATTCAGAAAAACTGACTCCAGGAGGAGAACTAACTGTAGAGCTCCCTCACTTAGATGCTAATAACAGGTGTGAGATGTGTAATGTGCCCTAATGGGTCAATCAGTAATGCTGATCTTTCCTGCTTTGGGGGCCACGCTGCGTTGTATGAGGCCTCTGAAGTTGTGGAGTTAGGGTCTTTCAGAGAAAAACGAACTAACTTACTGTAAAAGAATGTAAAAGTTTGAAGACAGAATGCACTCAAAAACTCTCCAGAAGTTTAAAGAATTTAGTGAAAAAGTCCAAAAATTAACAAACTTTGGTTATTTACATCAAATTTCTAACCAGGTCAAAACTGTAATAAAAAAATCAATGAAAAAAAAACAATAATAATAACTCATAAAAGGTAAAAACCCATCATGATGATATCTCTGTGAGGCCCAGTCCTGGAGATCTTTCAAAAGGTTCAGGAGAGACAGGCTAAGATCTAAATGGCCTTTTCAAGATGCCAAAGTGACATGAGGCGTTCTTTAAAGTTACAAGAAGCCTCTCAGGCTGTATTTGCTGTACCTTTTAAACACTAATTGGGTTCAAAAGTTTAAAATGGTCAAGTTTTATGGCCAATCAGATGCTGATTGCACTGGGTGATGGATAAGTGTCTGCTTGTGTTTCTCAGCGCAGAGTACACCATTAATTCTGACCAAATCCAAACTCCATTAAAGGAAATTCAGCCAGAACCATCACCTTCAGACACTCATTATTTTGCCCTTGCTATTCGGTTTTAGCCAAAAAACAGCCCTCTACTTCAGAAAATTAATGTCATATTTTTACTCATCAATGCAGAGGATTTGTTGTTTCCCTGCACTCTAGGCCCAATGTTTTTGTGCAAAGTCGCTTGGTCTTGCTTTTCCGTGAAGACCACTTCTGACCAGACCCCTCTGGAGAGTTGATATGTGGACCTGGTTCTCTGGTTTCTGTGAGTCCTGAGCTGATGGCACAGTTGGACATCTAACTAAGGGCCTGATCTACTAAGATCCAAAATAACAAGTGCTAAATTGTGCGTGCCAACTGAAATATTGCACGTGCAATTAGTAGGCGTGTTGCGGGTGATGCAATTTATAACAGGCGTAAAAGTCGTGTGGACCGCCCCCTTTAAATTAATTTTGCGTGTGCTACCGGCCGTCACCATGGAGAGTTTGGGAGAGCAGAGTGGCCATAAATGAAAAATAAAGTTTGAAGCCATGGAGTTTGAGGCATATGAACACACTTGCAGTAACCTTTTCTGCTGTCTGTCATTTTGACGGACCAGGTCGTCACTGCCATATTTTAGGCGTCATTTTTAATTTTCCTTTTCTGATTATAATTAAACATAATCTAAATGACAGCATTCACATAGTTTCACAGCTTCATCACCAATAACCTCTCATGTGAAGAGCAGTCTTACAGTTACGCGCACACAGACCACGCGGATACTCTTGCCTTTTTATGCACTGACTGCGTCACACTCTCCACGCACTGACAGCTCCTAAACTCTCTGTCGGTGAGTGGAGAGTGTGATGCAGTCAGGTCTGAGTGACAAACGGAGTGATCATGGCTATGAAGAAGATATTTTTTTTACATAGGTTAAATCACCTCCTCTGCGATGTAGAGCACAAAACAGAGAGGGTTTACTTTACGTGTGTGTCTGCATGAGTATGGTGGCACACTGGATCGACTCTATTTTTCCAGTCCATCATAATGAGAGACAGCCTCCAAATCTTTCTGTCAATCATTAAAAAATTCAGTCAGTGATGAAAAATATTCGTTTGATGTGACCTCTGTTTCTCGCCACAATGACCGCAGCCCTCTGTGTGTAACTTTGTGCCTGTTTTGCACCCGCCGTTCAAATGTGCTAAATTTAGACGCAGAAACCCCAAGCACAATCAGTTGTGGGTTTGATAAATCACATTGCGAGTGCTAAATGATCACATTTGCATCTCCTCCTCCCAGTATTTTGCGCGTTCTGATCATCTGCATGTATTCTGCATATTTATGAAGGCAAACATGCTAAATGGACTGCGCGTGCACATGTTTTTATACATGCAAGCCTTTAGTTGATCAGGCCCTAAGTGTGCCTTTCATCTGCTGCACTTAGTTTTTTTGACTGATCACTGCATCTGCAGTCTTCAGTTTCACCTTTTCCTTTGGGCTTCTTTAAAAGAGCTTGAACAGCAAATCTTGAAACCCCAGTCTGCTTTGAAATCTTTGCCTGGGAGAGACCTTGCTGATGTAGTTTAACCAACTTGTGTCTTGTTACTGTGTTCAGTCTCGCCATGGTGACATGAAACTGTTTTCCACAATCTCACCTTGGTAGCAAAGTTTGGATGTTTCTTAGCTGGTTTAAAGCCTCAGTTGTTTCCAGCTGATTGACTGTGTTACAACCTACATACTAACATAATGATCATTAGCACCTGTTTGGAATAATTTGTCAATTAAGCACCTGAATAAAATGTAAACCTAGTACATGGGTCATTAGCCAAAAGCTCTGGAGTTGCGTGCAGCCCTTTCCCCCCAATGGCTCTCTAGACTCAAGAGGAAAAAAACTAATAATGTAATTTTCGGTGCATCTTAACTATAACTACCTTCGCCAAGAAGTTTATGTTTTTGCCGGTGTATTTTTGTTTGTTTGTTTGTCTGCCTGTTTGTTTGTCTGTTTGTTTGTTTGTTAGCAAGATTACTCAAAAACTACTGGACGGATCTGCTGAAATTTTCAGGAGATGTTGGTAATGGCCCAACTCAAAAATGATTGGATTTTGGCGGTGATCCAGATAACCGCCATTAGCAAGCAATTGTTTTTGCTCAATAACTGTCTAACTAATAATGACATCAACATGATTCTGAGAGCTAGGTGTGGGTTTTCAGGGTCATGAATCATATTGTGATGGTAACTTTATCATGAAACTATTGCTTATAGACATAACAGCAATATGTGAGCTACCTTGGCAGAATTTTGTGCTCTCTGAGTGCTTTCTAGTTTATCAATGTAATTTCTGCATATTTTAGCATCCTCAAATTGCAAATTGTGTGTCATTTTCACCACACAGAGCGTAGGTGATGGATTATGTGCCTTGATTGTACATGGGTGTGTTTGGGTCTAACATTAATCAAACCAGTCAGTGTCAGCTCTCATTTCCTTTAAATCAGTGTGACTGGAATGACCACCTAGTCCAGTTATGCAGGAACTGGCCAAATATGCCAGTTTATCAACTTACATGAACAGTGATGTAATGGCGGTTTCATACTGGAAACATATATGACAGCAGTGGTTGCTGCATGATCCCCAGCAAATCTTGAGAATATGATTTTTGCTGATCTCTGTTGGTGTTTGCATTTTTCTGCCCCCAGTTCTCTTGAGTTTCATTCTCAAGGAGCAGCTGCCATGTACATTATGATGCTGGTCATCTTAGACCAGTATCTCTGACCGCTTTAGCCCTGAACGTGATACGACCATAAGTAAACATGACTTATATTATTTTTTGTTCATTTTAGACAAGAAAGTTGTTTCACATGTCTGATAAATGTAAATGTAAGCAGAGACTGTTTGGTGTTGCTAAGCTAACTAGAACTAAGGGATGTTTTGTGCTGAATGCTGTGTTGTTGAACTACCCTAACAGATAATGCTGCCTTAACTTAGACTACTGTCAAAATTTGTGTCACGTGCTAAAACGGTGTTATTAAAATAAAGACTATTCATGGGGAGTTAAATGTTGGTTTCATGTTTATTTTAACCTGACACAGCAGACGGACAGTTCCATATATCCGCCATGGAAATATTTCACTATTCCATCTGGAGAAGAGCCCACAGAAAATGTTTTCAGGGGCAGAACCTTCAAGAACAACTGCTGCTGGTGATTGGATGATCGTTCTGCCAGTCACACTCATCACAGACCAATCCATATCAAGCCACAGTATCACGTAGCAGCTAGACCCTGTTGTTAGCCGTTAGCTTAAACTACATTTCAGTCCACAGATGTATCATTTACCACTTATATGTGACATGAACCTCGTCAACAACAATTCCCACCAAGTTCTCTCGGTAAACTTCTGAGGAGAGCATATTTTGTCAGGTGTCGTAGAGTAACTACCATAATACCGGCATCGTTCACGCAGCATCTCTCCCAGTTTCCCAGCAGTGATCCCTGGTCAGGAGAAGAGCAATAACATGATTTCCCGTAAGAAAAGCTTTACGTGAAGTTCTTTGCTCCTCCTTTAAAGTAGAAATTGCATCCATTTCTGATAAAACTGCAGATATTGTTGTATCCACACGTCGCCATTGTTTTTAAACATGCAGTCACTTCCTGCTGTCGTCACGTCTGCAGTTCCCGCCTCTTCCCCCTGATTGGGTCCTTCAGCTTTTAGCCAAGTGAAGTCGTAGAAGACTGGTGCTTCGCAAGATCGACCTGCAGGATTTCAGACAATGAATCAGGCAGGTCCAACTGCTCTGCAAGGTTATTTGCTGAAGTTAAAAATTGATATATATATATAGAGTGACCTATTTACAGCTGTTGCAACTTTTAAGTGTTTTCATTATTCGAACACTCTGTTAATACAATATTGTATCTTCAATTTTTAGTTTTACAGACACAACCATTAGTAAAGCCATGTTGCTGAAGACTACAACTTTTTGGAGTTACTGTTTCTTTGTTCAGAACACAGTCGTGAAGACAGAATAGGAGGCTTGCCTGTTTTTAGTGAGAGCTGTGTGCTCGTGTGTTGGACAAGAAAATGACAGGACAGGACCTTTGAGATTAGAAAGCCACATTTAGCTTGTTTCAGCTGACATGTATGTCCATGGCAGTAGAGGATATGTCACTGACAAGATGGACACAGTCCAATTCCACTTCCCTTTTGTGCCTTTCAAAGTAAAATCAGTTTTCCATTACTGTGATCTTATTAATACAGAATGCTTTTATTTTGAAGTTTATTTGAGTCAGTTATGATCAGTCTAATGACTTTGTGGGAGGATTTGTTGTGGTTCTTTCTATGCTTTCCTGAAGCTCCATTTCCAGGTGAAGTTTAGGAAGAGGCAGGGCTATGGCAGCAGTGAAACACAGCACACACACCCGCCTTCTATGAAAGCTAAAATGTGTGAGCCTGAGCTTGCACATGTGCCAACCACCCGTTTCTAATGTGCTTGAGCTATTCGATGATTTCGCTCCCATATCTGCCCTGGATCTGACACCAGGTTGATAAAATGAGGGCTGCATTAACTTTTTCCCACTCTACTTTGTGTGTTTCTGTATAATTATGCTATTTTCATTCACTGTGCCTGATCTAAGTGGAGGAGATGATTGCCAAGACAGATGACAAATGTTAGAGGAAATTGGTGAATGTGAGTGTCCCGGAAGCTGAAAGGAGTCCAATATGCTCCATCCAGAGTGTATTGTATCAAGTCATGAAAAGGATGCAAATGGAAAAGGAAGTGTATGGTTCATTAATCCCATTCATTCATGAAACTCAAAAGGACTTACTGTGCTTGCTTTAAAAAGGATTTTATTATTTTTTTGATTCAGGCTAACAATGCAGAGAAAGAAGCTCCACTGCTGACAGTCTGATGATTCATTTCTGAAAAAACCATCAACCAGCTCAGGCAAGATCCCTCAATCCTCAGCAAAGAAAAATTACTCAAGCAATTTAAGCAATTTCCCTAAGGTAGGGGAGTAGAAAAAAAATCAGATCAAATAAAACAGTAATTAGGCAATCAACAGACTAAATAAATGTCCAACAGCTTGAACCTTTTCCTTTCTTTTTTTGCAAATCAATCAAAAACTAGAGGCATTCAGAGAGCACAAATCTCCACCAAGGCGTTTCCAATATTGTCAGGAAAGTTATTTCAAATGTAGAAACTGCCCAATCCGCCATTGTTGACAAAATCCCTGATCCACATCTGGATTTGAATCACCACCGAAAGCAAATCACTTTGTTCTTGTGCCATGATCAACATTTTCTGACTGTTTCATAAATCTGTTCATAACTGTTCTAACTTTCTTGCTACCAGACAGACAAACAGGCAGACAAACATGGGAAAAAGCGTTACTTCTCTGGTGGAGGTAATAAAAGGGCAAATACTGCTGCTGTTTACTTTCGATACTTTGGAATACTTGTATGACCTGGAGTTCACAGGGGAAACTTCTGTAGATGGAGGGTCAACAGGTCTGAACTGAAATGGAGGAATCGGCTCTGAGAACATGAGGACCAGAAAAACACACAGTACCTGTTGATTCAGGTAAATATATCGTGAGCTCATGTCATCAAACTAGATGAAATAAGAGTTGGACTGAGAAAAATCACCTCAGGATGTTTCAAGGTGTTCAGGGTCAGAGGAGACTATCAGCTTTTACATGTTCGTCTGCTGTGAGCAGCTCTCATCACGCAGAGCCTCATTGATTTAATGAACATTTATAATTGTACAGACTAAATTCACTGTTATACAAACTCCAAGGACAAAACAGAGAAGATGAATGAAAGTTCTTCTTCAGAGTAAGTATTCAGCTTGTACTGACTGTTTTGAAAAGACAAAAGCCACAGTTTCAATGACAAGTCTACTTCATGATAGCACACGGTGTGTTTGTTTTTGTGGGTAAACTGAGTTATAAAAACATTCTTTGTCAAAATTATTGAGCTTGATCAGCAGGATAATCCCTAAACATTAATACATTTGGCTAATCAATAGCTGTGATGAAGCATTATTTGCATTTTTGGCGAAGTTCAGGTAAGATCATAGTTTGATCCGTTAGCTGCTGGTGGAAGGACACGTAGGCTGTGCCGTGTCTCAAAATAGTTCCTAATCAAAGCCCTGGTGTGGTTGAAAATTAGGTGGCTATAAACAAACTGTTTGCACGTGTGATGACCCCACGCTGTTTTTGTGTCTTGTTTCCTCCCACAAAACGGGAGAATCTGGCACCATGTACAGCATATATAGCAGTAGCGTCTTTCCTGAGTTTTTCTGACCAGAGAGAGAACTGAGCTGTGACACTGTGGCACACATTCAGGCTCATGCCACGTACCTCACACAATCCCACTTCAGAAATCCTGAACTATCCCTTTAAGTCTATTGTTCAACAAGTGTCACCTTTTAGTGGCGTTTTGAATGTTTGCAAACTTCATGGAAAAAGTGAAAACATGACAACAGAGAAAAAAACATGGTGGATCTGGAGGAATTTCCCTTACAGGAAAAGTCCTGCTCATTTAATTACAGTACTTGAATGTCCTCTGGAGTCAACAAAGGTTCATCCATCTACACAAATACAGCTTTTGGGATCATTTTGAGATTAAACAAGGAATATAAAACCTTACTTTGATACCTAAGAGGGAGTGAAAAGTCATTGGACAAAGCACTTTCTTTTTCTTCTTTTTTTAGGGAAACAGCCTAAAAGTAGCTATAACACAGTCTATAAACTCCCTCTTGAAAGTTTTGCACCACACTGAAAATAATATTGGCAAAACTACTATCTTACACAAGAACTAATCTTACAGTAAAATAAAGGCGTTATCTAAAAGCGCGCTTAACCATGATTTATATTGTCTATAAAACAGTTGACCTATTCTGAGTAGTGGTGTGTGATACTGCATAATTTTGTACTGATCTGATTTCAAGTAATTTCGGGGCCAGTATTGCTGATACTGATACTTTTTGATAGTCGAGGCAGCTGCATCATCAAACTGCAAAATCTAAATGGATTTCATGGACTTCCAGAGTTTTTATGATTTTGCCTTTGGATTATTTAATTAGTTCAAATCCAGGACAGAATCTGGCCAAAGTTTATTATAAAGAGAAAATACTATTATCAGAATAAAGTTTTACTTGGAAAACAATAGAACAGAAACAAAACAGGTTTCCCTTTACATTTTCATGTCTGATTGCTCTCTTGTTTGCCTGGCGCTCCTGAGTCACATGACTGCACAACATCAAAAGACAAAAGGAGGGCGGAAGAGCATCATTAATATCAATATGTGGATCAATTGGATCAAAGTTCCTTTTTCATAAGGTGGTGCTCTCCTTTTTTAATGAAGTAGGTATTGCATGGGTAAGTCTTAGGGCTCATTATTCCTCTATCTCAGTTGCACTCAAGGGCGTAGGTTTGATTTTGACATTGGTGGGGACATAAAAGTGCACCAGAATTTCATTTTGAGCCCCCCCCCCCCCAATTAATGAATAAATAAATAAATAAATAAATAAAAATCATATCGATGGAAAGCCTGCTATAAACTTGGCCCAATATACCATTGCCAACTAGTCAATTATTAACCACTCCTTTTTCAACAGAGATGAATATATATTCACTTAACAAGACATTCAAAAAATGATAGAGAATTTAATCTCCAGTCCACATCTAGACAGAATTATCCTCTTTTCTGTCCCATGATGCAGGCTAGCAGCTGGGGTGTTTATGCCACAAAGTTTTTCTTTTTTATTTAAACAACATACAGACCCACCTTCCAGTGGTGTAGTCTGGTTTATTCTAGTGGGTATACTCTGACATACTCTAATGGATGTTTGTCCTCTTAGGGCCTCCATACACTGAAGACATTTTTGCCACATTTTCACATGATTTATACACCATTCACTGAAAACAGCTGTAGGACCCACATGGGCCTCCAACCGCTGCAGCAGTAGATTGTATTTGAAGTTTGATCCTTCAAAGATTGTTTTTATATCATGGACAATTTGTGATGGAGGATACCTCAGGATGAATTTGTCATTTAGAAAACAGTGAGTGAGTGAAACAGAGGGTCAGAGCTGGACTGATGAAGAATGTTGAGTTTTGATTCATCAAAAGGCTGACTCGTCATTTTTTAAGTCTTTGTTTTCACTTAAACCATGCACATGAGCTATCAAGAGACCGTTTGAATTATAAAATCACACACAGTGACTGATGATCCCTCACTGTCCCTGTGATACGTGTCTGTCTGCGTCTTTACGCTCACCAGCACATGGAAGAGCGCGCACCCCAGGACGTCGAGCGATTCAGAAGGCATTTAGATCAAATGTTCACATGTGCGTCAGCTGCACTGCAGAATGACATTACTGACAGACAACAACGGTAACAGCCACACTTTAAATGGAAAATATCAGGCCTGTACTCCACAGAGTGGATCGTGGCTGCATCTGACAGCGGAGAATGCGTCCTCTTGCGCAAAATGCACCACGTGTGTTTTGGGTATAGGGAGGGGCGGTGCTGGGTAGTGGCATAATATTGATAGAGACGTGTCCCTACCCAATTCTACGCCCCTGGTTGCACTAAATCAAGTTGCACACTATTGCATGTACACATCAGAGAGACCAACACTAATGATCGCTACAAGAAAGCCTTCATCTGCAGAGACGTACTTGACATCATGGAGGAGGAGATAAAGCACATCATACACCACAAAAATGGGTGCACTAAAGGATAAATATATATACTTCTTTGTATCGTACAAAGATAATCCTACCGCCTCAAAGCAGCACTAAGTAAGATTCCGTCTTTCAGCTCTCTAGAGGGGCCTCTATGGTTGTTGAGTGTAACTGCACTGTCATACACCAACATACGTTTGTTAATATACAGAGGGACAGGACATCCCAAGAGACAAATAAACCATGTGGACTGATATGGTACAGTGTGATCATGTTTCTTTTCGAATATATCATCATGTACTTACAAGTCCAAGCAGTACCAGGGCTAAATCAGCATTGGTCGGACATCCCTCCTCATCTATCAGCTCAACACCGGGCCAAAGTTTATCCCTGTTCGGGCATTTAGCTTGTTACTCTCATGCTTTCTTTTTTTTCGTCTCCTCCGATAAAACATTTCTTTTCTTCAGGTTTTTCGCTGCTTCCACCATGATAAAAACGCTAAATTTAGCTTTCTTTTTCCTCTTCTTGTTTAACGGCGGGTGGCATCCAGCGTCAGAGGAGCATTACCGGCACCTACTATGCAGGAGTGTGAGTCAGAGGTCCCTATTTCCATCAGAAAAATAAGGGCATATTTACTTTAAACTAAATTCTGTTCATTAAATCTGTTTTAAAAATTCAAAAACTGCTTTATATTCTCCTTTTCCCAACGTTTAGCTTTCGCCTCGAGGGGGAAGTGACGTGTGCCGTGTAGTTTTTTAGTGAAGTGTTCCTACCATTCACATCGAAGTTACATTGTGCCAGTGAAGGCGATACAGACCCCCTCAGACCATGACAGAGGTGTCATTCAACCTGTTGTAAGGTGATGTACCATCACAATGATTCTAGAAATATTATATTAAGGTGGAAAACCTATGTAGTGTTGGTTTAAATTTTTCACTACCATCTCTCAAACATTGAAGGCAACCCCACCTTCAATCACTCACACTAGGGTGTCAGGATATGTTCAAAAATAAACTATCAAAAAACAAGGAGAAGGACCCAAATGCAGATTAACAAAGAAGGCTTTATTATAACCGCTGCTTCAGTTCCCTCGCTTCAACTTAACTCACGATATAGCAGTCAGTAGGAAAAAAACACTCAAAAAACAAAATGGAAAGATTTCTTTGACCACCTGGCCCCGGAAAGACAGCTCCAAGAGGAACAGAGACACAGACACCAAAAAAACAGAGAACATATGATGAAAGTTTCCTTCAATATGGATTTACTAGTGTCATTGAAGGAAACGAGGAGAAGCTGAAATGTCTGCTGTGTGGTAACGTCCTGTCTGCCGAGAGTATGAAACCCAACAAGCTCAAAAGACACTTGGAGACAACACACCAAGAACATGTTGGCAGACCAAGATCTTTTTTCGAAAAGAAATTTGCCGAGCTGAATTAGCAGTGAGTGTACTTCAAAAAGGCTGACGGTTAGTGATCGGGCACTGAAAGCATCTTTGGAGGTGAGCTATCTCATTTCTAGGGCTATGAAGCCGCATACCATTGCTGAGACATTAATATTGCCAGCTGCCATCGAAATGGTAAAAACAATGTGCGGGAAAGCCTAAGCTCAAAAACTAAAAACTAAATATGAGAGATTGTTTATTCAGCATTAACTTTCAGCCTTGTCAATAAAGCCTATATCCTGATCAGGGAAAATAAAATTGCCAGTTTGTGCACTAATCCTGGTTACTCTGTATTTGCAACACAGTATAACAAACATGATGAAAAACTCTTCTAGAAAAAAAAAAAAGTCTCTGGGGTCCCAGAAATTTGTGATGTCAAAATGGGGTCACAGACCAAATAAGGATGGGAACCACTGACTTAAAAACATATTGCACTGAATGAACAAGTCATTCTAATCAAGACAACCTTTTTTCAGTTTCTGAATAAAATGCAGGATCTCACACATTTGAAAATAAGATTTTTTTTAAGACCTTTTATTTCAAAAGTCAATTTTATCCCCAAATATAGAATCCAATTAAGGTAATAAAGCATTTTTTCAAAGGTCCCATGTCTCACAAAATGAGTTTTCTTTACTACTATTGTTGTTAGAAGGGGCATGGGGAGCAGTGACACCTTTTAGTAAACTCTCAGTTCATGGAGAAATGCGCTATGGGGTTTATTACGTGAAAGCTATACTGCCTAAATGGCCAATACATTAGAAAAGGAGGCCATTAAAGTAAATCCTTTTTCTTAAAAGCTGACATTTTTACCCACCCTTCTTTGGTTGCTTCTATTTGTACAGAAAGATTTAGAGCCAATTTAGAGCCAAAAAACAAGTGTAATTTACTGAAGCAGCTGTCAAAGCAGTTCAATTTATATAATGAGCCATGATTGTTTCAAAGTATAACTTTTCCCAAAATCGAAAAGTAGAGAAGGGGACACTCAGATTGTACATATTCTATTTTTGTGAAGAGCTGTTTTTAAAAATGTATGATTTATTAGCGTTTGACCCTTTCAAGAAGTGAATCTAGGCACAAACCTTTATAGACCACCTATCGTCTATCCTTAATTTCTCTTAAGGAGTCTTCCCAAGGGATGAATAAAGTTCTTTCTATTCTAATCTATCCTTAAAGTAATGTCATTTTTATGTACTGAACCAAGTTATTGAAGAATTACCCGCTCTTCGTTGACATTACCTTCAAATGTTAGGTGCTTTTACCAGAAATGTATTAAATGGGTGTGTGATTGTAAGCCTTTTGTGTTTGAACATGACAGAAAATCACTAAAACAACCCTCTTTACATTCTGCTCTTTGTACAGTTTAGTCGTTCCAGTCCATTTCCAACACAATAAGCCCAGAACAGCTTTATTGATGCCTTGCAGTCAAGCAATGTACCGCAATTATTTTTTTTTTATTGTATTGATTTAACAGTGTACATGTAGAACCTTCTGTTTATTACCTCTGTGGTAAAAGCCTTATTTCAACAAAGAAAGAGGAGCACGCTTTAGCACCAGTGTCCATAGGTCTGTTTAACTGGTCCTTTTCATTACAAGTTTCCAACACTGTAAGTAGGATCAGGGAAGCTGTTGGGAGGTTTTGAAGGACTCTGAACAATCAACCTATTTCATGTCAGATCAGCTGATGATTTTTATATGACTTCTATTTTTCAGATTTCCCAACAACATATTTTTATTTCAGTTTTAATAAAAAACAAGATAAATAAAGAATAACAGCAACATAGCTTCTCTTTTGGATTACATAAAAAAAAACAAACAGTAGGGAATCTATCACTGGTACATTGTGCACATTTAAACAAAACATCAAATTTTACAGAGACATTGTAATTACACGGTCGGCAATCATCCTTCATCTTCTTTAAGTGTTATGTTTAAGTTTTGGACACAATCGATGAAAGGTTGTTTTTTTTTTTAACTTTTGTTTTTTCGATTTAAGTATGCTATTCTTTCAAGTGGAAGGCTTGTTAACATCTGTCTCAACCATTGAGTCACATCTGGTCTTTTAGTCTTTTTTCACAGTAGTGCAATACATTTCTTGGCATTGAGCAAACCAAAGTCTATGAATATCCTCTCACTTTTTTATTTTTCAATTTTAATGCCATTAGTTCCTGTGTGGTCTTTAGGAGGCATGGTGTGTTGGTTGTGGTAACTGTATATCTCTGTTATTCCTGATCAGGGCTCCCTTGAAAAACAGATCTCCGATCTCAATGGGAATAAGCTGGCTAAATAAAGGTTAAATCAACATTCAGAGATGGGCGGTCTGGAAAAATTAAGGGGTATGGCACTCACTGCAAGAAGGTTGCTTGTCTAATTTGGGCTTCAACATGGCTGCAACAAAGCTGAGCGTTTGGTATCCACTTGACAAACTGAAATTTGCATTTGGTGTGAACACACTTCAAGACTCAAGTTGTATTTCTTGTTTTTAAAAGCAATCTCAAGACCTACCTTTTTAGTCTGGCTTTTAGCAGATAATATTCATTATTATTATTTAATCTTATTTATTTATTTATTTTAACCCTCTTAATCTGTTCTATTTCTCAATTTCAGCTCAGATTTATTGTTTGGAATTTTCAATCAATCAATCAAAATTTATTTATATAGCACAGTTCATACAAATTAAATTACAGCTCAAAGTGCTTTACATCAAGACAAAAAAAAGACTGAGAAAAGACACACACACACATTTATATGTAAATATATATATATATTTATAAATTTTACCATATTATTATGTAAAATGCTATTTTATTTACTTATTTATTTATTTTCCTATAAAATGTTTTTAATCTAATTTCTTATGATTTTTTATTGTCATTTAGTCTTAGCTCCTGTTTCCTCATTCTTAAGCTAAGATAGTGTTTCCTCAGGCCAGTGGTCTAGTGCAGCGCTTTATTATTAATATTAACCCTTTATTACTATAAATATAAATGGCCGCCTGGCCTTTTTTTGTCAATAAATGTGTCAGAAAATGCCCTTTGAGTAAACTATTTTGCACCATTTTTTCAGGAAAAAAGAATAAAAGAGCTTTGAATTTTTAACAGGTTCCTCCTTATAAAACATTCTAAATAAGCATGTACAACACAGAGAACACAAAGCAAACTCGACCTATTTTATATTATATTATTTACTATTATTTGCATTATTATATTATTGACCTATTTATGAAATCCATAAAACACAAACTATGATGAAAAAGATAACCAATGACAAAAAACACGAGAATATGGCAGAAGAATGGCAAGAGAACACTCCAGAATTATACTAATGTTATTATTTCCATTATGTTTACATTATTAACACAGAAAATCCTGACAACCCACTGATAAATGACTCACATGTTTGTCTCTGAATCCTCTCTCTGCTCTCCGGCTCAGACAGCTCACTTCCTTAACCTCCCCCTCAGACAATCCAGCCTTTACCGTATTTTACCATATATCACTGGAAAGCTCCGCTTCTCAGCTTTCAGAATCTATTGGATTATTTGGATAGCGTGGATACTCAAGAAGTTCTGGTATTTCAAATCATGCATGTCTTTTTCTGTTGTCGGCAACACCTTCGTCTGTAGAACAAGCTGAGCAAAACCCTTTCAAGTGATTTTTATAAAATCCCCCCACATAATTTCATGACCAAAAAGAAGGACATGTCAAAAACAGAATGCATGTTCACCCTATGTTAAGACTGATATCCATAAAAATATGCACTGAAATTAAGCTTATGTTTACTGAAAACATAAAATGTAACAAATTGACATTTTTTGTTATATTTCCACATAAGGATAGACAACATGGTACTGAATTAAAAAATGTTCAGGGCAGAGTGTTGGTGTCCAAAGGTTAGGGGTGACATTCACAAAGTTACTATTTTTACATGGCAGTAATGTGAAATTAAGAGTTGGGGTTCTAATATCCTGGTGCAGCGCAGGGTGGTGCACCCCGCCCAGTGGTAATTTCGTCCAGCGCACCACCAAGCGTAGCCAGTTTGGCACATTTGTGATAGACCGGCTGCGCTGAGACGGGTGTGGCGGCGCACCAGGGGTAAGGTGTTGACAGATTCAGCTTGGCGCAGTGACAATGTCATGCCAAAACACTGCGCGGAATGTGCGCGGAAAGCTTGCCAGCTCCAACCTGGTCTATTCTTGGCACGGCTTCTCTCATCTCGTGAAATTCAAAAGAAAAAAAAAAGAGAGAGACGCTAGCTGAATAAATGTGCATCGTGGCCCCCATGTCTATGGTGGCAGGGATCAGTCAGACCGCTGTTGGTTCGGCCAATAAACAGTTAATCAAATGTATTCACATCTAGGGCTGGGCAATATGAGAAAAAATCCTATCATGATAACTTTTTTCATATCAGTCGATATCGATATATATCCCGATATAAATCAAATAACTATTTTGTCAAGCTTAAATGTTCTGTTACTCATAAGTGAGATGTGAAGACATCAGAAGGAGATTTTAGACTTGGTTTATTTTTTGTCAGAGGTTGAACATGACAGATGTACTGACGAACATTATACGACTTCATATAAATAAAACAGGTAAACCTATTTTAAACTAAAAGTCTGACCAGGCAAAATCTCTCAAGTCTTAAAACAGAGCATAAATAAAACAGATCATTATCTTTAATGGTCAACTCCAAATAAAAAAAGCTTAATTCAAGAAATGAATCTTAATGCTTTCAAGTTTTCCAGGAGAACAGAAACAAAATTGACACATAAACTCTTTTGTCAAATGACTAAACTAGGTATTATAATATAAAATAAAATAAATTCTCAAATCTCTCATTTGTACAGATTCTGTTTTGAATAGTTTTTTATAAATAGAACAATTCGGGCCCTATAAAATCCATGTTATTTTTCTCAAATGCCGTTTTAGTTTTTCCTATATTCCGTTTTTTTTCCATTTCAATTTTTTGAGAATTAATTTTTTTAGTATTTTACACAAATTTAACCCCTAGACACTGTATATAGTAATGAAATATAATCACCCACCCTTCAGGTGGTCCTCACACGTATCTTTGTGTGTCCAGTCAACAGTCTGTTGACAACATTTGCAGAACATTTGATATCCTGACACATAATAATCATTGGGAAACTGCTCTGCCCTGTACTCTGGAGTTTTATAGCTTCTTTGACAACTTGCGCGATGCTCGAGGTCGCTTGCATCGCGCCGCTTGTCGTCCCTCGACGCCAGGGATCATTGAAAATGAATGGCAGCTTGACGCAGAGGACGCTCAGATCGCTTTTGGTGTGAACACAGGGTCAGCCGGTGTCTCAGACGGCCGCTGTGACATGTTGACATTGCTAATGAGTGAGGGAGGAGGCGGACAGGAAGTGAAGCGTGTATTGTCCGCAGAATCAGTGACCCCCTCGAGGCATTTTCCCGAGAGAAACGTTCCTTTTTAGTTGGAAAAGAAACGCTTTTACATAAAATGCAGCCATTTCCGCGATATTCAATATTTATATTGAATTCAACCTAACTTGACATGGCTCCATTCGTGAGAATGAAGCGGCGCTACTTAATTGTGATTGACTAATAAATGTCTGTCAAAACATGGATGAATGAATTCTACCAACCATTTCTCATATTTCTATCGAGGAGAAGTTATTTCGCGGTATACATCGTTACTGTTTTATTGCCCAGGCCTATTCACATCTTTGGTTTTGTGTAATCAGGAATTACATGCGAAAACAATAATGATTCAATAGGGTAAAACAAGTTAATTTCACATGCAAAAAATGAAAATGCTTCATTCGGCACAGGTGCTTCTGATTTCATTGCCATTACACAATTTATTCATGTTGTGATATGTCCACACCTCTCATCTTTATTATGCGGGGTTTAAATATAGTTACTAAATGTGAGTGTCTTCATTTGTAGAAAAATATTTTTGCCTTACCCGTAATCCCAACTTCTATCCCACCAAAGCCCTCAATACTTAGGCTGTGGAGGGGCCGCCCCCCGTGGCCACCGTGTGCCTTCTTTGATCTGAGAGCTTTCTTTTGCCCCTTCTCCTTACATTATTGAACCATTTTTTATATTGGGCACAGTTCTCAGAATATGTGGGCAATCTTGATTGACAATATTAATAACTTCCTCCCAGGCTGCATCATCAGCCAATGGAGGTCTGTTCGCATTACCATATATTCTGCGAGCTTGGACCTCTCAGACCAGCACATCAGTTTCCTCCTGGGAGAAGTCTGGCCGCCTGGAGCTGCTGCTGTCGTCGTCCATGTTGAGGTGAAACTGTCACTGCGCCTCGCAAAGGAGAGGAGAGGCGTTGATTTGATTGGTGAAGACTCGGCAGCGTTAAACCCACTCACACCTTCTCTCCTCCCTCGTTGCCACTTGCGCCAGTGGGAGGGACGGAGGCTTGGGTGCGCCTCGCTGCGCCATGCAGGAAAATTGCAAAATGCCATGGACACCCCGTTGGCGTGGTGCACCTGCGCCTGCTCTACAAAATTAGAGCCCTTGGTGTCCACCCTGTAAACCGTTCAGTTTTTAAATATTTTTTTGATCAAAGTTCAAAATATCATTTGTTTCTTTGTCAATATTATGAGGAATGAATGGACAAGGTGTCCTTTCAGTTTAAAATTTTTTTAAACTATAATTGTTGCTTCTATAAGAAATTCCTGTCATAACAGATTTTCAGGATAAGAGGGGGACATGAAAGCTCTTGGAAACTATAATTATTAAGATATCTTTACTTTAAAATGATATGGGACAGGGGCATGAATGTCCTGTAACTGGATGGACATTTGGCCTCTGTCACACGAAGGGAATTTGTTAAAAATTACATATTATCATGCCCTGAGTGTGACCAGTACCCTTTTCTTATAATTAAACAAACCTTTCATGTGAAATTACAATATTATGGATATTTTTCAAGGGCAGCTTGGTGGCGCAGCAGGTAGTGCACGTGCCTCACAGCAAGAAGGATGCTGGTTTCAACCCGTGTCAGTCAGGACCTTCTGTGTGGAGTTTGGTAGGTCCTCCTGTGCATGTGTGGCTTCTCTCCTGTTACTCTGGCTCCTCCCAAAGACAAATAAAAGCTTGTCAGATAAGTTGGTGACTCTAAATTGGTTGTCTGTCTCTCTATGTGGCCCTAGGATTGGCTGGTGACTGGTCCAGGGTGTGCCTCTTGCCCAGCTGTGATAGGTTGGATCCCCCTGTGACCCTGACAGAGATTAGGGATATAGATAGTTGATGGGTGGTTTGAAATGTTGTCCCGACTATAAGCCACTACCTTTTCCCACGCTTTGAACCCTTGTGATGCGGCTAATTTAAAGTATTTTTACATCACATCTAGCCTCGTCACATCAAATTTAATTTAGGGTTAAAAAATCTGTCTGTGTAACATATTTGTGTGTAAATATCTCAAGTTACAACGGGGACAGTGCCAGAGCATATGAGCGGAGTGGAGCGATGCAATTTCCAGCTCCTCGCGCACAGAGCTGTTCCTTGCGCCCGCTTGTCTTCAGAGGAGCCCCCCCTAAATATCCTTCCACCTTCTCTAAAACTTCCACCAGCTTCACTGGACACCTGTGGCCTATAGGGACATAGGGAAGTGCGGCCTACATGTGAGTACTTCTTCAATTTAGTGGGTGCAGCTTATCTTTCTTGAGGTGTGCTAAATAGCCTGAAATTTACAGCATTTTAATCGACCAAAGATGTCTCTCATTCTATGGTCAAGAAAAAAAAAAGTGAAAAAAAGAAAAAAAAGGCATTTACTCAAGCATTACATTTTCTGGAGGACTGCCAGAATCCCCCGAATTATATGTTGCCACTTACATTTCTGTGCCACTAACAGCCATAAAATCAACTAAATCCAAGCTCCTGCTCAAAAGTTGTATTCACTTTTGAGCCTCACATTCAAAACCAATGGTGTGGTCAAGAGAAGTACATGATAAGGTGCAAGTACGGCTGATAACGTCAATATCATTCAAAATGTTCAAAAATCTCACTCCAGCCTTTGACTTCCATAGTTGGTGACCCTGGTTAAACTGATGCTGGCTGTAAACGGTTAAAAAAAGAAATGTGGTCGGCATATAAAGTTGAGCAGTCCTCTCTGTTGTTCTTAGAGTCCAAACTGTTGTCATGCTTTAGAGAGGAGTAAATGTCTTCTCTGTCCTCCCCATAAATAAAGGAGCTAGCTGTTAGCATCAGCTTACTAGCCTGTCACACAGACATGCAGAGGAGATTCAAAAATAAAGCTGTCATATAAATGACAATTTAAACTGATATTTTGACATTTAACTGATCCGACTGGATAATTATCAGCACATCGATAAACATGGATGTCTTTTAAAGCCCTAGTTTGAACACTGGAAAGCAGTCTGAGCTGATATGAAAGTCTTCACCTTGAATTATCAAATTAGATGAAGAGGTACTTGTGAGGATAGTTTCAATGCTCCTGATGATAAAGCGACTCTGAAGACAATCAAATGTTGTTTGTTGAGTGGTTGCTGTGATTGTGTTCCTGACAGATGATTACTGAATTCAATGGAGTGTCTGATTGCCTCCTTGTTAAAGGGTGTTGTGGAGAAAGGCGGCCTGTCTGAGTCTGAAAAGATTTCTTTGTGTCACCTACTGATGGAAGTTATCTCATTGTCCACAACAAACAGAACAAAAATAAATCTTCAGTGTCAAGTCGTTCTCTGCTCAAGAGGGGGCTGTTGTTAGTTTCCTTGTTAAGATAATGAATGATTTTCCTTTTTTTTAATATTGTGCAAACAATCCACCAAATGACTCACTGGGGCAGCAGATCTTCCAGTGGGTTATGATTTAACTCAGATTCTGGGGGTCAAGATCTAATTCAAAAGCAGTATTCAAATCAAACTGATTCTCAGTTCACAATAAATTGCAAATAAAAAGGTGTTAATTTCAGGATCTGATTTGTCTACAGTGCACTTAGAGCAGTGGTTCCCAACCTTTTTTGGTCTGTGACCCCATTTTGACATCACAAATTTCTGGGACCCCAGAGACTTTTTTTTTTTTTCTAGAAGAGTTTTTCATCATGTTTGTTATACTGTGTTACAAATACAGAGTAACCAGGATTAGTGCACAAAGTGACAATTTTATTTTCCCTGATCAGGATATAGGCTTTATTTATAAGGCTGAAAATTAATGCTGAATAAACAATCTCTGATATTTAGTTTTTAGTTTTTGAGCCCGCCTTCCCGCACATTGTTTTTACCATTTCGATGGCAGCTGGTAATATGAATGTCTCAGCAATGGTATGCGGCTTCATAGCTGTTGCATTCACCTCCAAAGATGCTTTCAGTGCCCGTTCACTAACCGTCAGCATTTTTGAAGTACACTCGCCGCTTATTCAGCTCGGCAAATTTCTTTCCGAAAAAAGATCTTGGTCTGCCGACATGTTCTTTGTGTGTTGTCTCCGAGTGTCTTTTGAGCTTGTTGGGTTTTATACTCTTGGCAGGCAGGACGTTACCACACAGCAGACATTTCGGCTTCTCCTCGTTTCCTTCAATGACACTAGTAAATCCATAGTGAAGGAAACTTTCGTCGTATTTTCGTCCTTTCGGTGTCTGTGTCTCCGTTTCTCTTGGAGCTGTCTTTCTGGGGCCAGGTGGTCGAAGAAATCTTTCCATTTTGTTTTTTGAGTGTTTTTTCCTACTGGCTGCAAGTTTGTGTGTCAAGTTTAAGCGAGGGAACTGAAGCAACGGTAACTGTAAAGTCACGTGATCGCAGCCTTCAATCAAGTTGTGCCCGCTCAGGTATTTTTAAATGCTGCATTTTATTTGAACTACATTTATATTTGAGAAAGTGAAAGTATAGAATACAGTTGTTTAAGATTGTGCATGGTGTTTTAATTTTAAAAAGAATAATAATTAGTTAAAAAATATATTTTTATCAGTAGCCTAATTTTTTTTTTTTTTTAATTAATTACTAGACATTTCAGGCGACCCCATTTGAATTCCAGGCATCCCGACCCCAGGGTTGAAAAACACTCAGAGAGTGCAAACCTCCGCCAAGCAGCTCAGTTACAGCAGTGGCTTTTCCACAACCCCTGTACACGATACAATTCTTTATCATTTGCTCTGATTGGACGGCCTCATGACTCTGCATGTGGAGACCTCCTCCACCAGCATTGCAAGGGAAGCTGGAGTCACAAAAGCTTGAAAAACGTTGATGTCAGTTTGCAAATAAACTACAGTTCCAATAATTACGTAAAGGGGGGTGAAACCTTAACAGCAGCCGAGAAAAAATGAATGGAATTTCCCATTATAAACTTAAATGTTTTTTTGTGACATCAATCTGGTTCAGATCCAGATGAAATTTACCTTACTGATAGAGAAATGGACCCCAAGGTATCCTATACATTTGGAAGATAATCTGTTAAGAAATGGCAGGGATATAATTTCTCAAAATTCGTCCCAATTTTAACCTATGGGATTTTTTTTTTTTAATTTGGGAATTTTTTGCATCTTAACAAACATCTGGATCAACATCAAAATCTATACATTTTTAAGCTGGGCCATTCCCAACATTTCCTGAAAATTTCAGCAAAATCTGTCCTGTAGTTTTCACATTATCTTACTAACAAACACATTAACAGATAAACATACCGAGCCAAAACCATAACCTCCTTGGCGGAGGTAATGATAAAAGGTGCTTAAGATTAACAGCTCATGTATTTGTAATGTTTGTTTTAGCTTCTTTACAATAATTTAGATGCACTACAGTGTGAAGAAGAAAAACAGATTTTCAAAATCAATTCATGGATGTCTTGATGGTTGTTTTATGAATTTGATAACTGGATTACTTTTGTGCTAAAACACAGTAAAATAAATTATTTTTGGGGTCAAAATTCAGTTACTACAACCTACGAGTGAAGTTCAGCAACTGTAACTAAACAAGAGAAACATAAGGGCTGATTCACACAAGCCCGTCTCTGCCATGCTAAAGCGCATTTCCCCCATAAAGTCTGGATCGTTTGCATAGTGAGTACAACGGACGTGCTGCAGTGCAGTCCATGGCAGCGGCACAATGGAGGAGGTGGACACCAGCACAGCTTGCTCACTCTTGCACAGCAGTGCTAATTTTGTTGACTAATTATTTTCGTCATAGTTTTCGTCAACAACCTTTTTTCCCCTGATGAAAACTAGACAGTAACTAGTAAAAACAAGTGCACATGGACAAAAACTAAAACCAAATTAACTGACATTTTCATCAGCAAATACAAACTAGACTAAAATGTTTAACAGAGACCAAATCCAATCAGACTGAATTTGGTCATGTAGAAAGAAGGGACAAGTTAGGAATGTATCCAATCACAGCTACTTTGGTTGCGTGGAAAGGTTGGATGAGTTAAGAGGGACATCCAATCACAGCTGTCTTAGCTTCGTGGTGGCAGGATCCAGGTATAAAACATGACTATAGAAATTCAAGGAAACATAAAAAATGCCTTACTTTTCGCAATTCATATTTTAGTCGACCAAATTTACAGCAGATTTCTTCGGCTAAAATTTTGTGAAATTTCATCAACTAAAACTAGACTAAAATTAAAACAATTAAGATGACTAAATTATGACTAAAACTAAAAGATATTTTAGGCAAAAGACTTAAACTAAAACTAAATTAAAAAGTGCTGTTAAAATAAACGTTAATGCACAGGCACGGGCAAGACTGCTCCTCACAGTTAGTAAAGTAAGTGGATAAAGTTTATTTCATATAACACTTTTCATAGCGTAAGGTCAGAAAGTGCTTTACAAAATGTTAATCTAGTATTAATAGATAGAAAAGGATGAACAAAAGAAGGAAATGTGACGACTACCTCTCCTCATGCTCCTGCTCCTGCTCTTCTCCCCTTCCTTTTGTGGGGGTGTGCCTCCTGTGGCTCTCAACTCTGCACACCTGCACCTCATCAGCTCATCAGCTCTCCTTTAGCTACAGCGGGGTACACACATAAAGATAGGGCTGTTGTCCCGACTTTTCCCCTTCCTGACCAAGGATGGCAAATGTCCAATTATCTTCTGTCTTATAAGATTATCCTATTACATAATACTGTGGTCTGAGGTGTGTTAAGACTAACAATCGTAAATATTTAAGTTGTTCCATATTTATGACCAAAAATCTTAATGTGTGTGAGGAAAGCCGACGACTCCAGAGTCATGACTCTGTGAATTGTGACGCGAATATAGCCAATCAAGAACAAGCTGACTGAGGAACAAGGAACCAGGCGTAAATAAAAACAAGCATGGTCGACCTGAAACATAAAGATAAAGTTCGGTGGACCTAAGAAACGGAGGACCAGCTCACGTGTTCACGCTGTCTTCAGGATTTTTCCAGTCTTTTTCTTTTATTTAGTTCCCGGTTTTCCGTCAGAAATAGTCCAAAGACCACCATCATTCCCTCTTCTCGTATGTCCTCGCTCATGTTGCGTGTTGTGTTTTCCAGTTGTTGCCATAGGTTTATGGTTGTTGCTATGCTTCTTCTTCATTTTTGTTAGATCACGTTTGATCACGTGAGATTTCTGTCTTGGAGGACGAGATTCTAGATCAGTGGTGGGACAGAAAGTTATGTGTGTGGTGTGCTGTGTTGAGATTACTGGAGCACACCACACACAGTACGATCAAAACTGTTCAATGCCTGATTTTTTTTATCTTCATGTATGGGGTCTCTAACAGATAAAAAATCTCTTCAGATTTAGAAAATCCTCATGTGTGGACCCCGCTTACCCCTCTGGAACTCAGTCAGCGCCAGTGGACTGCTTCACTCACATGTGGTATCGTGGCCATCTCTAGCTCTTGTTCTGTCAAGTTTTTTGTGCTGTGTGTTTTTTGAACCTTGTTTTTGACCTCATGCTTACGTGCTCCTGTGCTCTATCTCTTTCATTGTCTTCACTGGTTCTCACCATTGCCCAGCTCCTCAACACTCTCTGCTGCAGTCTCTAGACTTCACTCCCCCCTCCCCTGCAGCTTTCACTCCTCACTGGATCCTCCAAGCAATCCCACTTCCCCACAGCTCCTGGTCCTTTCCCTTAAAAAAACGGTTGTATTGTTGCACCTTGATTCTTTCTGTGATGTGTTTCTGTGTCCAAACTAAAAATGTAAGAGAGTTTGGTAGTAAGTGTAAGAGGGTTTGATAGTGTATGTATGAGAGTTTAATAGTGAATGTAGAAGAGTTTGATAGTAAATGTAGAACAGTTTGATAGTAAATGTAAGAGAGTTTAATAGTAAATGTAAGAGAGTTTAATAGTAAATATAAGAGAGTTTGATAGTAAATGTAAAAGAGTTTAATAGTAAATATAAGAGAGTTTGATAGTAAATGTAAAAGAGTTTAATAGTAAATGCAAGAGAGTTTAATAGTAAATATAAGAGAGTTTGATAGTAAATGTAAAAGAGTTTAATAGTAAATGCAAGAGAGTTTAATAGTAAATGTAAGAGAGTTTGATAGTTAAGAGAGTTTAATAGTAAATATAAGAGAGTTTGATAGTAAATGTTAGAGAGTTTGATAGTAAATGTAAAAGAGTTTAATAGCAAATGTAAGAGAGTTAAATAGTAAATGTAAGGGAGTTTAATAGTATATGTATGAGAGTTTGATAGTAATGTAAGAGAGTTTAATAGTAAATGTAAGAGAGTTTGATAGTAAATGTAAAAGAGTTTAATAGTAAATGCAAGAGAGTTTGATAGTGAATGTATGAGAGTTTAATAGTAAATGTAGAAGAGTTTAATAGTAAATGCAAGAGAGTTTGATAGTAAATGTAAGAGAGTTTAATAGTAAATGCAAGAGAGTTTGATAGGAAATGTAAGAGCGTTTAATAGTGTATATATGAGAGTTTGATAGTGAATGTATGAGAGTTTAATAGTAAATGTAGAAGAGTTTGATAGTAAATGCAAGAGAGTTTGATAGTAAATGTAAGAGATTTTAATTGTAAATGTAAGAGAGTTTAATAGTAAATAGAGAGTTTGATAGTAAATGTAAGAGAGTTTAATAGTAAATGTAAGGGAGTTTAATAGTGTATGTATGAGAGTTTGATAGTAAATGTATAAGAGTTTGATAGTAAATGTAAGAGAGTTTAATAGTAAATGTAAGAGAGTTTGATAGTAAATGTATGAGAGTTTAATAGTAAATGCAAGAGAGTTTAATAGTAAATGTAAGAGAGTTTAATAGTAAATAGAGAGTTTGATAGTAAATGTATGAGAGTTTAATAGTAAATGTAGAAGAGTTTGATAGTAAATGCAAGAGAGTTTGATAGTAAATGTAAGAGAGTTTAATAGTAAATGTAAGAGAGTTTGATAGTAAATGTAAGGGAGTGTAATAGTGTATGTATGAGAGTTTACTAGTAAATGTAAGAGAGTATACTAGTGTATGTATGAGAGTATGGGAGTATGATAGTAAATATAAGAGTTTGATAGTGAATGTAAGAGAGTTTAATAGTAAATGCAAGAGAGTTTGATAGTAAATGTAAGAGAGTATACTAGTGTATGTATGAGAGTATGAGAGTAAGATATTAAATATAAGAGTTTGATAGTGAATGTAAGAGAGTTTAATAGTAAATGCAAGAGAGTTTGATCGGAAATGTAAGAGAGTTTGATAGGAAATGTAAGAGCGTTTAATAGTGTATGTATAAGAGTTTGATAGTAAATATAAGAGTTAAATAGTAAATGCAAGAGAGTTTAATAGTAAATTCAAGAGAGTTTGATAGTAAATGTAAGAGAGTTTAATAGTAAAACCAAGAGAGTTTGATAGGAAATGTAAGAGCGTTTAATAGTGTATGTATGAGAGTTTGATAGTAAATATAAGAGTTAAATAGTAAATGCAAGAGAGTTTAATAGTAAATGCAAGAGAGTTTGATAGTAAATGTAAGAGAGTTTAATAGTAAAACCAAGAGAGTTAGATAGGAAATGTAAGAGCGTTTAATAGTGTATGTATGAGAGTTTGATAGTAAATATAAGAGTTAAATAGTAAATGCAAGAGAGTTTAATAGTAAATGCAAGAGAGTTTGATAGTAAATGTAAGAGAGTTTAATAGTAAATGCAAGAGAGTTTGATAGTAAATGTAAGGCAGTTTAGTAGTGTATGTATGAGAGTTGGATAGTAAATGTAAGAGAGTTTAATAGTGTATGTATGAGAGTTTGACAGTGAATAGAAGAGTTTGATAGTGAATGTTAGAGTTTAATAGTAAATGCAAGAGAGTTTGATAGTAAATGTAAGAGTTTAATAGTAAATGCAAGAGGGTTTGATAGTAAATGTAAAAATGTTTAAAAGTAAATGTAAGAGAGTTTAATAGTAATGGTAAGAGAGTTTGATAGTAAATATACGAGTTAAATAGTAAATGCAAGAGAGTTTAATAGCAAATGTAAGAGTTTAATAGTAAATTTAAAAGAGTTTAATAGTAAATGCAAGAGAGTTTGATAGTAAATGTAAAACAGTTTAATGGTAAATGTAAGAGTTTGATAGTAAATGTAAGAGAGTTTAATAGTAAATGTAAGAGTGTGATAGTAAATGTAAGAGAGTTTAATAGTGTATGTATGAGAGTTTACTAGTGAATGTAAGAGAGTTTAATAGTGTATGTATGAGAGTATGATAGTAAATGTAAGAGTTTGATAGTGAATGTAAAAGAGTATACTAGTGTATGTATGAGAGTATGATAGTAAATGTAAAAGAGTTTTAGTAAATGTAAGAGAGTTTGATAGTGAATGTAAGAGAGTATACTAGTTTATGTATGAGAGTATGATGGTAAATGTAAAATAGTTTTAGTAAATATAAGAGAGTTTGACAGTGAATGTAAGAGAGTATACTAGTGTATGTATGAGAGTATGATGGTGAATGTAAAAGCAAGTATGATTTATTTCTCAAGGGGCCTCCCATAGTTTATTCTAAGGTAAGATGCTAACGCTAACTTGTCTTAAGACATCCTAATATTACTTGGAAGCCGCCTGCCTCATAACTAAATAAGGTAGATAAATACACCTTACCTCCTGCATCTTGTCTGACTCTTAGGGGATGAGGGTTGTCATTACTGGAGCAAATTCACAACATTTATACGACCAAGTAGACACTGTAACATTAGGCTGCTAGCTACACTGTCAAACTGCATACAGTTGGGCTTGATGTATCCTTGCCTGTTGCGGGCTGTGTTAACACGCGCTGTCGGATGCAACACTGCTGCACACGGGCTGAGTTGGCATGCGCCAGAGCCCGCGAGTCAATTGCTGTATCCTAAGACACTGGGAGCTAACGAATGCTAATGAAAATGCCCCTGTCGAGACTTGGGAACATAATGTCAAGCAGTGAAGGCGAAAATCAAGGTTAGTAATGTGTGTAGCCTAACCGTCAGTGTACTGTGTTTGATGGAAAATGAACAATACACCCTTTTTGGTTATAAGGTTATATTATTTGGTTATTGGCTAACTTGCTAATGTACATGTACATGTAGCCAACGTTAACTAGGTTGCATCAAGGATAACATTTGGCTCACTTTGGTACTTTATGCTTGCTTTTCTTACTGAACCAGAGCAGACTTTGATGCCATACAAAATAGTAAAGCATGATCATACCAGCCGGCTTCACTCTTTCAAATTCTTTGTAATTTAGATGGAGAAGGCAGGAGGAGAGGAGATGAGACGAGAGGACACCAGGAGATGAGGGGACAAATCCTGGTGCCAAATCTTGATAGATTGATAGATAATCTATCAAGATTTGGCACCAACAGAGGGAGAGTTGTTTGAAATGAGTGAGTGATGGACATAGATCAACTTTATCATCACGTAGAACAAGACAATTGTGTGAGTCCAACCAGAAGTGCTACAATTATATTGCAATGTTAGTGGAGCGTATTTGCAACAGTATGTATGCTACAATACAAGACAATAATCATTGTTCTATATCTAAGTAGACTAGTGCGTGGGATGGTTAAAAGGTTAAATGACTGGTTCTATACAATAGCTCTATGTGCAGTGGTTAAATAATATGTGCAATGTATATTCATAGTGACTTACGTATGGAGTTTACACAGGAGCCTACACAGCATTAACACAATGTAGTTGAATAATACACATTGAGCCTCATTCACGAATATGTTCTTAAAGGAAATGGAAAATTAGCCTTCATCTACTTACCCAGATGACATTGGAAGGGGGTTACGGGGGCGATTGTGCTCAATATTTCAGTGAACTGAACTACAGAATATTGCCTACTCACAGCAAGGTAAAAGCCCCCATTTTTTGGGGTGAAAAATGCATAGAGGTATGGGTAAATAAATCATCAAATACATGTGAAAAATAAATTACTTGATTTTTAAAGATAGAATTCTTAAATGGAATTATACAAAACTTTATTTAATATATTTTGAGCATAAGTCCTTTTTTTTTTTTTTTTTAAACAGATTTTTCTCATTACTGCAACACACTCGTCAATCTGAAACCAGTTTTTTTCTGATATTTCCCAGAAATCTGACATGCTTTTAATGCCACATTGAAAAACTGAAATAACAAAACTTAGATATTCTCCAAACCAAAGGAAAAGCAAAGTATTTTTGTTACTCTATTAATTAAGCTCTCAAGTAGCACCCATTTCGGTAATGATATACATGTTTCAGAAATGAGGTTGATGGTTGCGATAATGAGAATTAGACTGGCAACTGCATAAAAAGAACATTGTTCAAAGAACATTATTGAAAAAACACTGATTCAAGGCAATTCAAAAGTTTATTCTGAGGTAAAAATACCATGTGCATGGGATTTAATAAAAAACATGTCTCATATAGCTCAATAAGACCAGTTACAAAACTAGAAAAGCACCCATAAATTGTGATTTCCAACCAACATTATAGTCCTTTATTTATTTTATATGCACATTGTTGAATGAAAAATATCAATCTGCAAGAAGTGTGATTATTGTTGACATAAATATCATCCAATAGACCTAGCTAGTAGTGGGTCTTGTAACTTGTTGACTGAACCAATTTGCTGCTACATGTACAGATGTTGGTGTTGTGCGCGCTGCAGCGCTTCCTGTGGGCGATGTCGCCGGTCTGTCGGTCGGAGCAAAATCATAGCGCTTAGGTGCACGGCGCGTTCGCTCTTTGTGGAATTTGGGGGTTAGGTTTTTACACTCACACAGACTTCTGCATTGACTGACTATTTCTGTATTGACATTATCAGGAGCCTTGTTTCAAGTGATTAACAGGTACTTCTGACAGGACTGCGCACAAACAGAGCTGCCGCGCATGTTTATATAAGGTTAATGGGCTCACAGTAATGTTGCTAGTAGTTGTGAGTTGTGGAGGACTGGCATGTTTATTACAGTTTCGAGAGAGTCTGCTGCCTGAATTTATCTTAGAAACCAAGGCTCCAGGAACAGCGCCGGGCTTTCTCCATTGGCAAAACGTTTCCTCCTGAACTGCAGAACTGCATGTACAGCTTTCAGTGCTGATTGGCTGTTCGCCGTGCCGTGGCTCTGCATGTAAAAAGAGTGTGTAACCAATCGGATGGTTATGGGACTTCATTATAAACTTCAGTGGTTTTTTGTGACTTCAGTCTGGATTGGATCATCACCAAAATGTATTGGCTTCTTCCTTGGACCAAACCACACCTCTGATAAAATTTTTTATAAAAAAACCATCTGTTATTTTTCTCGTAATGTTGCTAACAGACATACAAACAAACAAACACACAAACAGACAAACCCTGGCGAAAACATAACCTCTGTGGCAGAGGAAACTATGTATATAAAGTATATTTAGTCAGTTAAGTATTTTTTTGTACTTAAAATAGTCTGGTTAAAAAGTTTTCAGGTAGGATTACATGTTAAATGGGTGACTTTGGACAAACTTTTACTTTTAACTCAAAAGGATGGAGGCTACCATGTCAGGATAGATTCCATAACATTTATAAAAGTAAAGAACCATTCTGACTTTGAACACTTTAGGAAATATTTGAGTTAATGTACCAAACATACACATTTAAGAATAAATTGATTGTGAAAAAATATCTATTTAACATTGAAATAGTCAATTTAAACTGATATAGACTTGTCAGAGCAAAAACATTAAATATTGTGGACAGAAGGAAGGAATAAGATAACAGACCACAAAGAAGCATGACAGTACAGGACTTCAAGAACCCCCAACCCATCACTTGGGCATTTATGCGCACACACATGCTCACACCAGTGTCTTAAACATGTATTTTTGTATATTTTGCCCGGATCTCAGCCTCAACACTGAAATGGCGTGCGGAGGAAGTGACAGGTAGTGGCTCTGGGATGACACATTTGATGCCATCCAAGAAGTACTACACTTTTTTTCCTTCAAACCTCACAGATGGGACGTAAAACTTGTTCTCTTCAGTGCAGTTCATTGTGTCCACCTCATACTGATCACCCACAATCTGCAAAGGAGATAGGTTAGATTAAAGGTACAGAATATGATTAAGGATCTATAACATGCATGTACCAAACCTCCAATTTGTTCTACCTACCTGTGTGATGATGCCAGGGAAAAGTTCTGCATCATATTCTACAAGCAGGGTTCCTGGGATTGTTAAAAAGTCTTAAAAAGCATTAAATTCGTTAATCTAAAATCTAATGGCCTAATTTGCCATTAAAATGTCTGAAATTGATCTTAAAAAGTCTTAAAAATATTAACACATAGTAAGTGTGATTTTATGATTGTTATTAGTTTCCAAAATAAAAACAATTATTTTAAAAAAATAATTTTCCGAATTTGCCACCACGCAATCACGAGAGCGGAACCAACTAAAATGTGATATGTTTCGGCTGTGACACGCAAATGCACGTTGTTCATCTCTGATCTGGGGGACAGCATGGGAAAGTGCAAGTTTAATGAAAATTGGCTGTCCAACAAAGATTTCTTTGGTTGGCTGAAAACCAGTACCAGGCAATCTATAAGAGGTACAGTGTATTTTGTGCAAGAAATGTTTTAAACTCTGCACGATGGGAATCAATGCAGTGGAGTCTCACAAGCACAGCATGAAACACAGAGCCTAAAAATCAAGCTGTCTCAATCGCCAGGTATTTCCCACCTCTGCTCTGGTCTCTACCATGCTTCCACCCCCATTTCCGATATCAACAGCTGCGACAGCAGCACAAAGTGTCCGGACAATGTTCAGGTCTTAAATTTAATTTCAAGCAGCATTAAAAAAGTTTTAAATTAAACTTGCCTTAAGCTGTAGGAACCCAAGTTTTATTTGACTAAAATTTAAGCTGAGGGCTAATAACACAGTGACGTTTCATACAACAAACCTAAAATAAAGATTATTAATCACTTTACAGAGACTTCAAAGAAATGCTTGTAAATAACAAGAGTCATAACATAATAACAACTACACAGAATCTGCTTAACACTAGTTCTGTGGTATTGCTGACCCCTGACCTCTGACCTTTCTCTCTCCTTATTGCGGTACTCTTCCAGGAATTTTGGGTTGCTGTAAGTCCTCTCTCTATGCTTTTTTTTAACCTAGCTCTTGTGGCAGCAATCTTTTTTGCGCTAGCTTTAACCCTGGAATAAATCAGCATAATGTCAAGTTTACATATTAATCAGTGTCATGATCATCCTGTTGGTGGTGCTACAGACAAAACAGATAAAACTTTAAACTAGTACAAAACAATAACTCACTTGAAACCAGATCAACTCTCTCTACTGCAACACTGTATCTCATCCACTGTAACAGACTTCCCAGTGTAGCAGTGTATGAGAGATGCGTTGCGGAGGATGAGAGAACCTAGCATGTTTTGCTAACAATGGGAGAGCCATTATGACTTGACAAAAAAGTTTGATGGGTGGTTTAAAGAACTTTCTAACCCTATTATTTATGAAAAAATGGTAATCAAAGGTATTTTCGAACAAGTAATATATCAGGTTGCGGTAATAAGAATCAGTTTTGTTGCCTGTAGAGATTTAAGAAGGAAATTTTAACTTTTAAGTATGAAAAACAGAAGAGACTTGGCTTACCTTGTATCCATCTTGTAGATTTTCTACGTAGTGATGCATCATGGGAGGAAAAACTTGATTTATAGAATTCCACTCTTTGTCAGAAGAACTTTAAAAATGTTGCAGAGAATGAGCACTACGTCCACGAACACAGTGTTTTTTCACCAAAAAATGTAAAGTTTAAACTGAATTATGCATCATGTTTTACAATTTAAAAAGATGTCATTTACACCACTAAATTTTATTTAGTGAAAATTATTGAATCTTTATCATAAAAAATGTAATGAAAGATCCACTGAAATCAGTATGGACGTGTTGCGGTAATGAGAATTTCAGCCTAAATTGTATTAAAACACAGTAAATTTAATCTCGTGTAGAAAAATTACAAATTGTTTAAGATATACCACAACATAAGCATTAGTTTCATGTATTTTATTTTTTCATTACTTGGGGAAAAATAATGAAACAGATCCCTGCCATAGTAGACCATTGGTTTTGTGAAAATGATGTTTGTATACGGTGCCAAAATGTCCAAAAAAGGCTAAATTTGTGTTTCCACCTGCACATACCTTTACTAAAACCTTTCTACAACTGTTCAGGTTCACCCTTTTATCATCTACCTTTGCACAGTTACCTATGAGATATTACTTTAACAATTCCTATTTGAATGTGGCTGTGTTTCCATGAGTCAGGAGTGTTTTTTTAAGAGGACGCTACATAGACATTTTTTGAGTGCATTAACTTTTTGGAAAAGCGAAGTTAAGTGGAAAAAAGTTTATCTGGAACTAACCAACAATGCATGTATTCCTCTGCACAGCCCAGCAGCGCGGTGCGCTGAACCACTCAGGCTCTGATTGTAGCCTTGATTAGTTCAGACTGCTCCTGGAGCTTCGTATCTGCTCTGATCACAAGGTTCATAGTCTGCTCCCTCCCATGCTCTGCGGAGCATCAATAGCAGCCTCTTTCATGGTAGCTATGCTACTGAAAAGCCATGGAAAAACACAGCTCTCTCCTCTCCCTCAGTGAGCTTAGACTCCTTGTAATAAGGCTACTATCAGAGTCTGAACTCGCTAGCTTGTTGACTCAAACAGCTGAGAGTCACATATCACCTTAATATCCACTTCTATAGTCTCCCACTCATAGTGACGCGCAGTGCCCCGACGCACAAGTATGGTGGGACACAACCCCCGCGCCGAGCTAAGGCATAGCAATGGTGTCAACGCGACGCAGAAGTATAAACCAGGCTTTAGTTTCATTCTGGACCCCACCATCTCCAAGACCCCCATGTCAGCTCCATTATCAAGACCTCATAGTCCACCTCCGTTACATCCCAGTCCTTCCATCTATCCCAGCAATCTCTTTGTGATGCGGGAGAACATATGGCGTTTAAAAATGTTTTCACTTGTTTTGTTTTTCCAGGCAATGAAGGGGGGCTGAAGAGGGCATTAGAGAAGAGCAATGCTCTTTTTCTTCTGAAAAGATACCCCTCCACTGAGGAGAAGTCTGAGCTGTTGGTGAGGGGGCTTCAGATGAAGACTGTGAACAAATGGTTCATTAATTACAGGTATGAAAGGTCAATAATGTTGTATTGGTCCATAGGTGCTGTAGCCTAATTTCAAAGCTCTGTGTGCACACTATTTACATCTTACTCACGCCATCTTACTGTACCCTTATTTATGTAACTAACAGACTACAGACTTGACTGTACTGTCAATATATAGATTTATCAGAATTGTAGTGGTTCTTCACTAAGTAAGTGGAGACAGGGACAGCATATTTTGATGTCTCTTGATTCATTCCCATTTTAAATAGTATTTTTTTAAATTGCAGATACACCATGTTTCTTGAACTGCGGAGGTGGGTGGTTAAGAACATAGCGATGGAGAGCATGGAGGCCGATGTGGAGTGCTTGGTGACGAGGGGCACAAACCTGGTCTTTGCCCACCTCCTTGGTAATGGGAGAGTGCTGAATGAGTCCTGCAGGGACACCTTTGGGAAAGGACCCCAATGCCAAGGCCATCAAGGCAGTCCAGGACATGAGGAGTGCCTAGTGTGTGTGTGTGTTCAGTCTTTTGATGTTTTGAATTTGTTTGAATGTGTTTTGTTCAAATCGTTCATTGTATTTCCTAGATTAATTCATTTAAATTCATATTTGTTCAGTTGAGTGATAAAACATTATACTATTCTTTGATACATTTTGTTGTATAGATCATTATATTGTTTTGTTATTGTATATTTAAAATTGATTATTCAATGATAGTTTTCTGATATTCATTTGATTCAATAATTTATTAATTAAACATTTTTATAAAGTTAATTTTACCTCCTGTTAATGTTCATCTTCTGCTAAAAACATGTTAGATAAAAATCACATAACATTACCATATCCTTCTTCATCTGAAGCAATATTTTACAGTTTTAATTTGTTCATTCGCTTATTGTTTGTTTTTACTGCGTTAATCCCATTAAGCAGGGCTCTCAAGGAAATTAAAAATAATGCAAGTTAAATACTGAAAAAAAAAGTAATTATCATTTAACACTCCAATAACGTTATATAAGATTTTACAGTGAAATATAAACAGACAATTGTCATGATATAATCATCATAATACTCCAGTTGAAACAAGATAGCTTGACCATGTCTTTGACGCACCCTGCGCAGTGGTAATTTCATCCAGCGCATCACCGTGCGCAGTCCTTTGGTAGACCGGCTGCGCCGAGATGGGTGTGGCGGCACACCAGGGGGTGTCGACAGATTCAGCTTGGCACAGTGACAATGGGCTCACCCCGCGCAGTGGTAATGTCGTCCGGCACACCACCGTGTGCAGCCAAATTGGCACATTTGGTAGACAGGCCGCGCCGAGATGGGTGTGGCGGTGCACCAGGGGGAGGTGTCGACAGATTCAGCTTGGCGCACTGACAATGTCAAGCCAAAACACTGCGTGGAAGGTGCACTGAAAGCTCGCCAGCTCCAACCTGGTCTATTCTCGGCGCAGGTGAAGAGCGCCCGATGCAGTGGTAATTTGGCTGACAGGCACACAGTGCGCACACGTCACCAAAACCTCACAGGCAGGTATCCAGAATGTCAGGCACATTTCAATGCAATAAACAATCACAGCAACCAATATTTAATGTAACCGTCTGAACCAGCACATACATTGTATCTATATTAATTGTCCCGTCACATCTGATGTCAGATCAGAGACGTCTGTCATAATGGAAACTCAACCTGACGGCAGCTGGAAGAGTGACGCAAACTAACAAGTTCACATCTCTCAGCCAAACACAAACAGCCGATTTGGAGTGTATGTTCGGCTTCTCTCATCTCATAAAATTCAAAAGAAAAGAAAAAAGAGAGAGACGCTCGCTAAATAAATGTAAGTCACTCGGTGTCTTAAGGATTTACCTGTGATTGCCCATATGATCTAAAAAGATGGAGTACATTACTGCAAGGTGTGTGAGGAGGAGGTACCGGGAGAGAGTATTTCACCAAAGGTTCTGCTATTTGGCGATGACAGTCCAGAAATGCAGGTGAATCACAAGCATGATGAATGGATTAGCCTGCTGCTGTGTCTAAATGTAATTGTCACTTAATTTTGTACCCCTATTCATGACACAGGAACAGATTACATCTGTCCCGCAAGGTGTCCCACACGGTGACACGCATCGGAGGCCACGATGCGCATCACCGTGTGGCTCCTGCGCTCTCTCAGTTGCTGCAAAAGTGATAGCGGCTCTGACCATCTTTGCCACCAGGTCTTTCAGTCAGACCGCTGTCAGTTCGGCCATACATGCAGTGTCCTCTAGTCTAGTCCGACATGCAAATGAGCACATAATTTTTCCATCAACACCCGACAGGCAGCTGGAAACAAAGCTGGTTATGTTGCCAATAAACAGTTAATCAAATGTTTTCACATCTTTGGTTTTCTGTAATCAGGAGTTATATCCCAAAATGATCATGATTCAATAGGGTAAAACAAGTTAATTTCACATGCAAACAACGAAAATGCGTCATTTCAGCACAGGTGCTTCTGATTCATGTTGTGATCTGTCCACACCACTCATCTTTATTATGCGGGGTTTAAATATATGTTACTAAATGTGAGTGTCTTCATTAGTAAAACAATATTTTTGCCTTATCCGTAATCCAAACTTCTATCCTACCAAAGTCCTCAATACTTATCACGGAGAGTGTGGAGGAGGTGATCTCCTCCGCTGAGCTTAAAGTGAGGCTGGTGGAGGGGCCACAATGTGCCGTCTTTAATCTGAAAGCTTTCTTTTGCCCCTTCTCCTTACATTATTGAACCGTTTTTACATTGGGCAGCGGTTCTCAGAATATCTGGGCAAACTTGATTGAAAATATTAGTAACTTCCTCCCAGGCTGTTTTTGCATCATCAGCCCGTGGAGGTCTGTTCGCATCACCATATCTTTTGGTACTGCGTGCTTGGACCTCTCAGACCAGCACATCAGTTTCCTCCTGGGAGAAGTTTGGCTGCCTGGAGCTCCATGATGAGGTGAATCTTTCACTGCGCCTCGCCCGCAGCTCGTTCAAAGGCGAGAAGAGGCGTTCATTTGATTGGTGAAGACTCGGCTGTGTTAAACCCACTCACACCTTCTCTACCACTTGTGCCGGTGGGAGGGATGGAGGCGTGGGTACGCCTCACTGCACCGGACTGCGCCGTACAGGAAACATGCTAAATGCCCTGGACACACCCCGTTGGCGCGCATACCTGCACCTGGTCTACAAAATTAGAGCCCCATGAGTTTACATTTATGCAGCATGCTAAATACAGGTTTTGTTGTCTACTCTCACATTTTGTGAGCTGGTAGGAAGGCCAAATACCCAAAAATGTGTTCAAGAGCCTTATAAAAGTGTTTTTTTGCGTAAAATGTCCCCTTTAAGTCTGAAGGATCTAATGAGGCTGCAACAAAAGCACAAACTCACCACTAAACTTAACACACAGCAAAGCTCCGTCAATGTAAATAGGACTTCCAGAAAGATTTCATCAGATTTCCAGCTTAAATTTTTAAAGCATTTAAACATCTGAAACAGAGTTTAAGATAACTCAAGAGATAAATGACCCTCTGGATCAGTTACATGCAGGGTTTAAAGTGGGCCGGAGCCCCCCAGAGCTGAGCTCCACCACCTTAGTCAAATAAATAAAATATTCAATTCAAACTGGCAGCAGCGCCACAGACTTTAGATCATTTTAACATGCACAGCCTGCGTGGCTCTCTCATAAGCACCGAGATGCTCAACAAATCAGACCGCAACATCATCCTCTGCTGGCCCCGCCCTCTTTAATACGACATGGAGGTATACCAGAGATTATCGGTGAGAAAGAGCCTTGACCTCGATAGAAACATTCGCTGTACAAGCGTGAGAGCACAGAAATGTAAGCGTGAAGGGCTCCTCACTGTGTCAGTGAGCGAAAAGATGCACAGAGCACAGGACAGGGATCGTGAATCACTTTGTGTGTTTATTGTAATTCAAACGGTGTCTCAGAGGCTCATGTGCACGGTTTAAGTGAACACAATGATTTAAAAAATGATGAGTCAGTCTTTTATAAAATAGTGAGTAAGATTATTCAATACTTAACAAATATTACCCTGTGATATGACATTTAGGTCTGATCATTTGATTGCCCTTTTTTCATTATCAATTAATTATCATTGTTTCCTTGTACATCCTTTCATACAGTTATGTTTGCATGCTGTCTCTCCACCTCCCTATGAACACATAGAATTACTTTTAGGAATGTTCTTTAAATATCACAATAAAATCCTTACTGTGATATTTTTGTTGGTGATAATGGACGGGTTAAAGTCCAATTTCATGATAGCCCTAGTCTGAACCATGAAACTCCAGGGCTGAAAAGGGTCCCACAATGGCCCTGAAACTTACAGTTCTTTACCAAAAACCTTCCTATTATCCTTGGGGTCAATTTGACACCATTCAATGTTTATCATTCAAAAAATAATAGTTGGCTTTCTTGTTCTTGCTTCATATTTCATGACTTTTCCTAATTTGATGGGAACAACTGATTAAGCATAAAATGTGCTGAACACATATTGCACGCATTGGTGTTCCTCCGGGTCGATTTGACCCCGAGCTCTTTTAGCTGTGTGAGACTCGTCTGCCTGTGTGTGACCGAACACCCCCACACCTGCAGATGCAGAGTTAATTCTTTTGAGTTGATACATAACAAGGGGTTGGGGAAAACAACTATTCCCACGAGAACTTTGAAACTTCTCATGGTGTTGGCCTGTGGGAAACAACTTGACGTACGAACTTCTGCCAAAATGAAGAAGCCAATGTAGGCTTGCAAGCTGATCACATTCAAGTCTTTACAACTATCAAGTCATCATTAGAGCTCTTCATAACACCATGGATTGAAAATATTGTACTTGGGATAACAAATTTAGAGGGGAAACGTGTCTGGGACAGTTGGAAAGACCTGACTGTAGCTGACTTGAATGCTTACATTGGCTTGCTCATTTTGGCAGGAGTTTACAAATCAAAAGGTGAAGCACCAGAAAGCTTTGGGAACACTGAGACTCGTAGGGCAATATTTCCAGCCACCATCTCTCTGAAGACATTCCAAAGATTTGGAATAACAAGAGAGGAGGGATGAATGATGCTTTATAGTAACTAACCACAAATATGTTACAAAAAAAGAGATAAAAATATAAAAATAAGTAAATAAATGTGTTTTTGAGAGGGGGGGGGGCGGTGGTCACCAGCATCAATCAATAAAATTCAGTCAGTGGCTACGTTTATATGCAGTCAATATTCGGGTTAAGATCAATATTCCGGTTTCTGAAACATTCGGAATAACCCAGTTTACATGCGTGAACAAACAGGGTTATTCCTCTATGCATAGTATCCCGAACGAAACAGCGACGCACGGAGAACGTCATCATGCACGGAGAACGTCATGACGCAATGCGCGTCATTTCCGCTTCTTCTTCCTGTATCCAATAGCAACGATAACAACAGCAGCAGCACGGCAGATAATGATCGGCCCAAAGCAGGTAACAGTCGGCTTCGTTTGCGCTTTGGTGCTGGTACTGACCCACCACCAGTACTTGACACTATTCTTTGTCAGTTTCTTCATTAATGGAAAACGAGAACGTGAAGAATTAGGAAATTGTGCCGGAGCTGTGCCATGTTACAACAAGTACTTCCTGTACTCAAAAGACCAAGATTCCTTGCGAAAGGGACATGCGCAGAACACAACTTAATGTTCCTTTTGATGAGGATATCCCGATCGGCGTATACATGACCAAATATTCGGGTTAGAAAAGGAGTAACCCAGGGGTGACATTCGGGTTTTTAAAAACCGGAATATGAGCATATTCCGTTTTTTAAAAAGGTTTTTTGGTGTTTACATGGCTGCACGCAACCGGGTTATAGCTAATATTCCGGTTATGAAAGGTTTAATGACTGCATGTAAACGTAGCCTGTGAGAGTCAAGAATGTGCACCCCAAATTAGGAAAGATTTGGATGAAAGATTTTAAGGATACACTTAATCTAAAACTAAAAGTTTGACCTGATGGTGGCGCTACAGGAAAGGTCATATCATCTCCAAAACCAATAGGGTTCATGCTCTTGTGGTCATGAATGTTGTCAGTAAATTTGAGAAGATTGGTATGAAAATCATGTTTTTAAAAGATTATTCTTTGTGCATTTTTAGGCCTTTACTGACAGGAGAGAGAGACAGGGGATAGACCGGTTGGGGGGGGGGGCAAGAGAGAGCAGGGGAAGACACCCCACAGACAGGATTCAAACCCGTACCAGCAGAAGTATGAGTTCGTGTCTACTTGACTAAGTAAACAACTTGACAACTGTCAAGGGTGGCAGGTCTCATGGAGTGGTGAAGGAATAATGTGAAAGTGAGGCAACATTTACAGATGCAGCCACTTAAAACTTCCCCACTTTCCCTGATGGGATCTTGGCTGGTCCCTGACAGGTCCATGACAGAGCCTTCTCACCCTGACAGTCACAGATTGTAAACTCTGGGCCATAGTTAGGTGAATTTGTGGTGTCAAGTTTACCCCCAGTTGATTTGGCATCTGATTTACTAAGCAGAAAAAATTGAGGTTTTGGCATCTTGTGAGAAAAGCGCCAACTCATGGAGACACCCCACAAATACATGAATGGGGTGGGGGGGGCTTCCTGTGGCTGAAAGTTGGCTGGTTAGTGGCTGGAAGTTGGATGGCAGCTGACAGGGAGGGGAAAATTGAAGAGGCTGGATCCGTATCACTTCTGGTTCCCTTGCTTTTTCTTTTTCTTTTTTTTTTTTAAATTTATTTTGAACATCTTAAACATGAGAGAGAAATATATCTATATCTATATATATATATATATATATACATATATATACATATGTATGTATTGGAAGACAAAACAGAATGATACAGTAGAGCAAAATCAGTATAGAATTTTCAGAATGAGTCCTCCTTTTTTTCTGTTCGAAAAGGGTGTAGGATGAAGTACATAACTTGTCTAGTCCTACCCCTTTTTTTTCCAAAAATGAACTAACAAAATTTAAGTCTCAGGCACTCAAAGAAACATCAAATAATACAGCTTAATACAGCTAACAGCAAAAATGCTACAGAACATCTAAACATTACCCACAGTACAAATCAATCAAATTTTATTTACACACTATTTCAAAGCACACCTTTGTCTTTTACTTCATACCATCCTAGCCTGGTATTTTTGAAAATGTTTTTGAACCCACCTTTTGTTGTATATGTTTTTATTTCTTTACTTCAGCTGTTCCACAGATGAACTCCTTTTGTTGATGTGCAGTGTAGTCTCATATTAGTCCTGACTGCTGGTTTTTCGAACATGTGTAATCCTCTGAGATTATGTTTACCCTTCCTAAGATAGAAAAACTTTTGAATACTTTTTGGCAACTGATTATTCTTAAGTTTGTACATGATTTGGATTGTCTTGAAGTCAACCAGGTTCTGAAAGTTTAGTGTTTTAGTTTGATGAAGAGTGGATTTGTTGGTTCTTTGTAACTTGATTTAGTGATGATTCATACTGCTCTTTTCTGAAGGATATTTCAAAGTCTAAGGGATTTTTACACATCAACACTGACAACAGCAGAGGCCGGAGGCGTTATGTGTGAATCATGTGGGTTATACATCCATCTGTCTGTCTGAGTGGGAGGTCTTCAATGGATCTTGAAACTTTAAAAACACGGCCTGTGGACCAAACTTGGCCCTATTGAAATAATTTCTGCCCCACACAATGATCTGGGAAAATGACTTAAAATTCAATTTTCTTGACAAACAGCAACATAACAATTAATAACAGAAAAATGTGAATACCTCAGGCAGAGAAGCGCTGCAGACAGTTAACAGCTCCTCATACCTGCGGCCACTGAGTGCAAGCTTCCTCATCAGTGTGTTGTTGCTATGAGAGACAGCTGCTTTTATATTTGCAGATCTCTGATGTTCTGGCCCGCCACACAGTGACTTAGAACCCAGGAGTGCTCAAGGAGCTTGAAGGCTTGTGAACAGGACTCCAACTCAAGCTGTTTAAAGCCAGGCCAAAGAGGTAAATGTTGGTCAGAGGTAGGCACAAGTGTTTATTAACCAGCACATTGGTTTTACATAACTAAGGCCCCATTTACACAACAACAAAAGCGATTGAAAACGCAGAGTTTTCATTGCGTTTGCGCCTCCTGTTTACACAGGACCAGTGCCCGGAGTGCCTGAATCCGCAAACTTTTGAAACCAGGGTCCAGAGTAAAAAGTTTTGAAAGCGTTTTCGTATCCATCTTAGTGTAAACAGGAATCAGCATTTCCAGGGAAAGTGCTGACGTGCAATGCATACTCTTTCAGAAAATGGTTGCACGTGCATCCCAGGAACAACAACAACAACAGCAGCAGCTTTGGCCGTCTACCGAGTAACGTGTGCTGTGCTTGGATTATTATCCAGACAAAAATATTCAGACAGATTTGTTGTCCAGACAAGAAACTCCTGCGTCTTCATGCGTCCACTCACCATTGCTGTTGTGAAAAGTTTGTCTTCACTGGAAAGCGTATGCATGTTGAAACACTACGAACCTACATCGCCATCTACTGGCCTGGCATGCATGCTACAATGTTTTCAGTCGTTATTGCGTCTCTGTGTGAACATATAGTGCTTTTGAAAACACAAAGGAAAACCTTTCCATTTCTGGTGACAACGTTGTGTAAACAGGGCCTTCATCACACCTGGAAAGGGCCCCCTACAGGGTCTTTTAGCAGCCAACTTTTTGTGCGGCCCTGAAGACAGACTTTCTATTTTTACGAACTTGAAAACCAGAACGATATTTGGGGACGCTTTTTAAAATAAGAAAATCAGCAAAATGTAATGCTTTATGCTACTTTTCTGTCAGCATGGAAGTTGTGATAGGAGGTGGAACTGGATGCAAACAAGATGCACCAGCTGAAATGTAGCTCAGTGCATCAAAGACCAGCTTATACAACACAGAGGATACAGGATATTTATTCTAAAGGGTCACATAATCCATGATGCTGTCTTTTACATCTGCATATACAACAGACTCAAGTGTCCTCAGCACATCATCGTACATGGACTGAAGCACTGCATACACTGTTGTCCTCATAGTGTCTCTGTTACAAACACAGCTGTTGCAGCATATCTTCAGACTGCACGATTCCCTTCAACCTTCTTTGATGTGTTCTTATGCCTTTCCAGTTTGGTGCCTACATTAGTCGATCTTAATGTAAAATATAAAGCTGTATGAATTGTGGCGGCAGGCTTGTGCAGCAGGTAGAGCACGTGCCTCACAGCAAGAAGGCTGCCAGTTCGATCCCTGTGTCGGTCAGGGCCTTTCTGTGCGGGTTTGGGTTCTCTCCTGCACTCTGGCCTTCTCCCACAGACCAAAAAACATGCTCATTAAGTTGACTGGTGACTCAAAATTGCCCTTAGGTATGAGAGTGAGTGTGAATGGTTGTCTGTCCCTCTATGTGGTCCTGTGATTGGCTGGCAAATGGTTCAGAGTGTACCCCACTTCTTACCCAATGTCAGCTGGGATTGGCTCCAGCCCCGTGTGACCCTGAAAGGGATAAGCGTTATAGATAATGGATGATGTATGCATTGTCCTTCTTATCCCATGAATCAGTGTTTCTTAACCTTTTGTTTTTTTACCTCTGCCAATGAGGTTATGTTTTTTTGGCTCTGTATGTTTGTCTGTTTGTTAGCAAGATCATGCAAAAACTACTGGACAGATTTTGCTGAAATTTTCAGGAGATGTTGGTAATAGCCCAACTTAAAAATGATTCTGTTTTGATGGTGATCCAGATATTTGCTTGGACGGAAAAAAATCCCCAACTTGAAAAAAAAAAAGTTAACATTAGTCCGAATTTTTAAAAAATCATATCACTGCATTTCTTAACGGATTCAGTTTTGTACAGGATTTTTTGGGGTCCATTTCTCTAACATCAAGGTAAATTTCATCTGGATCTGATCCAGACTGACGTCACAAAAAAATGCTTAAGTTTATAATGGGAAATCCCATTCATGTCTCCTTGGCTGATGTGAGGGTGTCGCCCCCTTTACTTCATTATGGGAAATGTAGTTTATTTGTAAGCTGACGTCAACCAGTGCCGGCAGAGGAGTTCTCCACATGCTTTTGTAGTCCAGTTAGGGCACCTTATTAATGATTTAAAACAAGTTTTTCTTTTACTGGTAAAAATACCTCACGCAATTTTACTGTATGTCCCTCTTGAAATTGAAGTGTAAGCTGTAATTTTGTTATCAAAATAGTTTCCATAAACAATAAAAGCAGCACTATTTTCATAAAATATTAAAATGAAATTCCTTTCTTCTTGTTGATTCTCATTGAAACAGTAATAGTAACAGTTCAGCAACCCTAGCACCAAACAATGCCACAGCTCACAGGGTTACATGGCATGAACATGTTCTGCGCCTTTTTTTTTTTTTTTTTTTTGCAAAGATCTTAAGTTTATAAAATTGTTTACTTCCTACCACTTATTAACTGTGAACATAGTTCTTATATAATGGTTTAAAGTGACACTGTGGGAAATATAAGTTCTTTATGGATCAATCAATCAATCAATCAATCAATCAATCTTTATTTGTATAGCGCCAATTCATAACAAGTGTTATCTCAAGACACTTTACAATAGAGCACAAAGCTCTTCATATTATGGATACACATATATGCATAGATACATATATACATATATAAAATACACATATACATATATATACAGATATATACATCCAACACCCAACATGAATCCATATAGCCAATCATGCATCCCTCCATCATGGATAAAACTTTTGTAAACAACAACATAGCATATCACATTGTCTGCTAAAAATCTCCCTCCAGCTGTCTTTGTGACAGCAGTGATGTGTTGTCTGAGTCAAGTATGACACCAAGATTTTTGGCTTGCTCACTGTGTTTCAGGGGGAGTAAGGAAAAAGTGGAAATTAAGTTAAGTCTGTGTTTTTTTCGGATCTACAGTTTGAATTTGCGTTTTAATTTGGTTAACTTATAAACATTCTGTGACATCCAGCGGCTTATTTCATCGATGCATCTGACCAGGCCATGTACAGTGTGTGCACGCTGTAAAGAGTCTGAAAGGTCAGGACATGATTTTAAAATGTCAAATCTAATTCATTATTTTTGTTTAATGAAAGGACGTCATCTGGAATTAATTAGGTGGGATTAACCAGTTTATCAACTAGAGAATAGGTACTGTATTATTTCATCATCACTCATCATTTTGTAAATGTGATTTTTCTGTTAAAGGATATAAGTGCACATTTCATATTTTATAATTAACCTGTGGCTTAATCTTTCTTCATTTTCATTCAGCCTTTCTGTGCAGGATTGTTTCAGCATCCTCACTCTTCCCCCTTTTCTCCAAGGAGCCTTTCATTTTGTATTCATCAGTTTTGTTCTGATGGGAGCCATACTATTAATGATGTGACCTACTCAATCATGGAAGTTGCCCATCATCTCATCTCGTGACGAGATGATGGGAAGACCACTGAACTGTCATTAATAAAGCACTTTTTGAATTCTTCTGACCACGTTGTCATCTGTGTGTCGCTCATATAAAAGTAGATGAAAGAAAGATCAGAGATTGCAACATCCCAAATATCAGTAACTCTTATTGTTAAACTGGAGCCTTTGTAAAGGGTCGCATCAAGTGTGTGTTCTTTTTAGTGCGTGGGTCCTGAGACATTTTGTGTAAATTCAAATAACAGTAATAATAATAATAATACATTTTGCTAAATGGAATATGTGGTCCTGAACAGGTGAGTTTTGAGTCTCGATTTTAAGAGGGGTAGAGGGTTCAAGTTTCGGAGGACTGGTGGGAGAGAGTTCCAGAGCAGCTGAAGGCCCTGGTCCCCATGGAGCGAATGTGTCTAAAACTGTTTTTGTCTCATTTGTGGTATTGTGAATACGAATGTAAAAATCACCAGAAATGACAATTCAGTGGCAGCTCGTGTTTTTTTTACCCCCTTCTTTTTGTTAAAAAAAGCAGTTCAATAAATGCATCAATGAATTCTAAAAACCTGTTAAATTGATATCAGAGATGAATATTTTTCGTTGTGTTGTAGATCCTGTTGCCTCTTTGGACAGAATGATGGAACAGATTCAAAGGAGATATGGATTTGGTTGTGGCTTCTGGTTACATTCTGTGCACCCTGATGTTCAGGTGGCACACTGGGTGACAGGATCATTTTAAAGCGGCTTCTCATAGAAAAAAGGTTGCTGACCCCTGCTCTAAAGTCTGTGGTATAGCTGTGTGTAATGAAGTAATTACGCCTCAGGGAGAAGTTACAGAGGTGCATGTACTTTCAGACACAACTAATCAGATTATATTTGTAAAGCTTACACCAAAATGAAGCACAGAGTCCTGTACAAAATCATACTCTAAATAAAATAAAAATAATCTAAACCCTGTGAATGAGAAACAAAATGAAAAAAATTAAATCAAAACTCAACAAATAAAGGACAAACATTTAAAACAAATAAAGCAGCGAAGCAGAGGCTGAAAACTGAGGAAACACTGTTAAGTGTTCATCAGTTCCTCCAGGAACTCAGGGTGTTGTGATTTCCACAATTAATGAATATACGGCTAGTCCTTGTGAAAATAGAGCGGTGTTGCAATTTGTCAAATCAGCGCAACTTTGGCCAATTATTTTTACTCTTTCCTCCTCCCAGATCTGTGCATTGACCTCAGATATCTGATTGACATCCTTGTTTGCAGCTGGGAAGGCATGTGTCACTAAAAGGTCACAATAACAGACAAAATCAACACTTAGGTTTTTAAAAGCAAATTCATGAGGCCTGCATGAAATCAGGAGCGAAAATCTCTTGTAGCACTTTTATATATTGCAGTACAAATGACCTATGTGATTTAACAGCTGTGTGTGCATGAAGCAAAAGGTTAAAGACAGTCCATGCATGTGTGCACACTGTGGAATGGGGATTGGATGGGTGTCTGTGTGTCTTGTTATGATAATCTAAAAGCATCAATCTGATGCATTTTGAGAGAAAAATCAAGCAGAACAACAAGACAGTATGACTGTATAATAAAGTATCTGTCAGGATATGACCCAGAGGTAACGAGGTAAAGTTGGACCCAAAAGCTCAAAAGATCAGGCAGTGTAAAAGTTGCAGTGATTTTAATTTGAGGCAGGGATAACACAACAAACAACAGTCCCGTTGCTGCGGTGGTGGGAGCTCAAGGAGACCTGGAAGGAAAGCAGAGGAGAAAAAAGGTGAGCAAAAGGAAAAAAAATCATGAAACGACAGGCAGACCACAAAAACAGTAAGTATGCCCCTGTACGGGGACAGAGGCTTAGAGCCAGGAGCAAACGAAGCGAGTAGCAAACACTGGAAGAGCACAAACCAGGCGTCGTGTGTGCAATCCACCCGCGCTGCAGTCAACTGGAGAGTGGACTAAATAGGGTGCGGTGATTGGAGGCAACCGGGAACAGGTGTGGGAGACTGCAGCGTGCCTGAAGTCCCGCCTCCGCAGAAAGGTGAAGGAGAGGAGCAGTGAGGGAGGGGGAGAGAGACTGAGAGGAAACTGTGAATCCTCACAGTACCCCCCCCCCCAAGGGACGTCACCTGACGTCCTTGCTGGGTTTCCCAGGATGCGCTGCGTAGAACTCCCGGACGAGGGCGTCATCCAGGATCAGCTTCCGAGAAATCCAGGAACGTTCCTCCGGTCCGTATCCCTCCCAGTCTACGAGGAACTGAAAACCCCATCCTCTGGGTCGGACATCCAGGATCTTCGAGACGACGAATGCTGGATGGTCGTCGATGAGCAGGGGGGATGGAGGGGGTTCGGCCGGAGGGCTGAGCTCGCTAGTGGCCACTGGCTTGATGAGTGAGACGTGGAAGGCAGGATGAATCTTGAGGGAGTCTGGTAACCTGAGCCTCACAGAAGAGTCATTAATGATTTTCTCGATAGGAAAAGGTCCAATGAACCGGGGAGCGGTAGGGGCTTGTAGGGGCAGGTCTCGAGAGGAGAGCCAAACCATCTGGCCCGGGCGGTAAGAGGGCGCTGGAGAGCGATGAAGGTCAGCGTGCTGCTTGGTTTTGTCCGCCGAGGTAGAGAGCGCCAAGCGAGCTCTCCTCCAGACCTCCTTCACTCTCCGGATATGGGCCCCCACCGATGGGACAGCGGCTTCAGACTCCTGCTCTGAGAAAAGGGGGGGTTGATAGCCATAGCAAGCCATGAACGGGGACATACTGGTTGCTGAGCTGGAGAGCGAGTTGTGGGCGTATTCCACCCACGGGAGGTGATCAATCCAGGAGGCAGGGTGATGCGAGGCCACACAACGAAGAGCACTCTCCAGATCCTGGTTAGCCCGCTCAGTCTGGCCATTAGTCTGGGGATGAAAACCGGATGATAAGCTGGCTGCTGCGCCCACAGCGCGGCAGAATTCTTTCCAAACCCGGGAGGAAAACTGAGGGCCCCGATATGACACAATGTCAATGGGTAACCCGTGAAGCTTGAAAACATGGAGAACTAGGAGATTGGCTGTCTCTAAAGCTGAAGGCAGCTTAGTGAGAGGGATGTAGTGGACCATCTTAGAAAATCTGTCCACAACAGTGAGTATGACTGTGTTACCTTGTGACAGGGGCAAACCAGTGACGAAGTCCACAGCGATGTGAGACCAGGGACGACTAGGAATGGGAAGGGGGCGCAGCAGACCAGCTGGAGGCTTGTGAGTGGCTTTGCCTCTGGCGCAGACTGAGCAGGCAGCCACAAACTCCCGGGTGTCTCGGGCCATGTTGGGCCACCAAAACATCTGCTGGAGGAATGAGAGAGTTCTGTTAGCACCGGGATGACAGGTAAGTCTAGATGAGTGTCCCCACTGGAGAACCTCAGACCGCACTGTTTCCGGAACAAACAGGCGGTTAGGGGGACCTGTCCCAGGGTCAGGGCCAGTCGCTTGCACCTCTCTCACTCTGAGTTTGGCAGATCGGAGGTAGGCCAGGTTTTTGTGATCTGTCCAGATCAAAAAAGGTTTCTCTGTTCCCTCAAGCCAGTATCTCCATTCTTGTAGAGCCCCCACCACCGCTAGTAGCTCCCGATTTCCCACGTCGTAATTCCTCTCTGCGGGTGTGAGACGACGAGAGAAGGCACAAGGGTGGAGCTTTTGGGTCATGGGGTCTCTTTGAGAGAGGACTGCACCGAGCCCAGCGTCAGAGGCATCCACCTCAACCACGAACTGGAGAGATGGATTAGGGTGGAGGAGCACAGGTGCAGAGTTGAACAGATCTTTAAGGGTACAAAAGGCAAATTCTGCCTCCTCAGACCAGCAAAAGGGGACATTAACGGAAGTAAGTTTAGTTAGGGGGGCTGCCACCTTACTGTAGTTACAAATAAACCTGCGATAGAAGTTGGCAAAGCCTAAGAAACGTTGGAGCTCTTTGCGGGTGGTAGGGGTGGGCCACTCAACCACTGCTTTGATTTTAACAGGGTCTGGACGGAGTTGACCTGCCTCAACGATATACCCCAAAAAAACTCACATTCTGAGTGAAACTCGCACTTCTCAGGTTTGACAAATAGTCTGTTCTCCAGGAGGCCCTGAAGGACCATGCGCACATGCTGCTGGCGTTCATCTAAGGATCTCGAGAAAATGAGGATGTCATCTAAATAAATAAACACAAATCTATTTAGCATGTCCCTAAATAGGTCATTCATGAGACTCTGGAAGACTGCGGGGGCGTTCGTTAAACCAAAAGGCATAACCACATACTCGAAATGACCGAGAGGGGTGTTGAAGGCTGTCTTCCATTCATCCCCCTCTCGAATCCTGACGAGGTGATACGCATTACGCAGGTCCAGTTTGGAGAACACCTGAGCGTGGCAAAGGGGTTAAAAAGATGGATCAATCAACGGGATGGGTGACTTATCCTTAACCGTGATATCATTCAGACCCCGAAAATCTATGCAGGGTCTGAGAGAAGAATCCTTCTTCTCCACGAAGAAGAATCCAGCACCAATGGGAGAAGAGGAGGGATGAATGAGGCCTGCGGCTAGAGACTCCGTAATGTAAGTCTCCATAGCCTCCTTCTCTAGTTTGGACAGATTGTAAAGGCGACTAGAAGGCAAGGGGGCGCCAGGAAGCAGGTTGATGGCGCAGTCATAAGGTCTATGGGGGGGTAATTCACGAGCCAGATCTTTACTGAAGACTGGGGCTAAATTGTGATAAACTGGAGGGACCTGAGAGAGGTCAGGAGGCGGCGGAGGATCTCTGGTGCCTAAGACTGACTCGGGGGTAGCTGAACGCAGACAAAAAGAATGGCAATGGGTGCTCCAACTGATAATCGATGACTGAGACCAATTGATATGAGGACTATGTATCTTAAACCAAGGAAGGCCCAGAATGAGGGGGGAGTGAGGAGAGGGGATAACAAAAAACCTAATTTGTTCAGAGTGGTTACCAGATAGCTGTAGGGTTAATGGGGCTGTGATGAAAGTGACGTTAGAGATCAGCCGACCATCTAACGCGTCAACCCTCTTAGGGCCAGGTAAAGGGGAGACTGGGATATTATGAGCTTTGACAAAGTCCCTGTCAATAAAGTTCTCATCTGCGCCTGAGTCTAGAAAAACTGGGGTGGTTACTGAACTCTGAGACCAACTGAGAGTGGCAGGGAAACTAGAGAGATCTGAGGAGCTGGGGGAAGAAGAGGTCTGACTCACCGCTACGCTCCTCATTAGAGGTGAGTCCGGTCTTTTGGCTGATTGGGGCATTTGGAAAGAGTGTGATTTCCTTCTCCACAGTACAGGCAGAGGTGTTCATCCAGGCGTCTCTGTCTCTCCCTTCGACTTAACCTAGTCTTTCCCAGTTGCATAGGTTCATCCAGGACAGGTGAGGGCGCTGGAGCTGGAGCTGGAGGAGGAGGAGGCAGAGCAGGGACCAGAAGTGGTGATGACCCATCGGGACCAGGAGAGGGAGCCATCCGGCGAGCTCTCAACGTCTTCTCCCTGTTTCTCTCTCTCATGCGACCATCCAATTTTATGCATAAAGAATAGAGATCATGGAGGTTTTGGGGTTCATCCCTAGTGGCTAGTTCATCCTTTAAATCATCCGATAAACCATGGATAAAAATAGCTTTTAAGGCCTTCTCATCCCACCCACACTCATTAGCCAAAATCTGAAAATCAACCGAGTAATTGGCTGCAGATTGAGACCCTTGAGTTAAGGTCAGGAGCCGTTTAGCAGCCACCTGGCCCTGCACAGGGTGATCAAAAACTCGACCTAAATTAGCTGAAAAAGAATCAAAAGAAGAGAGGATATCAGATCCTCCCTCCCACAAGGCCGTAGCCCATTTTGCTGCTTTCCCTCTGAGTAAATTCACTGTATAAGCAATCTTGGCCTCATCGGAAGCATAACTCGAGGGTTGCATTTTAAAAACTAAATGACAACTAAACAAAAATCTACCACATGATCCAAAATCCCCAGAGAAGGGCTCGGGTGGCGAAACATAAGGCTCTTTAACAACATCTGAAGCATGAGAGAGAGAAACAGGGTTCAGAGGAGAGGAACTCACCGGAGTGGCTGCAGCTGAGAGTGAGGGATCGCTGAGCTGGTTGCTGATTAGCAGCACCTGGCGAGTGAGCTCCTTCAGGGATCCTGCAACTCCTCTCAACATGTTCTCATGTTGACCCAATAAAGTTCCTTGATTCTGTATTGCCTCCTTTAATTGCTCGATCTTGGCTGGTTCCATTTCCTTTTGGCGGGTGGATTTCTGTCAGGATATGACCCAGAGGTAACGAGGTAAAGTTGGACCCAAAAGCTCAAAAGATCAGGCAGTGTAAAAGTTGCAGTGATTTTCATTTGAGGCAGGGATAACACAACAAACAAACAACAGTCCCGTTGCTGCGGTGGTGGGAGCTCAAGGAGACCTGGAAGGAAAGCAGAGGAGAAAAAAGGTGAGCAAAAGGAAAAAATCATGAAACGACAGGCAGACCACAAAAACAGTAAGTATGCCCCTGTACGGGGACAGAGGCTTAGAGCCAGGAGCAAACGAAGCGAGTAGCAAACACTGGAAGAGCACAAACCAGGCGTCGTGTGTGCAATCCACCCGCGCTGCAGTCAACTGGAGAGTGGACTAAATAGGGTGCGGTGATTGGAGGCAACCGGGAACAGGTGTGGGAGACTGCAGCGTGCCTGAAGTCCCGCCTCCGCAGAAAGGTGAAGGAGAGGAGCAGTGAGGGAGGGGGAGAGAGACTGAGAGGAAACTGTGAATCCTCACAGTATCTATCTATACATGGTCACATAATGCTATATAAGAAATGAGACTGACAACTTCTCTCATGAAATGCGTTAATTAATTTTCCAGTGGAGGCTTGTTAATATAGCTACATTATCTCTCCTGCTGTGTTAGCTTACATTATGCATCAATGACACGATGCCTCTTTCAGCAAGCTGTATTTGGCCCATTAGCACTTTAATTAGCACTCCAGCACTTTGTGTATAACAATCATGGTCCCCCAACTCTTGGCCCATTATGTTTGGGCTGTATATAATTTAGGTTGTCTACAGTTATGTATGTTGCTTGTCTTGTAATATGCTGTGTGAGTTTTACTCCTGTTATTGATGTTTGTTTTTTTTATGTTGACACCTACTAATGGGACTGGGGACAGAAATTAGCCACGTGGCTATAATCCTATGTATTCACATGTAAATGTTCATTAATGCATGCTGTCCCATTTTTAAAAAATAAATAAATCTCAATCTGAAGAAGACAAAAGCGGATATGACTGCCCACCGGATGATGCTCTTCAAGGAACATGTCTAGGCGAGATAAGTTAACAGAAAAGTACGCTGATAAATACTGTGGCTGATGTGTCGTATGTCATCATGTTTCTGTTAAATGTTTACCTTCATGTCATAAGAGGCACTTTTGGTCTTTATTGAGAAATAATAACTGACTTGAGCAGCTACAGCTAGTTAGCAAACACTTTCAGAAAAAAATATACTTCGGGTGCTATGATGTAGTGCAAGAGAACAGAAACAAAACTTGACCTTTTACCTTAATCTGCCTGAATTAACGCAGACAAAGCCTGCGGCAGGCTGCAGGGGCTGAGAGATGGACAAGCTAAATAGCAAAAACTAGTGCTGCTGTCTGTGTTAGTTATTGTTTTCTAGGTGCATCGAGTTAGGTTTGTATTTGACTGGCTAAATCACCGAATCAGCAAATCCAGACTCACTTTCTTGTTGGCTCTTATGCTAAAGTCAGCTGCTAAAGTAAATAACAATGACCCATGTCAGATGTCTATAATGGTGAAAAGTTTGTGTCTTGTACTGATCTTGCCAGACTTGAAAATTCACAGCCTGGTCTCTTTGCCCTTTTCATGTTCACTACAGGCCCTCACAGAGTGGCTCTGACTGGCTGATGAGGCTGGGGACGGGGCAACCAGAGCCAGGGACAAGGCCCTAATTTCCTGGCGCAACACAGGGTGGCGCACCCCACGCAGTAGTAATTTCATTCGGCGCACCACTGTACGCAGCCAATTTGGCAATTTGGTAGACCGGCTGCGCCGAGATGGGTGTGACGGCGCACGGGGGGGGGGGGGGGGTTGATTCAGCTTGGCGCAGTGTCAATTTCGTGCCAAAAAAACGCGCGGAAGGTGCGTTGAAAGCTCGCCAGCTCCAACCTGGTCTATTCTCGGTGCAGGCGAGGCGCACCCGGTGCAGTGGTAATTCGGCTGACAGGCACACAGTGTGCACACGTCACCAAAACCTCACAGGCAGGTATCCACAGTGTCAGGCACATTTCAATGCAATAAACAATCTCATCAACCACTATTTAATGTAACCGTCTGAACCAGCACATACATTTGTATCTATATTAATTGTCCCGTCACATCTGATGTCAGATCAGAGACGTTTGTCATAATGGAAACTCAACCTGACGGCAGCTGGAAGAGTGATGCAAACTAACGAGTTCACATCTCTCAGCCAACCACAAACAGCCGATACAGAGTATCCGGCTTCTCTCATCTCATGAAATTCAAAAGAAAATAAAAAAGAGAGAGACGCTCGCTGAATAAATGTAAGTCACTCGGTGTCTGAAGGATTTACCTGTGATTGCCCATATTTCTCTGTTTTAATCTTTATTCTTAACGTGATCTAAAGATGGAGTACATTATTGCAAGGAGGATGAGGAGAAAATATATGGAGAGAGTATTTCACCAAAGGTTCTGCTATTTGGCAATGATAGACCAGGAATGTAGGTCACACAAGCATGACGAATAGATTAGCCTTCTGCTGTGTTTAAATGAAATTGTCACTTAATTTTGTACTCCTCTTTATGACACAGGAACAGATTACACCTGTCCCGCGAGGTGGTCCACACGGTGACAGCCCGGTGGCCCCTGCGCTCTCTCAGTTGCTGTAATAGTGACAGCGGCTCCTGATCTTCTTCGTGTGAAATTGTCACTGCGCCTCGCCCACGGTGCATTTAAAGGCGAGGAGAGGCATTCATTTGATTGGGGAAGACTCTGCTGTGTTAAACCCACTCACGCCTTCTCTCCTCCCTCTCTGCCACTTGCGCCAGTGGGAAGGGCGGAGGCGTGGGTGCACCTTGCTGCGCCGGACTGCACCGTGCATGAAACTTGCAAAATGCCCTGGACACACCCCATTGGTCCGGCACACCTGCCTTGCGCCTGTGCCTGGTCTACAAATTTAGAGCCCTCAGTGTTCTGAGGACATCACACTCCAGAGAAAACATGAAAAAACTGTAAAAACATGAAAAAACTGTAAAAACATTCATTCTGATTTCCTTATCATAAATGTTAGCTGGGGTGGATAGAGTACAAATGTAATATAAATTACAACACTGTCATTCATGATGCTAAAATTTTACTAAAAAGTTTACGGTCAAAATTTTAAAGACTGATTAGTCTCCAATGTTCAAGGCAGTTTTGTCCTTAAACAGTAAAGTAACTATCCCTCCTCTGAAACTGTCAGGTAGTCTGTTAAAATGTTTAAAATCCATAAAAACAAGAAAGTCCAGTGCTAAAATATCCCAAAATGTTGAATAAAACTCAAAGGGAAGCCTGTCTTTTTCAGGGGACTTACCTTTTTTAAAAACTCTTAAAACAACTACACTCCTGATCAACATCTTAAGACCAGTTGAAAAATTGCAAGAATTTGAATTTTGCATTGTTGGATCTTAACAAGGTTCTCCGTAGAGCTTCAAAATGCATGAAAAAAAACTGAAAACAACAATTTAACTGAAATAGGCTGTTCATCAGCTGATCCAAGGTTAAGACCAAAGATAAAAAAAACAAAACAAAACAAAACAAAACAAAAAAATAAATTCCCTTAAACTGAAATAAAAGTGTCAAAAAAGGACTCAGTAAAGAGCAGCTCCACTGTTCTTGTTAACCACCTCAAAAATTTGTTTCGGCATGCTTGATGCCAGTGTTTACAGGAGGCTCATGGGAACGTTGCTCCAAGTGGCTCCACAGAGGGCATCCTATGTCTGGAACTGATGTCTATTTTTGTAAACTTCCCTTGCCACCCATCCCTAAATGTTCTCAGTTGGACTTAGAGGAGGGGAACATGCAGGATGGTTCAAAAGAGTGAAGTTATTCCTCTGGAAGAAGTCCTTTGTCAGGCAGGCATTGTGAACTGCAGCTTTGTCCTGTTGAAAAACCCAGTCATCACTACACAGACGAGGGCCCTCAGTCATGCCACACAGACGAGGGGACAAGATGTTGCAGGGGGCATCCCTCATGCCCCCTGCAACATCTTCACATAGCCAGCTGCCGTTTGACGCCCCTGCACAACCTGAAGCTTCATTGTTCCATTGAAGGAAAACGCACCCCAGATCATGATGGCGCCCCCTCCACTGTGCCATGTAGAAAACATCTCAGGTGGGATTTTCTTGTCATCCCTGTAACATGGAAGCCATCAGGACTGTCAAGGTTCCATTTTTTCTTGTCAGAGAATAAAACTGTCTTCCACCTTTCAGTGTCCCATGTTTGGTGCTCCCTTGCAAAGTCAAACGTTAAAAGAGACTTGGACATTAAAGAGGTTTTTTGTCTTTTAAGCCCTTCCCCTCCATCTGATGGATATTGGACTGCAATCAGCACCAGTACCAACCTTAATTTGGGCCGGGGATAGTCCCGTGTCTTGACGGACAGCCAATCGGATCCTCTGGCTCAGGGCCGGTGAAATTTTTTTGGGTCTACCACTTGACTTTTTTGTTCCATAACCCTCAGGATCTTTGAAGAAGTTTAAAATGTTTGTCCTACTGCGTTCAACCTCAGCAGTGATGGAGTGTTGCAAAAGGCCTTGCTTATGCAGCTCAACAATCCGACCACATTTAAAGACAGACAGCTCTTTTGGCTTTGCCATCAGGAGGTCATGACAGCATGAATATCTGACAGAAAATGACATGGAATTCAAAAATTTTGTTCAGATTTGGGGTTTTAAAGGCTGTGGTCTTGAACTTTTGATCTGTAACAAAAGCATGTTTAAGTTTCATTGTTGTTTTCAATAAACTGCCTCCTCAAAATTTTTGGTCTCACACTTCCATGTCTTATTTTTGCATTTTTAAGTTCTACTTAAAACCTTCTTAAGATCCAACAGAGCAGAATGCAAATTCTTGCAATTTTTCAACTGGTCTTGAGATTTTGATCAGGAGTGTAATGTCGTCAATGTCAAATACAGTTGTACATTGTTGAAAATATGTTTTAGCTTGTACAAATGCTTTCTCTCGCCATTGTAAAATAAAAAAGGCTCCAATTATACAACTCTTTCCTTTTTCAATCAGTTATATTACCGCAAGATTTATTGTAAAATCAACATGGGGTAAGAAGTAACTCAGGAATTTTTACTTAGTACTTTAATATTTAAGTACCTTTCAACTGAGCTACTGTTTAGTTGCACTTCGGTCATTTTTAATGTGCTTCTGCTTGTACTTGAGGATACTTTCTCCCAAATAACAGCACTTCTACTTGAGTAGGATATTTAGGCTAGCCAGGATTGATGCTGACTGTGCATAGCCTATATAACTACAGTAGAGTAAAACACTGTCAGATTACTAGAATGCAAAGTGAGTTGCTGCTAAGGGACAATACACCCCATACACACAGGCACAGGCACAGGTGCCAGGCCTAACCCCCAACTTCCACATAACACTAAAGCGCCGCGCACTGCAGCGCTGCGCTGAGCCGCAGTCTTGCGCCGACCGACAAACCCCACTGGATGCGCCGCGCCGCGCATCCCCAAAGGGTGAGGGCAGATCCACAGATAGCCACAAGCTGTCATGTGAATATTGATGTCACACGATAACAAAACATGTCATAAACTGAGAAAAGAAATAAACAACACCTCACTTCTCTTGTCTAAGGTCGCTTTGCTGATCCAAACCACAAAGCTTCGTGATTTATTTCACTTCTATCTGCCTATATGCTTGTAGAAAGGATGTTTGGTGTCATATATAATGTTATATATTTCTGTACCGCCACAATTCACTTTTCTTCGTCAATGGAGTTGTGTTGCCTCTGGGACCCTCTGACCAACTGTTGACCTAATGCTCGTACCTCCGGTTGTGAAGTAATGACCACCTATTGAGGAAATTTATGTTTGAGAGTCCGTGCATTGTGCTTTCTTTTGAAAGTACCGGTTACTCCACACCTTTGACTTCCTTTCTGGTGCTTTCTGAACGATAGTGAATTTACGAGGTTTGGAAGCGGCTGTGCAGAAAATAGACCTGAAGCGAATCTCCAGTGCCGTGGGGCGGCCATTTGAATTGCACGTTATGTGGAATTTGTGGGTAACATTATGAGTGTGTGCGGGCACACACACACACACGCACACACACACACACGTGCCAGGCCTAACGTTATGAGATCTGCTTCTCTATTTTGAGTGCTCTTGCGCTGACCGTGGTGCTGACACAACAATACAAAATCACCACACAAATGCAGACTGCTCAGCGGCGGCATAAAAAAACACATGATGAACACATGTGCAGGCCTAACAGGTTTAATGATGGCATAACATGATATAGGCTAAGCAAAACTGGTATTTCAATACAATACAGCAGGTAATAAATCATGTCTATTGACTGCACAGCGGCAACATCATAGTTAACCAGTGTTCTTACCTTGTGCTGCAGTCATAACACTACATTTCACTAGGGGGTGCTGCAGCACCCTCCTCACTACTAGTTCCCGCAGCCCTGGATATTTCAGTTCTCTTTAAACCTCTTCAATTAGCGTAAAGTGATTGCATGCTGCATTCAAACATTTACAGTAAGATACTTTTCCACCATAAAGCAGCTTTCTTCTAGGGCAGGGGTGGGCGACTTTTAATACCAAAAGGGCCACATATTTTTTTTTTCCAGTGCCCGAGGGCCTCACTGTTACATATTGTCGGGCACTGTCAATGAGGAAAAAAATCTATAAATACACAAAATATAGCAAATATAAAGCTTCAAAAAGGATTATATCAACATTAAATGTTATATTTGAACTCAAATGCAATTAAAAATCCATGATTTAATGAGCATGACATAACTAAAACCAAGTTAAGCTTCTTTTTAATGTTCACCAGTTTTTAAATATCAAACATATTATCATCATTTCCAAATACAGTTTTTACTAATACTATATGTTATATTTTAATGCCTCATAAAAGATATCTGGAGATACAATCAAAGCAAAGTAGGTTCTTTTATAACTTGTAAAAAACAAAGCATGTACCAGCAATCTGAGGTTAGAAGAAATATTTCATCACCTATCCTAATTTGTGCATTATGTAGTACTGGTTAATCAAGATAAATCATATTTAGCGGTTGTTGTTATGTTTTTTCATATTTTCAATTTTTTTTTTTTTTTTTTTTTTTAAATGTTCGGTGGGCCACATTGACTCAGGTGAGGGGCCACATGTAGCCCCTGGGCCGGCAGTTGCCCACCCCGTTCTAGGGGCTGGACAAAATATGACTACTTTTATAAAACCAGGTAGTCTGCAGCTGTCAGCAGCTGAACACTTAATTCTCATATCTTGAAAGGTTCAGACCATTGCTTATTGATAAGAATAATTGGGAACAAAAGATAATTGCTGTAAAAAAGAAGATAGAGCTTTTAATATGACCCAAGGAGCTTTAAAGCTCTGTAGTAAGTGTCACAACACTGAAAAAACCTGAAAGGCTCAGTTATTTTCTTATGTAAAAGCTATATGGATATATATCTCATATCTAATCACACACCACCAGGAGGCTTTTCATTTATCATTATACAAACAGCGTTAAGACGTATGATTCATGTTGTTTTGTCTCTTATTCTGTGAGTAATGGAGAGTGTTGATCCCCAGCGCTCTCTCTCTCTCTCTCTCCTCTAAACATTATTTAATGCTTGAAGAGGCAAAATCTACTAAAACTCCTCATTTTATGAAAATAGGGGTAGCAATTTTTTAAATAATCATCTCTATATATTAACCTCTGACTCTGTTCTGGCCCGACATAATGGGAAACATTTGGCTCAAGGCCGGACTTAATTGCCGACCCCTGTTCTACAGAGTGATGCAGAGATGATGTATTTTTGTAGGCCAATATGGAAGTTTGCATTGTGCTGGTTCCCTCGACTGCAGGCCCATTAAAGCCAATGGGACTTTTCACCCTGCTTTTGATTATTGCTGATTAAAAGCTCTAATGAACAAAAACTTGTTAAACTTACATATTCTGCTCCTTGTTATAATACCGTTAAAAAAACTTACTTTTAACTGTGATTTAAGCTTAAGCTCAACTGGTGAGAGTAATAAGCTATGAGTAAGCTAACATAGAAGCAACTACAATATTTCCAGTGTACAACATCTTTTTTTAACCACTTGATTGAGAGTTTTCTCATAATCAAGTAACCTGATCAAGCTGGTGCTTATGGCTGTGGTAATAGTGTGAAAATAACTGATTTTTAAAAAACAATAAAAAAATACTTGCTGTCAAGTCCCCAGCCATTTTTGTAGTCTCTGTTAGCAGTTAGTTAGCAACCGTCACTTTAAACACACAGCAACGGTTCAAGATCCAAAATCAGGCAACATCAGATGCATTGTATTATTTCTTTTATTTTTACTTACACCACAAACCTTATTTAATGAAACTGATGTTCTAAATCCCATTTACTCTGAGGGGGGTTGAGAACCAGGAAGTGCAAATGCAAACTCACTTCTGTGTCTGTCTTCTGACTCAGTTCTGCACCACTCTATTTGTTATTTGTTAACCTCCCTAACTCCCTAGGATGACCGGCGCTCCCTGGTGGTAACGCTCACTTTGTTTACTTGCATCTTTATAACCCTTTAGTGAATCTTTATGGAGACAAAGGTGTTTTGGAGCTCACGCTTTTGTTTGTAATTGTAAAGTCTCAGGTAAAACATATCCCTTGCAGTTTTTTTTTAATTTGGCCATTGAGTGCAGAGTTTATTCAGGAATTTTGTATTTGTGGATCCACAGTTAAAAAAAAATACGTATTTGGTGATTTTTTTTATCCAATTTTACATTAAAAAATTGCAGTTATATTCTAAGACCTCTATTTAGACCCTTAGGGAAAATGACAACTTCCTGTCAGTCTAATGACCAATTAAATACCCCCAGTGTCTTATTTTCTTGACAATAGTGTCCAATCAGAAGCAAAACCAAAGGTCAACAAGAGACATGGTAGGTATCTGTCAGTTCCAATAAAATCAAAAAGGAGGAGTGAGCAATATTATGTGGCTCTTTTTATCATTTAAGACAAAAAATGTTCCCAAAACTGGCACAAACGACAAAAGAAAAAGAAAAAAAAAATGGAGAAAAAAAGTCTAAATATGTAAAAAAATGTTTGCTACATACTTACATTGTATTCCTCTTATTTTCAGTGCTTGACAGAATTATATTGAGATGTGAAACGGCTTGTTCATCATTGATCACTGTAGCTGTGTTTCCACCAAGCAGTTCAGTTTGGCATGGTATGGCGTGCAATTAAAGGTGTTTCTACTGTTGAATAAGGAGAAAGGGACCCAAATAACCAACCTATCCCATCCCACTTACTGGCATCCACCTCTGAAGGGTGGAGCTGAAAGCTCTGCGGTCTGTTGATGGTCACAAATATCGTCAATTCTCATGCGAAAATGAAAACGGAAATGAGTTTTGTATAAAGTTCTGTGGGAATACAAATTTTGTTTGGAATTTTTGTTTTGTCTGTATGGTCATACTTTTTAATTGATTAAATGAATTCATTCAAAGTAATTAATATTTAAGTTACATACCGATCTGATATCATCACAGCCTAAACATTCTGATAGTTTTGCTCCTGCAATGATCTGTACAAATTAATCTTAGTTACCTATTTAATTTCTTACATCCATTTTGAAAATATAATTTTTCTCAGATACAAAAACCATATATGATGGAGGTAATTAAACAACTGCGTAATTACCCTAAAGCATATGGGTTTAATATACTCACCACTTAATAAAGGCACTGAAATAATTTTCCCAGAGCTGAAATCATGTTTTGGGCAGCACTATAGTGCAGCCCAAAATGTGACTAGTGACTCAAATTACCCTTAGGTCTGAGTGTGAGAGTGAATGTTTATCCATCTTTCTACGTGGTCCTGTGATCGGCATGAGACTGAGCCAAGGTGTACCCTGCCTCTTGCCCAATGTTAGCCTGGAGCCTCCATCCTGAAAGGGATAAACTGTACAGATACTGGATGGATGGATGAAATTATATTTTCTGAGTAAACAGTCTGTATACTGTCAAATAAGCACAAAACAAGCTCATAAAGTTGCCAGATAATAACATGAGGTCTCTTATCTGACCTCATTGGTTCACCTTGTTCCTGTCTCCCCTGACATGAAATCAACTTCTCCATTTTTTCCTCATGAGTTGTGCTCCTCCCCTCTCCTCCTGGCCTGTCATTAGCAGTGATGCCGGGAACGCACTATTTAGCAATGCGTTACTCTAATATGACCACTTCTTTTCAGTAAAGAGTAATCGAACTCGTTACTATTTACAAACCAGTAATCAGATTAAAGTTACTAAAGCTACATTACTATTTTTGTCATTTTACTGAGTAAAACGATATATTTACTTTCTTCGTGCGTCTCGGGAGTGAGTTTTCAGCATGAGAACAACGCACAAGTAATACATATGAGTTATCCGGCTGCGACACAAATGTAATCAACAATGGAGGGAGGAGAGAGATGGGTGTTTTCTACCAGGAAATACAGACACTATTTTGAGTTTGTGTCGGCTAAAGATGACATATTAAGGTTTGTTGTACTTCGAGGAATTTTTTGGAAAGCTTTATTTAAACTCAGTGGGTAAAACAACACCAAGGTCTGACATCTGTTTTCAGACAACTTTTGATCCCTTTGTAAATAGGTGGTGGGGGTGGTTCTTAACTGGGGGTGAAGTTTTACCTGTATATGGTGCCCTGAGGTATTTGCTCTCATGAACAGAAGCTAAATATATATATTTTTGTGTCATGTGATTCTGTGAGTGCTGTATTTAAGGTTGGTGAACTGTCTTGTCTTCGGAGGACACCTCTCCAGGGCTCCTCTCCATGCTGCATGTTTCTGAGATAAAGGAATCGTGATCCATAACACTGTGTCTCTTGTTCTCTTCTTTGTCTTTTTGGTCAATTTTCCATATTTAGGAGGGAATAAAATTCACAGTACACTCTGTGCTGGCAACAAAGTGTTATCTAGCTTCAAAAACACTACGTCAATTTTGAAGAAACATTTGGAGTCGCAGCGCAGCACAGTCAAACTTACAGAGAAAGCCCCCTAGGTGGTGCAAGGCAGAGAGCTGCGACTGATGCAGGAGGACCCCCACCACCCAAACAACTAAAGCTGGACTTCAGTGCAAAACCAGCAAGTGTGGGAGAGTTGAAGAAGTTGGTCGGGCAGTATGTTGTAACGGAAATGCTGCCCTTACACACAGTTGACTTGCAGTATATATTATATATATATTATTATATATTGATTGTAATTGATAAAATAACTTGTAATCTTACTTAGTTACTTTTAAAATCAAGTAATCAGTAAAGTAACTAAGTTACTTTTTAAAGGAGTAATCAGTAATCAAGTTACTTTTTCAAGGTAACTGTGGCAACACTGGTCATTAGTGATTGGATAATTGACAGTTACAGATCCCTCTGGTGATTGTTAACTTAGAACGTGTTTGTTTTCTGATTAAATTACTGAAATCTCCTGCATGTCCCAGCTCACCTATCCCCACCTTCTGCTCATGACTTGACAGCAAGGCGAATACTGTCTGTCGTCATGCAGAAATACACTGTCTGCTACAACTGCGTACACGCCCACATTTGCTCGTGCCAGTTACTCTTCTCTAAAAGTGTTTCAGACTGTGACAGAGAGCTCTGCTGCTGCTCTCTCTCTGTGATGAGAGACACGTTGAGCTTGTTTAAATGCCACTGTGCTGCTTGATCAATACAATAACTAAGCTACTGAAAAGCTATTTAACTAGAAAGACAATGCTACTGGAAAATATAATTTAGCTACTAGTAATGCTATTTGTAGTGACGCTACTACTTTGGAGAAAAGCAAAGCAGCAATGTTTGCAAGCCGCCAGATTTGCCAGAGACCGAGACAGAAATGACAATGACATCCTCATCAAAAACATGTTTAATTAAATTTTTATTAATTAACAGTCTTTGTGTTTTCATAATACGACTGAGACCACAGTGACAGATGGGTGATTGTAGTATCCAAATGTTAATTTCTCAGTAAAATTAATTACTATGGAACAAGCAGTGGGTTTGTCGTGCAGAAAGCCATTGATATGGCCTGCATTGCAGCCGTATACCCACTACAAACAATCATAGCCAGGTTTGTGCTTTGTAACCTCACTTTCTTGTATGTGGCTGAAACAAAAATACCAAGAAAATACTGAATAGAAGCAATTGTGTGGTCACAGTTCAGATAAGTAGCAGCATGAAAAGGAAACAAACCCTTAATTGGTTTTCTGTGCAGACAATGAGTCATTCTCTATATATATCTATATATCTATACTTTCACTCAAGTCATGGAGTTGAGTGCTTTGTCCATCACTGGTTCTTAATAAATGCTCCTTCACTCTGATGTTCCTCATCACACATTACCTAAATGAAAGGCAAACTTCAGAATGATCACACCTTGGACTTCTTTATCGTCTCTCTTGACTGCCTCTGGGACAGTATGAAGTCTTTGATTTGCAAGGTATGCAGAACTAAGTGGAGGGAACTGATGAGGGATTGTTAAGAATAAAGACAAATAATGTTGGTTCATTAACGTAGCTGTTAACAATTCAAACTGGAATTGATTTTTAAATGCAATCCCAAGTAAAATCGGGGGCTTTTTATTATATAAATTGTTAACAAAGACACAAATAATGTATTACTTGACTTACAAAACTAACATGTCATGTTACTCTACATCAAAAAAGGAAATCTAGAAAAATCTGAAGGGATAGTTCAGGATTCTCAAACTAGGGTTGTATTGAGGTACATGGCACTAGCCTGAACATAAGCCACAGCCAGGAAGATCAGCTCTGGGCCTGTACAGAAAGAGCTGGCACAGAAGTTAGAGCTATATATTGCTGTAGAAGAGGCTGACTACTCTGCATAATTAAAGAGTTTTAAGGGAAAACATGCAACCAAAACAGTGTGGAGAGCTTTCATGCTACACTCCCGATCAAAATCTTAAGACATGTTAAAAAAATGCAAGATTTTGCATTCTGCATTGTTGGACCTTAGGAAGGTTTTGAGTGCTTTAAAATGCAAGACGAAGAAATGGGAGCATGAGACTAAAAATTCAAAGTAAGCAATTAATTGAAAACAACAACTGAACTGAAGTAGGCTGTTTATCATCTTATCAAAAGTTAAAAACCATAACTCAAAAAAAAGGTCAAAAACAAAAAATCCGTAATGAGCAGCTCCACCGTTCTTGTTGATCACTAAAAATTTGTTTAGGCTGCTTGATGCGAGTGTTTCCAGGAAGCTAGTGGAACATTGCTCCAAGTGGTGAAGATGGCTTCATGAAGGGCATCCACTGCCTGGAACCGATGTCCATTTTGTAAACTTCCCTCGACATCCATCACCAAACGTACTCAAATACATTTTGGATCAGAGGAACACACAGGATAGGCAAAAAGAGTGACGCCAATCTCCTGAAGAAGTCGTTTGTCAGGCGAGAATTGTAAGCTGCAGCATTGTCCTGTTGAAAAACCCAGTCATTACCACACAGACGAGGGCCCTCAGTCATAGATGCAGAGAGGCTGCCTGGTGTTTTATGAGGGTACCTGCGCAGAGATGAAACTCAGCTTTACAGATTGGACAGACACTTGAAGTCTCAGCAGCTTCAAGAAAAATCACAATATTTAGTACTGCACTGTCAAACCTTAGAAGACATTTTATTTCTACTAGGGCTGAGTCAGAGAGCTCATTGTCCCTCTCGAGAGCAGAGTTTAGGATCCAGACAGGCAAAATCAGAGCAAATGTTTGCTTTAACAGAAAATCCCCTATGATCACTGTCTGTTTCACCGCTACAGTGATGTTCACTTTGACCTTGAAGCCAGTATCAGCTGATGCCAGTTGCTCTCTTGGCATCTTTTTCTTTATTTCTGATTTTCAGGAAGGGAAGTCTTCAAAGTCTGCTCACATTCTTCCCCCTCTCACAGCTTCCCATTAGCCCATTTCACAAACTCATCAGCTGCTCCTTCAAAGTCTCTTGCAGACTTCCTAAGGCTGTCCTCTGCCCCCTCAACCGAACAATGACCTGTGATATCTCTATTCCTCTTGTCTGCAACTACTTTGAATTAGGAGTGGTATGCTCAAAAATTGGATGGTAGATTTGAGCAGTGAGCACTGTTTTGTACTTCAAAAGGCCCTCCATGAATCCCTTTGCCTTGGCCCTCATGTTTGGTTTTAGTGTACTGTCCTCTACAATGGTGTCTAATGTCATGAGCACAATAAACAAATAAGACATCTCTAAACTTCTCGAACACTTGACTCAGAGCTGATCCTTAGCCCACCATCTAGTTTGTCCAATGGGACACAGTCATCAGTGATGCTTGTTCTGACTTGACTCTTCCCACTTGTACATACACTTGTATGACTCTATTATTCAATAGATCTCCATAAGCCCATACATGAATCTGAGTGGGTTGTTGCTCAGAGAGAATTGTTGAGAACCCCTGATGCTGCCTCCTCATATTAGCAGCACCATCTGTTGAATTGCCAATAAATGTGACAATGTCTATATGAGCACCATTAGAGCTCTTTACAAAAGCTCAGCAAATTGCTTCCCTGTTGACTTACATTCCACCATGGAAATCAGTCTTTTTATGTACAACATCTGTGATGCATCTTAACCAGAATCAGAAACACTTTATGAATCCCCAAGGGGAAATTGGGATGTCTCAGTTGCTCTAAATAAAGTATAGCAGCAGGAATATCAGGTAAAGACATGAAGGGTGCATTCACACTAGGGGCCCTGTCCCGGATCCGAGTGCTTTCAAGCCCAAAGTCTGGTTCATTTTGGTGGTGTGCATGCAAACAAACTGCGCCCGGGCACCGGGCCCAGGCCCACTTGGGGAGGTGGTCTCCGGTGCGATTGAAGAGGACTCGGGCATGGTTCAGTTGAGATGTGAATGCAAGCGCGCCAGGATACGGGACAGAAAGCTGGCGCTGTTGCGTGACGTCACGGTTGTCCCTTCTCTCTTTAAACATGATGCCCAAAGGTTCACTTTGGACCAGTGAAAAAATAAAATTCTTACTTGAAATTTGGGGAAATGAGGACATTCAAAAACATTTGGATTACACACATAAAAAAATAGGAAATTTTTGGCATCATATCTCAAAAACGACTGTCACATGGGTATACCAGGCCCACCGATCAACGCCGTGATAAGATAAAGAAGCTCCGGCAGCAGTGTCACAAAGCGCAGGACTCGCTATGCAAGTCTGACAGCTCGACTGATGAAAAGGAAAATTTTCCTTGGTATGATGCAGTTGATAATATCATCGGCCACAAACCAACAAGCCAGGCTAATGTACTGGAGTTGGAACCCCTTTTCCCACTGACACCGTTAACATCTCCTCTGCCATCTGATCCGGTGAGCTCAGCAGGCAACTGGTAGCCTCTACTCCGTAGCAGGTTTGGTTACCAGTTACGTGCGTATCCCCCCTGCTGTTTCAAACAGAGTAAATACGCAAGTTCGCTCAGGCACGGTTCGATGTTGGAAGTGTGAATGCAAGCCAGCTTAAGGTAGGGGTGGTGCGGTTCGAAACAAGTGGGTCTAATGTGAAAGCCCCCTAAAATAGATAAGGGCATAAAAGAATTTGAATAAGCACGCTACAGCATGCAGAACTTTAAGATTGATCAACTTCCTTAAAGGAACAGTCCAACATTTTTGTTGTTTTCGTGTCTTACCTCACTCCCGAGTCCATGACAAGCAGATATACAATTCTTTTAACTGCGCATCCAGTAACAAGGAAGAGATGGCCAAAGCTATCCCAGCTCGCCTAGCTTAGCTCAAGCACTGGGAGTTTATGGGTAGCACGTTAACCTGCCTCTGCCTACAGTCATCAGATAAACTCTTCAGCAACTCTAAACAGTCCTGTGTGCTTGTTGTGACTCGCTTTTTACCCCTTTATGTTACGTTAGCTTATACAATGCCTGGCCAAAAACAGTCACCACCTGGATTTAACTAAGCAAATAGGTACGAGCCTCCTGTTGGATAATTACTGCATGGCAGATTATCTTTCAGCTGGCAACAAGTTATTTAACCCCTGCTGATGCAATGAGTAGCTTCTCATTTCTTTAACAACCATGTGGAAAGACACATCCTGTGGTCGTGGAAAAGATGTTGGTCTGTTTAAGAAGGGTCAAATCATTGGCATGCATCAAACACAGACAACATCTAAGGAGATTGCAGAAACTACTAAAATTTGGTTAAGAACTGTCCAATGCATTATTAAAAACTGGAAGGATAGTGGGGAACCATCTTCTACGAAGAAGAGATGTGGTCTGAAAAAAATCCTGAATGACTGTGATCGGCCATCACTTAAACGTTTGGCTAAATCAAATAAAAGAAAAACAACAGTAGAACTCCGGGGTATGTTTAATAAGATAAGATAAGATAAGATATTCCTTTATTAGTCCCACAGGGGGAAATTCCAAAATAATAATTCCAAATAATAGTGAATGCAAGAGCATTTCCACACGCACAATGCGAAGGGAACTCAAGGGATTGGGACTGAACAGCTGTGTAGCCTTAAGAAAACCACTAATCAATAAGGCTAACCGGAAGAAAAGGCTTCAGTTTATTAGGGTGTGGGGGTCCCCCCTTCTCTACCTATTTTTGTGGAGTTTTTGGACCGTTTTTTGCCTCTGTAGATGCATTTTTTTGATCCTCTGTCTTTCTGCCTCACTGGAAGTGGGCGTGGTTTCCCCCTGCACTGATCCTCTGCAGCTCCACACCTGCCTGCAATCACCTCATCACCTGCACCTACAAAGCTGGCTCTCTGACTCCTCTCCAGCGCCAGTTGATTTCCGCATCTACAGTGGTTTGTTGGCCATCACTTCTTTCTAGCATTTTTGCTCTGTGTGCTAACTTTGATTTCCCATCGGGAGCTTTTGCCTTCATGTAACTCTGTATGTTTTTTGTGGATTGTTGCCGTAATACTTACCTTGTGCCTCTGCTCCTTCTCCCTGTAGTGCAGTGGTTCCCAACCTTTTTTGGTCGGCGACCCCATTTTGGCATCACAAATTTCTGGGGACCCCAGAGACATTTTTTTTCTAGAATTAGTTTTTCATCATGTTTGCTATACTGTACAAACCATGAAGGTTTGTTAAGGTGTTTTTTCCTACTGACTGCAAGTTTGTGTGTTAAGTTGAAGAGAGGGAACTGAAACACCAGTAATTGTAAAGTCACATGATCCTGGATTCCCCCCTCACCCCTCACCTGGGGCCTCATGTACAAAGACTGGCGTGGATGTCATACTAAAACATGGCGTACGATCAAATCCAGAAAACGCCGTACGCACAAAAAAATTCAGATGTACGAATCTGTGTGCACAAATGAATCCAGGCACATTTCCTTTGGACATCCCAATCAACGTGGAATTGGGCACACATGTTGGAGTACCCGACCCCTCCCTGTCCATGCCCCCATATACGTACGCAAATCATATTTAACTGAGCCCTGCACCCGAGATTGCCCTCTCTGGACAATCAGAAAATTATAAAAGAATGAGTAAGATGGTTAAAAAAAAGAATCTCATGGGAAGGGCATTACTCACTGAAGTGGAGGCGTGCAAAAACGTGCCCTTGGCACGCTGTCCTCCAACATAAGCAACAAACACAAGAAGAGTGAGTGGAAGAGTGTGTGAGGCTGTCAGTGCCATGGAGTCAGAGGGCACTTAAGAAGATATTAAAAAGGTGGTCAGACATCAAGGTGGATGTGAAGCAGAGGCCCATGTGGCCAGAACAGGCAGGGTGACAGGAGAAGGGCCCACCCCGTTTGAAGAGACACTGCTCTCAGGGGTCATAGCAGCACATGTGGGTGACTCCCCAAAGTAAATACCAATGTATTTATGTAGCTCACAACAAATGTGTTCATACACAGCCATATAAGATAGAGCAGGGGTCGGCAGTGGCCCCCAGGCATTTTATTTCTTATGAACCTAAAGGCGGCCGCTCTTCCCCGGTGAGAGATCGCTGCATTAGAGAAATAAGATGTCACAGAGCCATAACGCATGGGGTGAGCCATAGAGCAGGTGAAAAAAAAGACAAAAACTTTGTTTAATCGTCTGTTCTGATGTTTGCTGGTTTATATGAGAGCAGGTCAGACAGGAGCAGACTGTTCACTGACTCACGCTGTCTCATAGAAATATAACGTAGTGCTGAAATGTGCACGGGTGGCCAGCAGTGGCTCATCAGTGATCTGTTAATTATAAAAGCTCAGGAACACATCTGTATGAACGTTGGCTGTGAATTATTTGTCTAATTTTTATGGAGGGCCGTTAAAAGCTGCTTTCAGCATGAATATCCCAATAAATGAATAAAAACACTTGACTTTCCTTGTCCTGAATACTGTTATTTTCGCCTGATAAATCCCATTAAAGATGTTGGTGCAGTGTTAAACAAAACTTAACAAATATTATAATACAAATAGCGTAAGAAGTATGATTCTTTTTTTTGTCTTTTATTCTGTGCATTATAGGATTTCCAGTCAATCGCCCCAGTGGTCTCTCTATTTCTCTCGTCACTCCCCCGTTTATGCATTAATAACGATTATCATCTCTATATATTAACCTCTGATTATGTTCTGGCCTGACAAAAAGTGACTCTGAAAAATTTGGCCCGAGGCCAAACTCAATTGCCGACCCCTTGGATAGAGGTTCGTGCATAAATGCTGTATGTATGGTATTATTTGGGTTGAAATCCTCTGAATTTAAATTTAAACATGCCAGCATATCAAAGAGGATATCACAGTAAACTTGACTTTCAGTTTTCATTTGTTAATTTATACACTGCTGACACGGATCAAACACTGTTGTTACAAATCAGCGCAGAAGTGTGCCGGGGAAAAGGTTAGGCTAATTATACATTTCACACTTTCACGCACGGGGTTATTAAGATGACTACACTACACACAGAAACAATCAGGGGCTTGTTAAAAAGATCTTAAGCTGTAGTTTAATCAGCAAAAACAGCGAGTCACTAACTTTAACCACTGATTAGTAATAATGCTGTGAAGACGGGATAGAATTGGGGGCGCACATGCTCAATGCGCATAACAGGATTATTTTTAAGACAATTACATGAATAAATTCACTGACCAAGAAGCCACCCATCATGCACAGTGCCAGCGTGTAATTTGTTCCCACCCACGCTGTTACTCAGAATGTAGAAATCGTGCCACAATGTTGGTTAACTGCTTTTGCGCATCATATATGATCTTCACATTGATCGAAGGAAAGTGTTTCCTGTTGACATGCAAATTCATCATGTGATGGCGCTTTTATAGCAATGTGTGTGCAGTAGATAGCTCTGATCACATTAGGAAAATCGTCTGTCACGGCATATTGTGCTTGAATGTTGAATGCGGCCGAGGCTCTGCGTACAGTTCCAGGAGGATTGCCCTCGGGAACCTAAAGAGGCTGATGATCCAGTCGTCATCATTTGTCAGTAAATCCTCTCTATCCCAGAACACATGCTCTCTTCGTATTGCAACATTTACAATGTCATCTCACACTGCTAAAGCAGCCGTTGTGTTCAGCGGTATTTTTTGCACCACTTTTACTCATGCTTTTACTCATGTAACTGCAGACATGTGGGTGTGTTGATTGTTCATAAGTATTAATTGTTCTTGTGTCTCTGAGGACTAATTGTTTTCCCATTTATTTAGCCTATTTAACAGTTTCCCAGCATCACCTCTAAGTGTCGCCATAGGATCAACAGCTGTAGAAACGTGCGTATGCCAGCCATGAAGTTGCCGTGAGGCACAGCACATTTCCACGGTCATTTCACTCTTGATACATCTGAACTTTGCCGTGAAAAAGAGTGTATGCCACGTTGTTGTGCGTACACACCCTTTGTATATGAGGTCCCTGGTCTACTTGTGCAATAAAAGCTCTTTTTAGACCTATACTCTGCCAGTTATCAGCTTTTGGGTCCAACATTAAAACTCAGGGCTCATACTGTCACATAGGGTGCATAAAGACTGGACTCTGGAGGACTGGAAGAAGGTCATGTGGTTTGATGAGTCCAGATTTATCCTGTTCCAGAGTGATGGGAGCATCAGGGTAAGAAGAGAGGCAGGTAAAGTGATGCACCCATCATGCCTAGTGCCTACTGTACAAGCCTGTGGGGGCAGTGCTATGATCTGGGACAAATCTTGTGACATTGCAGGAGCTTACTGAAACAATGCCACAGCAAATGTGTGCTGTAATCAAAGGTAAAGGCGGTCCAATAAAATGTTAGAGTGTGTGACCATTTTTGTTGTGGTGGCTTGTTTTTTGGCCAGGCAGTGTATTATCTTCATATTATCTTCTTTTTCTCCTAAACAGAGGCTTTGTTTTGTTGACCTACTTCCCTGGTGGTTTTCACGTGATATGACGTTCGCAATTGAATTGATTCTTTTGAACAACACTTTTAAGTGACCAATGAGAACTGATTCGCAGTTGTGAGTGAGCTGTTCATTTCTTAAGTTTGCAGGCAATTTGCATTTAATACTGGCTCATGAAGGAATGGCTCACTCAGAACTGCGAATCCATTCTCATCGTTTACTTAAAAGAGTTGTTCAAAAGACTCGACTCGTTCACAAACTTCACATCTCTTGTGAAAAACGAAGCAACGCCTGCGAGCTAGTTCAGGCAGACAACTCAAGCTGCTCAGCTATGAATATGTCACATGTCTCACTCCTCTCAAACATCCTCATATGTCACAGGTCTGACTCCTCTCAACCATCCTCCAATCACACTCTTCACCTCTCAATTTGGCGGTATATTTAAATTGGGAGTTTTCCCATCTCTCCCTCTGCCCTGCAACGACTCTGCTGCCCTACACTGACTTGCTGCGTGTTCTTTCACCCCCACCGCCACCCCAGCATCCACCTGCAGGCTCCGGGGGTGTTCTGTATGTTTTGCTCATCACTCCTTCATGCCTTCATGTAAACCTTTCTGCAGGGAGTGATGAAACCGGAGCCTGGGCGCCAAACCTATAACATGTATTTGCAGCTACAATAAAACATTTTAAACGTGAGTTGACTGACTGAACTACCGTGGAAGTACATCAACAAAACAAAGCCTCTGTTTATGAGTAGAAGAAGATAATATGAAGATAATAAAAGATAACGTAACATACAGGGGTAAAAAACGAGTCACAACAAGCACGCAGGACCGTTTAGAGCTGCTGGACAGTTTATCTGATGACTGTAGGCAGAGGCAGGCCAGCGCTCTACCCATTGACTCCCTGTGTTTGAGCTAAGCTAGGCGAGCTGGGCTAGCTTTGGCCATCTCTTCCTTGTTACTGGACACACAGTCGAAAGAATGGTGTCTATCTGCTTGTCATGTAAAAGTGGGACTATGAACAAGGCCAAGGAATTTAAACAACATTAACAGTACTTACAATATATATATAATATGACAGCCCTGTTTGACAGTAGAGCACAGTCAAACTGAAAAGCAAAGTTTGGCAGTAAGGATATTGCACTAGATTTTACATTTGTGTAAAACAAAAATCAGAGGTATATGTCAGTATATTGGATGTATTTTGAGCACATTAGAACATAATGAACAGTCACAGAGTGAAAAACAGTGAAACACATATTAATCTAGTGTTAGTCTCCAGGACCTGTGATTAATTAATAATTCTTAAATGTTAATATGATGGAACGCTGGTCTTTGGAGCTGGTATCTTAGTTTGGTTTATTTGAACGGAAAACATACCAGCCTGCCTAACTCCCTCTGCAATGTTTGCCTTAATCAGTTGGCTGATGGCATTCGCAACTTTTTGAAGATTCTCTACTTTTGCACCAAGTCCATGCTTCTGCTGGCATTTTTATTATGCATGTGTTCACATGTTGATGAGGGCAAATGTCATATTTGCTAAAGAACAAGACAAGTACAAGGTCATGGCCATGATTCATCACAACCCCTGTAGCTAAGGCCACATTTACCACTGGGTTTAATTATGTCTAATTATGTCTTTTTTACTTGTTAGGCATGGAATGACATTTGTCTGCTTGACAAAAGGCTTTTTCACATCTGCCTTATGTGCATTCAGAAAGTAAGCATCCACGCCAGCCATGTGTATCTTACTATTTTCATTGCTGATTGTGTCTCCAGTCATTCAAGCCTCCTTTTATAAAAAGGCTTTCACAAACTGAGGGGGAAAATGTTAGACAGACCGCACAGTCCAGTGATTCATATATTTCACCATAATTTAACCACTTGGAACTACTTCCATCTTTTCTGCTGAAAAAATAGGTACAGGGTCTCCTATGTTTAGCTGTGGATGAAAAGAAAGAAACACATCTATAAACTGTTACTATAAACTAGAATGGTCCTCCTGTCTTATGTCCTTGCCTGCATTTTAGTTGTCTGCTGTGTTGCTTCTGTAAATAGTCCCTCACTGATCTTTGAGACTCATCTGCCCCTGCATATAATCACAAATAAAGCAATCTGCAGTATTCTTACAAATCAAACATGGAAACTTGTTTAGATCGAACCAATTTCCAAATATATCATAGCACAGTAGATTGTATAATGTAATTGTCTTCTATTTAGTCATTGTTACAGCTAGCAACGTTGCCCGTTTTATGTTGCTCCTTTGTAGCTTTATTATGGTGAAAACAGTAATAGCTACATTAGAAAAAAAAAACTTAATTCAGGCTATAAGGATTTCTTTTTTCTGGAAACATCTTTTTACAGTAAACATTTGTACATTTGTGTTTAGAGTGGGAGAAAATAGTTTGTGTAACTTTGAATTGAGTTTATATTGGTAGTAGAGCTTGCTGAGCTTTTAACTGTTCGGGAGCCTGGTCAAACTCTGAGGTCATCTAACCAAGTTTTGCTTGAAGTGCCCAGGTCAAAGTACAAACACTGGGGTGACAAAACCTTTTCAGTTGCTGCCCCCAGGCTCTGGAACAAGCTCCCTGTCAAAATACGTCTTATTTCTGACCTGGGACTCTTTAAATCTAGACTGAAAACGTATTTATTTAGGTTGGCTTTTAATACCCAGTAGCGTGGTGACACTTTTACTTTATTTTATTGTATTTTATTGTTTTTATTGCTTTTTATTGTTTTTATTTATGCCTTTTTAATTACTATCTATTGTAAAGCACTTTGGTTCACCGAAAGGGTTGTTGTAAAGGGCTGTATCAATAAAGAGCATTTACATTTACATTTAGAGCATGCATCAGATCCCTCCAGGGTTTGGGGGCACAACAAGCCCAAAAAAGCAACTGCACTTTTGAAATAAGCCCAAAAACCCAACCTGCAACTGCCAATATTTACAAGCATTTTTCAAAAAGAAAGCTGAAAGTTGCTTACAAGCAGACCTGGCAACTCTGGCATCTAGTTCTCCTGTGTGCCTGTTAAAGTGCAGCCCCTATCCTGTACCTGGCTGAGCAAGGCAGATTGGATACCAGCTGTTAGATATCGGTGCGTAATAACATGCCACATTTCACTGTTGCAGTGGGTTTTACAGTTCCCCAAGAGTGTTATAAGTCCCCTCCTCATTTTCAATTGTCTTTCAGTCAGGTCTGTTCTTCTAATAAAAAGGGCTCAACTACATTCTCTGGATCAAATTAATGGTGAATCCCACATGTCCTCTCTGGGAACATGGGCTGAGGGCTTCTGATTGGTTGTGGAGGCTCATCCTCCCTCTCACCAAGGGTCTGCTGCTGCTGAGGGACTGCTTAGTTCTGGCTTAAGCACAGGCCTCCTATTTGTACTGGATGTGTTTAAGTCTTTTATTATTGTTAAATAACACCACAAATTTTATTGCCAAAAAATAGACATCATTTACACTTTATTTATATGTTGCATTGTTTTATGTATCTGGTGTCTTAATATTTCACTTGTAGCTTACTTATATCATCTCCACCTGGCAGGTTTAAAGCAGGCTGTGAGCTAAATTGTACAAAAATATTGTGAGCTTTGGACAGTTAGCTGTGACAGCTTCTAAAGCTGTCTTTCTCTTAAGCATAGCTTTCTCCACACCACCTTTGCTCCTTTTATTATCCATCTTTGTATGGTAAGCTGTTGATGACGAACACCTTCAAAGTGAGACACACGCGGACCCTGCTGAAGTCAGCTGTCTACATGCCTGTAGTGAAGCAACGCTGCGGAGATTTATCACACTGATGCCACTTTCAGGCCTCTAACATGAGCCATTTTGGAGAAGGCAAGCTGCAGTCTATGATGAATGGCTGTTTACATCACTGCCTGCGTGTACACATCTATGACTTAACATCATCCACGTCAGGTGCAGCTTGAGGTAATATTAATGAAACTGTGCTCTGTCCCTTGCTGACCTACAAAGTGACTGCATGTTTGAAAACATTGGCGGCCTCTGATGCGATCACCGTGGATGCAGCAATATCCCCAGTTTTATAAGAAATGGACTCAATTTCTTCTTTCAAAGGAGAGCAAAGAATGTCACTAAAAGCTTTTCTTACGAGACATCATGTTTTTTTGTGTTTTGGACGATCAATTGGAGAAGCTGGGAAGCCAGGAATCACTGCTGGGAAACTGGGAGAGATGCAGAAATCCTCCGCGGATGATAATGGTTAGTCTATGGTAGCCCGGAGCTTTGGTTACTCAATGATACCTTGTGAAATATGCTCTCCTCAGAAGTTTGGTGGGGGAACTTGGTGGAGATTATTGTTGATGAGGTTCATGTCACATCTAAGTGGTAAATGATACATCTGTGTTGTATACTTTAATGTAAGTTGATAGTCTAAGGACTGAAACGTAGTTTATGCTAGCAGCTAACAACAGTCTTGTTGCTACGTCATACTGTGGCTTCATATGGATTGGTCTGTGATGAGTGTGACCAGCAGACCGATCATCAGTCACCAGCTGCAATTGTTTTTTAAGGTTCTGCCCTTTTTCTATGGGCTCTTCTCCAGATGGACTAGTGAAATATTTCTGTGGCGGACATATGGAACTGTCCGTCTGGCATGTCAGGTTATTAAAAGCCCAAACAATAAGGAATTTTACAGCAAATGTTATAATATTTTCAACCACGTTAAAGAAAAATTGCAGGAAGTTTGTGTGTGGAACAAACGCAACTGGCTATACAACAGTGGTTATTTAAATTAGAACTACGTTATTTTAAGTATATGCAATGAAGTCACACGTACTACAACATAAATAACAAAAGAGCATAGTTTCAGAAACAAAATTAATAACAAGAGTATCCATCTGAGGAGGATTTTCAAGTGCAGCACAGGACAGGTGGCTCAGCTGCAGCCTGCAGCACGAGATAAAGAGAGGGAGGGTGTGTGTGAGTATGCTCAGTATATTTTAAGCAGTAATATCAATACAATTTGGCCAAATACTTACCCATATTAATGTGATGGATGGGCCTGCAACTTGTCACAAGCTCTATGATGTTTGGCACAATTGAGGACTGTTTAAGCCTCAAATCTTTCTCAACAGCAACCAGTCTTTGCTGATGTTTCGTCTTTACTGCTGTCAGAGAAGAGAAACCAGCCTCACACAGATGCGTTGTGGCAAGGGCTGTCAGGATATGACCCAGAGAGTGTTTGTAGTGTTGGACCCAAAAGCTCAAATGACCAGGCAGGGTAGAAAGTTGAAGTGATTTTAATAAGAGGGGGTAAGCAACAAAAATACAACAGTCCAGTTTAGCGGTGGTGGGAGCTCAAGGAGACCTGGAAAAAGCAGAGGAGAACGAAGGTCAGAATTGTGAGGGAAAAATCACAAAATCACAAGCAGGCCTAGAACTCAATAGTTACGCCCCTGTACGGGGACAAAAGCTTAAAGCCAGAAGGCACAAAGAGTGAGTAAGAGCAGGATGAGCACAAACCAGGCTTAGCGTGTGCAATCCACCCGCGCTGCAGTCATCTGGAGAGGGGAATAAATAGGGAGCGGTGATTGGGGATGATCAGGAACAGGTGTGGAGGACTGCAGCACGCCTGGAGCCCCACCTCCACAGGAAGGTGAGTGAGAGGAGCAGTGAGGGAGGGGGAGAGAAACTGAGAGGAGCTGTGACTCCTCACAAGGGCATCAAAACTCTCAAGGCCTACTTTGTCAGGACGGTGTATGATGTCATTGGGCCCTAATTTCCTGGCGCAGCGCAGGGTGGAGCAGGGTGGCGGAGCCTGGCGCACCCCGCACAGTGGTAATTTCGTCCGGCGCACTGCCGTGCGCAGCCAATTTGGCAATTTGGTAGACTGGCTGCGCCGAGATGGGTGTGGCGGCGCACCAGGGGAAGGTGTCAACATATTCAGCTTGGTGCAGTGACAATTTTGTGCCAAAAACTGTGCGGAAGGTGCGCTGAAAGCTTGCCAGCCCCAACCTGGTCTGTTCTCGGTGCAGGCGTTGGTTGAGGTGTTCAATTATGAGACTATTCACATGCTCACCCAGGTCCACGTCAATTTCCCCCAGAACGTGTGAAGGATAGGAGTGTGTTCCCACTCACACAGCTCGCCCAAAACCGTTGCTTCTTTACAAGTTACACTGACTCCCTGCAGACTTAGACTCAGTTCAGTCAGAGCAGAAAATATGTCTGCCAGATAGGCAAGCCTCTTCAAAAAGTCTTCGTTATGCAGACTGGAGGCCAAATTAAACAGGTTGTCCTCTAAAAACTGTTGCAGTTTGTGTTGCAGTTCAAAAAGCTGTGTTAACACTTTGCCGCAGGACAACCAACGCATTTCAGTGTGCAGCAGCAATGCTCTGTGTTCACTGCCCATCTCATTGCATAACAGCCTGAAAAGTCTTGAATTTAGCAGGGGCGCCTTAATGAAGTTCACCAGTTTCACTGTATCATTCAGGACAGCAAGTAGATCAGCTGGAATGATTTTGGCTGCAAGGGACTCCCTGTGAACACTGCAGTGTAACCAGAGAATGGATGGACAAACTTTCTTGATGTGAGCAATAAATCCTGTGTGCTTCCCTGTCATTGCTTTTGCCCTGTCAGTGCAAATTCCCACACAGCGTGACCAGTCAATCCCGTTTGTCCTCATAAAGACATCAATTAACTGAAGATGTCCTCTCCTGTTGTTTGGATAGCGAGGGGCTGACAGAACAAAAATCTTCTTGCACCGTGCCTTCAAAAAGGTAATGAACATAAACTAGAAGATTAGCCATATTTGCCACATCTGTAGACTCGTCTACTTGCAGAGAGTAAAACTCACTTTTCTTCACACAGTTGACTAATGTAGCCAGGATGTCTTCAGCTACTGCATCGATGTGGCGCGAAACACACTGTTATTGGACGCCGGAATCATGCTTAACTTTTTTTGCTCCTCAAGCACATGTCTTCAGCCATTGTGTGAGGCAGTCCCTTTCTCTCTATTCTGTAACTGATGAGTTATGAAGCGCTTAATGCATCTTTTGTAGACCCAACACAAGAATGAAAGTGCAGTCGTTTTTGACTGTTTTGCAACTTCTCCCATTTTGATATAAAAAAAATATAAGGAGCTTTTGACTTACATTGGCATGCTTTAAGTGCAGGTGGCAACGTAGATATGAAGGGTTCATACAGCTGTCCGCTAGAACCTCGCTGCACACCACACACTGCAGCCTGCTGCAATCTGTATCGTTTCTGTATCTGTATCATTTATCCTTCTTTTTTTCCCTGTCTGGTGTTCACCTGTCATCTTTTTTGCCTCGTTGCCATCTCTGTCCCTCACTTTTGGTCTCCTCCGGCTCATCTTTGTCTGTCCCCTGCTCATTTTCTTGTCCCGGATCCGTTCCAGTTCTCTACATCTCTGTTGCCTCTGATTCCTCACCCTCTCTTTGTCCCTCCTTCATGACTAAAATTTATAGTTTTCTCACCCGACAGTTTCCCTGATTTCAGCCGGTTCATCATAGTTAGATGTTAGCTGCCACAAGCTAGGTGCCCACTGCCCATACAGAGCGTAGAAGAAGAAGAGGGCTGACCGGCGGGAGCTGAAGTGCATTTTGAGTAGCCTACATTATTCATTTATTAAAATGTTAGTTTTTTAATTGCCATTTTAATAATTAACTGTTTATTGTCATGTTTTTATAATGTGGAAATATCCCACTTTTAAAAAAAAAACCACTGCGAAAGTGTAATAATTACAGCAGAGCATCATTGCATTTTTCATCAGATATGGTGTTTAAATAAGCACACCCTTGGATGCACTTCTTTCAGAAACTCAACCATTTTGGATAGCACAATAAATTGCTAATGATTTTTTTCATCTTGACTGAAAAATTCTGAATTAGCCATTATAATTCTGACTTAAATCTCAGAAGTTTTTCTTTTCTTTTAGAATACTTTCTTTGATCCTTACACTTCTTACTTTATTGCAGTGGATCCCAAGCCTTTTTGGGATTGGGACACAGATTATAAATTTGCTCCCTCTCCCCAGGTCCCAAGCTTACAAAATTAGAAAAAAAAAAAGAATTATGACTTAAAAATCAGAATTCTGAGTTTGATTAAAACATTTTGAGTTTAATCTAATTTTTCTGAATTTAACCCTTTCATGCATAAATTATTAAATCACCAAGGAATACTCTTGAAAATGTTTTCTTTTTTTACTTACACATGCATCAACAGTATAAACAGTAATTTAGTGGAACTTAATAAAGATCCAAAAACACATGTCTTTGACAAACATTTATTAAGAGTAAATAAAAGAAAAGCAAAATCTGAAGTATAAGTATTGTTGCTGTTTAATCAAACTAGTCACATGTGAATTACATCAAATTTTAAAATAAAAAATACATAATTATGTGAAATCTGAATACAGGCATAATACCCAATTTGCCCTCCGTCGGGTATTTTGGATTTATGATGCAATATCTCAACATGGTAAAAATGTGAAAAGATAATATTTTTATGAAACTTAAGACAAGGGTTTGGGGATTTACCACTTGGTAGTTGGACATGGTGCTGCAACCAAAAGGATATCATTTTTTTTCCCCAAATATCTGTCTACTGTAGTGGACACATGCATGAAAAGGTTAATTAAAAAATTATTACTTTTACATCAGAATTCCGGTTTTAATTGAAGAACCTTAAGGTTATGATAAATAATAATGACTTTAAATGTCTGACTTTGATTCAGAATTTTCACTTTGCTGTCAGAGTTCTGGTTTAAATCAGAGGATTCTGACTTAAATTTAAAGGTTCTAACTTTGATCCAAACATTTTGACTTTAATCTACAAAATTTGAATTTAGTTGTAAGATTCCTTTTTCCCCGTCAGAATTCTGATTTTTTTCTAAGCCTTTTTACATTAGTCTTACAATTTACTCTCTAATACCAGAGTCAATATCAAAAGTCTGACTGAATCTTTAACGTATACGTGAGATAATTGTAAGGCTTTTAGTGGCACCATATACTGCCATGTACTGCTTATTGTCTATCCCTGGATAATTACCCCCAGGGACAAAGCTCGAGAGTTTCTTTATTGGCACTTATATTCACTATGGGCCTCCAGCAACCCCACTAAAAAAACCTGAAACAACACTTAAATGAAGTACATTGCATGTTTAAAGACGTCCTTTACATCTTTTTTGTAAATGAACCTGTTTTTTTTTTTTTTTAGGTCTCTGCTGTCAAATGCCATCTCTTGATCTTATATTAAGCGTATAGTTAATATGCACAATCAAACTTAGCAATGCAATGACTGTGGTTTTAATAATTTTATAACTGACATAATAAACATAAAGCTTCATTCTCACATGACTCAGCTGCTGTGATCAGTACAGTGGTAAAGAAAATTAAATGAAAGCTGAACAGACTTTGATTGGAGAAGGGAAAAAAATAATATTATAAATTGGGACCAAGATTTGTGCAAACAATAAGAATAAGTCATTGAATTTGGACTCTTTTTGTTTAAACACACTGCTCACAAACTATCCAAACTATCCTAGACTGATTGTAGGATATATAATAATTAGTCTGTATTTCAATGTGTTCCAGCAGCCACAGCTGGATTTATTTGCCTCTCAAAATGTTTTGACAAATGAGGGAGCATATTACTTCCATGTCAAAATGTTTCGACTGTTTGTTAGTGCTCCAATTGTCAGGAAATTAAACCCAAAGGAAACTAACAGAAACAAAGAGCTGGACCCAATTGCAGATTTGAAAAGAAAAAAGCTTTATTTAAAGCAAACTAGGGATCAAAGTCCAAAAAAATCAAGACTCAGACCAAAAACAGAAGCTCCAAACAGTTCAACAAAAAGCCAAGCCCAAAAACAGAAACTACCTTAAAAACTGTAGAGAAAACATGAGGGAGCACAGGAGACATGGTGAGGAGGAAGACGAATGACCCAACAAAGAGAACAGGGAAAGCAGAGACTAAATACACTGGGGAAACAATCAACCACAGGTGAAACAATGACACAGGTGGAGGGAATCATCATCAGGGAGGCACAGAAAGGAGGGCAGGAAAACACCACGAGGAACAAAGGGATTTCAAAATAAAACAGGAAACAAGAGCGACAAGGGAAACAGTCCACAAAACGAGTAACTTAACCAGGATCAAAAACAGGGGCAAGGCAGTAAAACAGGGAACACCAGGAGGTCTAAGAGGGGAACATAATACAAAATAACAGAACTGTCGAATCCCGACACCAATGTGAACATGGTCCAAACCAGAGCTAATTATGCAACAATGTCGCTCATAGCTCGTTAGTCCGGCCCAAAGAAACTGACCTTGATTTAAAGTATCCTAATGCTGTGTTCACATCAAATGCAAATTTCAGTTTGTCGCGCGGCAGAAATACATTGGAAGTGAAAATATCTAACTTCTGCAACAAATCCACCTGAAGCCATGGCGCAACAGCCAATCAGCATCGAGAGTGAATGGTGACATGGATAATATCCCCTTATGGTCTCAGCGGCAAAAATTTACCCCGATAAGTGTTACCAATTTAAGCAGAACACGTGTGAAATTTAGTCACGCAATGCAAATATTTTATTCACCTTTGGTGTCAACACAGCTTCTGCTTCAATACACAAGGGGCTTCCCAAAATTGGACTAAACAAGCTAAATAATTTCCAGGTGTGATAAGTCTCCATTCCTACAGGGACACTCTTGTTGCTGCTGCCGGTGTAATGGTGAGGGGGATCTTTTCTTGGCACAATTTCGGCACCTCTCAGTTCAGGTGACCATATTCTGAAATCTCAAAAAAGAGGACCCTTAGCAGCATGTGTTGTGTCATGGTGCATGAAGCAAGCATTCTTAACATCTTGACAGGTAGGTACATTGGAATAATGCCAGTGGTCCAGTGCAGCGCTTAATTACAAATATTAACTCTTTTACTAAATGGCTGCCTGGTCTTTTTTGCCTTTTTTGTCAATAAATGCCCTTTGAGTAAATTATTGTGCACCGTTTTTCAGGTAAAAATGAAACATTCTCGCAAGCTTTTCATTATTATGTTATAAATTCTCTCTTTATAAACAATTCTGAATGAACATGTACAACACTTTTGAGAAGACAAAACAGAAACTCAACCTATTTTACATAAACTCAAACATTGTTATTTGCCTACAGCATTCAGTGTCCTTGTTACAGAGAAAATATGGCAAATGAATGAAAAGAAAACACTCCAGAATGATACTTATGCTATTATTTAAAATGTTTTTCCATTATTTACACAGAAAATTCTGACAAACCACTGATAAATCATTCAGTAGTCAGGCTATCAGTCCTCTCTGCACTCAGCTCACTTCCCACCCCTTCCCCTCAAGCAGTCCAGCCTTGCTGTAATGTACCATATATCAATGGAAAGTTCTGGTTCTCAGCTTTCAGAATCTGTTGGAATTATTTGGATAGCGTGGATGCTCGAGGAGTATCATGCATATCGTTTTCTGTCGCTGGCAACACCTTTGTCTGTTGAACAAGCTGAGCAAAACCCAGGCATTTAAGGGAACTTTATAAAATCCCCCCATAATTTTACGTACATGTACGGGCAAAAGGTGATGTATGGTCACCCTACCTCAATACCAATGGGACATTGCCAAATGCCACAGCCGCCCTGAGTGTTGTAGCTACCGTACAATACCAAATAATAGCCAGGGTGTTTATTGTTTATTTGTTTCAATCACTGAGCAGACCAGGTGTTTATTTGGGACCAGGAGTCTATTTGGAAGAGGCGTTTAATTCCTTTCTCACAAAAATCTTGCTTAGCAAAAAATGAAAAAATATGGTAAATGTAATCATATTATTTATTTACACTAGTATGAATATCACCTTTACATTTTCAAGGCAAGATTACAGTACCATAGTTATACTTTTGTCTTCTTCTTTCAACTCAGCACTCTCTAAACACTCTTAATACTGGTAAGGAACTAGTTAAGTTAAGGTCTTACTTTTTTTTCGCTGTACCGGTGCCATGGCGATCATCAGCATTGTACCGGTAACTGATGTGACTGGCCTCCTGACGTTAGTTAAGGGCAAACGACATGCAGCGGCAGTGACAACGTCTTCTTCTTTGAATTTTTAAAGCCCTAGTATGTAAGATTCTGGCTTTCAGCTCTCTAGTGCCCTTGACGTAGTGGTCGTTGAGTGTAACTGCAGTGTCGTAAAACAGAGCGCTTAACACCAACATGCATCTGTTGACATACAGAGGGAGGCGAATGAGCCGACAGGACAGAAAAATAAACCATGCGCACTGATAAGGTACAGTAAGGTGTGTAGCCTGTTGTAACTTTGACCGTGGCTTGTAGGCTGTGCCTAATAAAATGGACTCGGCGTTTATTTGGAACGGGCGTTTATTTGTCAAAATGTGCTGCTACACCCTGCGTTTATTTGGGACTCAGCGATTAATTGGAACTCGACGTTTATTTGGTATTTTACAGTATGTCCATTCCTTCATGACTACAGTGTACCCATCCTCAGATGGCAACTTCACTGTTCTCTAGTGGTCCCCACAGCCATTTAATCTCAGTCAAATAGAGCACCTTTGGGATGTAGGGCTCTCGAGTCTCATGCATTTAGTGTGTGACACATGCATTTTAACCTTTTCACATGCTCACATGCCAAAAAATGAAAATTTATTGTGTAATGCCCACCAAGTTACACCACTATATATGCATTCATGGAACGTGTAGCAACATGCTCTGAGCATGATAGAGCTGAACGGGAGCTTGACACGACCAAGCCACAAGATCAACTACCCATCAGCCAATCAAAAAACAACATACAGCTGTATATCAGCCAATCAGATAATAGCACTGCTGTATCCGGGTAAGATACAGTTGATCTGACTGCAGTGACATTCCGAGATGAGTGTGCATACTTCACACTGATGGCGTGAGAGCCTTATCCCTTGAGAACAGTCAGTTATCTCATCTTTTGATTTTGTAGCCTGCTGAATCATGAATTACTTTTTGTACAAAAGGAAAACCAGAGCTTATTCTTATTCTTCCTCCACACCCACCTTTAAACAGTAAAGCAAAGTCTAATCACATTGACATACAAACTGTGGCTACCAGGCATCATATTAAAACAAAATCATCGATGCTAAGTTAGTTAATAGTTAATACTTAGAACACAAGAAATGTTTGGCTATAATTAACTTAAAAACTGCATATTTTTAGTTTGAAAGAGCATGGTACAATGTGTTGAAGGTAAATAATATAAAAAAGAACAATAATATTTGTAATATTATGTTTCATCATATAATATACTTACATCACAAAGTAACAATGAGACCCATTCGGAGGTCACAAGACCTGCAGAGAGGGTGGCTGCGTAGCACTTTCGCTCCTGCTCCTATTCCCCCCATTTTAATGAAAAGCTACCTCTTTACTTAACCTTTACTTTTGAGCATGTTGTGACGTTTAAACATCCATCCTGTGAGATGCCGAAATCAAGAAAGTCCACCAGGCCTCTTGACCCCAACCATGAGTTGTCTGACAAAGATGAGAGTGAGCAGGGAAACAAGCTAACCGCCATGCTAGAGATGGCTATGGAAAAACAGCGAGAGTTTATGTTGGCGCAGTTTGCAGGGTTAAATGGAAGGCTCGACAAAATAAAATCTGAGATGTCTCGTTGTACTAGGGATGTTGCTAAGCTACATACTGACTACAGAGACCTTCACAAAAGAGTTGTCTAGACCGAGAATAGCGTCAAGAACAACAAAGCTAAGTTAGCTGGCAATGAAGCTAAGCTAGCGGACTTGGAGGACAGAAACCGGAGGGACAGCGTACGTACACTGGGCATCTCCGTGGGCGCAGAGGGACCCAACGCCTCCCCATTATTCTCCACAAATCTCCTGAAACGGTCCCCTAACTTGGGTGAACAACGGATGGAAATAATGCGAGCACACCACGTCGGCCCTCCAGCTACTGGTTACCGAGGTCCTCAGATGCTAATATGCAAAATGCTCCGCTTCACCAGGCCATCTATCAGAGTGTGAGTCCATGGACGCTGACGTATGTTATTTTATATAACCATCACTCTGTTGTTTATTGTTTTTTTTCTTTTAATGGCCCAGCCTTCCTGCTCACTGCCAGACAACAGTGCATGCAGAGTGTTTACTTATCTCCATCTGTTGTCGTTATGCAGCCTCACTTTGAAGGTGAAGCTAACTACTGTAGCTAAGTTTATTGCCAACTTTGCACAGGTACTATGGTTTTTAGAGCTTTCACAATTTAAGGTACTTCATTTTAAACTGTCAGTTTCTGACAGCTATTTTTTTTTAAGGGGGGACAGGCAGATTGTCTGCTCTCTCAGTGCCTAGTCCCTGATGTTTCTGCGCTAGATCTTCATATTTCTATTGTAACACAATAATTATCATCTCTGTTTGTGTCCGTAGTACAGGCCTACATGTTTGGACTCAATTGCTTAACGTAATGCACATCGCTCAGCCCATGCTAGCCCTATAACTGAACCATGACAACATTACAATTACCTAGTTGGAACATGAATGGATTGAACGGGCCAGTTAAACGTGTAGCTTGCTTGGATTTACTCCATAGAAATCAAGTTGGTATCACATCTATTCAGGAGTCCCATCTTAAAGCAACTGATGTACAGGGATTTGCTGATAGACAATATTATGTGACTGCATCAGCATCTGTTGATTCTAAAAACCATGGCTCTCTCATCATTTTGAAGCGCTCTCTGTCCATAACTATACTTGATAAATTTGGCAGTGAAGATGGCCAAATTTCTTACATAAAAACTATAATTGTTGGTGTTAAACTAGCATTTATGTCAGTGTATGCACCTAACCAATTCGATCTGCATTTTTCACCAGACTATCTGAAATTCTGTCCAAAATGTATGCATTTTCTATAATCACGGGTGCGGATATGAATGCGGTCCTAAATCCAGCCCTGGACTGTTCGAGCCTTGCGGGTCATTGTTCCTCTCTGGCCAAATTTATATCTGACTTCTGCTTAGTTGATGTATTTCGTGCTATTAACCCTACAGTTAAACAGTATAGCTTCTATTCTGATAGGCACAAAACCTACTCTCACATTGACTACATCTTAATCTCTAGCTCAGTCTCTGAAATCCACAATGCAGTGCTTTCTCCTACTTCCCCATCTGACCATAGCATCAGTTTAGTCAAACCTACCTTACTGAACACACCTACCAGAGCAGCTCGCTGGCATTTTAATACAACTCTACTCAAAAGTGAAGAATGGTACACTCTAAAAGGATGCATCAGGAACACCTCAATAGCTTTTGCCTCATATCTCAGTAAGACTCGGCTGGCCAAAATAAATAATCTTGAATCTAAACTTACCCCCTAGAGCACCAACAGCAACTCTCTTTCTCTGAGGCCAGGAAACAAATCATCTAAGTGATAGAAATTGAGCTCAATTCACTGCTCAGACCAAGGGCTGAATTTTTAATTCACAAGAGCAGAAGGACATACTATTTTCACAGCCCTAGGCCTAGTCACCTTCTGTCACTCAGACTCAAGCAATGTGAGAAATTTGCAAACACAACAAGTATCCGCTCAGCGTCATCACAGAACATCTTAACAGAGCCAAAAGCTACGAACACGGAGTTTTGCGACTTTTACTCTAATCTCTACACTTTTGAATTTAATTTGGACAGTGACAGGTGTAGTAACTTTATACAGAAAGAAAATCTTCCTAGCTTAAACCAAGATGAAACAGAGAACCTGCAGAAAGCTATTTCACTGATAGAACTAAGGGAGGCTGTTCAGAGGATGGAAAAGGGGAAATCACCAGGGTGGGATGAATACCCCCTGAATTTTATTTGGTTTTCTGTGAGGAACTAGGTCAATTCATGCCGGATAAGATCCATGCAGCTGTGGATAAGGTCTCTTTTGACCGGGACGCCAACTCTGCTATTCTCACCGTACTCCCTAAGCTGAATAAGGATCCCTCTATCTGTGGCAATTACAGACCCCTGTCACTTTTGAATTCAGAAATTAAAATATATGCTAAAGTCCTGGCTTCACGGATTGAGACATTCATGACTAAATTAGTACATCATGACCAGACTGGGTTTATAAAAACATGTCATGCAGCTGATAATTTGCATAGACTTCTCCATACAATATATTTTTCCAAAGATATTGAGTCCCCATGTGCTGTTCTATCATTAGACACTGAGAAAGCCTTTGGTCTTGGTACTAACTATATTAAGATGATTAAGGTACTCTACTCTGATCCTTCAGCTATGGCAATTTCGGGCAACCCCCCCCCAAGTATCAAGATGCTCCCAGCAGGGCTGCCCTCTGTCTCCCCTTCTGTTCGCTCTCTCCCTCGAACCTCTTGCTCAGATAATTAGGCAGCACCCCTTTCTCTGGCCCATATTCTGTTGTAACACTTCACATCAGATATCATTATTTGTGGATGATATTCTGTTATACATAAATAATGCGCCAGTATGTATCCCAATAGTTTTGGAGGTGTTTGAGGAGTTCAGCACTCTTAAAATTAACTGGACTAAGTCCAGTTTGCTGATGCCCCTTAACTGATCTCTTGACACTTCCACATTGCCAACACACATACCTGTGTTTGGGAGCTTCAAATATCTGGGCGTGGATGTCTTTCCCTCCTTGTTCTCCATATCTAGTAAGAATCTCCAGGGTATTATGAAACGGGTGGAAAGGGACTTGGAAAGATGGGCACGGCTCCCTAACTCTTTACAAATGCCTGTTGATAATCAAAATGGATGTCCTTCCTAGAGTGAACTTTTATTCTAATATGATACCACTTCCCCCGCTCAAAGGCTACTGGGACAAGATGCATAGTGTAATATCGAGGTTTATCTGGGGTGGGGGACGTCCACGAGTCAAGCTAATCACACTTCAGCGCAATAAACGGAATGGAAGTCTTGCTGTTCCTAACTTTAAATTTTATTTTTGGTCTTATGTGCTGCGTCCGCTTTCCAATTGGCTGGACCCCCAGATACAACTAACATGAAGACCTATAGAAGAACATTTGGCCTCCCCTCACTGTCTTCAAGATTTAATACACTCAGGCCTTTCCATTAAACACTCCAAACTAAAGCTGGGCCCCATTATGTCGTTCCTTTTGAATGTGTGGCACTCAGTGGAGAGGGTGACCGGTTCTATGTTGAAGTGGCATGCACAAAGTCCTATTTTTCATAATTTCTCTGTACTCACTGGAGGGGTGCCTTTTTCTTTCAGGGAGTGGAGTGATAGAAGGGTTAACATTTTGTCTGATATCTGCGATGACAGGGGTCTGAGATTGTTCATGGATCTGCAAGCTACTTATAATTTACCAGGTACGTCTTTTTTCCTGCAATGCGAGCATACGCTGTGCCCTGGGGCACTTCCCTTGCCCCCCACACCTTACACACACACACACACACACACACATCGCAAGCTAGCAAAAATCTCACTCTGACCTGAGATCAAAACTTTAGAGTCCCAACAACAAACAAATATGCAGCAACCTTTTGGTGGACCAAATACCACTTCCCTGAGGAATATTTTCAGCAGCTCTGAAGGTAAAAGGGATCCAATACTATACCAACAAGTGTACCTAATGAGGCTGCAGTGAGTGTAGGTATTATTGATCTGCACTTTGAAACTCCATCATAGCTCTCATTTTCTACCACAGCCTATGTTGTAGATAACAAATCGAATTCTTCTTTTACTTATGTCTATCTTCATATATAAAGAGCATACAAATCTGCTGTGAAAGAAGAATAGCAAAGTGCAGCCTTAACAACATCCACACCATAAACATTCATTCAATTGTAACATTTGTGTTTCCAAACACTGAGCTTCTGAGCAAACATCCTCCCCCATTGTTCCTCTTGTCCTTGAGGTCCATTAGTGAAAAAAGAAAGGGTCCTTTGTGATGATGGAGAGGAAACACAAGTGCTCCAGGTTCTCTCCATGGCTCCCTCTCACAGGTCAAAAACATGCTCATTAGGTTTAATGGGGACTCCAAGTGATCAGCATGCCAAAAGTTTTAGGATGTACTCCACTTCTCTCTCAAAGTCAGCTGGGATAGCCCCCCTGCAACCCCAAAAGGGACAAGCAGCATAGAGGACAGATGGATAGATGTTCTACTGTTTTTGTCACAAGGTCTGATTCTGCACCAATATTTTGTTTTCACTCTGGTTCATATATTCATTTTGTTGACTCCAAGAGTATGTTCGCAACCACTTATGTGTAAAAAACACTTTAGTTTTCAAATATCCCTGATCCACCTGTATGCTCAGTCTGTCTGAGATGTTCCGTTAGAGCACCTGCCTCTTTAAGGCTTCCTTCCCCACATAGGCCCAGTCCGCTCTCATTGGTCAACAGGTCATCTCTGTGGTTATTGCCCAGTTAAGCGTTGCTCTTCGCCATGTTGTCAGCAACTCTGCATTCATTCCACCATCTCTTTCGGCTTACTGCCACTTTAAGCCCCAGCCTCATTTTAAGCCTTCTGCTCGAAAATTAAATGCCCATAAAGAAAAGAGTATATCTCTGCAACCACAAGGTCTATTTGAATAATTTTGGTGTCATAATAAAGGGAACACTTGTGAGATTTGTTCAGATGTGTAAATATCAGTATATATGTTACTGGGACAGAGTAAATGAAGATGGAACACAGCATAAATGAGAGATTTCATTTCAACCTTAAAAAAGTACACTTTTGTAGTGAATATCCCTTTGTAATGATGCAGTTGCAGCTTCAAATCTCTAAAAATGAAATATAGAATATGTGAACATCAACTCTGCCAATGTTTATTCTGATAAAGTCAAGCAAAGCAAAATTAGAGAGGTTTTATTACGGACTGGTCAGACGAAACTATTGAAAAAAAAGACTGAATTTTGAATCAAAGTCTAAAAATAATACAAAATACAAAATTTGAAAATGTAGTGTCTAAAACACATGCAGCATTTCCTCCATGGAAGACCCTCTTTTGGATCGTTGTCCTGACATTTTTAACTTAAAAGTGCCACCAACTAAGTAAAAAAACAGCTAAAACCAAGGTCTGAAATCTCTACTGACACCTCTATCAACTCGTCAGAGCCAAAAAAACTGAATGGGAGTGCCCAAATCCCGACCAAATGCACCATTGGCCAGCCAGAGGGGCCGAAATGCGCTGGGATCCAACCCACCGCTGTTGCACATCGCCTCTTATAAAACCTCTCTCAGAACCAGAAATACAGAACCTCGAGAAATGACGTTCTATTTGGCCAAGGTAAACATAGAGGCCCAGCGGATCACCGTAAAAGGATCAGAAGCTCTCATATCCGATGTTTTATCACAAAACAGCAAAGGTAAGACTGTTTTTTTTGTGTGTCGACGCACACACGGAAATGTTTGGAATCACACAAAAGCATTGAACTAATTGGGTCCCTTGGTACCATTCGGACAACATCTACATTTATGCCTATATCCCTGTTTAAGAATGTATGAAGTCCTTGAATCTGGGTTTCTCCTTTGTGTCTGAAAAGAGGTTGTTATTAGAATAAAGTCCTCACAATGATAAACCACTATATTTTTATATTTACATAGACATTTGGCAACTATACCAGACATTAAAAAGGCATTTCTGCACCTTAAAACCAGGGGAAATTTAAGGTTGAGTCCATGCCTTAAAAGTTGCTATCTGAGCCATTTGCAATGAAATTTTGTTCACATGTGTACCTATGGTGTATAATTTGAATGACTAAAACAAAGTATGTTTGACCAGAAAATTACATGATTAAATCTAAAAAAGCAAACTGGGTATATGGGGGCTAATAAATGCAAGAGGAAACTGAGTAAACCAAAATCTGACAGCAGTGAAACAAGCAATTGTCCTCATTGAGTCATGATAATTGAAGTGCCGTTTATGTGGAGAAACAATAACCTCTCTAGCAATATCGTGTGTTTTTATCTGTCCAGATTTTTACCTGATTCTTCCTCTCTCTCTGTCCTGTCTCCATCCTGCTCTCTCTCTCTCTCTCACTATCCTCCTCTCCACCTCTACGTACTTTGAATAGCAAAACATGTGGAACAACCACAGGTTTTTAAGAAAATAGTGCAAAATTAGTCCGAATATATCCGCATTTATTTGTGACAGTGTTTTTCATTCTCAAATGAGTTCCTATGGTTAGTTTATTTAGGTAAAATCATTTTAGTTGAAAGAACTATCCTTCCATCCATTATATTTACCACTTATCCTTTATCAATGTCAGTGTCAAGACCAAGGTGAACAAGTGTGTCTTAAACCATGTTTTAAAAGTGAAGAGGCTATGAGAAGACTCAGCTTCCTTTAGTTTTTAAAAGGATTGAGGATAGTCCAAGACCATCTGATTTCCTGACCTAAGGGCTCTGGAGAGCTGATGTACCTAAATAAGATCAGATAGGTATTCTGGGGCGAGCCTATTCAGAGACTTTAAAACAAATAAAAAGAATCTTAAAATCAATCTTGTACCTATCCGGAAGCCAGGGGTGGCTGGGGCTGGAGCCCATCACAGCTGACATTGGGCGAGAGGAGGGGTACACCCTGAACCAGTCACCAGCCAATCACAGAGAGATGGATAACCTTTCATGATTACACTTACACCTAATGGCAATTTAGAGTCACCACTTAACCTAATGAGCATGTTTCTGGTCTGTGGGAGGAAGGTGGAGTGCCCAGAGAGAACCCGCCCATGCAAGGGAGAGCATGCAATCTCCACACTGAAAGGTCCTGACCAATGGGGGGATAGAACCAGCAACCTTCTTGTTGTGAGGCACATGCATACATAATGGATGGACGGATAAGAAGTTTGTATCAGTAGATTGGAAGTAGTCTGAGCACATTAGAACATGAACAAAGCACAGAGTGAAATCAGTGAAACTCATTTAGTCTCCAGGACCTGACAAAGCAAATAATATTACAGGAAGGAGTTATGAAGTCTGATGGCCACAGGTAGGGATGGCTTCCTGTGACACTGTGGTGTATCCTGGGGGGATGAGCCAGTATGTCATGGAGGAGACGGTATTGTCCATGATGTCCTGTAGCTTTGACAGCATCTTCCTCTCTGTTGGAGAGTCCAGTTGCACCCAGGCGACTTTGTCCTATTGGACAAACTAGATGGTGGGGCTAAGGATCAGCTCTGAGTAAAGTGTTTGGGGAGTTTGGAGATGTCTGCAGAGGAAAGTACACTATAACCAAACGTGAGGGCCAAGGCACAGGGATTCATAGAGGGCCTTTTGAAGTACAAACAGTGCTCACTGCTCAAATCTACCATCCAATTTTCGAGCATACTACTCCTAATTCGAGTAGCAGCTCAGCGTTTGGTTCAGAGGAAAGAGGACAGCCTTAGGAAGTCTGCAAGAGACTTTGAAGGAGCAGATCAGAAATAAAGAAAAAGATGCCAAGAGAGCAACTGCCATCAGCTGATACTGGCTTCAAGGTCAAAGTGAACATCACTGTAGACGCTGAAACAGACAGTATTCATGGGGGATTTCCGGTAAAGCAAACATTTGCTCTGATATTGCCTGTCTGGATCCTAAGCTCTGCTCATCTGAGGGAAAATGAGCCATCTTACTCAGCCCTAGTAGAAATAAAATGTCTTCTAAGGTTTGACAGTGCAGCGACAGTTGGTTCATCGTGCATTGAGCTTTGCGGCCCTGTGCTTTATTCATAGACTTTTTGGACCAAAGCATGTTACTAATGTTTCATGAAGACATCAATGATCCATTTTAAACTGCAGTTAGCACAATATGTCACCTTTGAACTCATAGATTTGAAAGGTCATATCACTCAAATTTGCAATGGGTTGGTATGGGTGAGTATCTGTGACCAATCTGAGTGTACCATTCTTGCACAAAAATCACAATTTCTCAGCTCTCTGTCTCATTGTAGAATAAAAATGAATATATCAGCAAATGCTATGATATAAGTCTGTGGAGTGTTTGTGCTGTTGTGCACCCTGTGTGAGTGATACATGCTCAGTGAGTCCAGCTTTTAGGTGCACTCAGGTGCTGTGATTTTCCATGTCCTTAAAATAGAAGTAAACCGGCTGATTGTCCTCATCTATAGACGAACATTTCATTTACTATTTCAACATGTGCTGTAGTGATGTGTTGGTTGCGAAAGTATCAGCTCTTAGAGCAGGCTCTTTAAAGTGAACTTTGAGAGCTGGCTCTTGCCGCTATTTTCCCGCTCTCTTATTTTTTTTCCTTCAAAACGCATGCGATTGTACAATATGCATGGCGCTGTCTCTGTGTCCGCGCTGAGCAGGAGGGGACAAGGGGGAAAGAGAGCAGGGGCTACACAACGGTAAAGCCAAAGACGCTAAGAAGAAAATGAGCGACAGCAGGAAACGGAGTAAAATCTGTACACAGAGGCAGAGTGTAGAGTCTGCAGGATAAAAATCTCATATCAAGCCTGCTCCAGGACAACTTAAAGTTTAAAAAGGATTCAAAGGTGTTTTGTTTGTCATTCCAGGCTGCACTTACATGAGAATAGGGCAAATATAGTTACTGAGGTCCCAGTATCAGCAAAACAGAAATATAAACACAATAAACAGAGATAAAAGCATGAATAGAAATTCAGATGTGGACAAAAATGTTGGTACCTTTCGGTTAAAGAAAGAAAAACCCACAATGGTCACTGAAATAACTGACAGAAGTAGTAATACATAAAAATTTACTGAAAATTAACGAATGAAAATCTTGTCTATAATTTTCTTTCTAATCTCTTGAGACAACTCTCTCCTTAGCTTTCTGTGGTCCATGTTCACTGCGGTACACACCATGATACCAAACAGCACAGTGACTACTTTTCATCCTTTAAATCGGCAGACTGACTGATTACAAGTTTGAAGACACCTGTGATGCTAATTACAGGACACACCTTAGTTTAACATGTCCCTGTGGTCAAATCATTTTAATCTTTTCTAGCAGTACCATCATTTTTGTCCAGGCCAGTTTCCATATTTTGCTTTTTAAAATGACTCTGTTGAACCACAATTCAAAAGCAATGTCTTATTTTCATTAGTTAATTTTCAGTAAATTTTTATTTATTATTATTTTTGTCAGTTTCAAGTTATTTCAGTGACCAATTTGGGTTTTTCTTTCTTTAACCGAAGGGTACCAACATTTTTTGTCCACGTCTGTATAAAACTAATATCAACAAGTGGCTCAGCAGATCTGTACGACAAGGTGCATTGAGGTAGTAGTCCAACTTTTTCTGTTAAGTTATTTTCATTGTTGTCGTCTTTGTTATTGCACATATAGCACCTATCTGGAATGTGATTTCTTTTCTTTATACAATTTAATTTATATTTTGTTGTGTGATACTGTAAGTTCCTGTGATTTTTTTTTTTTTTTTTACTTTAAATTTGTTTGTTGGTAAAAAGGTTTAATTTATGAATAGAATAGAATTTTACTATATCTCTCCAACTGCTTACTGGCTCTGCTGTAGGTTAGCATATTTTTATCCCTGCACAGGTTTTTCTGCACAACACTGTTAACTTCATCTCTGCACTGGTTTTTGCACTAGACTTGTTAATTTTATCTCAGCACTGGTTCTTTTGCCCATTCTTGTCAATTTGCTAATTTTATCCCTGCTCAGGTTTTGCACAATACCTGTTAATTTATCCCTGAACAGGTTTTTACACAGTACGTGTATAGTCTCTTAACTGCACAAGTTTCTACTCACCCAGGGCTTTTTTTTTTTTTGTCTTGGGGTTAAACATTATGCTTGGGAGGGGGATATTATTATTATTACTATTTCCTGGGGTCAATCTGTAAATTGTCTTATGTCATGTTCGTCTTGTAACCTGCTACTGGATGCTTGCATTTCCCTCGGGATCAATAAAGTATCTATCTATCTATGTATCTATCTATCTATCTATCTATCTATCTATCTATCTATCTCTCTAGTAAAAAGTTAAATGTATATAGTTAAGTCGTTTTGTTGTTTATAATTTATTTTTAGCAGCATTCTATACAGTTATTAATAATGGCACGTTAATAAAATAAATATTTAATTCAATACATGTTCTTTTACATTATTAAATCATTTTGCACATAATTTTAAATAAATGTTAGCAATAAATTAATCAAAGCGCAAAAAAAATATCTGAACATTTGCTTGGGAGCCAAAAGAGCCAGCTCTTTGTTGGTGTGCTAGGTGTACAAATGATGGTTGGGTCATGTGGAAAAAATGAAAGACACCTGTGCTGCAAGTCCAAATACTGTGCACATGGGTCCTTTCATGGGTGCTACATTCAAAACTGGACAGTGCTGTGATGTATTGATGAAAACTGGCTAATTCTTTCATTGGTTCAGTGTGCTGTCTGTCAGCACAAATTTTGTAAATATCTGGATTTGACCTCCTCACAGTGGAAAAAAGAATAAGGTAACTAAAGACCACTCATTTTTTATTACTGTACTTCTGTTTAAATTGTTTTAATCACTAAACTAGTGGATTTATGTCATTATAGCTGAGGCATTGTTGCTGTGACGGCCCCTGTTGAGTTACCAATGTTCAAATGTGAACGTCTCTTTTTTTTCAAGGCAAATTGAAGCGGTATTCATCCATCCATCTAGAGCACCTGGGCCCATTCTCCTCAGAATATTTAAGCCTACTTCCAGTCAAACTAGCCGCTGTTAGTCTTTCTGCCCTCCGCCTGATTATTTTATTAGTTTAGCTGTGTTGCACACTTTTACACCTGCACACAACAGTATACTCAAAAACCCTACAGGCAGACACTACTGAGAAAGATTGCAGCAAGTTTTAAGGCTTGCAAGTGATGCTAATGTGCATTTTCTTTATCTTTAATTGTGCACAGTAAAATGCTCTATATGCTGGCGTGTGTTTCATTGATAAACAAGTCAGAAAAGAAAGAAATCATGACAAACACTTGTTTATGTTTCTTGCAGATATAGTATGCTGCCTCTGTGGATGTTTGTATCATTTGTGAGATGTCAGCAATAACCCTCGTCTTGCAGCCTCATTTGCTATTCAGCTCAGAAACAAGCCCATGCTGCATGGGCAGAATGGTGTGTGAAAATACAGATGATGTCAAGAAATACAATTACAACTCCACAAGCTGACTTCAGCCTAAGAGCCTTCATATTGCAAAGGAGTAGACATCATTTGTGTGTGAGATCATCTTGATAAGCATGCAGTTGTGTACAGTTAAAAGGTGATTTAAGTGATTTTAAATATGTCATTGGTGTTGCTGCAAGTCAGGCTGGTCAACCATTGCTAGGGTTTACAAAGACTGGTCTGAAGAAGGGAAAATATCCACTTAGATGCAATTCTTTGGGCCTCGTTGATGCCAGAGGTCAGGGGAGAATGGCTAGAGTGGTTGGAGATGATATGGGGCAACAGTAACTCAAATAACCATGTGTTACCACCAAAGTATGAGGAAGACCACATACACTATCTTGAATCCTGAAACAGATGGGCTACCGCAGCAGAAGTCCATTCCAGGAGCCACTCCTTCCAGCTAAGGACAGGAAACTGAGATTGCAGTTCTCACAGGTTAACAAAATTAAACAATAGATATTTGCATGACCTGATGACTCTTGATTTCTACTAAAAAAAACACAAAGTACAGTCAGAATTTGGCGTAAACGACGTATTGGCACACTTTCTTGGCTGCGTGTTGTCACCACCTGGTAAAGCTTTGTCCCCCTCATTTCCCCCATTTCAGTGCCCCTAAACCTGTGACAAAGAGACAGGCGAAGTCTTTCTTGGGCATGTGTTCATATTGTTGACATTTTATTCCTATTTTCTCTGTCCTTGAATGCCCTATGAGAGATATCACACATGCTGAAGGTCTATCCTCCTTTGGGCATCTGGTTTGCTCCCTGAAGCTAAAAAATTTTCACAGATTTGAAACTTGCCCTGCACAGCACACCAACTCCTGGCACTCCAAACTCTGACAAAAACCCTTTGTTCAGTGTGTGGACGAGCGAGGTTGTATGACATCTGTTCTTTTACAAAAACATGGCTCTCATTTGAAACGTGTTGCCTATTTCTCTTGTACATCAGACCCGATGGCTCAAGCCCTGCTCCACTGTCTTTGTGCTGTGGCTGCAGCAGAGTGTGCAGTGTTGGCCTCCAGATACTTTGTGGGTTCTCCTTATCTTTCTGTTCTGGTCCCACACGCTGTCTCTGCCATTCTTGCTTAAAAAAAGACTTCTCATCTGTCAGCAGCCTGCTGGCTCAGGTACCACACCACACTGCTTGACCTTCCACGTCAACATTGTACTGTCTTGAATCCACTCCAGTGCCACGTCCCACTGATGGTGAACCACACAGCAGTGAAGCTGAATAACAACTTCCTTGCACTCCAAGACTTGATTTGAAGGATGATCCACTACCTAATCTCGGTCTTGTCTTTGATGTGGATGGTTCTGCAATCCTCTGACTGGTAAATCTCTACTTGGTTATTCTGCTTTAAATGATTTTGCCACTGTCAAATCTTTTCCTCTGCCTTCTCATTTGTCTGCACAAGCAGTAGTAGCTGTATATAACTGTCAAGATGATCTCACACACAAATGGTGTCTACTAGTTTGCGGTATGTAAGACATATGAAGGCTCTTCGGCTCAAGTCAGCTAGTGGAATTGTTTAACATTATCTGTATTTTCACACACCATTCTGCCCACGCAGCATGGGCTTGTTTCTGAGCTGAATAGCAAATGAGGCTGCAAGACGAGGGTTATTGCTGACCTCTCACAAATGATACAAACATCCACAGAGGCAGCATACTATATCTTCAAGAAACATAAACAAGTGTTTGTCATGATTTCTTTCTTTTCTGACTTGTTTATCAATGAAACACACACCACCATATAGAGCATTGTACTGTGCACAATTAAAGATAAAGAAAATGCACATTATCATCTCTTGCAAGCCAAGACCATATCACTGCTCTCACTCACAGAATGGACATTAGCTCGACTCAGAAACGTTCAAGTCAGTAAAATATTCCTTTCTCCATCAGACAAGACAAAGTAACTTTTTCATCTCCTCTCTGTCTTCCCCTTTTAACACTCCTCCAGAACACTTCCAGGTTCACAGGGCCATCTCCACAGAGCCTTAATGACATCACAAGGCCGACAAGTGATTGAGCATAGCCTAAAACTTCAACCCTTCCTTGAAGGCCGGCGGCATCTACCTCAAAACTGAACAACCACTACATCTGAGCCGGTTCATTCTGTTTCTCATACATTTAACCCATCACACATTTCCAGTGCGAATACTTCACTTCATCCTAACAAATCCCTCTATTCTCTGCCTCCTCCCTGTGCTTATTCCTTCCTTCCATTATGGCTACCTACTCCTGCTTCTACCATAAGATGTACCCTCTCTCCACAGGCAGTACACACCTTTTGTGGTTCTAACAGCCTTCACCCTCCAGCCCCTTTAGCATGCACAACTACACTCCCAATTTATCAAATATCTAACTATTTCACCCTCGCAATTGCCTTTACCCCTATGCGCCCAGTAGCATCCAACCACCCATGACCAGTGCCACGCTCACTAAAGAAACAAATTCTTATGGGTAATTACATTGATCTTGCACAAAGCTTACTCTATTCCAATTTAGACCCTTACAGTCCCCAGAAAATTCTCACCCCCTTTGGACCACTTGCACTGAAAAAACCACATCCTTTCAAATCAAAAGAGTAAACTTCAGTTCAATCTGCCTATACCCTCTCACTTTACAGATATGACATATGCTCAACCTTTCCAGGTTTGGTATGAAAAAGAAGATAGAGGGATAATGGAAAGAGTGTGGGTGTCCTGTCATGGTAGGTGAAAGCAGTACAGCAGTGTTAGATAAAGAAAAGGCAGAAAACATGGTTAAGTCATTTGTCAGAAAATCTACCCAGGGAAGCAAAAAGGAGAAGAGACAACTCAGTCAAAATTCAGGAATGCTAAATAAGAGAGAATCTGACATTACTGATGAACCATTTTCTATGTTTGAAATGTCAGATTATTAAAAGGTCTAAACCAAAATCTCCAGGGAAAGTAATGTAACGTACTGTAAGTCTGAAAGAACTCAGGGAAGAGATCTAAAGAGCCTTTTAGTTCTCTGTAACAGAGTGTGGGAGGAGAGACAACCAAAGCTTGGAAGGAAGGAGGCATTGGTAATCCCGAATAAAGAAACGAGGGAAAGTTCTGACCAACCAGGGACCATGACCACATTGACTGTGGTGGCAGTCCATCTGGTTTATTTCCACCTGTCCATGCACATCCCAAAACAACAATGAGATGAGGAACTTGAAGGAGCTAATGCTGCCAGTTATTACCTCTGCCAAGGAGGTTATGTTTTTGCCGGTGTATGTTTGTCTGTTTATTTGTTAGCAAGATCACACAAAAACTACTGGACAGATTTTGCTGAAATTTTCAGGAGATGTTGGGATGGCCGAACTTAACAATGATTCGATTTTGGTGGTGATCCAGATAACCGCCATTAGCCAACAATCATTTTTGCTCAATAACTGTCCAGCTAATAATGACATCTACATGATTGATATGATTGATGAGTGCTAACTAATAATGTATAACTAATAATGATGTGTGGGTTTTCAGGGTCATGAATCAAATTATGATGGTATCTTTATCATAGAACTATTGCTTATAGACATAACAGCAATATGTGAGCTACCTTGGCGGAGGTTTGTGCTCTCCGAGTGCTTTCTAGTTTATGCATGCTTTTATTTAGACTTTAATTACGGTGTGTTTTATTTATTTCATGGCTGCCCCCTTCATGAAGGACTTTTTTATCGTTTTGTGATTTAATTTTTATTGCATGCTTTTAGTCGAGTGTACTGCCATGGGTGATCCTGATGAGATAATGACAAACACCTGCACAGCCATGTTCTCTTTGAGGGACAACAGTTGTTTAGGAGTGTTATCTCACTTAAAACACTGAGCCAACCAGATTCTGCAACAGCCTGTCTGGTCAATCATCCTGCTGCTGTCATATTTTTTAATTGTATCTTTGCTCCTCCACAGCTGGTGTTTGTGGTGTGTGATTCTAGCAACCTTCCTCCAACCCAGGCACCTCTTACCATCTCATCAGTGTTCCTCCTCACTTTATCCCCTAGGCTTCATTTGCACCTCAGTCCATCGCATCAGGGTTCCAGGAAGCTGCTCAGAAGTCTGCTCCTCAGCTCTTCCTGTAATCCTCACCACCACCGGTGTCTAGACTCCATGGGGGGATCCTATCGTGCAATTGGCTTCAGTTTCCCGATGTACAGGAACACATCACGATGGAGTCCTTTATTTATGATTTATGATTATGATAGACCTGTTTAATGTTTATCAAATAGCACTGGATTTAAGTGATTTGTTTTCTCATTTCCCTTGGCCCTGTTCTCTATTGCGTGCGTAGAACTTACTAAACAGCCTGTCCTATCATCTGTAGGCATAATAAAGAGCAAAACGTATTAGTGTGTATACAAATATTGGAAATATAGCTTCATGCTATGTGAAAAATGTAATTGTGCGTGTGTGTGTTTTTCTTGTCCCTAACAGTATTATGTGTGCATGAGAAGCACTCTTAGGAGCACTGAAAAAACAGCCAGCTTGTGTATTTGCCCTTTGCTCCATTTTGAACTCTGAATTAAAATTTTAACAAATTCTCTGATATTTAATGGTGGAGGATGTGTGTCAATCTCTCAAATACGTCCTCAAAAATGCAGAAACACACTTTGCCACAGACTTAAGGCTACGTTCACACTGCAGCTCTCAAAGTTCAATAATGATTTTTCAGAATTATATTATAATTTAAATGCGACAGCCATCAGACTTCAGCATAAACCATTAAGGCCCTGAAGTGACATGCATGTGCAGAAGAAGACATGACGTCACATGCTGCACGTTGTTTGTAGAAGTAGATATGTCAGCATGCGTATCAGTTTTGAAGTTGCTGTTCAATTGCAGCAGAGAAAACTATATAGAAAGTGATAAGGAGAAGAAGATTGAGAATAAAAGACAGCACACATTTTAACGATGGACCTCTGTAGCGCAGTGGCTGCTACAGGGGTCTGTGTGGATGCAGAGTCTGAGCGGTAGTGGTGGGATTGTGACGTGAGTTAATCTATAATCGCTTTCTCCACTTCTCACTTCAGTGATGTAAAAATCTGACGGAATATGACATGACCATTCACAGTGAGGTCACGCTGATAAACATCAGATATGTTATGGTTTTGGACCACATGTGAAAGTGCCCTGGGTCTGATTTGAAAAAAAAAAAAAAAAAAGATTTTTGTCACAAAAAATTTGATACCTGTCCACTTTTCCCTGCAGTGTTATCAGAGCCTTCAAGTTCTAGAAAACTCTTCGGGTGTAAGGTTGGCATAAAATCATTCAGACTGATTTCAGACAGATTTATCTTCTGGCACATTTTCAGACAAGACATGCTCTTTGAAAAGATGCAATGTGTATCTGAATGCAGTTAAGAAAAACACATGGTCATAAACTGTACAGAGACAGAAATGGCTTATGTATTGAGATAAAATTTCAAGAGAAATTCATTGATGATGGTCCTGACACCGTCCAGAGTGAAAATCAACGATTTTTGAAAAAAGTCAAATTTCAAAGGGTCATTCAGGACAAACATGGCTTCCACTCCGTCTGCGGACTCTAAAGGCCTTACACACAACTTCTTTCATATCTGCAGGACAGATGAGGTCTGGATCTCCGTAAGGACCACCAAGAGTCTAAATGTGACTTCAAAAAGAGTTTGTCTACAGCAGGGGTGTCCAAACTTTTTACATCCAGGGCCGCATAAAGAGAAACACATGGACTACTGAGCCATTTGCTGCACCTCACTTTTGGTGTATTTAAGTTAGTTTTAGGGTTTAGAGGTGGGTTATCACCTGTCAAGGGCCCCTTGTAAACCTGGGCTATCACTGGATTCACACCTAGTCAGGGCGAGAGTGAACCTTCTGAGCAGCAGAGATGGGAGACACTGACGGCTTATCTTCACTGTCAGACACAAAACAAGAGTAAACTGCAAGAATGTTGGTGCTTGAAGATGGATATTGCAATATACTTTGTGAATAAAACCTTGTGACCAAGTAAATATGGCAGAAAATGTACATGATTGATGGTATTTGCTGCTGTAATCGAAATGTCTTTTTTCATTCAACTGTTTCAGGGGCCTATTCAAAATGGGCAGCGGGCCGCATTTGGCCCCGGGGCCATAGTTTGGACACCCCTGGTCTACAGGATCACACAAATATAAATTAAGAAGAAGAAACGCTGCAAGAAAAAGGCTACAAAGCCTACAAGTGGATGCAGCAAAAAAACTTACTGATATGTTTGCCATTGCCACCACAAGCTATCTAATGTAGCTGTTACTGTTTTCACCAAAGGATGCTGAATAAGTAAATTAAGAGACAAATAAGAAAAAATGTCACTGTGAAATCGAAATGTTATGCATTTGAAAAAAAACCCACACTTTATTAGATTTCTCTTAAACCTCTTTAGCCCCATAGGACCCAAATTTGGGTCCAGTGGGGCTCAGGAGAAAAGCTCCTCGACACGACAGCACAAAGCAGTGAACTGTGCCTTTAAGACTATAGTCAAGTTGGCTTTTATTTGACAAAATACGTATATTTTTGACCTTTGGCTCAATATGCACTGTTTTTCAAAATCCCCGCCTGACCATATTGTTATAAAACTTCCTAAATTTTGCTCTGCATCACTTTATAACCATAATCCTTTGCAGAGATGATGTAAAAATATTTTATTATTCATTTTTATTGTTTTACAGCCACTCCAGCATCATTTCTAAGAGATATTCACAATAAAAAATTGTTTCTGTTTCAGGCGAGGATGAAATTTTCAAATTATTCTTCTATCTTCATTCATTCTGTCCCAGTAACACATATACTGATAATTACACATCTGGACAAATCTCTCAAGTGTTACTTTTATTATGACACCAAAATTATTCAAATAGGCCTTGTGGGTTTCGAGCAGAAGGCTTAAAAAAGGGGTTGGGGCTGAACAGGTTACACAAGCAAACAAACAAAATCTAATACACTATATTGCCAGAAGTATTCGCTCACCTGCCTTGACTCGCATATGAACTTAAGTGACATCCCATTCCTAATCCATAGGGTTCAATATGACGTCGGTCTACCCTTTGTAGCTCTAACAGCTTCAACTCTTCTGGGAAGGCTGTCCACAAGGTTTAGGAGTGTGTTTGTGGGAATTTTTGACCATTCTTCCGGAAGCGCATTTGTGAGGTCACAAACTGATGTTGGACGAGAAGGCCTGGCTCTCAGTCTCTGCTCTAATTCATCCCAAAGGTGTTCTATCAGGTTGAGGTCAGGACTCTGTGCGGGCCAGTCAAGTTCATCCACACCAGACTCTGTCATCCATGTCTTTATGGACCTTGCTTTGTGCACTGGTGCACAGTCATGTTGGAAGAGGAAGGGGCCAGCTCCAAACTGTTCCCACAAAGTTGGGAGCATGGAATTGTCCAAAATGTCTTGGTGTGCTGAAACATTCAGAGTTCCTTTGACTGGAACTAAGGGGCCAAGCCCAGCTCCTGAAAAACAACCCCCCACCATAATCCCCCCTCCACCAAACTTTACACTTGGCACAATGCAGTCCGACAAGTTTCGTTCTCCTGGCAATCGCCAAACTCAGACACGTCCATCAGATTGCCAGATGGAGAAGCGTGATTCGTCACTCCAGAGAACGCGTCTCCACTGCTCTAGAGTCCAGTGGCGGCGTGCTTTACACCACTGCATCTGACGCTTTGCATTGCACTTGGTGATGTATGGCTTGGATGCAGTCTTATAATAATGCGTTCTTATAATACAGTTGACAGTTGACTGTGGAATATTTAGGAGCGAGGAAATTTCATGACTGGATTTGTTACACAGGTGGCATCCTATCACAGCTCCACGCTGGAATTCACTGAGCTCCTGAGAGCGACCCATTCTTTCACAAATGTTTGTAAAAGCAGTCTGCATGCCTAGGTGCTGGATTTTATACACCTGTGGCCATGGAAGTGACTGGAACACCTGATTCTGATTATTTGGATGGGTGAGCGAATACTTTTGGCAGTATAGTGTATATCACATAAGAGGAAAAAACAAAACTGGAGTCGCTTGTATTGGGCTTCTTTTTATCGAACTGGTTGCTCATTTCAGTCAAAATATCTGGCACCACTGGAGACAGGAGTGGGTCTGTAATCATACCAGGAAAACAGACAGTAGGGGGGCATCACCTGGACATCGTGGTGCAACTCTCCATGTGTGGCTCATAATGATGTTATGGATCATCAGATATATGTGTTTTAATTTCTTACTTTCTGGGACATTTCTCATTTTAAGAACAGGAGGAAGACAGTGACATAAGGAACATCCAGCATGGTTGGTCATGGATAGAGAAGGCAGAAACACTCATTGTTGTGACTGTGATACAGGCATGCCCCCTTCTCTCGTCCTCTTCAGGTTTGAGGGAGGAAAATGCACCTCAATATACATGATTTTTTTTTTTCACACCAAGACATGACGCAAATATTTATTTTGCCGAAGACTGTAACAGTAAAAGCATATAATGCATTTTAAACTGTCTGAATATCTTGCTCATACTGAAAACAAATGTGGTGAAGGGAAGCTGGTTGGACATAATCAATCTTCCAAAACAGCAAAACTCACCATAGAGTTAAGTATTTAATGAGTGCATTGTAACGGTTGATAATGCAGTGACAACTGAAACTGGTGTTCAGTTAGAAAACGATGTGATAAAAAACAAACAAAAAAAACAACAACATTTTTCAAACTGACCTGACGATCTGCATTGACACTAAACTGAAAACATATTTGAAGAATGTCCATGAACATACAGTATTTCTGTATATGTTGTTATTTTCAGGAAACTATTTCGGATATTGAAAAAATATTTAGAGAAAATTGCATTCCTGTGTTATTGAGTGCCAGAAATATTTCATCAAATAATCGTGACAAGATAACATCACAACGGCTTTAAGTTCTTCTTAAATCATAAGTTAAAGCTGTTCTTGCACTTTGTCAGATCTTTGCACAATATACATGTCCGAGAAATCTGTTTCGTTTTGTCCAATTCGTTTAATAGTGATATTCATCTTTTTATACATGTATATAGTTGGAATTTGTCTGATCTTTGTTTATATTTGTACAGTATTTTTTTTGCTGCTTTATGTGCTCTTTTTATATCTTTTATTATTTTTTTACTCTTACCTGGCATTCTTTGTGGACAACAGAGCAGGAATTTCATTGTGCAGGGAAACATGTTTCTTAATGTACAAATGACAATAAACAAGAAGACTCACACCTCCAAGCCTGATAAAGTGATGTAGGCTACACACATGCTGTACATACACATGCTCACACACACACCTACACACTTGCCCAAGACACCTACGAGCCCTCCCTGCACACATACATCCTTTTACACCTCTGTGAATAAAAAAAATAACTGCTGGATGGATATATTGAGCAGTGGGGTGGTGAGAGTGGGTGAAAATACATCTCTGACCTGTTATGAGCTCATGCTGTGGGGTATGTCGTTTTCTGGAGTTGAGAACCTGGCACGTGCGATCAGGGGCGTATTTAGTCATTTGTGGGCCCAAGGAAAACCCAGTCTTAGGGGCCCTCCATATCCCTGTACTGCACTGACAAAAGTTTTATTATTATTTTAATCTTGTACACAGTAAGAAAACTAATTGCATTTCCTCAAATTCTGTGAGTTCAATTTTGACAAAAAGGTTATTTACAGTTATCTGAAAGATCAAGTTACTAGTTACATAATCATGTTTATACATCCCCCCCCCCCCCCCCCCCCCCCCCCCCCCCCAAAAAAAAAAAAAAAAAAAATTGGTTTCTCATGTGCATGCGAATCTATCCTGTGCAGGGACCTTATGCTATTCATACTAAATGTCATATAGTTTGAAAATTTATGAATTAAAATATTTTACAGGATACTGTGGTTGAAAATAAACCCAATGCCATCAAATGTATGAGGTCTACTGACAAAATTATAATAAAATATGGATGTTGATCTCTTCTACTTCACTATACAGCTCTTACTTAATGGAATTATGTTTAGTTTATATGACTTTTTTTTTTTTACATTGAATGATGTTAATTAATAGGTAATGACTATAACTGTAATAACTGTACCGTTATTAACTGAAGTGACACCAAACTCAGGCTGATGATCAAAAATCTCCTCTGGTTTATACTACAACTCTTACTTTAGAGAAACAGGTTTTAATTGAATTTATTTTTTTTTTTTGTTTACACTGAATTATGTTAATTAATAGGTAATGACCATTATACCTGCAACAACTGTATGCTGTTAACTGAGATTATTATCTAACAAGTGAATCATCTCAACTCTTTTACTGTAATTAATAAGAACATTAATCAACATTTCACATAGTTTACCATTTTGACCGCTTTACTCCTAACATCTTTGAGATGAAAAGTGTCACTCGTGTCACTCTAAACTCATCTCTAGTCTTCCTTCTGCATCCTCCCTGGCTGACACTGACAAGGGCGTCTGGCTCTTGCTGTTGTTGAGTTACAAAAACTGTGGTGTCACTGTGAAAAACATTTACACCATCAGTAGTTTTGATAAAAATTGTTTACTTTCTCCTCGTCTTCTCTTCTTCTCCGCTTCACTGGGGTAACTCCGCTTCATTTTCTTCAAAACCTTCAAAACTGCGCCAACAAGTTTGTTTCGTGACCGTGTTCCTGAACAAGTCTGCACATGCGCAGCAACATGGAATAGTCCACTGCATGAGAAGGAAGGGGGGAGCAGTTGAAACAATCATGATAGATTAAGCATTCTGATGTGTTTTAAGCTTGTAAATTAAGACTAAAACAAAAGTAACTTGCTTTGAATCGAAGAAAACTTTATTATATGTTTGGGGGCCCCTGGAAATCTTGGGGCCCCAGGCAATTTCTTGTGGTTGCCTAATGGTAGGTTTGCCCTTGGGTATAACGCCATAACCTGACACGCCAGATGGACAGTTTCGTATTGGAAATATTTCACTAATCCATCTGGGAAGGAGCCGTTCGAAAATGTTTTCAGGGTCAGAACCTTCAAAAACAACAGCAGCTTGTGATTGGACGATCGTTCGGCTCGTTACACTCATCACAGACCAATCCACATCAAGCAATGCTGCTACATATGACGTAGCATACGTAGCGGCTACACGTAGTGGTTAACGGCTAACAACAGTTAACAGCCATTAGCCGGCAAACGGCTACTCCCTTTCCCTTCCCAAATATCGAACTCACAATTCCCGAGGCAAGAGGCAGTGACAGTGCCGCTGAGCCACAATGAGCACGGCTAACAACGGCTAACAACAGTTAGCCGCTATGGCTGTTAGCCGTTAGCTTAAACTACCTGAAGACTATCGTTTCACATTAAATTATCCCACACAGATGTATCATTTAATACTTTTATGTGACATGATCCTCGCCAAAGACAATCCCTACCAAGTTTTCCCAGTAAACTTTTGAGGAGAGCACATTTCGCCAAGTACCGCTGAGTAACCATGACGACCACAGACTAACCGGCATGTATTGATTTCCGCGTTCTCTCCCAGTTTCCCAGCAGTGATCCGCGGTCAGGAGAAGAGCAAAAACATGACTTCTCGTAAGACAAGCTTCAAGTGACGTTCCTCCCTCCTCTTTTAAAGAATAAATTGAATCCATTTCTGATTAAAAAAAACGCAGATATTAAGACCACTTCAGAAGCCGCCATTGTTTTCAAACATGCAGTCACTTCCTGTTGTCGTCACGTTCGCTGCTCCTGCAGCTCCCGCCTCTCTTCCCTGATTGGGCCGTTAAGATTCCAGCTGGAGTGAAGTCGTTGGACAATGGAGGCTGGCAAGACGGATATGCATGATTTCTGAATCAGGCAGGTCTGTCTGCTCTGCAAGGCTAATAACGCCAATGATAACTTTTGCATGCCAGCCATAGACCACACCAAACAGAGGGAGCAGAAGAAGTCAGAGGACTTTTTAAACAACTGGAAAAGCACTCAGAGAGCACATACATGGAGATCCTGTATGAACACAACAAGTTTTGGGAACACTACTTAATATTTTGATTTTATTTGAATTATTGAACCTCATCAATGGGATTTCCCATTATAAAATTCAATGTATTCGTAGTTGATGAAATTTCACAACATTTCAGTCGACAAAATCTACTGTAAATTAAGTTTCAGAAGTCATGTTTTACACTTGGATAAAATGAAACATCTAATAAGCCTGTACTGAATGTTAGTAAAGTTTGACTGTATAAATTAAAAGAAACAAATTTAACTTCTGTGTGAAATGCAGTCACTTAATTTAGGCTACCTGGCAGAGCATCTCAGCTACAATACCAGAACTGACAACAAACAGTGAACCTGCTCTACATCAATTCATAAAGAGAGTAGCTCTGATTGGATCGCTCCCCAACTTATCCCACCACCAAGCTAAGGCAGCTGTGATTGGATGTCCCTCTTAACTTATCCAACCTTCCCGCACAAACAAAGTATCTGTGATTGTATATATTCCTAACTTGTCCCTACTTTCTACATGACCAAATTAGGTCTGATTGGATTAAGTCTGTCAAACATTTTAGTCTAGTTTTTATCTGTTGATGAAAATGTCAGTTAATTTAGTTTTAGTTTTTGTCCATGTGCACTTGTTTTATTAGTTACTGTCTAGTTTTCGTCAGGGGAATAATGGTTGTTGATGAAAACTTTAATGAAAGTTATTAGTCAACAAAGTTAACACTGTCACCAAATCCCCAAAATCCAAAGCTGACAGTTTCTTCCTCATGATTGATCACTCCTCAGATTCCCCTTCCCCTGGGGTCAAGATCCTGGTTTTCAACCTCGACAGCACACAATCATTCCAATCCAAAATCAATAACGCCACCAGGTCTGGTACTTCCATTATCAAAACATTAATAGACTCCGCCTCTCCCTCACTCCCCACGTTGCCTCCTTTTTTGTCCACAGCCTCGTCACCTCCTGTATCGACAACTGTAACTCTCTTCTCTTCGACCTCCCTTAAAAATCCCTCTACTACTAATACTACAGCAGCTCCACTGGCTCTCTGTAAAGCATAAGATGCTGATTAAGAGTCTGAGGGAACAGGGACCATTCGTTACAAGCTCCTGCTTCTAACCTCTGATCTACTCAGCCTCTGTTTCTACCCCGACTTCATCCATCTTTAATATATACCATCATCCTTGGTAAAACGATCAGCTTGGGAACTCTTCAGATACTCACACCCTGGAGGTCTCTAGCTTATCAGATACTCATCAAAAACAGCCTCAATGTTTGTTTCAGCTCATTCTCATCTAAATTCAATCCAGACATGACTCTTTTGTGGGTTGGGATCAGCTTGGGCACAATAAAGTCTCCCTCTGACAGACTTCACAGTGTCCTTTAGACCAGCCTGACTCACAGCGTATCATTTAAAAATTAAAAATACGGACAAATATAAAACACATCAAGAAGTGAATAAAACACATAAGAGACACAACAAATTAAATTTCTTGTATCGAATAAAGAAACAGAACAACAAATTGACATAACATAACATATAAAAAACACAAAAAATTAAGAAAACAATAACTAATTAAGAAACAAAACAACACATTTTAACAAGACCTACCAACAAATGAAAATCAACAACATTAAAAAAAAGACTCAAAAAAATGCAAAACAACAAATTAAAAAAAAAAAAGCAAATCATGCCCTGATTTGCAGCAGGGCTTTTATGTTGTCATGCTTTTCATTTGTCATCATATCATTCATAGTTGGGTTTTTTGCCTTTATTTATCTGTGATTTTATTTGTTGTGATTTTAAAAAGAATTTTCGCTATGTGTTTTTATTAACTTTTTTTGAGGTTTAATTATCCATTTTATTGTTGGTGTTTTTAATTTGTTGTGTTTTTGTTGAATATTTGTTTTGTTTGTTATATTTACTTTTTGTTGGGGTTTAATTATCCATTTCATTATTAGTGTTTTGATTTGTTGTGTTTTTAGATGGATATTTGTTGTGCTTATTTGAAATAGACTTTTTATCGGGGTTTAATTATCCATTTCATTGTTGGTGTTTTTTTATTTGGTTGTTTTATTGATGAATGTTTTTTTTTAGTAACTTTTTGTTGAGGTTCAATTTGTTCTTGGTTTTAATTGTTTTTTTTTTAAGTTCTTGTGTTTTTTGATGAATTTTTATTGTGTTTTTTATAACTGTTGTTGGCTTGATCTTCCCGTAATTAATAAGTGTTCATACTTTGTTTTGTTTTTGATTTTTTTTTTTTTGATTGTTTAATTTATTCTTTTTCTTGTTTGATGTGTTTCATTTGTGTATTTAAATTGTTGTGATTTTTAATAATTTTTATTTGGTTTTATTTATTGTTTGAGATCTGAATTTTCCTTTATTTACAGGTATCTTTATTTGTTGTGATTTCTTTAAGGAATTTTGTGGGGTTTGTTTTTTCCTTTTGTTAGGATTTAATTATCCATTGCATTATCAGTTTTTTAATTTGTTGGGTTTTTTCTTTAATTTGTTTTGAGCTTTGATTTGTTTCCTTTATTTAGTGGTGTTTTTTATTTGATGTGTTTTTAACCGATCTTGTTTTGATTTTTTACATTATATGTTTTTGGGGTTTGAATTTCCCTAAATCCAATGGTGTTTTAGTTTTTTGTCTTTTTTATTTGTTGTTAGGCTTTGATTTTTATTTTTTTTAGTTTCTATTTATTGAACGTATATTTAGGGCACATAAATGCATGTTTTTCCTCTCAAGAGGGCACTTTAGAGTGCGTTTTTCAACGGTTGGGCCACGAGGGGGGCTGATCGCATGCTGTGTAGTTAATGTTGTTCACGTTTTACTTTTGTGATTTGTCTGCATCATTTAGGCTGACATGGAAGCTAACGTGCGCTAACATTAGCCTGCTGCTGAGTGAAAAAGGCTGCAGGCTAACACAGCTAAAGCTAAAACATAAACACATGTTCACCATGTCGATTGTTCTGTACTGATGTGATCCAGCTCATTTGAGGTTATTTATCTCACACTTTTTAGAATTTAGATGTCCGTCAGATGAAGATAGCAGGCCACAGAAGAAGCACAACAAAGCTGGAGATTTTCTGTTATGACATAAATGAACTTGCATGTGAGCATAGTATTTGAGATCTCCTGAAAAACACTTCTGTCTTAATTAATGTGATTTATGAGGCAACTTTACTGCTGCAGACACAGTCAAACGTAAGAATAATGGTCTCTGTGGTACATTGGTACATGGTCTAAAGCTGTGTAATGGCTTGTTAAGCTGTGATGGCTTTATTTACTGAAATATTTAAGCTGCTAAAATAATATCTGATTCAAAAATATGATAAAATAATACCAGAGATGAAACTTGCAAACTTTTTCAAAGTGTAATGGTGTTAATGTTTTTTTCTTTTCTTCTTCAAATATGAAAATGGTTCCGGTAAATCCACACCTCAGAAGACTGAGTGGCTCTGACGTCCACACACTGGTTCTGGCAGAACCTCCTCTTCCTCCTCCTTATGGTAAGAAGCCTTGAGGGTTTATTTTGTCCAAATGTAAACAAAAATTCTCAGATTTTTATTTTCAAACCTCCAGCTACACTTTTGTGTTCTTGCTGTTTTAAGTATGTGTAATGATTGTTGTGCATGATTTGTTTAGTGTTATTATGCAGACATGTTATTTTTTTTATTTCTTCTCATGTTTGAATATAAACCAAATGCTGTTTCATCACAGGGCGAAAACGAAGAACACAAATAACATCCAGGAGTCACCAGAAAACTTCAACCACTGGCACCCACCACACTCACTCCTGCTGCAGAAATGACTGAGAATCAAGACTTAGTATGTTTTTTTTTTCTTAAAATGTACAATTGTACAGTCTTCCTTTTTGCAAGTAGCATTATACCAAAAGAATAACATTTTCTGTCCATGTTTGCATGTCCAATACTACCAGAACTACAACAATGGAAGAGCTGATGTCCAAGGCCTCTGTCCTCTTTAATTTCTACCTGAAAGTTCAGCGGGTGTAATGAGGAAGGCAAGAGAAGACGGCCACATACTGTGCTGACAGTGAGTCCCAAAAACTTAAACACCAAACTGCTGTTTGCAACACTGACAAAGTTCAGTCAGCCAATTGTAAAGCACAACACACCTATTTACAATAATCCCTTTATAAATGAAATGTTTCTTTGCATTACCAGTGCTGGTCAGCATCACCCATTGCTGTCTTTTAATCATATTTAGTTGCACATTGTCACAGGGCAGGTAAACAAAACAAAATCATTATCTAAATAAAAATAATGTGTGAAAAGTAAATTTCTGTGAATGTATTTTATGAGACATCCAAACGTCACTTTGAAATACTGTGGTTGACTGAATCGGGTTAGTGTTTTACTTTTTCTGCCTTTAATTTGGGAACACTGCAGATATTTGATATTTTCCAATTTGTTGTTCCTTTAATCCAGTGACAGACTCTATGTTGTAAATTCACTGTTTTGCTCAGCAAGATGTTGATAAAGAACTCCTTCAGTTGGCTTTTTTTCTTCAAATATAATGTTTCACATTGATTGGTTGATTACTCCTTATTAACGTCCTGCACGAAAAGTGCCTAACTCTCATGGCTTTATGAGGCACCAGCAAGACAGTATCTGTTAATAATCTACTTTCTAATGTGTTTCAAACTGCCAGGAAGCTTAATATTGTAACACGTACACTTAAAACATCATGTTGTTTGCTAGAATGAGAAGCTCTTTGTCAACACAGCATCCTTGTACTAACAAAACACAAGTTGAGGAGAGACAGAAGAGGCAAAATGGTTTCTTACTGGAGGAGGAGCAAGTGGCTTAACAAAACATGAAAATTATTCATAAATAATAATAATAATAAAAAAAGATCAGTATATCTCCTCTCCAAATAAGAGTTATTTAGAAAATAGATACAAAGCCTATGTGATGATGAACAGATAAGTTTCTCAGATGTTTCATCACAGAAGATGCACTTATTTGTCATAAGAAAGGACAATAAAAATACATTCTCTAATAAAAACACTTTTCTGTATGTAATGAAGTAATAGGTACTTTTAGCCAGTGGTCATATAAACTGAGAAATGACTTAAAAAAACTACTCAGTACGTGTCATGTAATTTCTAAAAACATAATTTTACTGAGCAGCCCTCTTTTTCCATTTCTTTGCTGCTGCATCATCAGGGCATCAGCCTCCTCCAGGCCTGGCTGCTGGTTCAAAGCAGCTGTTGATAGCTCTCACTTCTTTGGTTATCTTATGTAGCAGCACCTGAAAAACATGAACACAACAAATGTTGTCTGATGGTTAGGTGAAGCATATTGATGGATATGAAATAATAAATGACTACATTAACTAAGTTTCTATGTGTTGACACCAACCTGCTAATGGGACTGGGGATGGAAATTAGCCACTCGACTATAATCCCATGCATTTACATGTCAGTGTTGCTCAATGCGTCCTGTCCCATTTTACAAAAAATAAAAAAATATCAATTTCAAATCTCAGAAACCAGAAGAAACCTGTAGCTGTTCTTGCAGAGTTATAAATCTTCAATAAAACCACAAATACTACTCGCAACAAAAAGCTACACTTTATATGAAACATGAAGACATACGCACACACAACAGTCACAGGATTTATCAGTATGTGCTCTGTAAACTTACCTGGCCATTAGACATGTTCATGACCAACAACATCCTGTGGGCAGTCATGTCTGTTTCTTCTTCAGGTTGTCATTCTGCTGGATGTCGGGGGAGGGAGGAGGTGTGGCTAACAGGCTCTCATTATACTCTAACAGCCCCTTTGTTTTGATTTTGCTCAGGTGCTCTAGCGCGACACCTGCCGGCCAAAAAAGTCGCATGGTCTACCTTTAAATCTAGGGTTGACAACCTTGAAAAACTAGCATTAATTTGAACGTAGCATCTCCTCAGGACTCCGCCTAGCCCATAGAAAATCAAAGTGTTTATTTTAGATTTCTTGTACACCTGTCTTAAAATGTGAGGGATACTGGAGCTTGGTTGGGGTTGTGGGACGGCTTGCAGTGAGCTTCCCTTATTTTCAAAGCCAAAACTTGACAGGTATGCATTCTCCAGCGTACTTGGATCCCTCTCAGCTCGGCTACGCGCATTGAATCAGGGTCAGTGCACGCCGGCAAAATGTACCCTCAGAAGGTGGGCAGAATGACAGTATGAGATTTGATTCGTTTAAAAATTTGGAGCCTATTTTTCGCTCTCTTTTAAGAACACATCATGCATTGATTGCCATCGGGACATAACGATCATTTTAACCAGTATAACAAAAAAATGTATCTAAATCAAATTACCAACTGTAGCTTTAACCTACTCTTAAAGTTGTCCACTGAAGTTGAATTTAAGATCTTTTTGTGATTCATTTTATTTTTTGTGGGTTTTTTTTCAATCTATTTTGTTTTTTAATTAATTATTCAGCAGGGATTTTCTCTTTGTTATTGGTGTTTCTTCTATTTGTTGTGCTATTTAATGAACATTAGTTGTACTTTTTTCATTTGTTGTTGTGCTTAGCAATTCAAGGCTACCACATTTTTAAGGTAAAACAAATATCCAGTGTTTATGTAGCTTTATTATTAGAGGAAAGACTGAATGGCTTAATTCATAAGCAGACTGAGCTGAGCAGCAGTTTGGTGGATACTGTCCTCTGTATGTTGTTTGAGTGTGTGGTAGTCCGAGCAGAAGTTTGCAGTTTTGCACAGATGAATGGATAAACAAAGACGTCTCCTTGGTAAAATCTCTGTAAACACTTAAAGGACTGAATGAATCATACAAACTGAAATAATGTGAAGTCCTGCTACATTTGATTTGCTCACCACATGGAGAGATCATATGAGGAGCTAAAGACTGTGCAGTGAAATCCTACTGTTTCAAATAAAACTAAGCTTCAGAAAACAATCTAAAAGAAATCTCAATCACCTGCGAGGTACTTCTTCATCTCAGTTAATCAGAGTCATTACAGAGTACTTCTTTACTGTTATCCACACCACGTCCTCTCTGTCACTTATCTGACTGTTTCAGGTACGTGAAACTGTATCTCCTCCTGTCACAGCAGGAGGTGACAAGGCACTGTGAGAGGGAAATGGAACAAAAGGATATGTAGCTCATTTACTAAAAATAACTCTACAGCAATGAGACGAACCATGTGCAGCACATCTGCATTCACTGTCATACATGATGTACACTGACTTATTAGGTACACCTTAGACCCATTTTCTCTTCAAATTTGCCTTAATCCTTCAAAGCATTGATTCATCATGTTTCATGCATTAACTACTGTATGTTTCTACTAGTAAGCCTCCCTGCATGCATGTAAAGGTCCCATGTCTTGCTAAATCAGTCAAATCTTTGCATTTAATGTGTTTAGGAGAGTCTTGGGGGGGGAGGAGATCATGATATTTTTTACTAAACTCTCACAGAGAAATGTGCTCTTCTTGAATGAAATGCCCCTCAAAAAGCTGGTTTTTCCTTCCTGGGGTTTATGATGTCATAACTATACAGCCTCCACCTACATGTGTTTCCTTTTTGTCTCAGGCAGACACCATGTTGTTTTGAAAGTCATGTAACCCCTCCTCTCCCCTCCCATCAGACACCATTTGGGCAGCCAATCAGAACAGAGCTCATTATTTTTTTCATCATCATCATCATCATCATTATCATCATCATTATCATCATCATCATATTTTAAAAATGTATATTATTTTATAGTTATTTATATTTTTGTTTATATCCATCTTTTTTTTTAGCTACTACTTTTTCAAACTGCTGTTGGAATCCTTATTTCCCAAAGGGAGTTTTAAAGGGATTAATAAAGTTCTATCTAATTTAATTTAATCTAATCTAATTAGAGCTTCGCATAGCCTTCCCCGCCCACTCAGACCCGAGCGTCTCCAAAGAGGAGGGCAAACAAGCTACATCTGGGATCGGGATATCCTCATCGAAATGAACATTAAGTTGTGTTCTGCGCATGTTCGTTTAGCAAGGAATCTTGGTCTTTTGAGTACAGGAAGTACTTGTTGTAACATGGCGCAGCTCCGGCTCGATTTCCTAATGCTTCACGTTCTCGTCCATTCCATTAATGAAGAAACTGACAAAGAATAGCGTCAAGTCCTGGTGGTGGGTCAGTACCAGCACCAAAGTGCAAACAAAGCCGACTGTTAGCTGCTCCGGCCGTTCATTATCCGCCGTGCTGCTGCTGTTGTTTTCGTTACTATTGGATACAGGAAGAAGAAGCGGAAATGACACGCATTGCGTCATGACGTTCTCCGTGCATGATGACGTTCTCTGTGTGTTGCTGTTTTGTCTGGGATTCTATCCATAGAGGAATAACCCCGTTTGCTCATGCATGTAAACTGTGTTATTCCGAATGTTTCAGAAACCGGAATAGAAAGACAAAGGCTCTGTTGCTGAACTTGAGAGCAGGCTTAACACTGATTTTTTAATTTCCCTTATATCAATTGGCTTCCAGTTGCAGCTTGCATCAAATTCAAACTCTAATTCTGGCTTACAAAACAGTCACAAGAGAGTCTCCTGCTGACCTGGAATCCCAGGGTTCCCACAGTAGAAGTTCCAGAAATCATTTGCCATTACTTTTCCAAGACGTTTCCCCCCCCCCAAAAAAAATGTATTTATTTCTAACTCTCGGGCATAAACATAGTCTGCTAGCTATCTTTTTAGTCTGGCTTTTATGTAGTGTCTTACTATTATGAATGTTTGTTTTTTTAATCAATATATTTTGTTGATTCACTGTTTAAGTAGCCTAAATTTTATTTTGCCATCCTTTATTATTTCTGTTTGTCACCATTGTTTTGAGTTTTTTATTTTATTCCTTACCTTGCATTATTTTATCTACTCATATTGTATGGCTAAGTGTGCATTAAGGAAGGTAAATAATTTTCCAGGACAATTCAAACTTTTCCAGGACATTTTACTTTTTTCCTCATTTTCCATGTTTTCCATGACTGGAAAATTGGTCAATCATTTTCCAGGTTTTCCAGGTTTTCAAGGACGTGTGGGAACCCTGACTCCCTCTTGTCCAATACTCTCTGCCAGTGAAAGACGCCTGGTGCTCCCATCTCAGCATGGCTTAAAGTCACTCGCTAAACTTGTTTCCAACTGATGGAATGAATTACCAAATTACCAAACTCCATTGGCTCCTATCTACTTTTAAGATGTTGCAAAAGATTAAACAGTTTAGGGAACACATAATTATCTTGCAGTGAAGCTGGATCAGCCTGATTCAGTGTTTGGAATCAGATAGATCAATCTTGCCAAGCTTCAATCTACAACAATTGTCAGCATCCCAAAGCGGCCAAATCAATGACATTATGAGCAGGAAGAGGTGGGAGCTATGTGACTGCAGGTACAGAGGTTAGCATAGATGCTAACGGCTTCGGCAGAAGTTTTATTGCATTTTATCAGAATGTATTTATTTATTAAATGAAAAACAAACAACAAAACTGAGACTATTTGATAAGAAGGATATTTTCCCTCCGCTTACGACATGTTGTCATTAGAGTTTGTTCACGTAGATGTATGTAGAACCAAAGTAACAATAGATAGAGGCTGAATGTTGTCATGGATAGTCCTGTAATGTGTTGATATAGTTTTTATGCGAACATTTTTCATTAATGCAGATGGCTTATAAGCATATACACTGCCCGGCCAAAAAAAAAGTCACCACCAAAAAACAGGGTCACACACTCTAATATTTCGTTGGACTGCCTTTAGCTTTGATTACAGCACAAATTTGCTGTGGCATTGTTTCAATAAGCTTCTGCAATGTCACAAGATTTGTCACAGATCATAGCACTGCCCCCACAGGCTTGTACAGTAGGCACTAGGCATGATGGGTGCATCACTTCACCTGCCTCTCTTCTTACCCTGATGCTCCCATCACTCTGGAACAGGGTAAATCTGGACTCATCAGACCACATGACCTTCTTCCAGTCCTCCAGAGTCCAATCTTTATGCTCCCTAGCAAACTGAAGCCTTTTTTTCCAGTTAGCCTTACTGATTAGTGGTTTTCTTGAGGCTACACAGCTGTTCAGTCCCAATCCCTTGAGTTCCCTTCACATTGTGTGTGTGGAAATGCTCTTACTTTCACTATTAAACACACCCCTGAGTTCTACTGTGGTTTTTCTTCTATTTGATTCGGTCAAACGTTTAAGTGATCGCTGATCACGATCATTCAGGATTTTTTTCGACCACATTTCTTTCTTGAAGAAGATGCTTCCCCACTATCCTTCCAGTTTTTAATAATGCGCTGGACAGTTCTTAACCCAAGTTTAGTAGTTCCTGCAATCTCCTTAGATGTTTTTTTCTGCTTGATGCATGCCAATGATTTGACCCTTCTTTAACAGACTAACATCTTCTCTATGACCACAGGATGTGTCTTTCCACATGGTTATTAAAGAAATGAGAAGCTACTCATTGCATCAGCTGGGGTTAAATAAGTTGTTGCCAGCTGAAAGATAATCACACGTGCAGTAATTATCCAACAGGAGGCTCGTACCTATTTGCTTAGTTAAATCCAGGTGGTGACTTTTTTTTTGGCCAGGCAGTGTATGTGACGTAGTTTAAGCTCCTTGCCATAACATCGTGCTTTTGCTGTCTCTAATGTCTCTCCTGAAGCAGACCCTGGTTAATCTGGGTCATCAGACCCCAGGGAGGCAGAGAAACCTGCTCCTGCTCGTCAACAACCAGTAAAACTAATTTTTATTTCCCTGTATGAATACAGATGAGATTTATTTTTCTATGAGTATTGGCTTTTATCATGATGAATTAGGTTTCATACGCATAATGCATGTAGGAAATGAGTTTTTTTTTAAACGGATAACCTCCTACCCCTTTTCGAGCATGTAGACCTGCTGCACATGCAGGATGTCATCAGCAGTCTTTGTTTATTTGTTCCTTGGTTTTGGTGTATAAATGTTTCTTTATGGTGACTACCTAATTTTGTTTTTTTTGTATTTTGTTGTTTCTTTTTTTTCTGCATGTTCGAAATAAAAGCATTCATTCATTCATTCATTCATTCATAATGTCACTAAATTAGTGTAAAAAAAGAGTCTTTTTACATAATTTCCATCTCATGAGGGGTAGAAAACATAATCCTTAAGAGACCACTGATGCATTTCTACCCTGAAGCAGGACCAGCAGCAGCCTGCAGCACCAGAGGATTAAATGCTCCTCAGGAGCGGGCTTCAATCTCAAACTAGGACTGAGCGAGGGGCTCAAGGCTGATGGACCAGGCCTGACATGTCATGATTAATACAGGTCTATAATAATACTTCATTATTATTATGATAGTCATTGTTGATTTCAAAATAATGAACATTAAAAACTGATTTGTGTCAAAAAAAAAAACCATAAAATCAATCATAGGCCAAGTTATATTTATATTTAAATTGTTGTATATCTGCCCCAAACACACATACACACACTTACAAAATTGTTCTGACCTATTTTAAACAGCTCTCTAATGACTGATGGTGTGTTTTTGTTTCAGCAGTCTGTTTTGCGTCAGTTCTAAGGTCTGTTTCTTTTAGTCATTATTAATCCCAGCCAATCTTGTGATGTTTCATGAAAGTCCAATTAACTGCTGAGTCCAATCCAGTGTTAATTCTGATAGCACTTTTTGATTTAGTTTTAGTTATAGTCTTTTGCCTGAAATATCTTTTAGTTTTAGTCATAATTTAGTCATCTAAAAGGTTATAACTTTTAGTCAAACTTTAGGTGATGAATTTCACAACGTTTTAGTCGACAAAATCTACTGTAAATTTAGGCAACTAAAAAATGAAGTGTAAAGTGTAAGGCATTCTTTATGTTTCCTTGAATTTCTGAAGTCATGTTTTACACTTGGATAAAATGAAACATCTAATAACCCTTTACTGAGTGCTAGTAAAGTTTGAATGTATAAATGAAAAGAAACAAATTTAACTTTAGTGTGAAATGCAGTCACCTTTATTTAGGCTACCTGGCAGAGCATCTCAGTTACAATACCAGAACTGACAACAAACAGTGAACCCGCTCTACATGAATATATCATTCATAAAGAGAGCAGCTCTGATTGAATCGCTCCACAACTTATCCCACCACCATGAAGCTAAGGCAGCTGTGATTGGATGTCCCTCTTAACTCATCCAACCTTCCCACACAACCAAAGTAGCTGTGATTGGATATATTCCTAACATGTTCCTACTTTATACATGATGAAATCAGGTCTGATTGGATTAAGTCTCTGTCAAATATTTTCATCTAGTTTTTATTTGTTGACAAAAGTGGCAGTTCATGTAGTTTTAGTTTTTGGCCACGTGCACTTGTTTTTATTAGTTACTGTCTAGTTTTTGTCAGGGGAGAAAAGGTTGTTGACAAAAACTACGATGAAAACAGTCAACAAAATTAACACTGGTCCAATCAGAGAGTGATATCCAGTAAGTGGGTGTGTCTGTTGGTCTAACCACTTCATTAAGGAAGCTCCACTGTATCCTCAGTTATAACTCCTTGGATTTCCCTCCTCTCCCCTGGGCGTGCAAATAAGGCCCTGTCCACATGGGTATGAACAAGTTTTGTATTGAAAATGTTCTCTGTAAAGATGGTATTATTTCAAGAAATGTGTACATCCGCACAAAAACCCTGAAATTGCTGCAGTATCTTTGTCAGGCCTTTAGGCGGTGCTGCAGACATACACCAAGACCAGAGAAGAAGACATGGAGCATATGCATACATCATTGCTGTGACAGCTCTGGAAGATCAGCCTGCCCCAGGAGCTGCTATTCTCTGTCTACACCCCCATTGTCCAGTCTGTCCTCTGTACGACCATCAACGTCTGGCTTTGATCTGCGCCCAAGCAGGACAGACACAGATATTCAGATCTACAGAGAAGGGACCAAACTGCCCTCCATCCAGGACTTCAGTCAGGAAACAGGCAGGTAACATCTCTGCAGACCCCCCTCAACCCGGACACAAGCTGTTCAGACTCCTCCCCTCAGGTAAGCGTTATAGGGCATTGTGCACTAAAACCAGCAGATACAAGGAGCAGCTTCTTTCCCTTGGCTGTCGCTCGAATGAATTCTTAATGGCCACAGAGTGATGGAACAATCACCATGCAGTTACATACAAGACACTAATCGAGCGGTCTGGTTTGGTTCAGGACAGTTCAGCTTGGTGTGGAGCGATAAACCCTTGTTTTGTTTGTGTTTCCACCACCAGCTGTACCTACACTTAAGAGTGGGGATGTGAGGCGGGAATGGAGGGCCGTGCCGGCTGCGTAATGAGTGACATTACAGCGGCAGGACACAGTGCAGCAGTCTGCAGTAGAGCACGATTGTAATCAAAGAGCAAGAATGAAGGACTCCCAGCTTTCCATGGATTATTGTTCATGCTGACATTCTTCTGAGCAACAGCAGTGAACAAATCAAACGAAATCCACAGATATTTGAAAATGGCGAGTTATGTGAATTTGTCTGTAATTTAAAAACATTTATTTGATAGTTCGAAGACAGATTTTGTTTGTATTTTGATGTTTTGTGACATAAACTCATAGATGTTACTTTCATCAGCCAAGAACCCTGGAGTGTGGCTATAAAAGCTTCACATGCTTTTACATAAGCGTAGTATGATTACTTAGAGAACCATTTCCTCTGTATTTATTTTCAGTTTCACAGAGCGTGTCTGGATAAATTCAAAGAAAAGCTGTAGGATAAAAGACAAACAAGTAAACAGCCTCAACTTTACTTCAACATCTGAGTCTTCATTTATCCTTCTCAGTGCCCAGGGCGTCTGTTTAGCTGTCAGTCACGTCGTTCAGTCTTACCAACAAAAGGGAAAGGGTTCGTCTAGTCTGTACTTAGGGAGTAAAAATAACCAAAATCAAATCCCTTGTGTTCAACATGCCTGGCCATTCAAGCTGATTCTGTTTCTGGTTCTGATTTGGAATAAAAAAGACTTACATTTACCATTTTTCCTTGGAATTATTTGCCATAAACTGCATCAAAGGTTTTCACAGAAATGTCTGTTCAAGAATACCTTTGTGTTCTGGGAATTTGATACACCAAACAGACAGCTTCACTCTTCTGTTTTTGCATTCACAAAGAGCCGCATCCTTGTTCACACAAAGAGGAGGGGGAAATGTGCTCCTTTAAAGCACTAAGGCAGCTGCCACTGCTAATGAAAAATGGAACCCAGTGATTATAGTCGACTAAAATCACTGCAATGGTGGGTATGCAAAATGACTGACAATTCCACTATCATTATTATATTAACATTACATTTACATTTACTTGCAGCTGTATGTAATTGCAGGAGGAGCCACTTGCCCCAGGCATTGCTTCAAATTATGCTGGATGTGTCTGTGTACATTGCCCCACAGGTTTTTGTCCTTTCAAGGGCTGGGGGAGGATGCTGGCTGCACCACATGCAGAGCAGAGGGCACATTTTCCCATCTTCCAGTCGCAGTGCATTTGCAGGACATCACAGAGGAGAGGAGAGGAGAGAAGCCACACAGAACAGCAAAAGAAGCAAAAGAAGAGTTGTTAGTTGTGCTCAGGGAAACAGAAAAAGGCCACTCAAAATGTGGTGGATCAATCTGCAAGGAGCACCTTATAAAAATCAGCAGATCCTCCTTCAACCCATCTTCCAACACTTGTCTGGGGCCAGCTCGCAGGGGCAGCAGGCCAAGCAAGCCAGCCCAGACTACCCGCTCCCCTGCCACAGTTTCCAATTACTCCTGGGGGATCCCAAGGCATTCTTACGCCAGATGGGATATATATAATCCCCCCCAGTGGGTTCTGCGTCTGCCCTGGGGTCTCCTGCCAGCAGGGCGTTCTCAAAAAACCTCCAGCGGAAGGTGATCAGTTGGAATTAGATGCCCGAACCACCTTAACTGACTCCTTTCAATGTGAAGGAGCTGCAGCTCTACTTTGAGTTCCCTCTAGATGTCTGAGCTCCTCACCCTCTCTAAAGGTGTGCTCACACCGACTTGGGTGACCAAGATCTCGTCGCCCATTCAAATCGCATCGCCTGTCCATAGCTCATTTTTTCACCATTGCATCACTCAGTGGCGTCACGCCCACTCGAGTTTCACCGCGATCATATCATATCATATAAAAGGTTATATTAGCTGATATTATTCCAACTGTATCCTTTTCACTCACCTACAAACCACAAAACACTGCAGCTGATGGCCCTGCAGCAGCATTGTCTGTCAGCTGCACCTCGAGTAGGGAGTTCTCTACGGTCCCGTCTAGGTGGAACTAATGTTCTTACTGAAAAATATTCCCACAGGGACATGGATTGTCACTCTGTGAACCAGAACAAAAACAGTCTGTCACAGGTGTCATCACACACCCACACAATGCTGATTAGCCTGACGCCAAGCACAACTGTTAGAAATCTTGGGGCTCTATTTGATCAGGATTTCTCCTTTAACTCTCACATAAAGCAAATTTCAAGAACAGCCATTTTTCATCTTCGTAACATCGCTAAAATTAGGCCTATCCTGTCCCAGGACGATGCTGAAAAGCTAGTCCATGCTTTTGTTACCTCTAGACTAGACTATTGTAATTCTCTTCTTTCAGGCTGTCCCAGTAAGTCGCTTAAGACGCTTCAGCTGGTTCAAAATGCTGCAGCACGTGTACTGACTAGAACTAGGAGAAGAGACCACATTACTCCTGTATTAGCCTCTCTGCATTGGCTTCCCATTAAATATAGAATAGAATTCAAGATTCTTCTTCTCACCTATAAAGCTCTCAGTGGACAGGCACCAATTTATCTTAAAGAGCTTGTAGTGCCGTACAACCCCTCTAGAACATTACGCTCCCAGAATGCTGGCCTGCTCGTGGTTCCATCAGTCTCTAGAAGTAGTCTGGGAGGCAGAGCCTTCACTTATCAGGCTCCTCTTCTCTGGAACCATTTACCGACCACGGTTAGGGAGGCAGACACCCTCTCTACCTTTAAGGTTAGACTTAAAACATTCCTCTTTGATAAAGCTTTCAGTTAGGGACCAGCTCATAGTCCATAGTTTCGACACATAGTTAAGATGCAATAGGCTTAGGCTGCCGGGGGGATCTGGCACACTGGGCTCTATCCCTCTCTCTCTCACACTCTCTCTCCATATCTGCCTCTGCCCCTTTCTGTTTGCTCCTGTACTCGTCTCTGGCTCTTGTCTTTTAGGTGGCCTGGGATCCTTGGTGGAGACTGCCTGCTGCTGCTGTGGAGTCACGAAGCCTCAATAACTACAATTACAGACATAACACATATTTGGCCATCTCATTCCAGTTCATAATCATTATAGCTGTTAATGTAGATATTAGGATGATCTTTCTATCCATGGTTGATACATCTATAGTAACTATCTCTAGCTCCACATTTTCATGAGATCCCTCTTGAAAATGAGGTGTCACATCTCAAGAGGTCTACCATTAATACATTTATACTTAACGGAGACAAATATGGTAGGGATGCCCTTGTGGTCTGGGCACCCATGAGTTTGTCACTACCATAAATTCTTATTTTCAGTAAGACTTTTATTGATTATACTTCTATAAAATTATCACCACAACCACACAGACATGAGGACCCTCCTGAAAACATGTTGTAGCATCTCAAGAGGCTAACCTCTCATAAATTTGTTTCCAGCAGAAACAAATTTGACGACGAAAGGTCTATGATTGGTCCTTTGATCTGTCACTAACTTTAGTTCTTACTTTAGTCCACTTGTCTCCACTTACCTCCCTTCCTTCGCCCACACACCCAACACAGCATCGTTTAGATTTGCTGTTCATCATGAGACTGGGGTCCACATTCAAGATTTCCTGCTGTTTAACAGAAGGTTTTTTCTTGCCGCCATGATGGAGGGATTCATGATTGGCTATATGGATTCATGTTGGGTGATGGATGTATACATTTATATATATATGTATATGTGTATTTTATATATGTATATATGTATCTATGCATATATGTGTATCCATAATATGAAGAGCTTTGTGCTCTCTTGTAAAGTGTCTTGAGATAACACTTGTTATGAATTGGCGCTATACAAATAAAGACTGATAGATTGATTGATTGATTGATTGGCTGTCGCGACACACAGCCAAATGCAATGTTGCCTGAAAAGTTAAAATGTTTCAACTTTGGCAGCCAAGTGCCGAGACCTGGTCGCGCATCCAAAATGACCCCAGGAGTACCCATCTGCAGCATTGACTTTGCATGGAGAGTCATTGCCTAGGTTGCTCAAGTCACGTCCGGTGTGAATGCACCTTAAGATTGAGCCCAGCCACCATTCTGAGGAACCTCATTTCAACAGCTTGTATCTGTGATCTTATCCTTTCAGTCATTACCCAGAGCTCATGACCGTAAGTGGGGGTTGGAATAAAGATGGAGAAGTAAACGGAGAGCCTTGCCTTGCGCCTTCATTCCGTCGTTACTACAACTGTTCGGTACAGAGTCTGCAACACTGCAGATGCTGCACCAACCCACTCCAATCTGCAGAACCTGCCTCAGTCAAAATTAGGCTGGCCTTCTAGCCTACTCACTTATTAACTCACTTGCACACTTATAAGGCATTTACACTACACAGTATCTGCTTGACTGGGCTTGACTTAACTCTGTTGTTTTTTGTTTTCCATTAGGGATTGTATGTAACACCTGGAACAGTCTTTGTTAGCCCTTCTGGGTTCCTGAGCTGAGCCAAGCCTCACTAATTAGCATATAAAACTCTGAAAAGCAGGATATGGGATCTTTAGAGTACACTGGTTATAGCACTTAGGAATGCAGCTGAAAGAGGTTGTCCTCCCTTGCCTCCAGAGCCTCGTAACATGGGTTTTGTACTCTTTGCCCTTAAACTTTATTGCATGTACACACTTAGGAATGAAGTAGTGTTTACATTGCTGGTGTAAAGAACAGGTACAAGGCATCAGGAATGATAAATGGTGCCGACCCGGCATGTTTTCCCAAACCTGACCTGAAAGTACTACCAAATGCAAGACTGTTAACCTGACACACCAGACGGACAGTTCCGTATATCTGCCACGGAAATATTTCACTAGTCTGTCTGGGAAAGTGCCATTCGAAAATGTTTTCAGAGGCGGAACTTTCAAAAACAACAGCAGCTAGTGATTGGATGATCGTTCTGCTCGTCACACTATTCACAGGCCAATCCATTTCAAGCCACAGTATGACGTAGCAGCTCAACTCGATTGTTAGCCATTAGCTTAAACTACGTTTCAGTCCTTCGACTGTCATCTTACATTAAATTATACCACACAGATGTATCATTTACCACTTATATGTGACATGAACCTCATCAAAGACAATACCCACCAAGTTCCTTCAGTAAACTTCTGAGAAGAGCATGTTTCACCAGGTATCACGGAGTAACCATGACGACCATAGACTCACCGGCATGTCCATGGAGGATTTCTGCATTCTCTCCCAGTTTCCCAGCAGTGATCCCCGGTTGGGAGAAGAGCAAAAACAATATTTTCCATAAGAAAAACTTCAAGTGACGTTCTTTGCTTCTCTTTTCAAGAAGAAATTGAGTCCATATCTGATAAAACTGCAGATATTATCGATCCACAGGGACTGCTTCAGAAGTCGCCATTGTTTATCAAACATGCAGTCACTTCCTGCTGTCGTCATGTCCACAGCTCCTGCCTCTCTACCCTGATTGGGCCGTTAAGCATTTAGCCGGTAAAGCGGTTGGACAATGGAAGTTGGCAAGACGGACATGCAGGATTTCAGGCAATGAATCAGGCAGGTCCGTCTGCTCTGCAAGGCTACAAGATTGCTGCAGAAGGACAAAAACAACCCATGTTAGACCCAATCTCTTAAATTTTGCTTGCAGACATTTTAGAGAGTTTTGAACTTCAACAAGTCATTTCAACCCCAGCGATCTGATAAGTGGAAATGGCTCATCAAGCAACATTTTTTTTTTGCTCTGTGTGTCAATGCTGGGCAGGAAAAGCTTTTTCAGATATTTTCAAAGAGTGAGATTCACCTTTCCTGAACCCCTGACATCGAATACTTCTCCACAGCACCCACTCTCTTTTTTATAAAAACTGCCCCTGGCTGAAGGTGTTTCTTTTTAACTGTCAAGAAATATACACACTCTGACACCTCTCCCCTGGTGAAGCAGTATTTGGATTCACAGGGAGTAAATGCACATGTGGAGCAAGGTGGTGAATGCGTATTTGACACATGAGACCAAGGGAGAAAGAGGGATAGAGAGTCAGAGAGAAAGAGAGAGTCACTGAATTAAGGAGAGCAGAGGAGCAGGAGAGTTGACATCTTGGGAGTTGATGTACACTATAATGCCGAATATGACCTTGAGTGGCATCCCATTTAATCTAGAGGATTTAATATGATGTTGGCCCACCCTGTACAGCTGTAACAGCTTCAACTCTTCTGGGAAGGCTTTCACATGTTTGTAGAAGCAGTCTGCATGCTGAGGTGCCTGATTTTATACACCTGTGGTCATGAGAGTGAACACCTGGATTCAATGATTTGGATGGATGAGTATTCTCAAGCTGTCTGCACCAAGGCCGTTGATCCTTGCCGTGCTGAAGCCTTTCATTAAACACAGCCTATCGACTAAAAACGACTATCCACCAATTTAGGATTATTAGCATAGGAGCGGTAAAGTTAATTCCTCACTTGAGCAGCTTTACAAAGAGAAATACGAGAAAATGGCATCCAGTGATCTCCTCTTGATAATTCACTGAAAATAACAGATTTCTTTGATTAAATACGAGTGTTTACAGCTGCCAGATGCTGTAGGTGTGTTCATCCCTCTCTCATTTTGGATGACTACATTATTACGCATCAACAATAACCTTTATCCACACGCAGATCAGCTGATGTGGGAATCAATATAAAGCTAAAGAATATTGACAGATGTTCAGACTCAGGTAAACTGCAGCAGCAGGAGGTGGAGTGGAGAACCATGTGTGTGAAAATGAAGAAATGGAATATAGTTTGTGGAAAAAAACTTAAATATATTGGAGAAAAAACCCCTAAATTGCTTGTATATGGAAAGAGATCTGTTATCACAAACTGAAACGCACCCACAGTTTTCCAGAACAAAACATAGCAAAAGACAAACAGACTGTCACAACATTAAAAAAAACATCCTGAATAACAGAGCCGTCTTTATGACCAGATTACTTTTATCAACTTTTATCAGGACTTCTGTGTGAGTCAAGGATTAAAAACACAAACTACAATTACAGATATAGCAAATATTTGGCCATTTTTTTAGCCCCATTCCAGCCTAATCGTTATAGTTGTTAATTTACACATTAGCCTGATCTCCCTATGGTCGATTATAGATTCATCGTAACTATCTTTAGTTACGATGAATATTTTCAAACACCTGAATATATATATATATATATATATATATATATAGATATACATATATATATATATATATATGTGTGTGTGTGTATCTATAAAATGAAGAGTATGTCTTCAGAAGGTCAGAGCCGCTGTCACTTTTGCAGCAGCTGGGAGAGTGCAGGGGCCACCGGGCCGCGCATTGGAGGACATGACGCGCGTCACCGTGTGGACCACCTCACGGGACAGATGTAATCTGTTCCTGTCTCATAAATATGAGTACAAAATTAAGTGATAATTACATTTAAACACAGCAGCAGGTTAATCCATTCATCATGCTTGTGCATTCCTGGTCGTCATCGCCAAAAAGCAGCGCCTTAGGTGAAAATATATCTCCTCCTCATCCTCCTTGCAATAATTAGGCTTCTCCATCTTTTTAGATCATGTTACGAATAAAGATTAAAACAGAGAAATATGGGCAATCACAGGTAAATCCTTAAGACATTTTTTATTCAGTGAGCGTCTCTCTCTTTTTTCTTTTCTTTTGAATTTCATGAGATGAGAGAAGCCGGATACTCCGTATCGGATGATGTGGCTGTTTGTGGTTGACTGACAGATGGGAACTCGTTAGTTATGACAAACGTCTCTGATCTGACATCAGATGTGACGGGACAATTAATATAGATACAAATGTATGTGCTGGTTCAGACGGTTACATTAAATAGTGGTTGCTGTGATTGTTTATTGCATTGAAATGTGCCTGACACTCTGGACACCTGCCTGTAAGGTTCTGCTGACGTGTGCGCTCTGTGCGTCTGTCAGCCAAATTACCACTGCCCGGAGTGTGCCTCGTCTGCGCCGAGAATAGACCAGGTTGGAGCTGGCGAGCTTTCAGCGCACCTTCCACGCGGTTTTTGGCACGAAATTGTTAGTGCGCCAAGCTGAATCTGTGGACACCTCCCCCTGGTGCGCCGTCACACCCATCTTGGCGCAGCCGGTCTACCAAATTGCCAAATTGGCTGCGCACGGCGGTGCGCTGGACGAAATTACCACTGTGGGGGGTGTGCCAGGCTGCGCCACCCTGAGTTGCGCCAGGAAATTAGAGCCCATGGAGTTATGCATGCACTAAAGCAGTGAGAAAAGGGATGCATTGTTTTCAGAAATGAACATGAATATCTGCATTAATGGAGCGACGCCTGCGAGCTAGTTCAGGCAGACAACTCGAGCTGCTCAGCTATGCACATGTCACATGTCTCACTCCTCTCAAACATCCTCATATGTCACATGTCTCACTCCTCTCAACCATCCTCCAATCACACTCTTCCCCTCTCAATTTGGCGGTATATTTAAACTGGGAGTTTTCCCATCTCTCCCTCTGCCCTGCAACGACTCTGCCGCCCTACACTGACTTGCTGCGTGTTCTTTCACCTGCTTTCACATGCGATTGTCATCTTACCTTTGGCTCTGGTGGTCGCTATGTCTCTCGTCTCGGATTCAGAGAGTGAGTCCCAGCTGTCAGGAGAGGATGCGGGGCTTATTCCCGAAATCCAGACTCAGTCCGCTCCAGGAAGGAATCGGACCCGCTTCGTCCTCGCCAGAGCTCTTGCATTACTCACAAACAACTTGCTGGATGGCCTGTGTACCATGTCATGGAAGAGCTTTACGCATGTAATATCACCGCACCGGGCGGCCTCAGTCATGAAGAGCTTTTCGATTATCTGATGATCCAGCAGAACTCCACCGATGCCCCGGGGTTGGTTGCCAGTGCCACAGCGTCCAGTGGTCCTCCAGGGGGAAAGGTAAAGCGCCAGCTTCTCCAAAACCAGAGCTCGGCGCTCCCTCCAAGAAGCCGAAGCAGCCAGATTCCGGCATCTCCACAGACGAGTCCATCCTGTCTTCACTTCTCAAAGTGAAATCGGTGCTGGACATGATGCAAGCCAGGATGAACACCTTGGAAAGCAACGCGTAATCCTCCGCTTGCCATGTCAACAACCCGGGTCCTTCGTCCGCGTCCCTAGCTACGCCGGCTCCACCAATCGCTGTCTTCCCGGTCGACGTCACGGCGCAAAGATCCCTGGGATCTGCAGTCCCAGTTCCTGCCATGGGTTCTCGGTTTCTGCCCCCTGCTGCTGCCATTCCTGATTCTCTAAGGAACCAAAAATTTTATCAGGTAATCCTATTTCCATCATCTTTAACAGCTGACAAAATGATTGAATTATAAGTCTGCCTCTGGGCCTGTCATCTATCTGCTCGTGTCATTACTTATTTATCTATTTTAATTATATTTTATTTATTTATTTTATTCATTCATCTAGGAGGTTATGAGGATCAGCATAGACTCAGTTGCCCAATTATTCAAACTAATTATTAAACCTTGCTCTTATTTCGACAGGCCATGACATTAATCTGGTGAAGATTCTGTTGTTGTGGTTCTGAATCTGCAGACAGATATGAGGATTGGGGGGACTTTTCAGTAGTTTTAAGGATCGTGATCCAAGACTGTCAAAGTCCCCTACTCCGGCAGAATTTAACGTGGCCTTCAATGTTTTAGAGACACCATTTGCGAAGTACATCTGCAATGCAGAGAGGAATTTAACACCTATTTAGCCATTATTTCAGATCTTGCACTTTCTTCGGTGGGTGATGGGTCCTTTCTCAAAATCCGTCTTCCTCTTCTCCATTTTTCAGAGTGAGCCCCATAAGGGTCGCAATAAGGTAATATTCATTCAAACGTCTCATTATAGCTCTCTCAGCTCATCATGACTCCTCAATCCCAAGTATAAACAGCTTAATTCCCCTTGAACCACTCTTTATACTACGCTTCCACAGACAACGCAAATGCAAATGATTTAATCAGCTGGGGCTCTAATGGCATCTTTCGGCGTTAAGTGGCGTTCAAAGTTTTATTTCTCTGTTAAGTTGACCTTTGGTTGTTATAGTAGCCTTGCATTCTGACACCCTGTCGGAGGCTCTATGCTGGATTCTCTACAACATGTGCAAATTCCCCTGTGCCTGGCATCTCTGAATGATTTTCTGGTAGTTGACCTCCTCTCTATTCCACCAGCCCACTGCAATTCGACAGTCAAAAACCTCTTTCAAGAGTTGGGTGTGCCACTTTCAGAAGACAAAATGGTGGAACCAGCCTCGCGCTCTGAGTTTCTCGGCATAACTCTCAGTGTACTCATGCAAGCCTCGCTTCCTCAGGATAACTTGAGCCGCATTAGAGAAGCTTTTAGAGCTTTGTCTCCCTCCGTTCTCTCTAAACGGGATCTTTCGTCTTTGTTAGGTCACCTAAACTTTGCTATCCGCATTATCCCTCACGGATGCTCATTCGTTCTTGCTTGCTGACACTGGCTAATTCAATTAAAAAATCTAAAGACACAGTGGTTTTAGATGAAGGCTGTTCAGATCTGCGATTTTGGTCTTTGCTCTGCGATGAATGGAACAGCATTTCTTTCTTTTACAATGACTTTGTAGAGTCTTCAGCTTTCTGTACTGATGCTGCTCCATCTTTTGGTTTGGGGGATTCTATAATAAGTGGTTTGCAGATGTATGGCCAATGGAAATACAGGCCCTCGAGGATCCCTCTATGAGCTTTACCCAATAGTTGTGCTCGCTCTCTGTGGGGTGGCAACTGGAAAGAAGCAAATCATGGTGTTTTGTGACAATGCAGCTACAGTTGAAATTATCAACAAAGGCCGCTCTAAATCACCAGCTATCAACAATCTCTTACGATGTTTAACTTGGATATGCGTGCTTAATAATTTCATCCTGAAAGCTAACTCATTCTCGCTTTTAATATCAGGAGTTCAAAACTATGTGTCCCCAAGCCAGTCCTCCAGCCTGCCATGTCCTCCTTTCAAACAGATGATTCTAGAGTAAGTATGTCTCCTGTCCTCTGCCTCTAACTACATGAGACTGGGTTCAGCAAAGCATCATTAAAGCCTACGATTCAGCTTGGTTTTCTTTTCATCCTTTTGTGCTAGTCTTCTCCTTAGCCCTTTACCTATAAACATTTAAGTCGTTTGTGCATTCATTGTAATTTCTTTTGAATCCCGCAATCTCCAAATGGAAAGTATCAAAGCCATGCTAGATTCAGTTTTACATTCGATGCTAAGACCCAGCATCCCAGAGCCTTCTCTGAGTCCTTCCATGCAGTTGCTCCTCAGTGGGCTTAAAAAGGCACGTCCTTCATGTAACGATAAAAGAATGTCTCTCGCTATATCACTGGTGCACAAGTTGGTGACAAGATTGAGACAGGATGTTTTTCACCTTATATTCATTCTCGATTAAAAGCAGTACTCTTAAGGGCTTTCTATGGTTTTCTTAGGTGTGGCGAATTTACAACCAGGTCTCTCTCCTTTAATCCACAGCATGATCTCACCTTCTCTGATTTGAATATAGAAAAGCACATGTATTCCTTATTCTTGAAACACTCAAAACTGACAGATCTTGCCAAGGTACTCATATCATTATTGCTAAAACTAAAACTTCTTTGTCCTTTCTCTTCCATGATGAAATATCTGCATCATCGTCCCCCTACTCAACAGTCATCCCCTTGTTCATCATCAATGGTCACAAACCTATGACAAGATCCTGGTTCTCTTCGAAGCTGCATGTTCTCTGCTCAAGCTGTGGCCTGCCACCTGGACTCTATTCCCCTCACTCCTGGAGGATTGGCGCTGCCACGACGGCAGCACTTCATCTGCCTACTTCAACACATAAGTCCTTGGGCCGCTGGTCCGCATATCAACGCTATGTGGTGCTTCACAAAGAAGAAATCCTGTCTGCTCAAAACTTCACGAGTTCCTGCATTTAAAGTTTAATTACCTCCGCCAAGGAGGTTATGCTTTGCCAGCGTTTATCTGCCTGCCTGTTTGTTTGTGTTCAAAATAACTTGAAAAGTCCTGAACGGATTTGGATGAAATTTTCAGGAATTGTTGGAAATGGGATATGGAAGAACTGATTAAATGTTGGGACTGATCCGGATCACCTTGGCGGAGGTCTGCACTCTCTGAGTGCTTTTCTAGATAAAACTGCATCAATTTGCTGCATAAGTCTGTATTGCATATCAGGTGGTGTGCTGGGGTTCAGTTTGTATCAATTCAGCATGCTTAGATCTGCATTCTCTAGTATATTCCTCTAACAGCCAATGTGCCTGGGGGAATGGCCACACGGCGGCTGGTGCCAGGCCTACACATTGAAGTTTCACTAGATAGTATATTCCTCTAACAACAGGCGCTGGGGGGAATGGCTACACATAGTAGATCTCATCAGCAGCTCCAGGCTCCAATGGTTTAAGTTTTGGGGGTGTTCTGTATGTTTTGCTCATCACTCCTTCATGCCTTCATGTAAACCTTTCTGCAGGGAGTGATGAAACCGGAACCTGGGCGCCAAACCTATAACATGTATTTGCAGCTACAATAAACAAATTTAAACGTGAGTTGACTGACTGAAATGGAGCGACGCCTGCGAGCTAGTTCAGGCAGACAACTCGAGCTGCTCAGCTATGCATATGTCACATGTCTCACTCCTCTCAAACATCCTCATATGTCACATGTCTCACTCCTCTCAAACATCCTCATATGTCACATGTCTCACTCCTCTCAACCATCCTCCAATCACACTCTTCACCCCTCAATTTGGCGGTATATTTAAACTGGGAGTTTTCCCATCTCTCCCTCTGCCCTGCAACGACTCTGCTGCCCTACACTGACTTGCTGTGTGTTCTTTCACCCCCACCGCCACCCCAGCATCCACCTGCAGGCTCCGGGGGTGTTCTGTATGTTTTGCTCATCACTCCTCCATGCCTTCATGTAAACCTTTCTGCAGGGAGTGATGAAACCGGAGCCTGAGCGCCAAACCTATAACATGTATTTGCAGCTACAATAAACAAATTTAAACGTGAGTTGACTGACTGAAATAACTTTAACATGGAAAATGTCTCACTTTTGGTAAAAAGTAAACTTTCTTTCATAAAACTCCAAATGAAGCTCTGAAGGCATATGTCCACCAAAAGAAACTAAAAACAATGATTACTGGCTTAATAAATCCATTATTTATCGATAACCAGTTCTGTTTTCATTCAGAAATGGAATTATGCTATTTTACACACATCCACATTTACTTGAAAATAAGAGCAATAATAATAATTTAAAACTGGTTTGCACCTGTGCAGAACTTTTGATAAATCGCTAAAAAGGTAATTAGAGACAATGACAAAATTTACTCTTTGTAACAAAACAAATTTGTTTCAAAAGTAAAAAATGGTTTCCTTTTTTGATGTTATCTTCTTGTTCATAATTCAATAACCTCCTTGGGCTTGCATATCCCTGACGAGAGAAGGAATGTCAGGTGTGACGTTTGTGACTGCAAGCCTGAAATCCTGGTGGACATTGAGCCTGTTACAGGCTTTTGTCTTTATTGTAACAAACGCACTGAAGGCTGTCTCAGACAGGTATGTGGTGCTGAATGGAAGTAAAACCCTCCGTATTGCATGCATGGCCAGCTTGGGTGCAACAGCGTGCCCTTTCACTATCCAAAACTTTTTGTATCCGTTCTCCTGGAAATATTTCCTTGACACCGAACCAGCTTGGATGTCAGCAAGCTCATCTTCACAACCGATGTATTCCACATCCTCAAGGCTGGAGGTGTAGGGATCGATCACCCACGCTTCCTTTGATAAGTACTCATCAACATCAGCGAAGTGGGACTTCATTTCTGCAGCAGGTTCATGTACTGTGTAAACTCCTCGCCTAAAAACACACGTACAGTACCCCCAGACTGTTTCATGAGCAGCGGAAACTGTTGCAAGTCTCCTGTTGACATTTTTCCTGATCTGTACTCCAGTTTACGCACAAAAGCATCCAGAGCATCTTTACAGTGCACAATGTTGGATTCAGTAAGTTGCTCGCACAGTTGTGGGTTGTGATCTTGAAAAACTCCTTTATTTTTTTTTGCAGTTCTATGAAATGTACAAGCCAGCGCACCTCTGTGTGCAATAATAGCATCTGGTGCGCTTCATCCTCACACAGCTGGGCAAAAAGTCTCTTGTTAGTGGGGCAAGCCTTTATAAAGTTTACAACTTTAATGACAGTTGTTAATGTGATATTTAGGTCCTCAGAAAGTTTTTTGCTGGCTAAAGCTTGGTGATGCAGCATGCAATGAAAAATTACACACTGCGACACCTTGTTGCGCCATCATTGCTGCAGTCCTATCGGTGCAGTGAGGTGGTGAAAATATTATTTTATGTGCACAGTTTTCCATGCAGATTTTTTTTTTATTATGATGCCATTAACGTTCTCATTATTAGTTTTATGACTATAAGCAATCTAATTTTGCACCCTCAAAGAAGTCAAAGCCTTGCGCCCCCTCTGAGCTCTCCAGCAGCCCCTCTGGGGGGGGCACGGACCCCAGGTTGGCAATCTAGACACTAAAGCACACTGTTGACAACATCTCCAACAAACTCACCTCTGTCAAAACTCAACTCACCTCCATCACAGCAGAAAACGAAGTCATGGAAGAGACCATTCTGGGACATCTTGGTTTTCACAGGCATCCTTAAACGCACCACAGAAGACCCCAAAAGAGCAGTGAAAGACTTAGGGTCATTCCCAATTCTACCCTTTAGCCCTCGTCTTACCCCTTAACCCTTGGTTTTGCACATTTATGTCTAGTGAAGGGGTATCCCGATTCTGGTCAAGGTTAAGGGGCTAGGGCTAAGGGAAAGGGTTACACAGCCCTTGAAATGAAGACAAACCGGGACCTCACTTGAAAGGTAGGGGTATGAGAAATTTCCCATAATACACCACGCCTGCTGACAAGATGGCAGAGTGGAGACCGAAGGAAGCATATAAATGTAAGTAATTAAGCATAATTATTGATTTTCATAGTAATGATACTCATGTTTTTATCAGATATTCAATTCTTTGCTACTCAACGTAAATTTTAACCATGATGCCAAGACCGCGTCTTAGAAGTGGATAAAGAATTGTCGCAGCTGCCTACGACACAACTAGTGAGTGTCTCTAGTTGATGGCGTAATGGGAATCGAGTGGCATCTTGTATCTTTGGGGGCTGTTTTTACCCCTTCCTCTTGGTCCTCAAAACAGAGAGCCAAGGGGAAGGGGTAAGAGGAAGGGGGAGGGCTAAGGATTCAATTAGGATTGACCCTTAATGACAAACCAACTTAAAGTCCCTGTAAAGCAAATTCAGCCATTTTCTTCTAAACACATTAAATAGGTCATAAATGTTATTTCCTTAAAACATGTGAAAGCCATGCACCCATTCAGAATTTAATTGTGGAGCTAGGCTTCACAAGCTGTTTTTCAAAATTTCTGTGTTCAGGGTTTAATGGGCGGGTCAGAAATCATAGCCGCGTCACGTCACGTAACGGGGCCATCAGTAGCATAACCCCACCCCTGCTGCTTCAGCGGCATAAATACATTCAGCGCATTAGCTTTGGTGGTTTTCACGGTCGCTCTGGAGTCTTGGATAGCATCTCTTACGATAGTTTGCAGCTAGCTAACCAGTCTACCAGTCAGCTAACCAGTCATGTCTCTCCTCCACGTCACTCGTGCATCTTTCCTGGATGCCACAGCGTGCAGGGTAACGGCTCCTTTAGCTTATTTAAGTTTCCTACTGACGATGAAGTAAGGAAACGGTGGACCAATTTTGTCAAGAGGAGCTACTGTGGAGAGTTCAAAATCACCACCAACACCCTCTCTGCAGTGCCCACTTTACCCCCGATAGTTACAAAAACTATCACCAAGTAAAGTCTGGTTTTTTGAAGAGTCCGTTAATGCTGGTCAGTGGGGCCGAACCGACCCTCTCTGTCCCCGGCTTGCATCCTCCCGCCCCGCCGACAGCAGGTGCCACCATCACGGCTGACGGCGTTATATATCCATCACCGACCCTCTCCATCCCGCCAACAGCAGGTGCTGTCATCTCCGCCACTAGCATTACGTGAGAGAGTGTAAGTGTGTGCTTATGTTATAAATATTGTGAATTCTGGCAATTAAATGCTTTTTGCTGTAATTTTACATCGTAATCATGACATGATTTGGCCCTTACTCCCTGAGCAGAGTCCAAATGACAGCACAATGATTAACCACAGGTATTTTTTATGTGCCACCAATACAGCTATGACAAGGAAATACATGTAGACTGGGGCTTTATGTTTGTGTGTATGGTCAAACATGGACTGTTGGACACCTAAAATGAGCTCCATGAGCACATTTTTTTCCCCACGGACATTAGTTGCTTATATACAGAGAGAGACTGGAGCAGCGAGCTCAGATGGAGGCAACATGTGAGTTATCATTTTCTGTGTGCATGCAGCATATATGTTTCAGTTATTTCAAAGCTAAAGCTACTCCACCACTGATATTATCCCTCACAACTGATAAATATAGGGCAGACGGAGTAATTGGGAGCTTGATGTAATAAAGTAACTATCAGAAAAGTAACTGTATGAAAGAGTAATCATTGCTGTAAAATCTGGCTCTGATGGCTCAAACAGGTAGGGCTGGGTCCGTCCGATGAAGCTGCTAGTGCTAGCTTCCATTGTTACTGTAGGTACGTCCTTGTCCAGTAGATAGCCCTCCCGCATGTGGGCGTGGTTCCAATGCCTCTAACTGACACACCCCCAGCATTTCACAGCAGAGAGAAGTGCTCGTTTTTTCATGATTTTGAGACCCAAGTTTATATACTTAGCAATGTTTTTTAAAGGGGACATATCATGCTGTTTTCCTTGTCATTATGCTAATCTGGGATGCATTTGGAGTACTTCTGTATGATTTGCAGGTCATAAAGCTCCTTCTTCGCCTCAAAATCGCGTTTACAAAAGCCTCTCTCTAGCCGCTTTTCAGGCTCTCCCTCAAAACGCTCTGATTCAGACAGAGTACACGTGAGAACCGAGACCACGTGTGCTCTGTCCCAGTGGCGGCTGGTGCCAAAAATTTTAAGGGGGGGCGCAGCTCTGGAGGAAACAAACCAAAAAAGCACTCCATACTACAGTGAAATAATAATAATAAAGACAAAAAATAATCACAATGCAATCTACTTTGAACAATCCAATATTTGAACAGAAATTTTGCCCTCCTTTCCTTCTGGCCTGCAAATTTATCAATGACCCTCTGACTGAAGTCCATCATCTCTGTCTCTTTTCCATTGACAGCATGGCCAGTGCATTCAGCCTGTCCTGGTTCATGCTGTTTCTCAAGAAAGTTCTGATTCTTTTTTAGGTTTGAGAAGCACCTCTCAGCTTCTGCAGTGGTAATGGGTGTGGTGATGAGGATCTTTAGGAGAGTGACAGTCTCTGAAAATACCTCTCCAAGATTATTTTCCATGAACAACTGGATAAGGTCCACAGCACCACAGCAGGCCTTGAACTCCTCCTTGCTGTAGATTAAGACTGAGCTCTGTCTTTAGCTTGATTTAGTTGAGCACTGGGTCGGCCTTCAAGGTGCTGCTGAGGGAATCTTCAGGAAACATGGCGTGATACTGTATGAATCTGTCATTGAAAAATACATTAAAAAAAACATTTTATTACCAAAAGTTAACATCATTATTTACTGAAAAAAAATCACTAAAACAGCCAAAGCTTAACCTGCTCCCAGAAAATAAAGCTGTAATTTATGTATTTTCACCATTTTATGAACATTTCTTGTGTTAATCAATCAATCAATCAATCTTTATTTGTATAGCGCCAATTCATAACAAGTGTTATCTCAAGACACTTTACAATAGAGCATAAAGCTCTTCAATTTTATGGATATACATATATGCATAGATACATATATACATATAAGATACACATATACATATATATACAAATATATACATCCAACACCCAACATGAATCCAAATAGCCAATCATGAATCCTCCATCATGGCGGCAAGAAAAAACCTTCTGTTAAGCAGCAGGAAATCTTGAATGTGGATCCCAGTCTCATGATGAACAGCAAATCCACACGATGCTGTGTTGGGTGTGAGGGCGAAGGAAGGGAGGTAAGAGGAGACAAGTGGACTAAAGTAAGAACTAAAGTTAGTGACAGATCCATGAGCCATAGACCTGTCGTCTGATTTATTAGAGGATAGTCTCTTGAGATGCTACATCTCGTTTTCAGGAGGGTCCTCATGTCTGAATGGTTGTGGTGATCACTTTATAGAAGTATAATCAGTGATATTCTTACTGAAAATAAAAATTTATGGTAGTGACGAACTCATGGATGCCCAGCCCACAAGTGCATCCCTACCATATTTGTCTCCGTTAAGTATTTTGTATTAAAAGCCTCTTGAGATGTGACATCCCATTTTCAGAGGGATCTCATGCCTATGTGGTGATAAAAATAGATACTATAGATGTAGGGAGATCATGCTAATATCTACATTAACAGCTATATTGGTAATGTGAATGGAATGTTCCTAATGAAATGGCCAAATATGTGTCATGTCTATAATTGCAGTTATTGAGGCTCCATGACTCCACAGCAGCAGGCAGTCTCCACTCAGGATCCCAGGCCACCTACAAGACAAGAGCCAGAGACGAGTACAGGAGCAAACAAAAGGAGCAAATGCAGATATGGAGAGAAAGAGAGAGAGAGGGATAGAGCCCCATGTGCCAGATCATCCCGGCAGTCTAGGCCTATTGCATCTTAACTATGTGTCTAAACTATGGACTATGAGCTGGTCCCTAACTGAAAGCTTCATCAAAGAGGAATGTTTTAAGTCTAACCTTAAAGGTACAGAGGGTGTCTGCCTCCCGAACCGTGGTCGGTAAATGGTTCCAGAGAAGAGGAGCCTGATAAGTGAAGGCTCTACCTCCCATACTATTTCTAGAGACTGATGGCACCACGAGCAGGCCAGCATTTTGGGAGCGTAATGTTCTAGAGGGGTTGTACGGCACTACAAGCTCTTTAAGATAAATTGGTGCCTGTCCACTGAGAGCTTTGTAGGTGAGAAGAAGAATCTTGAATTCTATTCTATATTTAATGGGAAGCCAATGCAGAGAAGCTAATACAGGAGTAATGTGGTCTCTTCTCCTAGTTCTAGTCAGTACACGTGCTGCAGCATTTTGAACAAGCTGAAGCGTCTTAAGCGACTTACTGGGACAGCCTGAAAGAAGAGAATTACAATAGTCCAGTCTAGAAGTAACAAACGCATGGACTAGCTTTTCGGCATCGTTCTGGGACAGCATAGGCCTAATTTTAGCGATGTTACGAAGATGAAAAAGGCTGTTCTTGAAATTTGCTTTATGTGAGAGTTAAAGGAGAAATCCTGATCAAATAGAACCCCAAGATTTCTAACAGTTGTGCTTGGCGTCAGGCTAATGCCATCTATGGCAGTTAAATCATTAGAAAAGGTTTCTCTAAGGTGTCGAGGGCCCAGCACAATGATCTCTGTCTTGTCTGAGTTAAGGAGAAGAACATTTTTGGCCATCCAGGTCCTAATGTCCTTTAGACACGCGTCTAGTTGAGATAACTGATTTTTCTCACCTGGCTTCATTGATACATACAGCTGAGTATCATCAGCGTAACAATGAAAATTAACTGAGTATTTCCTCATGATATCACCGAGGGGAAGCATATATATGAAGAAGAGAAATGGACCTAGCACGGAGCCTTGAGGAACTCCGTAACTTACTTTAGTGTACACAGAGGACTTGTTGTTCACATGTACAAACTGGTATCTATCAGGTAAGTAGGACTTAAACCAATTTAATTAACTGAACAGTGTCTTATTTTATACATGATGTCTCATGGCTCAAGATTGTAAACACAAAAAGAATCATATATACCACTAAACTGATGCTTTAAAACTAAAGGTAAAACTATGTGATATAATTTTTGGTATAGATTAACTGTAAAAAGTATGACCAAAACAAAAAAAAAAACACATAAGAAAAAATAAATCAGATACAAGAGGGCTGACGGCTCACACCAGCTGACCAGTTCTCACAACTGAAATGGAAGCTGTCAATGTTTGGATGACATTTATAGTTTTCAGCAAAACTACTTCAAATTTTAAAAAGTCAAATAAACTTTACATTACAGGAGTCTGTTTCCATCTGCTGAAGCTTTTGAATACTTTTACTTTGTACCGTTATGTGCAGTATTCAGTCAGCAAAAACCACCAACAGAATGTATAATTTCTGTATCAAAATCCAAAAATCCATTTTATTATAGCAAGTAAACATATGATATACAATTATATAAAATAACAAAATATAGTATATATTTATATTGGTATTTATTATTTTATAACACATGTTTCGTTGCCAAAAAAACTACAACATTTAGAGACAAGAGATACATTTTGTTGGTCTGTTTTCATTGATTTTATACTGTGCACAATGGTACAAGCTGGAAAGGCACAAGGTAAGTGTCAAATCTAAAAGTTCCAGTTGATTTAAAAATAATTCTGTTATGGACATACACCTAAGAGGTAAAGAATCTGTGTTGTTTACACTTTTGAGACTAATAAAATCCCACTGTTTTCACCAGTAAATTGCAACACATAACTTGATCGCATTATTAATTCTTCTTTTTTGTAATTTTTCAAAAGCTTTCACACAATCTAACAGTAATATTTAATGAGCAGTGCAATAAACCTCAGACTTTGTGTGTATCTGTTTTTAACTCTTCAATTGTGTGCATTGTTCCCACTGCCCACTGCTTTCTGGTGTCTTCATTCTTTGGAAGTGAAAATAGTTGTGATTTTGATCCACAACCAAAAAAACACAAATGAAGACCCTTCCCAGACATGTCTTCTCTCAAGTATATAGCTCAGGGAAACAACAGAAAACAAACACTGAAACTACTACTAAAACTGATGGTCCTGGAGAGAATATAAACGGCTGAACTTGGTGGGCGTATCTTAGCTGCAGCTCGGTGCTTCAGGCATTACCGGGGAGGAGCTGCAGGGAGGAGCTGCTTTCTCAGGCTCGTCCAGTGAGGAGAGACTGAAAATACCTGACGTCAGGTTGCGGGACATCTCGCGAAGATCTCGCTATGAGATGTTTTCAGGGGCGGAAATCTCGCTCCCGGATATCGGGGACAGGAGCAGATCTCATCTTGTGTGATTTTCTAGAGTCGGCAATTCACTAAACAACATTATTTGTAAGTATTAAATCTTGTTTCTGCATGATATGACCCCTTTAATCTTTCAAATTTGGCTCAGTGGTCAATGACACATGTTTCTGTGGTATGACAAACTCACAACACAGATTTATTTTTGCTTTACAGGGACTTTAAGCTACCCACAGGTAACATCGAAAACACCATTTTCACCATTGCTCAATGCCCACGACAGATAAACGATAACTGACCTCATCAGACAATCACTAAATTCAAGCATTACAAGGAACTGGTTCAATATCAGGGAAGACAGCTTAAAGAGACAAACTGCATTCTGAACTGAACAATCAATGTCCCAAAGAAATCATGGATAGGAGCGAACAGCTACTCCCCATCTGAAAACATCAATCGAAGAAGGCAAAAATGCAATAACCTCAGTGGACAAACCTTAACTCCACGGACAGTTATGGAGCAATGAGAACATTATGTTTGATGGCACAACACCTACGAATTAGGAGATACCTTTTTTGTGACAACTTTGGCACACACTTTTGCCATGTTCAAGTTCAATGCAGAGGTTGCTGAACTGTCCTTTTATCAGTGGAGACTATTTCTGCTCTCATTCTTATACTGAGTTGTCCATCGTTTTGAACAATTTATTCAATTTGTAGAATATTTGAGAAGTTAATGATGTGCATGGGTGCCCAGGACCTTCATTTTCTTGGACATCCTCTCTGCCTTTACCAAAAATTATGAAACTTAGATTTTCTGTACTCTGTGATTATCTTAACAAATGAACCTACTTTTCACAACTTTCTTAAGCTAAAATATACTCAGGGAGAGAGTTCGAGAGTAAAAAGCAGTTATTAGGCTACTATAGAACTACAACATGGCAGATCGACTTAGGACTAACTACACTAATATATAACATGTTATTGTGACCTTTTGTTGGAGAGTTTCCTGATGATCAAGTGACCTGGTGAAGTTGATCTTCATGGCTGTGGCTATAATGTATGAATTATTGATTATTAAAAAACAAGAAGAAATGATTGAGATTCGTGTCAATTTTTGGCAATTTTTGTAGTCCTTGTTAGCAGTTTATTAAGCAACTGTTGTTTTAAATACACAACAATGGTTTAAAATTCAAAAGCAGGCAACATCAGATGCATTTTATTATTTCCCATTAAAAATTTAAAATCTTGTGTGTGTGTGTTCACCACAAACTTTATTTCAGGAATTCATGCAAAACTGGTATTCTAAATCTGCTAGGAAACCAGGAAGTGCTAAATGCTAACTCTCTTCTGTGTCTTTGGACTCATTCCTGCGCCAATTTATTATCATATGAAAAGATTCAGCTGCTGTTTTGTTCAGTTTTACCAAAAATTTCAAGTGTGGCCCAGTTTTTATGTTAATTTTTCACTTTCCCTCAGAAAAAAACATGCACTTCAATCAGAAGCTAGCAGAGATCTTAAGATGTCACTGATTGTAAACTTCCAGCAGTTCAATGAGTGAAGACCAGCCTTCAATTTATATACCACTTAGCATCCTCGTAATTGAGTCTCATTATGTAATGCCTATACCTGGTATATGTATGTACATGTTAATGACTATATACATATTTTTTTCTTCACCACCAACAGCTCAATAAAAATTCAATGTTAGCTTAACTCTTCTTTCATCTCCATTATTTCCCACTCTCTGTACCCCAGCAAACTACCAAACTAACCAAAAACATACTAAACCCTCCACACAGGGTTACTCATGTGTCTCATACTGTCATTGGTTTTGTGCTGTGCTGCATCACATTAAAAATGTTCTTGCCTGAGACCTTGTGCAGCCAAGCTTGAAAAGTGTAATGTACATGTAAACAAAGTAAGTGCATGATAGCTGCCTTCAACAAAGCGCATCTGTGCAGTCCAAGCTATTATTACATGGATGTAGAATGCCATAAAACATACAAAGATCAAAAGCTATAATTATTCACAAGTGGGCTTGCTGTTCCCTCCCTGAGTCTAAGAACAGCTCTATAAGTTTACTCCCCATCAGTCTGTCACTTGCTTTATTCAATACTTTATTACATAAAGCCATTATTTGCTTGCTAATGCAAATCATTCATTATCACAGCAGCTCAAACCATGCAGACTTCGTCAAATTGGCCAGCTGAAGATTTAACCAAGCATCAGAATGACTGATTTCAGTGACTTTGAATGTGGCATGGTTGTTGGTGCCAGACAGATTGGTCTGAGTGTTCCAGAATCTGATGATATGCTGGGATTTTCACATACAAATATCTTTAGGTCAGTGCAGGATGTGGTAACTTGTATGATAATTCTTCATAACTAAACAATAACAACAATTAGTTTAAAGCCTTGCGTTCATTATGAAGCACTAATTTTAAATACGCTGCTTTTTATTTTTTAAACATTTTTTTTTTTCTAACACAGTAGCGTTGTTGGATCAGTATAGGTGATTCCAGCCTGCATTTCACTTGTTATCAGATCGGAAAGGATATCAGTGGTATCACACATCACTAATGAGGGCAGATTTTAGTCACTCTGTGGTGATATCCTCAACATTTTTCTTCTCTACTGCTTGGATGAACCTATAAGACGAGATGAACCTATAAGACACACTATTTCTTTTAATTTGTTGGCCTGCTAGTAGCACTGTAATCTCCCATTTGAGCTTTGGCACGGAGAGGCCAAGGTATATCATTTTAAAGTGCTTTTGTATCTTAAGAGAGATTTTGGCCATTAATTATTGTTGAAAATAACAACATATTGGACCGCCAGACTGTTTTTGTTTAAGATTGTTTTGCCGACCTCTCAATTGTGGCTGCTTAGTACTGACGGCTGTGCACTCACAAAAACACACATTATTGTCTTTTGTCTGCAACCGTCTCTTCTATTCCACTTGCTTTGTTACAGACATTTGAGGCCTAGTGGAAGGAATATCAGTAGTTTTTACAGCCCACCGCTTTTGTGAATCATCATATCAGTCCCATTAAAGTGATAGACGAGAGCAAAAATTTCTGTATCCCTAATAAGCAGCATGAGCTGACTCAGTGCTTTTAACGCTATTGAATATTATTTGCTCTTCCCCTCCTCCCCCTCTCGATGTGCTGAGAGTGTGTTTACAACAAGCTGTTAACTACCTCGTATTGTCTTAATTTTAAACTCTGTCCTGTCATCCAGATGGAAGCAAGAAATGCAATTTCAATTACTCTGTATGTCGTGCATGTACCAAGAATTGACAAATAAAACCTTGAATCCTTGAATTATTGATTTTATCAATTTGTTATTGCAGCCTCAGCTACATTTATAATACTTGTGTATATATATTAATGAATTTCACCAGTAATTGTGCTAAGGGGTAATAAAACAGGCTTTCCAAAGTGTTAAATTCAGGCTGTGGAGAACAGAGCAAAGGATAACATCACACAAAATAAGAAACTAAATAATACAAACTAAATGTTGGCTTGAATTAGAATACACTATCATACACATGAAGATGTATGATCCTGTCAGTTTGACTTGAAGGTTTTAATTATTAATGAGGTTTCACTTTTACACTCACATTAAAGTGTCTGTCTGGTCTTTTTGATTGTTTCTTCAGGACATAAGATAACCAATGCAGAGGTGCCATAAACAGCAGTGTCTGCTTGAGGCTGGCTGCAGGACTATGATTGTGTTTGGGGTATGGATGTTTTATCTTGCAGTCAAACTTAACATCTTTTCAGCCTGGATCAAAAATGCTCTCACTGTGGGGGGCAGCGATTTCAGGGTTGTCACCTCATGCCCCCTGGTATGTGACACATGCTTTTACTGTCAGTCTAACGCTCTCCCTCTGCTCAGCTGCATCTCATATAAAGCCACCACACAATAGCAACAGATTCAACTGCGTATCAAAATAGTTTGTGATTGGTGTTCCATGGTTATCTCTGTGTCGAATGGCCAGCTGGCTGAAGTGATTGAAAAGGCTTCTGGCAGCTCTGCTGCATTAAGAAGAACAGCCTTAGGCCACCAGTAAGGTACACTGTTATTTTGTGTAATAATGCAAGTTTTAAAGGGGGCATATTATGCAAAAACCACTTTTTGAAGGCTTTTGAACACATTTTTGGGTATTTGGTGAGAGTAGACAGCACAACATGTGAGAGTAGACAGCAAAACCTGTATTTACCAGGCTGCACGAATGTAAATTCATGGCATTTGGCAAGTTGTTGAGTCCGTGGATAAACAGTTATGTAACAAGCTTTTACATTTGCATAAGCCTACCTCTACCTGAGTATCCCCACCCCCTGACTTGAGAAGTTTCTTTGCAAAGTACCACCATATTGTTTTCATCCTTAGCAAGAGATTGGTGTTTAGCATGTCTAAGCTCAGAAGCTGTCACTGCTCAGTTGTTAGCTGTAAACGGCCACATATATCTTCACATATAGGCTGCCAGCCTCGGAGGACCAAAGGGCCCAGTGGATTAATTTTATTTTTGAAGGGAATGTGCCAGCTACAGTCGGCTAAAACCTGTACTAGACTTTTCCTGAATTTGGGCTAATGCTGTGTTCCATTAACCTCGGAACTGGGAAGAGGGAAGAGGGAATGACGTCATCTCCGAGTTATCAGCGTTCCAGTTACAAAGTCGGAAAAAACGTGCTGATCTACCAGGCTATTGTTAGCCGTTGTTAGCACGCCCTGCGTTGTAGTTTACAAATAACACATGAAGAATGTAAATAACGCTATGGCAGCATTTCCATAAATATAAGTTGAACAGTACTATGTATACGGCTGATTTAGTGCGTCAAACACTAGCCAGAAGTGCAAATGAACAGAATATTACAGGAGCTTAATAACTGTTTACACTGGGGGCAGCCATCTTCAATTGTCAACTCGGGGGTGGTGAGGATTCCCCGAGTTCCCAGTCGGAAATTCCGACCTCAGGGGGCGTTCCAGTTGAAGTTTCCTACTCGGAACTCGGAAATCCCGACTTCCCGGTACAACTGGAACGCACCATAAGTACCAACAATCTGAACATTCCTCCATCAGTCAAGAAAAGTTCCTGGATATAATCAGTCCTTCACTCCCCCCATTACCCCTCCATTTGATCTAATGTTAGCCTGGAAGGTAGGCTAAGTTGTGGCTGTGTCCCACTAAGTGGAGGTTAGCATGTTGTGCTTTAGCTGTAATGTTAGGTGGAAATGAACTTTGCTGTTATGTTGCTAATTAAATTTATATTTCCCATAGACTGACACAGAGACAGAGCATGAAGAAGACTTGGAAGCTGCTGAAAAGGTTTCCCGGTGGCTCTGGATTAAGAGGAGTGACGAGTGGTGCAGTCAGCTACCTGGACACAGGGTGGAGACTGATCACCCCCAGCCAGGTCGCCTGAAAGAGGGTGTCTGAAGATAAGACCCAAAACACCCGAAGACACTGACAATGTTTCCAGGTTGTAATGCCTTTATTGCCTCATTGCTTTCAGCCTTTTTATTTCTTTTCCCTTTCCTTGTTTTTATGTTTTTATCATTGATCTCTTCATGGCCACATTTTATGTTACTGGGTCATAAATTGTCCTGGTCAGGCCACTCAATGTTTTTTGAGTGATATAGTAGGTCTTTGATTAGTGGGGCTGGCGGCATTGTGGGCTACAACGGCATTGTGCCTTGAGCTGATTCGTGTTGGTGTGGTTTCTTTAGCCCTAGGGCTTGGGGCCCTTTGTGTTTTTCAGTCTCTGTAGGCTGCCTGAGACTGAATTGTTGTGCTCACTTTTGCTGGGTCTTACCCCCCTTGATAATTTTCCCTCCCATGAGCACAGTTGGTCTGAAGGTCATCAGAAGTGCACAAGCTCTTTCTTCTTAGGTTGCTATTGTGCTTTGTATAATTATGCTGTTTCTATGTGTATGTAATGGTTCTTCGACTTGAATTGTGCTCTTTGTGAGTAACAGTTGTTCCTTTTGTTAAGCTCTTGTGCCTTCTCTGCTGTATATTCCTGTCTGTTTGTTAAAGCACTTTGTAAACCTATGTTTTTGAAAGTCCTATAAAAATAAAGTTATTATTATGACTGTTATAACTGTAATGGCAAAGTTGTATATCCTCCCACAGGGATGAAAAAAGATGAAAAATGAAGGATCTTGAACCAAGTGCCGCCTTAGAGAGTTTTTATTACAAAAAGGAAAAATACAGGCTTGCAAGACTGGAGACAATCAAAAGAACAGAGATGGGCGGTCCATCTTCTGCAGAGAAAGTCTGAAGACATAGGAAGAAGTGCACACATTTAAAGCATAGCAATTCAAGGATATGTGTGTGTGGTATGTGTGGATGTGTGTTTGTGAATGTGGGAGTCCATCAAACTCCTGAAGTTTGCAGACGATACCACCCTCATTGGTCTCATCTCTGATGGGGATGAGTCTGCTTACAGACTGGAGGTGGACCATCTGGTGACCTGGTGCAGCAGGAACAACCTGGAGCTCAACGCCCTGAAGACAGTGGAGATGGTGGTGGACTTCAGGAGAAACACAGCCCCCCCTGCTCCCATCATACTCTCTGACTCCACAGTACTCACCGTGGAGTCTTTCCGCTTCCTGGGATCCATCATCTCCCAGGACCTGAAGTGGGAGCTGAACATCACCTCCCTAATCAAGAAGGCACAGCAGAGGATGGACTTCCTGAGGCAGTTGAAAAAATTCAACCTGCCAAAGACTATGCTGGTGCACTTCTACACGGCCATCATAACTGTCCATCCTCTCCTCCTCCATCACCGTCTGGTACCCTGCAGCCACCGCTCGGGACAAGAGCAGGCTGCAGCGCATCATCCGCTCTGCAGAGAAGGTGATCGGATGTAACCTGCCATCTCTCCAGGATCTGCACACCTCCAGGACTCTGAGGCGTGCAGGCAAGATCTTGGCTGACCCCTCTCACCCTGGACACAAACTCTTTGATCCCCTCCCTTCAGGCAGGAGGCTGCGGTCCACCAGAACTAAAACCTCACGCCACAAGAACAGTTTCTTTCCCTCCGCTACATCACTGTTGAACACTGCCCATGACCCACCCCGACTCCCCCAAACCACCTGATACAAACTCCATGCAAATCTTCCACTAAACCAGCTCTAGTTGGGTTACATTAACCCACCCCCCGACGTGGAAACAACTGTAAATAACTCTGTATATTTTTTAGTCTATTTTATTTTATTTTATTTTATTTTATATTTTATTCTATATTTCTCTATCTGATTATTCTTATTAAAATGCTTGCACCTTATTTTTATTATTATCTTTTTACTTATTGTCTGTTTGTACTTTGAACCAAAATCACCAGAGCAAATTCCTTGTAAGTGTAAAAACCTACTTGGCAATAAACCTGATTCTGATTCTGATTCTGAGTGTGTGTGTGTAGAGGTACATGTGTGTGTGTGTAAATCGAAAGACACTGTCCTGGCGCCGTAGATCTTGGTTGAAACTATGTGTGTGGACCAAGGACATCTGTGCAACGCTCAGCTAATCTATGTGTGTGTTATTAATCTCATCTATGTGTGAGACTCTGCTCCTGTAACCCCCAAATTCCACATAATGCGAAAGCGCTGCACCGCGCAGCACCGCGCTCTTGAATCGTACTGCAGAGCACTTAGAACCCACTCTAGTCTATCAGACAAATTCCACTGCCCGCGCCAGCGCCGTGTCGCTGAAGCGCCGGCGCGCGCCACGGCACTGGAGATTCGCTTCAGGTCAATTTTCTGCACGGCTGCTTCAAAACCTCTTAAATTCACTGTCGTTGAGAAAGCACCAGACAGGAAGTCAACGTGTGGAGTATCCGGAACTTCAAAATAAAACACAATGCACGGACTCCCGAACGTTAATTTCCTCAATAGTTTGTCATTACTTCACAAACGGAGGCGCGAGCATTAGGTCAACAGTCGGTCAGAGGGTCCCAGAGGCAACACGACTCCATGGACGAAGAAAAGTGAATCGTAAAGGCACAGAAATATCTAACATTGTATATATGACACCAAACATCCTTTCTACAAGGATATAGGCAGATAGAAGTGAAATAAATCATGAAGCTGTGGGGTTGGGACCAACAAAGGGACCTTAGAGAAGCGAAGTGAGGCGTTGTTTACTTCTTTTCTCAGTCTATAACATGTTTTATTGATGTGTGACATCGCTATTGGCACAAGAGCTTGTGACTCTCCGGGGATCAGCCCCCCTCCTTACAGGGCTGCGCTTTCGCGGCGCTGCGCTTTCGCGGCGCTGCTCAGCGCGGCGCGTCCAGTGGGGTTTGCAGGTCGGAGCAAGACAGTGCCGTGGCGCTTTCGCGGCACTTTCGCGGCGCTTTCGCATTATGTGGAATTTGGGGGTAAGGAAAACAACATAAAATAACTTAAACCGTTCAAATGCTGATGAAGTAATGTGAAGATCTTTATGTGACACAGGAGCTCATATGTGTGTGGTGAGACAGAAATGTGAAGCGTAACTCAAATGTGAAGTATAAGCATGCATCAGAGTAAAATTTCGACAGCATTATTATTACTATTATTATGTCTCAGTGAATGTAGCTGCGGTAAATGTCAGAGATGATGTGTAGTATGAAGTTGAAAGGCACCACAATCAGAGCATTGTAGAGTACAATACTTGAGTCTGCTTTTTTATGATGCCTGTATTAGACAAACTTTTTGTTGAACCCTTCTTACTGGTCACAGACAGACTTAATGATGTTGGATTTGTTTTGATCATTAAAGGTCCCATATTATGTTCCTTTTCTGCAGTTTAACATGGATCTTTGATGTCTTCATGAAACGTTAGTAACATGCTTTGGTCAGAAAAGCCTATGAATAAAGCACAGCATCATTCTTTCCATGCTCACATAACCCCTCTGTTCAGAACGGCTGGTTTTGAGGGTGGTCGTCTTCATATGCTAACGAGCCAGAGCAGAGCAGCTTACATACAGAGACTTCACTAAAGTCCTTCAGCGTAGCTCGAGCGAAGTGGGCGCTCCAGCTACGCACCGTTTACAGTCCTGAACACATACAAACCCTTAATTCATGCCAGTTACCAGACACACTGTTACAGCAGCGAAGCTCTTTTCCCCCAGACATCACAGGCTAAAGCACAACATGCTAACCGCAGTGGGATAGCCACAACCTAGCCTACCTTCTGGGCTAACATTAGCACAAACGGAGGGACCTGGGGTCGGGTAAAGGACTGATTATATTGAGCCAACTGTGAAACTTCTCTTTCTTAACACACACGAACCACAAATTCCTGCTATTTAACAGATAACAGCGATCTGGTTTCCTCCAAACATCACAGGCTAACGCACAACATGCTAACCTTGGCCTAGTCACCGCAGTGGGACTGATTATATTCAGCCAACTGTTAAACTTCTCTTGGCTCATGTCAGAATGGTCATACATTTAAGTTTATCCTTCAGACTTTCAACAAGTAATGTGGAAATTGACAAACATTTGCAGTTACCTCTCGTTCACTTCACCCTACTGTTAGCATTAGCTTGCAGCAATGAGCAAAATAAATAGCCTACTACACAGCATTAAAATACTCACATTTACATCATCAGGTTTGGCAAAGGTTATTGGTACTGATCCCGGATTCAGGAAAAATCTAGTTCCCAGTCCTGTGTTGAACTGACTGAAGTTGGAGAAGCAGTCGGACGTGAAGTGACTGGCACACACATACAGGTTTTAGCCGACTGTAGCCACTCATTCCCTTCAAAAATAAAATTAATCCACGGGGCCCTTTGGTCCTCCAAGGCTGGTAGCCTATATGTGAAGATATATGTGGCTGTTTACAGCCAACAACTGAGCAGTGACAGCTTCTGAGCTTAGACATGCTGAACACCAACCTCTCACTAAGAATATAAACAACATGGCTGCTCTTCACAGAGGAATCTCTCCAGCAAGGGGGAGGGGGGATACTCAGGTAGACCAATCAGGTTAGCTATGCAAATCAAAAAATATACTGTGAAAAAATGGTGAAAAGTGGCTTGGTTTGTTAAGATCATCGCAAAGAACAGGACATCTAGGTTTCAGAATTTTTTGCTTACTATAGAGCTTTTAATCAGCAAAGATCCAAAACATGGTAACAAATTCCACAGGCTTAGCAGGCTTGCAGTTTAGGAGCAATTCTGTGTTGGTCGACAAAAATACGTCATCCCTGTACCACTCTATTTAAGATCCATCTGCCACTTTTCCACCATTTAATTATTAATTTGGACAGGTGGTCATACCTAATATTTTAGTAAGCAGTGGTATTTGTGTTAACTGTATTCAGTTGATGGGTATTCTTGTTTGTTGTGGCGGCAGGGACCACCATAAAGTGAAATCAAAAAATAATCAACTGATAATAGCACACACCACTTCAACCTAACCTCTAGTGCTTACTCATTTTAAACCTCTAAGATGGCATTTCCTTGGTGCGTACTGGGTACAAAAAAGTTCCTGTTCTACTAGTGTCTTTTATTTTTGATGCATTTTGCTGATACTGTGTATGGATTGTGCGGTGGGTGGGTTTGGGGGTTGGGCGGAGTGTGTTTGGGTCATACTTCCTGTTATGTTTTTTTAATTTATGTTTGTAAAGCAATTTGTGCTACATTTTGTTGTATGAAAAGTGCTTTATAAATGAAGTTTGATTGATTGATTGATGTTATGCACAGAAAAGCAGGTATTTCAGCCCTGCCTACACTCATTTTTTTCTTTGTGAGTCATCTTAGTGCAACCCAGCTCATTTGACACACTCAGTGACATTTTTTTTCCACATCACTGATACATCCTGTTTCTTTTGTGGCTCAAAATGGCATCTCTGACGTCATCATCAGCTAAAATACTTTATAGTCTATTGTAAACAGAGGTACTTCTAACATTGAAAGAAAGAGAGACATCATGATAGTCATGTGTCTGCAAATGGCTAATACTGTCCATCTTACTTATACCTACACATGCATGCACAGACACACTCTTTCTTACTTAAACCTGCACGTCTGTCTTTCTTGCTGTCCTTTTCCCCATCCACCTCCCTCTACTGCAGTCTTTTTCCAGTCATATTCTCTCCACATTTTACCTCATTTTTGCCCTCTCATCCCACTACAAACATACACACACACCTTTACCACCTCCGACATGGACCAATTAGAATTTCAAAACAAGTTACATTACCTGCAATGCTCCAGCACTATCTCCAGCATTGTCAGTTTGCAGTTGTCGGGCATTGTGACTTTATGAATCTGTCAGCACACAATGGATAATCTCCAAGGTACTATTTCACACAATCTTGTCTTGGACTTGTCACGTCCTGTGTGGTTAACTCCTTTAGTAAGTGTGCAGTTCGCTTTTTTTCAAGCTCAGCTGCATTTGATGGGCTACATTGATCCACTTATTCACATAATTTTGCCGATGTGCTTTCAAACAGGCTGTTGTGTAGAGAAGCTGTGGCGGCTCAGTGAAGGCTGTGGGCAGCAGGTCCAGCTCCTGTCACATGGCGATGTGTTGCTAGGCAAGACACTTTTGCTCCCAATACTGCATCAGTGTCGTGTAAATGAGAATCAAAGGGCGTGAATGTGTCAGCTGATACAGATTAACAACAAACATAGAAACTCTACACAATCAATCAGTGAATGTTAAAGGGAATGGGTGTGAATGTGTAGATGTGACCTATGAAGTAAAGCTGTTTTGTGTCATCAAAGACACTAGAAAGGTGCATTCTAAGTCTATTTACCATTTTACCATTTTCACAATCTTCTATTGCTCAATTGTGGTGAGACAAGGAGAATTGAATTTTCTTCTCACACTTGCAATTCTGACATGACCAGGATAATACCTGAACAGCCTGCCTGGGTAATTCAATGACATGGTTGTTCACATTTGTGCCCTTCAGCAGGGAGTCGCTGGGAGGGCACAACACATACGTGGTGGAATTTAGTGCTCATAATATGATAGTGGATGAGTAATTCATATCCTAACTGCAGTGATACATGTTAAAAAGTGTAGCATATAGTAAAGACTTGAGAGGAACCCTGTAGTAACCTTGCAGCTGGATCAGCCTGATTTAATGTCTGTGGTCAGACAGATTTATCTTGTCACCTCCAATCAACGGTTTTGAGCGGCCCAAAGCAGCACGGACCAATCAGAGTCCTATAGAGCAGGAAGAGGTGATAGGTATGAGCGAGACGACGGGCAGTGAGATTAGCAAAGATGCCAACAGCTTCAGTGGCAGTTTTATCAGATCTTGACAGCATCACATTATTAAATGAAAAACAAATAACTCTACAAACTTCAGGCTATTTCCTGCTGAGTTCACATTTCAACGCACTTGGACTGTACATGTATAAAATACTAGGGGGGTGATAGTAAATTACCCAGGTAAGGTTGGAGTGAAAAACTCACATGCGGCTCACCCGGGTAAAGTCCGGATCATTTCAGGTTTTATTGCAAGTGTGAATAAGGTTTCAGTGTCCTGTTCTCAGGTGACAGGAGTGGCACCTGCTGTGATGCCCATCTGCTTCAAGATTTGATGTGTTGTGTGATCAAAAATGGTCTTCTGAATACCTTGGTTGTGGCAAATGGTCATTTGAGTGACAGTTCCCTTTTTATCACCCACTATTTCACCCACAGAACTGGGTATTTTCCCCATTTCAGACCATGCCTCAAACCACTGAGTTGTCACCATGTTTACAATCATTTCAGTTTATTAACTGATACTTCAAACTCAAAATGAGGTAAAATTGGAGCAATATGGATCCTCTGAAACCATTTGATTGAAGATTTATTTTTTTATTGAACAAACAGAGAGAGGTCAACCAGAGGATCATAAGCATATATTTCTGTCTTAGTTCACACTGGCAGAATTTTCAACCTAGTTTCCTGGAAACAGGGGATTCATCTGTACTCAGTCAATATGTCTGAGCAGGTGTTGTCCTAAAGATTTTCCCCCCAGGGGATAAAGATCATGTTTGTGTCCAATAGACACACACCTGAGCTCATCTCACTTTAGAAAACACAGGCAACCAGAGGCCCAATCCCTCTGTTAATGGTGAGATTTATGCACCTATTTGTCAGGGAGAGACACGTGCTAAACGTACACCACGACAGCCCAGACCAGAGGACATGTCTCACATCAGGGTGACACTTTGGCTTTAATTGTCAAAACAGCATGAATATCTAATTTATCACAGTGAGGGCCACTTCTCTCTTTCACCTCTACCCCACTCTGCTACTCTTCCTCACCTTCCTCCTTTTGAGGTTGTTTTCTCTGCCCTCAAATGACACAAAATCCACCGATGTGCTTGTTATTCAGTGACGGTCTACCTGGACAAAGAGTGCTCCTTTCCGTGGCCTTGTGCACTGGCAGAAGCAGGCCCAGGTGGTTGCTGTGGCTTCTTTGTACGTATTCATGTGACATAAAAAAATATATACAGACCAATGTATGACTCTAGACAAAGAGGAATGCTGTTGCTACTTAAATTCTTCCATCAAAAGAGAGGAAAATTCTGACACTTAAAAGTAATCCCAAAGTAGATCTGACTTTCTAGACTTTCTATTTGTTTCTCCTCTCTGTGTTTTAGTCTCTGAACGGAATGACCTTGTAGAGGAGCTCTGACACCAACATCATTCACTCTCAGTGTTGATTGGCTGTTGCGCCACGGCTTCAGGCAAATTTGTGGCCAAAGTTGTATATTTCCAACTCACAAAGGGCCAAAAGAGGTGAAATTTGCATCATTCATGCAGCAATTCACGTCATCACATTCTCTTTCAATATATTTTTTTGTTAATTGACAAACTGAAGTTCGTAGCCTTACTCTCCTCAGTGTCACTCTCTTTCATTCTTTGCCTCTACCATGTAAACTGTATGCTGGCCTCCTCTTTGTCTTACGCACCACTCTGCTGTACTAAGTGTGGTTTCTTCGGTGACAATGACTGACAGCAGTGTGTACCATAGATGAAGAGAAATGAGAGTTGATTAAGTGATATGGCAGAATTTAATGGCTTGATTAATTTATTAACTGTGTAAAGGCTGATAAACAGCAGGGATTAGTATCAAGAAAATGAATGAAGACATAAATGCAAACAACAAGATGGCGCCAGTGTGCGTGGCTGGCCGTCTGCTACTCCTGCAATGCTTGGTGTTTCTATTGTTTATAACCACTGGCACTAAACAAATTGAGTCTCTGCTGGTGTATGATTGTCAGTCTCTTTTGTCTTTCTGGCAGAAGGCCAGAGATTTAGGTACGTTTGATCAAGGTGGACAGAAAACTTTGCCCCTGCTATTCTCGGGGATACTGCCATACCTGCACCGGGCCTTGGCCCTAGCTTCTCGACGGAAGCATCCTTGTTGCCGCGGCAGATGCGGCAGTCGACTGGTGAAGCTGAAGCTCTGGCTGTCACGCTCTTTGTCCATTTCCCGGACACATTTCCTCGGTGCTTCCTGGACGGCATCAACATCTGCCTGGTCCCTGTCACTGGCTCAGTTAAGGGACCCTGGACCTGCTGCCTCTGCCCTCTTTGGCTGTCTCAGCGAGGAATAAACTATTAAGGACGATGCCCCGGGCTCCTCGATCCAGTGGACCACAGGCTCCAGCTCCCACCAGGATTAGCTTGGTAAACGCTACATCCCTGTCTGTCTGTGTGACTGCTGAAACTGTGTTTTGCTGCCATTCTTGGTCAGGTCTCCCTTGGAAAAGAGATCTGCTGATCTCAATGGGACTAACCTGGTTAAATAAAGGTTAAAAAAAATAATTCCTATTGATTTTTTGGTAGTCCTGCAAAGAGAGCATTTAGATGACACCTAAATCTAATTTTTAGATTTTTCTAATGTGTTAAAAGCTGATTTTGTAACTGCTGTGATGTGATTTCGAAAGTTTGAATTTGAGTGAATGATGACACCTAGGTTTCTGGTATGTTCACTGTGCTGCAGTGGGAATGATGATAAAACTGATATGAACTCTTATCTCTGTTTGTGTGGACCAACTATTAACATTTTTGTTCTATCTTTGTCTAAAATTATGAGACTATTGACAAGCTGCATTATAAATTTGACCAGATTATTGGCAGGATTGAGGTTGTCAGGGGACAGTGCAACATTCAGTTATGTATCATCAGCATATGAGTGGTATGAGACATTGTATTTCTGTATGATGGGACGAAAAGAAAACGGAAAGAAAAGCATGTAAACACTGAAGTACTGAACCTTGTGGTTCTCCACAGTGATTGCTAAAATGATCACGTGTAAAGTTGGCAACTGAAACAGTGAATGTTCTATCCTGTATGATCTGAACCACTGAAGGACAGTTCCTGATAGGCCAACATGATTTTCCAGTCTGTGTAATAGTACATTGTGGTTGACTGTGTCAAAGGTGGAGCTAAAGTTAAAGTCTAACCGTACAAGGTTTGAGAGTTTGTTGGAATCACTGTTGATTTTAAGATCATGTATTACTTTTACTAAAACTGTTACAGAGATGTTTTTAACTCTGAATCCCGATTTGTGCATATCATACAGATTGGGAGAGGCTATGTGGTTGTGCAATTGAGTGTTGACAGTCTTTTTAAGTATTTTACCAGTAACTGGAACATTGGATATGGGCCTGTGATAGCATGAATTCAGCCTGTAATTAATAATTACTGATGGGTCAATGTTATTGTTTTTAGTAACAGGGTAACAATAACATGTTTTAAAGTGCTGCACAGCAAAGCATGGTCCTGAGTATCTTCCAACACAAGATCACAAGACCACAAGAAAACTACAAATTCATGAGACAGTTGTGAGCTCACCAGAAAGTCAGGAAGTGCAACCTGTTGAAAAGTAAATTGCCATGCGCCATTAGTCCTATTTTTGCACCATGACCGACCGGTTTGAGTGATTACATTGTTCAACATGAGGCAGCTCGGCAGTATTTTGAATGATTAAATAAAGAAAAAGTTGTATCCAGTCTGCTCAGATTAAACTGACATATCTTTGCAAAAATGTGTAAACGTATTCCACGTGGGCTAGTAAATCTTAACCTGTTGGTCTGCTAATGATACTTACGTTAGCCTCTCTGCTTTGACATTGTCAGTGAACGCTACATTAGCATTATTGCTGTTGTTCTATTCAGCCAAATTCAAGCCGCAATTCACTACTTTTGGGTCCGCTTGCCTTGTTTGGTTCTTGTTTGGTTCTTGTTTGGTTTAGATGGCTTTCACACCCACTGTGAACTAAACTTTGGTCTGCTTGGCAAACAGAGACTCCCTGTTTTAAGCAAGACAGTCTGGCTGCAGACCTGCACTGTCAGGAACCTTCGTTGCAGACCTGCACTGATAGGACCAGCTCCACTGATAGGACCGGAAGTTGATTCAAAGCATTTCAAAGTAAAAGCGAATGTACCGGAAGTGCATATTTCTTGGAAGCTAAAATAAAAGCGATTTTACCTGGAAATGATTATTTTTCGTCTCGTGTGAATATACTTTATTATTGGGGGCTTTATTTTATGTTTACATTGTGAATATGATTTATTTGTTTATTCATGTGTTCAATTAAAACGCTGAAAAAAGAAGTATACGTTTCCCGTTCAACAGGACAATAGAAAAAAAAAAACAGAAGTAAATATCAAGATAAAAAATACAGAAAATACAAAACAGGATGACCACTTTCAGGGTTATTTTACAGATAAATAATATAAACTAAATGTGCATAATTCGATATTATCCCCAAAAACATGAATTGTTTTACACCAGTATTTTAATTTATTCAGCAAAATGGATAGCTGTTAATTTGGTTAGCAATGCAAATTCATTTAAAAAAAATATGTTAACAACACCTTATGTGTAATTGCATTATGCTTCTACACTCCAACCAATTGCTGATTGTTCTTTGCTTTTATACAAATATTTACCATTGAAAATGAAACGTCACACGCTTTTGGATTAATTTACTTATTGATTTACACAAATCTTGAACACAGGCATACCTTGTGTGTTCGCAATTGTTCCACCTTATCTTAATTCATTAATAATTACTTAATATTGCTTTCTACACTGCTATTTTCTTACCTGTGCTGTTGGACCACCTGTATTTCCCAGGAGGGTGTGAGGGATGATGATTTAAAATGTACTTCGCTTTGTCTATTCAAAGTGAAGTACTGAGTACTGAGTTACATGAGCCAGACAGCCAATAACATCTGTTACAGGAGAAAACAGAGTAGACACAAAGCAAACTTTCAACTATGTCTTTTTATTTTTTCTCCTCTTTGTATTTACAGTACACCACGTACCCTCTATTGTCCATTATCTCCTCACAGAACATCCACATATCTTCAATATTATAAAAGATAAACTCAAAAGGCTCCAGCATGGATTCTTTCTTCATGTGTATCCATGGTGTCGACAAACAGCTTTGCTGTTTCCTGTGCAGCCTCCTCAGTTTGTTTACTGTCCATTTGTTAAATGCCAGGCGTCTCCACTTTGGCTGCAAATGTTTGTTAGCCTCCACCCATTCTGCTGCTTTTTACAGTGATCCACTACTCTGTCCACCGCACTGGTCTAAGGAAAAAAAAAAAACATTATTTGCATTTGTTTAAATAAGTTGCTTACACCAATCAAGTAGTCAGTGATCATACAGTGATCATAAAGGGTGGTTTCATACATATGAAAATGCCAACGACAGTCAAAGCCTTCTCATGTCAAGCTCATCTCACAGATATATCTAAATAATACATCCACGGCTAATCCTAAAGTTAGCCTAGTTAGCGCTAGCCACTGTTACCATATCTTCGATAACAGTGCTTTATTTGTTTATACTAATCAAGTAGTCTGATCATACAGTGATCATTTTGGGTGTTTTCATATATATCAACGACATTTAAAGCCTTCTCACGTCAAGCTTTTCTCAAAGATATATCCAAATAATACATCCATGGCTAATACCAAAGTTAGCCTACTTAGCACTAGCCACATTATCATATCTACGATAACAGCGCTAAAAAAACACCCAAAGGTCCAAAAGTCTTTTCTTTATAAGGTTACAGGGCAATATGTAGTGGTAAACGCAATGTTCAAGTGAATAAAGTCTTCTTCTGTTGCTTCAAAAATGACGAAAAGTAGTGACTTGACTTTTACTCACCTTCTCTCCACTATCACTCTTTATGGGAAAAACTCACAGCACTGAGTGAGAAAAAACTTTGCTTCGATTCCTCTCAGTGAAGCGGGTCCTATCAGTGCAGGTCTGCAACGCAGGGTCCCATCAGTGCAGGTCTGCAGCCAGACCCCTCTCGTTTTAAGGCATACCTGAGTTCAGTTCTTTGTCCGCACTAGAGTTTGTGAGAGCCTTCAAACCACCCCAAATCAACAGAACTTTACAAAAAAAAGCAAAGTGAGGTTTGTTTGGTCTGGACCATCCTGTTAAGTGTGAAAGCGCCTATATTTTGAGCTTGTAAAAGTATTTTGTAGTCTCAAAATTTAAGACTGGCATGACTGAAATAGACCTTTGTTGCTGTAGAAATATTTAGGAAATTATTTTGTGTGTAGGAACAGTTTTTTTTTGCACAGGTACAAACAGAAGTTGCTGAAAATAACTCCCTGTCTATTCCTACTTAAAATTTTGCTGGAGATATTTTCAACCAGCTATATTACAAAGTGTAAGTAATGGACACATACATTTCCCAACTTAAAATGTGACCCTGAAATGACAAGCACAAGCTTTCAAGCTACAACCACAAATTTAGATATGGTCTGTAGGCCTGTCCATGGCACAAATCATGTCCTGTCCCTTAGGTTCCATATCATGGATTATCAGTATTTTTTTTGAAGTCACTTGTAAATGTTGGCAGTTGTGGGTTGGTTTTTGGGTTGGCCTTCTCCAAAAATGCAGTTGCTCATTTGGGCTTGCTCTGCTGCCAGAATCTCTCCTATTCCTCTTTCAGCATGCTTTAAAAAAATCCCAGCTCGCTAGTTTGTCCTGTTATAGAAGCAGTCCACCAGCCCCTAAAACACAGGTGTGTGCCAAAGCATGTCACTCAGCCACTTCTGTGCTAGAGGAAAGTACATGTAGAGTTTAAATAATCCTTACATAGCCTTAAGCGCCTGTTTTCTCTTTTACTATGATCAATAATTAAAGTCTTTCTGAAATCAGCCTCAGTAGTCAGAGGAAGTAAGTCAATTACAAGCAACAAGATTGTTTTTAAAGATTATCTCATGAACACCTGGATTTTCCTCTCTCCCTCTGTGTTTTTATTTCTATGAGCAGCAGGTGAAACAATATGATAGTACAAAATATAAACTAATTAATGAAAAAAAGTTACATTTTAAAAATCAGCGGACTCTTTGGTAGAGAATATACAGTAAATCAGTTCCTCTGCCACTTAGAGAATTAAGGAAAATTGAGAACCCAAGCTGGAAAAGTTTTTCCCAAAGCCTTTTCCTCTCATGTACCTGAATTTGCACCATTAACTTTACAAACGTATTTCCTCCGTTTCAAATTGTATTCTTCAACTTTAGTTATGAATTTGCATGGTAGGGCCCCAAGGGGGGCTTCCAATCTGAAACAATTAGCTATTGACTTAGCATCATTGCTGTCTTCATCTATTCTGCTCACGGTGGGGTGTTGGGCCCCCCAGAAATTATCTGACTTGGACAGTAGCGTAAACTAGACTCCATAACATGCATTCAGTTATCAACAGTGCTACATTAACATAACTACTTTTTTCGGATAAACAGTAAAGTAACGCACTACTACTGAAAATGTGGTAACGAAACGTAGTTCTTTTTTTAATGTAGTGCAACACTGCTTTTCTCACAGACAGATCTGACACCGATGCTGCCTTCTCAGCTGCCCCATTAGACACGTGCAGTGTTGCCAAGTCTGGGCATTATAAACGTCGTTGGGCCTGTTTTTCTTGAAAGTCGCTTGCAGATCTTAGGAAGAATATGCTTCCCCTCGGTGATATCATGAGGAAATACTCTGTTCATTTTCATTGTTACGCTGATGATACTCAACTGTATGTATCAATGAAGCCAGTTGAGACAAATCAGTTATCTGAAATTTTACCAGAAATTTTCTTCTTCTTAACTCAGACAAGACAGAGATCATTGTGCTGGGCCCTCGACACTTTAGAGAAACCTTTTCTAATGATTTAACTGCCATAGATGGCATTAGCCTGGCACCAAGCACAACTGTTAGAAATCTTGGGGTTCTGTTTGATCAGGATTTATCCTTTAACTCTCATTTAAAGCAAATTTCAAGAACAGCCTTTTTTCATCTTCGTAACATCGCTAAAATTAGGCCTATCCTGTCCCAGAATGATGCCGAAAAGCTAGTCCATGCTTATGTTACCTCTAGACTGGACTATTGTCATTCTCTTCTTTCAGGCTGTCCCAGGAAGTCGCTTAAGACGCTCAGCTGGTTCAAAATGCTGCAGCACGTGTACTGACTAGAACTAGGAGAAGAGACCACATTACTCCTGTATTAGCTTCTCTGCATTGGCTTCCCATTAAATATAGAATAGAATTCAAGATTCTTCTTCTCACCTACAAAGCTCTCAGTGGACAGGCACCAATTTATCTTAAAGAGCTTGTAGTGCCGTACAACCCCTCTAGAACATTATGCTCCCAAAATGTTGGCCTGCTCGTGGTGCCATCAGTTTCTAGAAGTAGTATGGGAGGTAGAGCCTTCAGTTATCAGGCTCCTCTTCTCTGGAACCATTTACCGACCATGGTTCGGGAGGCAGACACCCTCTCTACGTTTAAGGTCAGACTTAAAACATTTCTCTTTGATGAAGCTTTCAGTTAGGGACCAGCTCATAGTCCATAGTTTAGACACATAGTTAAGATGCAATAGTCACGAAGCCTCAATAACTACAATTACAGACATAACACATATTTGGCCATCTCATTCCAGTTCATAATCATTATAGCTGTTAATGTAGATATTAGGATGATCTTTCTATCCATGGTTGATGCATCTATAGTAACTATCTTTATCACCACATAAGCATGATATCCCTCTGAAAATGGGATGTCACATCTCAAGAGGCTTTTAATACAAAATACTTAACGGAGACAAATATGGTAGTGATGCACTTGTGGGCTGGGCATCCATGAGTTCGTCACTAACATAAATTTTTACCTTAAATTTTTATTTTCAGTAAGAATATCACTGATTATACTTCTATAAAGTGAACACCACAACCATTCAGAGGACCCTCCTGAAAATGAGATGTAGCATCTCAAGAGACTACCCTCTAATAAATCAGATGACAGGTCTATGGCTCATGGATCTGTCACTAACTTTAGTTCTTACTTTAGTCCACTTGTCTCCTCTTACCTCCCTTCCTCCGCCCTCACACCCAACACAGCATCGTGTGGATTTGCTGTTCATCATGAGACTGGGATCCACATTCAAGATTTCCTGCCTGCCTAACAGAAGGTTTTTTCTTGCCGCCATGATGGAGGATTCATGATTGGCTATTTGGATTCATGTTGGGTGTTGGATGTATATATTTGTATATATATGTATATGTGTATATTATATGTATATATGTATCTATGCATATATGTATATCCATAAAATTGAAGAGCTTTATGCTCTATTGTAAAGTGTCTTGAGATAACACTTGTTCTGAATTGGCGCTATACAAATAAAGATTGATTGATTGATTGTTTGAGTCATGGCCATGGGTTGCGTTTTTTTGGGCTTGTTTCTTAATGTGCAGTTGTTTATTGGAGCTTTTCTGTCTGTGTGAATCCCCCCTGATGATTTATCTCCCAGCTCCCCACAATAAAGCAAAACACGAGTGTGGTAGGTAGTCTGTCTGTCTGGTCTGTCTGTCTGGTTTTGAGTTCTCTAGATATCTTTTTAAAATTATGTAGAATATTATTCCACTCTTTCTCTGTAAATTGTACATTGAGGTCATCCTCCCAAGGCACTCTCTGTGTTGACTGTCTTTTTTCTGTGGATTTTAGTAGTATTCAGTAATAATGTGAAGCCTCAAGTCCTTTTTAAAAGATCTCTATCATTCGTGAGAGAAAGCTTTGGGTGAGGCTGCACTGAGAGGGACTCAAAGGTATGGAGCAACAGATGTCTGCAGCCTGGTACGTACAAGAGACAAAGTACACAAATTAACTGATTCATTCACCAAGAAGGCAGCGCCTCTGCTCTCACAGCTTGTGATCTCGCATGATGACATGCGACTTCAGTGTAAACAACCCTCACCAACACACGGCAGAAGTGGAGTGAAATTATTCTTTATGTCGTGAAGTGCCACCTCTTTCTGCCCTAGAGGATGCTGATTTGGCCACGCCGATGGATCTGCCTGATTACAGACATTAAATCAGGCTGATCCAACTGCAACGCATTGTTAAGTGACTGTGGAAGCTGAGAGAAACCCATAGTTTTTGCCCCCAAATGACAAAAGGAAAAGAAAGAAGTAAAAAAACAAAAAAGAAAGAGGAGGATAAAAGTAAGAAATAATCAAGGTAAACAAAAAAAAAAAAAAACAGAAAAAGGGATGAGATGGTCGAGCATTCCAGTTTTACCAGGAGTTTTTTACAGAGTGCAACAGAGTTGAACAACGTCCAGTCTTTCACCTTATGCAGAAATTTTTAATGAGATGATCTCCAACAGTGTCCATCCTTGTGTTGAGCAAGGATTTATTAATGTAAAAACAAGTGCAAAACAGATGAAAGTGCAGAACTTCATGCAGATTTGCAGTATATGGGCTTAAAATGTCAAATCAAAAATGCAAACTATAGCCTATACATTCTTTACATCTTATTTGCTCTAACTGAATAGAATAGCTTTAATACTGTTAATGTAAAAATCAGATTGGAAACCATGATGAGTTAAATGTTCTTTTGTTTTGAGAGAATAGCAGTACAAGTTCATTTTATCATGAAAGCTTACAGTTTTACTTTGGTTTCATTCAATAACAACAAAAGGGAGGGAGAAGCTTTTAAAGCAACATGACCTTCAGCAACGTTAAGAACATTTTTAAGCTCTGAAGCACTCATATGAAACAGTATCTGTGACTGTGCTGCACTGTTTCTGCTCTGGAGTTGACTAGATCTCATAGGCTGAAGTATACGCTTGATTCATTGGCATACTGAACATTTGTGATGTTTCATGAATGGCACTCATACCAAAAGAGACGTAGCAGGCAGTATCAGGGACAGTATCAGTCTCTCAGAGGCCGTTCAGGGCTTGTATAAAGTCACACTGATGTTTGGCTCTGCTGAGCGCTGTAGTTCGCCGTGTTTCTCCTCAGACTTAAGTCATGCTTTTTCATGTCTAACAAGTCACCATACGCCACCAAAAATTATCATTTTTAATTTGAAAATTATACAAAAGATTATTGAAAATGATTTGGACAAAAAGTAAAAAATAAATAAATAAATAAAAATCAACAGCATGTTGCATGTTGCAGCATGTTGGAGCCTATCCCAGCATACATTGGGGCAGGAGGTGAGGTACACCCTGGACTGATTGCCAGCCAATTGCAGAGCCACATAGAGAAACAGACAACCATTCACGCTCACACTCATACCTAAGGGAAATTTAGAGTCACCAATCAACACATTAAAACTTCACACAGAAATCCCTGACCGAACTAGCAATCTTCTTGCTGTGAGGCATGTGCACTTGCCTGACTTGCTGACTCTCGCTGATTATGTTTAAGCTTAAAAAAAATCAAGAAAATTAGGCTTATTCGTCAGCATTATCAAAGAACAAACACTTGCATGATTTTTTGTTAGCTACAGACCTCATTACAATGATTCAAGAACACGGTAATGAACCTCACAGGCTTTAAGGGCCAGCGTTAACCAGCGTTGTAGTACCAAAATACATCATCCCCTCACAGCTCTATAATTCATGAATGAAATGTCAAGTTTGCCCTTGATTGTTCTTTCTTTCTGACAGTGAATGACACTGAGCGGGAACAATGTGCTGCAGAATAATGGCACATGTTCATACATGACATTTGCAGCAGACAACCTCAGTCTCTGGACACCAGAAGTTATTGTTGCTAGGTGACAACAGTTGACTTCTGCTTTTCTTAACCCTTTAAACGACTTTTGTATCATTTTTGATACATACTTTTATGATACCTCTATCTAATCAATATGATCAACAAATTCCAAAAAAATAATCTGAATACAATCAGATAAATGATAAAAATGTCGTCAAATGGATTATCAGTTGCCAAAAACACCTAATGTATCACATGAGATACAAAAAAAATACATACATGTGAAATTTTACAGAAATTTTGATTTTTTTAGGATATCAGTAGAAAGTGAAATAAACATTATAGCTCCAAAAACTTAGAATTTCCTGGCTATAATTTGTGTTTTCAGGCATTAAAGGGTCAAGGATATTATTAGAGTACTTTTAAAAAGCTCTGTTGCGTTGAGATTTTTAGTTACTCAGGAAAATATCTGTCAGCAAAATGAAAATGAAAAAAATAATAATCATATCCTGGCATCAACAGCAGACTCCACTTAGCTGACGCCACTCTACTCCACCATTATTTTTCCATCCAGGTTGTACCTGTTTCCTCCAGACCACCTCAAGTGAGGTTACATAAGAGCTGAGCTGATAATCTGATGGGATTTTTTTTTTTTTGCCTGGACATTGCCATGTATTACATGTTTCTCTGCACTCAGTGGAACTCGAACACCCTGTTCCAGGAGAAGGCTGCCTATTTGACCTTCACCCTGACTGTATCCTGATTCTGAAGAGAGCGATGGGTGAGACTCATGATTGACAGACTCTGTGAAATTGTTCCTTCAGCTTGTAGGAGAATAAATGAACAAAGACATTTGACTGATTAAAGTGTTTTTGGGCCCTACGTTGACAGTGGTTTGGGACATCTCCGTCTATATTTTACTATTGTTAGTTCTCGGTACAAAGCCAGATAAAGTGCACAAAGAGGATGGATTATGTGCCTTGATTATGCATGAGAATCTGAGCATGAACACATACAGTATATCGTGTCCTGTGTGGGTCTGTTGCGTAAAGTGACACAATAAAAGAAGAGGAATTAAATAATCTGAAGTTCAGACCATCCACCTGGCGCACACTGATTTAAAGGGAATGAGAGCTAACACTCCATTTGATTTGGTCTATGTTACACCCAGAACACACCCATCTTAAATTAAGGCCAGGGTTAGGAGGGTTACTTTAAAAATCCATCAATCAATCTTTATTTGCATAGCTCCAATTCATAACAAATTTTATCTCAAGACACTTTACAATAAATGTATTCCCATACAGTTACTAGTTACCTGTTCAAAAATGTAGTCAGTAATGTAATCTAAGTACCATAATATTAAAATAAAGTAACTTGATTACTTTCAATTACTTTTGGATTACTCCAATACCAAATGTGCTAATAACGACAAAAGAAACTAAATATAAATAAAATGACCAACTTTGGTGTATTCTGTCACAGCAAGAGAACAAGACACAGGCTTTAGCGTCATGGAGAATTACTCAGAGCTTGTACAGCACTTTAGTTGGGATGGCAAAACCCATGCAGAGATTTCCACCGTGCTGCAGGAGGTAGGAGTGCCAAGGTACTCTGAAATGTCTATAAGAAGGTTCTGTGCACAAAACAAGCTCAGGAGAAAAGGGCACGTATCAGATGCACAGCTGGGGGTGGAAATCTTCAATAGACAAGGTAACTTCATGTGTTTCCATTTTAACAATGAAAAACATGCAGGCCTACGCTTTGGATTATCTACATTGTGGACACAGGGAAATTTAGCTATTGAAAGTATAGTCACAGTGGCGTCCTGGTCTCGGGCCATAGAAATGATGCCAAAGCGTCCCTGGCAACCCGCACAGCAGCTGTTTACTAGCTGCTTCTAAGCTGAGAGCTCGGGTAAAAATTTACCTTTACACTCACATCTTTCTGTTGAGGAAGAAAATGAGAAAAAAATGAGTGCAACTGAGTGATCTGAGCATCATCAAAATGTCAAGGTCAATGTGACAGGTCCACCTTTTGGACGGAAATTGGTAACAGGACACCCATCCTCAGTAGGGGTTAAGGCTGGAGAACCTTGGATGTGTAGGATGCTCAGAGAGTGCACCAGCCATATAATTAGCTGCGTCAACAGGTTATTGGCCTACGTTTATTAAATTTGACAACATAATGATGATTATTGAAATGACAAACAAGGTCATTGTAAGTGCACTGTGCATTGGTTGACTTTTCTGTTTCCAGGGAACGTGAACTTTAAACTTAATTCCTTACCATGCAGAATATATGGGTTACCAACTCCACCTTGACCAAAATGAGAAGCTGGGGATGTTTGGAGTAACTCACGTTAAAATCGGAAAATGAGTCATTATCCATGTTTTCATTTTCATTTCAGAGATGAATTTTGAGAAAACAATTCTGTGTGTGTCTGTGGTGGGCGCTTTCTCAGACTGATAGCAGGAGCCACCAGACTTTTTCTTAGTTCTTCTAGGAAGCTGCACCTCTTGAAGCTTTTAGCCTGGTTCCAGGACGCGTCGACTTCTAGGAAGAGCACAAGGATGTGGTAGGTGGAGACACTGATGATGTTAAAGTAAGTGCCTGTGGCCATCTACATGTCTTTCTTCGGCAGGTGTAGGTGCTGACAACCTGCAAAAAAATAAAGAACCAAACAAAGACATGTACGAGTGAATGTTTTATTCTTTATAGAAATACAAACTCCAAATAAATACACATCTAAATAAATTGGTGTGATGATGTGTAATGGGGCATACCTTATCAAGGCTGTCGACACCCCCTTGGTCCTATTGTAGTCCAAAATGGTTTCTGGCCTCCTTTTCTCTCCTTCCCCCACCTCAGGTTCCCCCCACCTTGTGGCCTTCAAAGCCTTTTGTCAACGCCAAGGTCACTCACATCCCCTGATTGATCTCGCTAGTTTGTGTGGCCAGTTTCCCAGTGTACACCTGTGTTTTCAGCGCATAAAATGTTTTCACATCACACAGCGTCCATATTTTTGAGCCATATCTTGCTGGTTTGCTGTGAATTTACTGGCAGAGGCACCTGAAAGGAACCAGCTGCTTGTCCACACGGATGTCGCTCCCTGGTTAGTACAGAAGGAGAAGAAGAGATTCCAAAACCTGCTGATTGCTGCTAGTTTGTCCCTGTATTCTCGCTGGTCTTGTCAGGAGATCATCAAAGCTTAGGATGGAGCTTATTAGTTTGAATTTTGTCCTTAACATCGTAGCCCAAAAAATGGAGCGCCCTGTCTCCTTGTCCCACAAGCTCAGGGTGGACTCATGGTGGGCTTTGAAAACACCAGACAAAATCAGTAAGCCAGTATATGCCCAGAGCTGCAGAGCTCCATGCCCCTGGAAGTTTCTCAAAATCAGCTGCATCATCTCATCAGTAAAAAGCGGACCAAACGCTGTTCGAGGGCAGCTGATTCTGAGTTGGGGTCCAGATTATCACTCTGTTTCTTGACCGCCAGGTGGTAGAGACATCCTCTTTCTCCTCCATTCCCTCATCTGAGGTCTCATCCAAACTGCTGCCGGTAATCTCCTTGGTTCAACCTCTTCTTCAGATTTGGCAGAGGCTGAACTTTCTTCCTCCTCTTCCAGCTCCTCTTCTTCACTGCTGAGGTCCTCTTCTTCCATAGCAGGCCTTAGAGTGGCAGCAAGAGCCTCCTCTGTATTGTACCTCCTTTTCATTGTCTTTATCTAGAATGGTTGCTGAAGAAATGACCAGCCAGTAAAACTACCTGGTTTTATTTATAGTTATACAGAACAAACAGATCTTTGTGACAACCGATAGATATTTTTTTGTGTCTGTTTCTGTGGTTTTTGTATGTTTGTGTGTGGATGTGTCATAACAGAGAGTTTCTCTTGACATAAGCACTCTTCACACATACACACAAAATTATTTCTCAAGCACATTCACAGTACACCTTTACCTCACTACCAACTCATCCAGACTATCTTTGTTGTGATAAATTATTTTATTTCTATGCAGTAATACAACAACATATAATGAAGGGACTTCATCGAGACCCCTATATTAGCTTGCTGCTAACTTAGGGTTGAGCATGTAATTTTATGAAAAATGGCAAAAAATAAAATTTTCAACCCAGAGGCTTAGATTGAAAAGGTAGTCACTGGAATCTCATTAAGGTATGGCTAAATTAGAGTATATCCAAAAATGTGGTTTGAATGGCAGTCAATGGGGACCCGCTTGGGCCAAGGGACCATAATGTGCAGTTTATGTGTAACTTTCAAACTGTGAGGGTGTGATGAGAAGTGAGGTTGCAATTTTTAAATTTGGTCCAAACCACTAACCTTTGGAAAGTCTCATGCCATTAGCATCAACACAGGCAAAAATACTGACTGTCAAAATTTTAAAAGTTGCTAAAAGGATCCAATTGGGTACTGTGGTCACCAGAGGGTTAATATGGGCTTCTGCTGATCATAAAATAAGTGATATAGGTGGTGGGCCAAGGCTGTGTATCTACTTTAGTTTTTGAAAATGATGATCTCCAGAGGGGGAGGACCTCAATTTCTGATATATTAAAACTTTATTATTATTTATTTAAAGTTTGAAGTTTGTTAAAATTGCAGGCAAACACCACATCCTGCTAGGTCAGTTGAACCTACCACATGCAAAGCCACAGATCACCTGATCAGATTTAGCCAAAGACATTACTGTGTGGAGAACGGCAGTTGTTTTCGAGAATCAGCTGGAGGAAACCATGTGGACACAGCGAGAATCCCCTCAACAATCGGCATATAACCAGCAAAAGAAGCTTCCACATATGTAGGTAAGTAGCTGATGAATGTTGTTGGAAGATGCTAACTATGCTAAATGCACGGTGACATAGTACATCATCTAAATGTGTTAGCTTTTGTAGCATGAAGGAACCCACATTAGCTTGTTAGTATCAAGCAAACATTAAGTTTAAAAGACCTGGACTGAAGTTCATTTTTATTATGATAATTTTTTGACAACAGTTAATCTGTTAAGGAACATGTTCTCAAGAACAAATGCAATGATACAAGAAAAAACTGATAACATAAACATTGCATGTATTTTTTATGCTATAACATTAAAGTTGGGGTTGGTCTTGTTCAATAACTTGTTTGTTATCAAAATATTACTTTAAATTCAGTCTTCAAACGACCTACTGGCACAGTTTGTGCATTGGCAGAGGTTGGTACATGGTAGCTCGAGCAGTTTGCAGGTACATGGTAGCTCATGCAGTTTGCAGGTGCATCTATCCTGAACACAACTGGTTTTATTTACAGTAGCATTGCACCAATTCCAGTATTGCTTCCGGAGCTGGGAGTAGCGTCATCCAGTCTACCACTAAGAAATCTCCTGTCATCCTCCATCCATGATTTGCAGGGCAGGAATGTCAGGCTTACACTCAAAGATCCTTCTGTGTGTGCCTGGTAGTTAGCACGCTAGATGTGCTTGTACAGGGAGTCTTTGTTTGAAGGTAGGTCTCTCTCAGAACACTTTCCTGACTCGAACAGCTTAACTCTCACCTCATTAACATCCTGACAGCCCTGATCGTACAGGTCACAAGTAGAAGCTTCCATTGCCTTGAAGAGCTCTAGAGATGGAGAGAAAGTAGTTCCTAGTTCTCTAAACGAAGTGATGTATTTTTTCTGAGATATAAGCTTTTTAAAAGCTTTGGTTTTCCCCACTCCATTCATAGCACTTACAGTGTCACATCCAGAGAATACATGACCAACAAGGGCATCATATTTTTCTTCTCCAAGGACAGCATGTAGCTTTTTAATGTCAGTTATGTGAGATTTCTCGCCTTGACTGTGTGAAAATAGAGGTGACCTTCAATTTTGTTGCAGAATCCAAGAGCCAGCACAAAGACATCGGGACACAGCTGTGTTCTGACACATAAGATGCATGCAGCAGAAGTCTGGTGTCTGTCTCCTCTTCGGTTGTCTCCAGGTCCTGTGAACCTGCCAGTGTTGCTCCTGTTCATCTTTACTGCATGACATTGGTCCCATGGCCTATAAGGGCTGTTTTGTTTCCAATTGTATATTTTGAAGTCTGAAGAAATACTCCAGCAAGTTTTCTTTGTTTTGCCCACATGCCAGGAATTTTCGCCACTGTTTTTGTTGTTTTTGGGTCATCTCCGTATATTTTAATTTTTTTTGAAAACCTTGCTCTGCCTGCCTATTTCTCTCAGCATGTTTGATGCTGTGGAGTTTGTATGTGTCACATACAAAATGTATCTCTGTTGACTTTGTTTCCTTGGCTGAGTTGACCAGTGTCCTCACTTCATAGTCAGCATATAGTCCAAATATTTGTGTGGTTTTAGCTGCTGCTACCCTACCCTAACCCTAACCCTAACCCAAAAGATGTTTCAAAGATCATTTAATTACTGTTTTGAAATAGCTGCTTTCTTTCATGCCAGTTATGTGTACATTTTTTATTTATTTTTTTTTATTTTTTTCATTTGTAGTCATTTTATCTCTGGAGTCATTGGCAATACACTCCCTCATAAAAACTCACACACAATCATACACAGCACTCACATTTTCTATTTGATCTTTTCTTTTTTTTTTCTATTTTTTAATTGTGGCAGTATGTATTTTGTAACCAGTTTGTCATAACTTCTGACTAACTTGTTTTTTGTTTGTTTGTTTGTTTGTTTCATTTTTTGCATGTTATATGTGCATATAATATTGTGTAACTTTAATATACTTTAGGTGGAGGCTTCAAATAAGCCCTTTGGGCTTTTCGCCTCTCCCTGCACCTCATATAATTTGTTATCTTTGACGTTTGTGTATTTTATAATTGTCTAAAATAAATCCATAAATCAATAAATCAATAAATCAATTAACATAATACTGTGTCAGATTAGAATGACAACAACAAAGCTGCTTTTCCAGATTAAATCTCTGCACTGCCTCTTATGCCACAGTACTTTCTGCTGTACCAACGCCTCTCCACAGAAACACAGAATGTACATTTTTTTTTCCATCCAGCATCTGTAAATGTTATTACAGGACCTTCTTTTTGGACCACATGCATACAGCAGTCCATTTTTTGTGATGTTTGCTAGCAAACAAGAGAGGTGCCATGCACATGGCTTTTTTTTTTTTTTTTTTTTTTTTTTTTACCTTCAATATGCTCATCATTTTGACACAAGATTGTCAGGTGAAAAAAACCCAGCTCACTGGACCTCGAAACTTGGGAAATCGCCATATATTATGTGAAAAATTCACAATGACATTTTGAGGACATTAATGTTAGAGAAGACTTAAGTTCTCAAATGTAGGGATGATGTTAAGGACTACATCTAAAGTGGACATTTTTCCCCTTTTATCAAGCTTAAAAACAGAATTTGGAGACAGTAAACCTTTGCTTCATTTTAACTGTCTTTCATAGTGATTTAAACGATCATCTATTGTTATTTTAGCAATGTGTTTTAGCGTTTGAAATGATCTTTAACAGACTGATGTACTATCTGTGGGAATAACTTTGTTATTTTACAGCAGCAGCGGCATCAGACTCTAAGCCAGCCGGTGCATTTCCAGGCGTCTCATTGGATAATAACCTCAACTATGTCATGCTCGTCGGATTGTCGGTTTGCCAACAAAGTTGTCGATTAACAAAAAATGTGCTAAAAGCAAAAGCAGCAATACATTTTGTTTCATTTGTTGAAAAATGTAGATTTTGTTTCCAAGAATTAAGGTCCTCCCTCAGTGGGGATTGTTGAAATACACAAAATCTCCACTCAGCCCGCCACCTAATAAAAGTATGTCTGGTCCCAGCATTTGCAGCATTGTCAGATTTATTATAGCTGCATTTTCACATTTTGTCACTTTCCTCCTTAAGATATAAAACTTTTAATTTAAGCACTATGTAAGATTCCAGCTTTGAGCTCTCTAGGGGCCTCTATGGAAGTTAAGTGTAACTGCACTGTCGTAAAACAGAGTGCCTCACATGAACCTGCACTGATAAGGTACAGTCTGATCATGTTTCTTTCCAAATAAACCATCATGTACTTACAAGTCCAACAATAACAGGGCAAAATCAGCATCGGTCAGACATCCCTCCTCGTCTTCATCTCACGCCAGCGAGTGAATGCCGGGCCAGTGTTTATCCCTGTCTGGGCATTTAGCTTGTTACTCTCCCACTTTCTTTTTTTCGTCTCCTCCAATAAACATTTCTTTTCTTTGGGTTTTTCGCTGCTTCTGCCATGATAACAACTCTACATTTAGCTTTCTCCTTCTTCTTGTTTAACGGCGGGTGGCATCCAACGTCAGAGGGACAACACCGCCACCCACCATGCAGGAGTGTGAGCCAGAGGTCCCTATTTCCATTAGGAAAATAAGTGCATATTTACTTTAAGCTAAATTCTGTTCATTAAATGTGTTTTAAAATTCAAAAACTGCTTTATATTCTCCTTTTCCCAACGTTTAATTTTCGCCTCGAGGGGAAGTGACGTATGCCGTAAAGCAGTCAAAGCAGTATTAAATATTATATTAGGGTGGAAAAACTACATAGTGATGGTTTAACGCTCCGTCTCTCTGTATGAGGGTTTATTTTCACACCAGACTCTGGTTTCTACTCATACTTTTAAAATTATTTTCTAGAGACATACCTTTCTGTTCAAAGCTTAATCCATGTGGATGTGAGGCAATATGTGTGATAATACATTCAATAAGTAATGTTTTAGTTGCAGTCAGTATAAGGGTTGAAGTTGATGTCTGTACTTGTCACCTTTTACGTTCCTCTCATGTTTGTTTTATTTTGGAATCACTCACCTGTGTCTCTGTTTCAAGTTGTTTCTGCCCCTTCCCCCGTCTTGTGCTCGCCTGCTCCTGATTGTCTCATCACCACAGTTTTGACACAGGTAGTTGTTGACCTCGCCGTTTGCCTCAAGTATTGACCTGTTCAGGTTATTTCCCACCTCTTGCCCAATGTCAGCTGGAGGAGGCTCCAGCACCCCCGAGACCCTGAAAGGGATTAGCGGAATCGGGAATGTATGGATGAATTTGACCTGGTTTATAGTGTTAATTATATCTAATCTTTGCACTTACTGTTTTTGTCTTTTAAATCAATTTTCAATTTTCAGGTTTCCCTGTTAATTGGTTTTTGTTTGTGTTACTTATCAGCACCTTTTTTTTTTTTTTTTTTAATTTTAATTCAGCAACCAGCAAATCTGTTCTCTCCCCCCGCCATCAGCTTGGTGCTTGTTTTGATGGCTGCAACAGCCATCAATCAGGTGTCCTTTTGTTGACTAGGATGATAATTTCAGCTCTTCTTATTGATCAGACCATTTGGTTAAGCTCAAATATAAAAAGTTATCTCTTTTTTTTTAATCAGTTTGTCCACGACCACAAATGGTAAGTTTTTGAAATGGAGGTAATGAATTAACTGAGGTTCAAGAGCAGGACCACACCAAAACCACACCACCATCGCCTTACAAGCCTATTTCTACATAGCCAACCCACTTCACTCTGTCTTTGACACCTCAGGAAAGACTGTGCCTCATGCTTGATCGCATGAAAATAAACTGGAACCCAAACTCTACAATCTCTGAACAAATCAGTATGCAGTTGGACTATGGACTTTCCAACAGAGTGTCAGAGTTGGCAAGCATATTTCATCCACCCTATCTGTAAACACCAGGGCCTCCCAACGATGTCTTCTTAACCTATTACTCTACACACTTTTCACATGACCGCTCTGCCTCCCACTATTTAAATGGCATCATTAAGTTTGCTGAAGACACAACTGTTCTTGGTCTCATTACTAACAACAATGAGACTGTGTACAGGAAGGAGGAGAAACAACTGGCAAAACAGCGTACTGAGCACAATCTGGCCGTTAACTCAAAAAGATAAAAAATGATTGTGGACTACCATAAATCTGGACAGCTCATCCACCCTCCTCACAGTAGGGGAGAGATGGTCAACAGCTTCAAGTTCCTGGGGTAACTGTGGCAGATGATATGTTCTGGGGCACTAACACTGCCTCAGCTTTTGGAAAGGCCCAGTAGCATCTCTGCTAGAGATGGGATTTATGGCTCTTTGAAGGGAGCCGGATCTTGAGGAGCTGTTCCTTTCACAGTTGTTCAAAAGACTGGCTCGTTCGCGAACGTCACATCTTTAGGGAGCATCAGGTAATGCTTTTGCTGAAGACAGAATAGTGGCGTGGCGTCTAACATTACCTGATGTGGAGGCAGAACTAGCAGATTCAGTGGAGGTGGAGGGACTGGCAGAGACATCACTCTCAATAGTGTCAGACATTTGACACTAATACTGTCGTTGGGTGCTGAGTTTTCATTTGGCGGGTTAGGTTATTTGTTGACCCAGACTTGAAAGATGTTTTTTTTTCTTTTTACTAATGTTGCACTGAGCTTTCTTTCGTCCCCAGAGAAGTTCATTCAAATGCTGCTACGTTTCTGACCCTATAGCTGTAAATACTGGTTCCAGTCCAGGAAGTCAAACTTGGACGGAGACTGGGCGCTCACTCCTTTCTCTCCTCCTCCTCCCTGATAATACAGCAGTGGATGTCTTCAGTCCTGTTGGGCAGTGCTCGCTAATATCTCCTCCCTGAAGTGAACTGTGCAAAGCGCATGTGTATAGCAACTCAAACTCTGGGATGTCATTAGTCGTTCACATGAAGGCAGCGTGCCGTGTGCAACTCAGACTCATGGCCCAGATGAAACATGAAGGCAGCGTGGGCAAGTTGCATTTACTCACAACTGCAAATCGCTTCTCATCATTCACTTAAATAGCAGTTCAAAAGACATGACTCCTTTGTCAAAGTCACATCTCTAGTGCTACCTGAGGAAACTGAAGTTGGCCAATCTCCAACAGAAACTTATTCGATGGAACAGGTTTCTGTCATTACCATGTGCATTTTGTGCTCCAAGCAGCTGTCTGCATAAACTATTTAATCAATGTACATGCTGGGGTGCCCTCCAACCCGAACTGCATTGCACATTTTTGTAGCCCATACCTCTCTATCCTGCAGGCTATGCCACGCCCCCTGCCACCGTATCACAGCAAGCACCACCAGTGCCCCACCTCACTTGCATCTGTTGTCTTCGATCTGTCACCAGCAGCATTTACACCTTCAATCATTTCTAAGCATCTGGACATTAATGTACCACTCTCAATGACACCATGCCAAAAGGAGTAGACAGAAGAGGAGGGAAACCCTCTATCAAGCTGACTGGATGGTGTGCAATCATTACAACCCCCTTGGATGGGATGGTTCAGGTCTACTCTTTCATGCCATGAGCACTAGCCCACACAACCCTCCACAACACTCCTGCCAAATGACAACCACGGCACCTAAGCACACCTGTCAAGGTAAAAGCTCTTCCTGCAGTTCTTAAAAATCACCCAGACAGAGAGTTTGTTCCCTTTCTTCTAAATGGGTTTCCATCTTGGAAACCCATATGTTCTTCTGATCACTTCTCACACCTGTCACAACCTTAAGTCCACTCCTAAAGAATCTAACACTGTCAATTCCTTGCTTGCAAAAGAGGTCAAAGACGGGTTCATGAAAGGGCCATTCAGTACTTCACCTTTCCCTCTTGGCGTGGATACCAGGAAGTACTCAGCTAACACATTCGAAGAATCAACAGAGTCTAATTTCTTGGCATCACAATAGACTCAGTCTCTTTCCAGGCACCTTTGCTCCAAGAGGAAGTTCAAAATATCACCCTGCTTCTTTCCAATTATTTCTTAGCAGATAAACGCACCAAATTCCAGTTATTAGCCCTTCTTGGCCACCTTAATTATTTATTCACATCATCCCTCAAGCAAAACCCCTTTTGTTCAACCTTCTAGTAAAAGTCGTAGCCATACCATGACAGAATAGCTCTACATGATGCTTGCAAAATGGAGATATCTTGTTTCTCTTTTCAAAAATGCAGGCAATTGTCCCCAGAATCCAATCCACATCCAACACCGGCCCACCATTTTCAGCCACAATCAACAATCATTAGCACAGCTAATGGACCTCAGGCTAACTTCTCGAGAAGCAATAATCGACAGACTTGCACCGAATGCTATCTTTCTCTTTCTCAGACATGATGATGTTAAAAGAGAGGATGGAAGAGGGGGTTCACAAGAGCAAAAACTGTGAACAAAGAATGGAGTCCAGGTCGGCGTGTGATGTGTTCAGAAAAGCCTAAAACATGGACAAGTTCTTGGGTCTGCAGGAGAGGACAGTATGGACTGGCAATCATAAGGGTGAATTCAAGGTACAAACTCTTGTCCCCAGTATTGGTGGCTGTATTTTTGTGGTAAGAATTTATGACTCTAGGATTCAAGGGAGTCCCGCATGCAAATTATTTAGTTAGTTAGTTACAGAATATGTTCTTATACAAACATACATCTGTATTATAGATAGATAGGTATGTGAGTGTCACCTTACACAATGCATGATTGATTCTCATGAACAACACTGTCAAAAATCTGCATGTTTTCACAGGTTTCTACTGTAAATTTCCTCAGTTAATCATTATAATGACACTTTTGTAGTAAATGACTGGTAAATATTTGTAAGATTAAAGTATTTTATTTTTTATTGGCTACTGAGTTGCTGTGATTATACACTATCCATCCAGCCATTATGAGCACTAGACAGCATCATAATGTAATTTTATAGAAAGCACTGAGATTTTACAGTTAGGCATGTTCAGATTATAGAAACGGTAAAATTGCAGTAAAGTGTTGTAAATTCACAATAATTTTATTGTAACATGCTGTCATATAACAGTGGATTTACAACAATTTAATTTCACAATATTTATGTGTCGAGCATGCTTTAAAAACACCACATCATATTCTAATTTTCAACTTTATAACTGTTTATAGCTAAACTATACTGTGAAATCACTGCAGTCCCTAGCCAGTAATTTACTGTGAAATTACAGTGATATTTTCAACAGTGTAATGTTTGCATTTGCCTTCTAAGATAATACTGGGAGATACATTATCCTTAAAAATGAATCAGAACTCAAATATCATACATAGATGTGCTGGTGAACATCTGGTATTAGTATAAATGTGAGCCTGCACTGAGGTTAGTGCCTCATCCACTCAGTTAAATGTCATTAACTGTAGAGCACACAGAAACAGAATTAATAGATGTGAGCAATTCAATTAAATTCTAAGAGCTTAGCTGGCATGCATTTTTGTAGGGCTTTATTGCCCAAGGCTTTTCTTAAAAAAATGTCTAGGATGTTTGATTAAAATTATGATGAATCAGAAAACATGAAAAGATAAGAAATAAAGATATGTTTTTGTATGTTCAATGACTGTATGTGTTTGTGTAGTTCTGTGTACACCTGTAGTTGTGTTTGTTAACTGATTTTCCTCAGGCCCTCACACACTTTGACTATGAATCTCACAGTTTTGCATAGAGATGGGATTTCTGAATATTAACAATTTGAAGTCATTTGTCAAAGAATAACATTGTCCCCACAGCAAAGAGGGAATATGTAGCCCAGGCTTCATAAGCTGTAATAGAGAGTTACTAAAAAAAAAAAAGAGAGAAGTAAGAAATAAAAGAGAAGCAGAAGTCCGTTCTCCAGTGTATATGTATGTGTATTGAATGATAGCAGGCAGTTATAAAAGTGCGTTCACACCGAACGCGACTCGGGCGACCTCGGTGGCCATTTCCATGCAGAGTCAATGTACAGCCACGATCAGCCAGGACCAGATCTCACGCGATGCGACGGATGCATTCTGGGCAACTTAGCTGCATCTTTGGAGTGCTCTGTCGCCAAAGTTAAAATATTTGAACTTTTCAGGCGATGTCACGCCGTGAGAGCCAATCAGCATTGTGTGGGTGCTCGATTGACACCAGTGACAGACTGTTTTTATTCCGGTCCACAGAGTGACAATCTATGTCAGTGTGGGAAACATTAGTTAGTGAGTACATTAGTTAGATTAGATGCTGCTGCAGGGCCATGAGCTGCAGTTTTTTGTGGTTAGTAGGTGAGTGAAAAGGATTCAGTTGGAATAATGTCAGCTAATACATCCTATTATATGATATATGGTATGATCGCGGGGTGAAACTCGAGCAGGCGTGACGTCACAGAGCAACGGCGACGGTGACAAAATGAGCTGTGAACAGGCGACAGGACTTTGGTTTGCGATGCGATCTTGGTCGCCAAAGTCCCGTTCGGTGTGAACGCACCTTAAGGCTAACTGCTCGTCCCTGAGCAGACATCGTTAGGTCATGACGTCACTGCACACCGCGTAGCAGGTATGCATTGCACCGACTAGCTGTGTGTGTGAGGAGATGCCTCTGCTGAACGTTCCTACAAGTTGTTGAAAACTGGCTGAAACGCTTGAAATTCGTCATCGACTGTATCCGCAGAGATTTCTGTGTATGTTGACTGCTCAGCGGTGAGTTTATTGTGTGTTTTGATGAAAGGAGAGCGTCGAGTAGAAGCGGGTTAGCCACGAAGCTAATGTAAGCAGCTAAGGCTAATTCAGTGCCTCGTGTGTGTGTGCCGCTAAGGCAACTGTGTGTGTTTTGTATTGACCTGAGCCAATGGTCAAGCAAATGGATAACACTGGGAGGCAATACAGAAAAAATGCTGAGTTATTGTGCGTGCCTGTCATGAGTGTGTGTATGGGTACGCACGCGTACTGTGTGAGTATTAAAGGTGTGAATGTGTGTCTGAAAAAAAACAGAGAAACTTATTATATTTCATCATTTATTCAAATAATTGATGTAAAAGCCTAATTTAAGTTATTTTTTTTTTAGAATTTTCAGTTGTATTGCACTGGTAAAGTGGAACTTGTGAAGAAAGAAAAAGAAATGTTTTATTTGTGAGGATATTTGAATTTATATTGGTCATATTTATGTCGTTAATTATTTTAACTTAGGATTTATGGCCTGTGATAATTTATTTTTACTGAACCAAGTGAATGTGGCCTTTTTCTCAGGTCAGGTTTTTTGAGAGGATTTGATTCGGTGACGAGTGATGTCGAGAGTGAACATCAGTGCATCGGTAGTCGACTTTGGAGAGAGACCAGCAGCAGTAGCCACCAGGCAGCTATTGGACACCCGTTGGAGAAAACGGATCCAGAGAGAGACAAATGGCGAGCCAGAGCTGAGGAAGGAAAGGACAAGTGAACTTACCTCCTTACCTGCGGTGTGGTAGGACAGAAACTACACACAAATTAAAGGGCCCTAATGAACAAAAGTCTCAGTTACAGAGGAAAAAAAACACAACAAACTTAACACAACAACCAAGAAGGACATATTTTTGTATTTTATTTTTATTTGTATTTGTATTTTTTTTCCTCTCTTCCTCGTGCGCACTTTATTTTTCTTATTACTGAATAATACAGTTGTATTGTTGTCACATTGTTCTATTTGATGAGTGATAACACACTTTTGAAACGTCAGTTTTGTGTGAGTGTGTTCAATATTGATGATCCCCCCTGGGCTCCATGGTCGATACTCAAGAGATTCTGATACTGGTCCAAATTCTGAGCTGAAACTGAACTTTACCACTACCTGTAGTCTCATTAAGCAAAGAGGGGTTACAAATAGTTTTCCCATAACTCATCATGCTGACCTGGTTGCTTCGATCTTTACTCTATAGGACACTGACAGTAACAGATTCAGGAATCTGCTGCCGATGGATGTTGATGATTTGAAGATCTTGCCAGATAAGGTTGCATAACTGAATAAATAGAACTCGCCAGGTTGAGAAAAGCCATCACCATTTTTTTCCATCAGTGAAGCTGCAGAGGAGCCAAAGTTTCTAATGCTTTTCTCTGGGAGTCTACGAGCTCCATGTCTGAGTGTAATGTGTGACTGCTAGACACTCAGTTGGTCCATGCTTGGTAAAAGCTGCATTTTTAAAATATCTGCCTATATGTGGACAAAGCCTAAATTGTATGTTGCCCACAAGTAAAAAAAAGACCTACCAGTGTGCCGTTCAATAAAGGTTGGGGGCCACTGCTTTTGTCAACAAAGGCTTTTAGATTCAAGAAACAGCCTTTGAAACCCATCTTAAATACAAAAGCTGAAATATATTGAAATATCATTAAGCTTTCTGATCATTTTATGTCTTCGAAGTCTTACAAACAGTTTTGTCAGAGCTGTTTGTCAATGTCAAGCACACAACAAACTGTAACAAATCTTGATATAAGCACCCTTTGTAACAGAAAGAGCTTTGATGGAGAATCGTGAATCGGTCTGAATCAAAAATCAACTCTGCATTAAATAGTCTCCTTAGTCAGATTTGAAATGAAATTGAATGGGGAGAAAGGGGAAGATTGACATATCAGGTGGTCACCTTAGCTCACCCTTCACCAGAGACTCGGCTTAGAGACCCGGACTCAGGTCACACCAAAGGGGACTGAAGACTAAACTGGGACTCGTCTCTTAAAGGGATACGCCAACATTTTATTGTTTTCTTGTTGTGCCTCGCTCCCAAGTCCATGACAAGCAGATCGACACCATTCTTTGACTGTGCTTACAGTAACAAGGAAGAGGACGGGCAGAGCTCGCCCACCGCTAATTAGCTTAGCTCAAACACTGGGAGTCAATGGGTAGTGTTAGCCTGCCTCTGCCTACAGTCATCAGATAAACTCTTTAGCAACTCCAAATGGTCCTGTGTGTTAGTTGTGACTCATTTTTTTTTACTGTGTTATATTTCATTATCCATTTTTATACTAAGATTTGCACTTGATGTTGTTTTTGAAAGAAATACATCCAAAACTAAACCGTAGGGTATTTGCAAAAACCACCATGGACATGCTTTGTTTTGTTGACCTACTAACAAGCACGTTTGCTTGTTAAAAAAAAAGAAAAAAAAAAAAAAATGACAAGCACACAAAACAAAAGTTTAGAGTTGCTGAAGAATTTATCTGACGACTGTTGGCAGAGGCAGGCAAGTGCTACCCATTGACTCCCAGTGTTTGAGCTAAGCTAATTGGCGGTGGGCGAGCTCTGTCCGTCTCTTCCCTGTTACTGCACACACAGTCAAAAGCATGGTGTCTTTCTGCTTGTCATGAACTCAGGAGTGAGGAAAGACATGAAACCAAAAAAAAAAATGTTGGTGTTTCCCTTTAAAAGACTTAAGACTCAACTCTGACTTGAGGCTTGTGCCCAAGTGTTAATGTTGCAGATTTGGTTCACTAAAAAAGAGCTGCCTGTATTTTCCACGCTCAACACCCTTTGTTTCTTGTGCATTAGCAGCCAACCACACTACATATGAAAATTGCACCTGCAACTGCTATAGGCTAGAAATTTTACTTAGACTGGGCACTGACTGGGGCGACATGTTCAAGAAGAGAGCTGCCTCGACCCTGCTTTCAACCCAGATATTTTAGAGAAGACCCTTACATCATGTTGCAGTGTAAGTTACCCACTCGCTCACCTTCGTGCTTTTTTTACAAGACAATCACAGTTTACAGTGATGGAAAAAACAGAGTATTTGAAAGATTTGAGGGCTTATAAATATTAAGGAACAGCAATATCAAAAATGCCTGCAACAGGGTCACTGTTGTAGTCCTTATCAGTTTGTTAGCAACAGTTCCTTTGAAACACACAACGTTTCAAAATTCAAAAGCAAGCAATATGAAGTGCATATTATTATTCCAAATTACATGTTGGATTTTCATATGTGTGTGTGTGTATCACAAACCATGTTTCAGATATTTATCCAAAACACCACTCTAAAATCTCATTAGCTTTTAGCCTTGGGAACCAGGCAGCATGAAATGCTGGCCTTTTTTTTTTGGGACTCATTCCTGCCCCACTTCATTCACCCAACCATTCAGCCAAGCTATTACATGGAAAGACTTTTGAAAAAGGAAACTGTGATTGCCTAAATCTGAACTCCTTTAAAGTAACTGAGACAAAAGGTTATCTCCAAGGTCGCTAATGGAATATCTTAAAGCAGTAATATGTAAGATTCTGTTTATTCTGCTCTCTAGTGGCCTCTATGGACGTTGAGTGTAACTGCACTGTTGTAAAACTGAGCGCCTCACACTGACATGCATTTGTTGGCATTCAGAGGGAGGGGAGGAAGTCAACAGGACATCCTGAGAGACAAATAAATCATGTGGAGTGATAAGGTACAGTATTATCATGTTTCTTTCGAATATATCACATTTCAAAAGTAAACTGTCAGTTGTTAGGTAAGTGTTGCATGTATGTTCTGTAACTTTGACCGTAGGCCTTAGGCTGTGTCTAAAGGCTACTCTGGAGGGACTTGTTTATTACACAATAGTAGAGAAAACTTTCTAAGCTAAGTTGAGGACCCTCAGAGACATGACTGCGGTAGGACGACTCTATGCTTTCAGTAAAGTTGCTAATGTGAGACAAAGGAGATGCCGATGACGACAGAGCAGAGCAACACGTCACAGCTGTTTCAGACCATCATCTGTTGAGAAACACGTAACAAATTAACTCCATCAGCTGTGGAAATGTATAACACTAGACAGTGAAGGCAGTTGGTAATCATATGACAAAAAGTTATGTTGTAATGTTACGTCTGTCCAGTAGCGTAATGTACTCTCTCTTTCTATGTGTATGTTAGATACAAGACTCAGACTCTATCTAAGACTCCTGAGAAGTTAGAGGATCAGGAGAGTTATGGAGGTCTGAGGAGAAGAAGCTGGGGAGGAGATACATGAGGTCTGGAGAAGCAGCAGTGTTTTGGTCAGAAAGAGATCCACCTGACCAGAGGAGACTTTTTAATTTGTTAATGTAATGATGTACAATATTCACAGATTTAGTGTTGTGTAACTACTTTCTTTTATATTGTTTCTTTCACATATTTCAAGGTTTAACTGTTATTGTGAAGAATAAAAGTGCAAAGAATCTCCATTCGATAAAAAAAAAAAAAAACTTTATTTGTCCAAAAGAGTCTATTCAATTCTCCTCGAGAAGTTTGTGCAGGACGTTGAATATCAAAAGCTATTCAAAAATAAGATTATCACTCAACAGAAAATAGAAAAACTTGATGCTGGGGTATTGAGTGGTATGTTATTAAAATAAGCATAGATAAATGTTGTCATTGAGTTCAAACATTCTGCATATTTACTTACATGATTGAAACTAGTTTCATGTTTCTTAGTGTTTGCTATTGTCATACAATGATTTAGTGCCAAATATAGAAAATCCCAGGTGATGATAAGACAGAATGTAAGGCTAAAAAAATACAACAGAGGTCAAGATCAAATGGGAAGATATTAAAATGCCTGAGAGGCAATAGAGAAAACTTAGCACAAAGACATTCAATAGTAAGTCATAGAGGCACGCAGAAATGTTTTATTCAGAGCAAATATTCAGGATATTCAGGACATGATTGAATAATATTCGTATGTGTCAATACTTCAGTGTTTGCTAATGTGCATAATAAAACTACCAATAATCTCCCAATAGTTTCCTGTAATATATAGAGAAAGAGCCTGAGTGGAAATAAGAGAACTGGCAGCAGGTTTCTGGGATCACTGGAAGACCTGGTCCACTTTGAATCCTCATTAGAACAATGGTTTGACTTGGATATAACCATATTCTTTTGTCTTTTTCAAGACGTACAAACTCCAGCTCTGATAATTTTTTGATTGTAGTACTGTTGATGCCTTGAAAGAGAAAAGCAATTTTAATTACAGTTGTTACTTTCACATCTGTTTAGTTTGCAGTTGTGACAATCTGTCTCACTGAAGGGCAGCTGATAAAGCAAGTACAAAAATATTGTGAAAAATACAGAAACATTGGCCATGTTTTACTTGAGAAAAAGTAACTCTGTATGATTCCCTAAGTAAAATGAGTAAGTTCTCTACATAAAATGTATTTAAAGTGCCGATTATTTTGAGTGCACTTTCTGGTATACAAAGATTAGATGGATTGTAACGAGTAAACCTGTTTGTTATTTCCCCACATAAGAGTAAAATAGGAATAAATTCACCCAAAGAGAATTGAGGGGCACTTTGTTCTTATAAATGACATGTATAGCAGAGCTATCAGAAATAATATACCGTTAGAAGGCAAGTGTGTTCAAAATATAATGGAGCAGAAAGGACAATGACAAGTTAAGTTTGGACATAGGCATAAATCAGTCAATTTATTGGACAAATCAGATTGCCAACCAAGTTACTCAGCTGAGGTCTCTCTCCGTGCCGTCCACCTCACGCAGGACGTTAGTGATGTGTCGGTCACGAACGTACTGGCTCTGAGAGCCAGCTCTTTGAAGTGAACGACGGGAGCCGGCTCCTGATTGGGGGAGCCGCTTTTTTTGTTGTTGTTTTTTTCTCTCTTTTTTCTCTTGAAGCCGCACGTGATTGGTCAATACATGTGGTGTCGTCTCTGTGTCTGCGCTTAGTGCGCTGAGCAGAGGGGGGAGGGGCAACAGTTACACACACAGCAGCAGCACACGAACAGGTCAAGAGAGCAGAGAGAGTCAGGGAGACGAGAGAGAAAGAGTGCAAGGAGCAACATGGAGCGATAAATTAAATATTTTAATTTATGTTTTGTTGTGTTGTGTGTTTTTCAGGGATTCTGTGTTGCTTGACTTTAAATTTTTTTAGTAGATAAAAGTTAAAAGTTTAAATTTGTCAAAAGTTCAATTGTAAATAGTTAAAAGGTTGTTTTTGTATTTTATAATTTATATTTTTGTTGCACTGTAGAGTGAAAAAATAAAGGCATATTTATATAATAACCTTATAAAAATAAAAAGTATAATGCAGGCTTTTTTTTACATTATTAATTCATTTTGTGCATAATTTTACATTATTATTGGTAATATATTGATTAAAGCAACAAAAAAATCTGTAGAGCCGTTTGGGAGCCGAAAGAACCGGCTCTTTTTAGTGAGCAGAGCCGAAAGAGCCGGTTCTCTAAAAAGAGCCGGAATTCCCATCACTACAGGACGTGTAGCATCAGAAAGAGCCCCAAATTACAGTTGCAGAGATCCTTCATGGGATCCTGGGTGGAGACATCACACTATACAATAAATTGTATCACAAGCTGGTCTTCTGACTCTTGATCGCACCCAGCTTTGACTCCCTGGTAACTGCATACTCATATCAGCAGTCAGCCACAAAGGCAGACATTCAGCTCAGATCAAACCGACCTTGAGCAAAAGCAACAGGTAGCAAAACACATCTCTAAATATGGGCATGTGTTATTCTATCACTTGTGAATGTAAGCATGTTTTAATTAACCACAACATGGGTGTGTGTGTCTCACCCTGGAGCCATCCTGACTCCCTCGAAACCACTGATCACACACCCACACACACGACCCTGCCTTCATGCAGATGTATTTAACTTAGCTTTTGAAATATTTACAATACTTTGTACACTATTTGAGTCATAGTTTTGCATAAGCGCACTGCATTGTACCAAATTAACATAGAATACAAAATATAATCATCCCACAAAAACGACAAGTGTAAGAACACTGTTTTTTAACTATTCAAATAGAACAAGCACACAAAGGCAAATGAAAGACAGTAACTTAACTATAATGAGTAACTTTCAGTCCTGCAGATGTTTCAGGAAACATACTTGCTGTTGTCTGGCTCCATTAGTGTTGGGCTTGTCTCCTAACAGGAGTTGATGCTGATCACCTGGACTAATACCTGAAATAAAGTCTTAAGTCACTGCTGCAGTGAACTGAACAGAATATATAATCCACATACACTTGGTCTGTAGGTTCCCTGTGTTATCATCTCCAGTCTTAGGACATGAGCTAACTTCAGACTTTCTGATCGTTGGTAGACAACCTCTGAAGCATTCCACAGTCAGCATCACCGCTATACTAATTATAATAATATTATCTATCAGATACTAAATCTAATCAATTCTAACTCATAATATTAGCATGTGTGGCTAACAAACATGCTAACAGTATCTGTGTATTTCTAATGTTTGGCTGTGTCAGTGTTGATGTCATATCGCCGTTGAAAAGCTGAATTTACTTTTGATCAAAAGCAAAACGACAGGATGAAACCTCAGCAGCTCAAATAAATAAATACTTTAAAGACTGTTTTACTCACCCTCTGACAGCAGCATAACCAGCTCAGAGTCTGACTTCTGCCTGTTGATTCCCGAAGTTCTCGCCAACGCTAAAAGCCCGTCCAATCTTCACTCTGGCTCGGCTTCTTGCTCGGTTTTTCCTCCTGTCTTTTCCGATCCTCATCCATCACAGTCCTCTTTCATTTCACAGTCCCAGCTTTCATGAAACCGCTCATAAGCACAGGAAAACTGTTTTTATCGGCTTGTGTTTGTTTTCTAAACTCACGTTCGTGCCATACAGCAGTACGCACTTCTCGTGAGATGACCATGAGCTGCAGTCAAGAGTTACAAAGTGCCAGTAAAGAAGGCAGGGGAGCCTAAAGGGAGAGAGATAAACATCATTCATCCTGTTTTAAGACACACACACACACACCAACATTAGACAGACTTTAAAACAGTTATTTTAAAGGTGTAAAAGTTACATATTGTAACTTTAATTCTATTGATGTTGGGAAGGCAAAGGTTTATCTGTCCTCAGCAGTTACTCAGGTTGTATGTCCATTTTTGCCTGGGCAAGTTCAATTCTGTGGGCTCTTAGAAACAGCTGACCTTCAGTTGGGTAGCTGCTTCAAGAAGAAATTTCCATTACAGACACATTTAAAGAAGTTAAAATATGCATTCATAAAGCAGTTTTCAATGGCGCTTTTGATTTTCTATTCTAAATGTATCAGGTTATTCTCATCAATAACCATACTTGACATATATGTCATCTTCCTTCTAAAGAATAAATGTCACGATTATCAAACATGACACAGGGTTCATTGATGCCCACTGAAGATTGCATATAAAAAGTCAACAGTGTAGTCAAGCAAAGCTATAGAACTCAAACACTGGTGAGGTGCAAAGGTGCAATCAGAAATTCTCTTTTAGCAGTGATAAGAAAAACATTCAACATTGACATACCATAAAGATGACTCAGCAAATATATGCTTTAAACCTGAAATAATAGGCTTGAACACGAAGGCCTATAAGTCCCTGAAGAATAAATGTGGTTTAACACTTAGACTGTAGAGAAAATTGTATGAAGATGTCTGAAGAACACAGCCATACTGTGTACACCCTCTGAACCTAACTTTGAATCAGCTAATCAGCATGAAAAAGATTAACGTTTTTTTTTATTGACAGAATTAATAGTGACAGAATTAACAGTGAATAAGTCTTAGGCAGTTAGACTCCATCGTGGTGCAACTATTAGGTGAGAGAACAGGCAAGAAAGATAGGATGACCCCCCCGGAGTCTAGACACTGGTGGTGGTAAAGGTGGAGCTGTTAGGGAGCGTGTTTGGATCTGTGCACTGTTGGTAGAAGACCTCAGTGATGATAGGATGGAGCGGGATGCCAGGTGCTGGGCGTAGTCTTCTGGGCTGAAGCTGATGAGAGGGGCATCGCAGGAGGGTGACCGGTCAGTTGGGGGCTCTTGGACCCAGGCTGAGGAACCATGGAGGAGGTCGAGGTGGAGGAGGGTCAAAGCGTCCGCACTGAACGACGAGTTGGCTGTGAAAGAGGGAGAGCCGAATTTAAATTGGTGCAGCAGCTGCGTGAATAAGCAGGAAGGAAGTGTGAGGCCCTGGATTGGCTTAGCGCTAGATTGACATAGACGCCCACTCATACGAGACGCCCGACAGAAGCATGCTTCGTGAGGGTGGTGATTACTTAATGAGGAAAGTGAGGGAGTTGTCTTCCTGCTTGAACTTTCGCTAAGCTTCATGTAAATAATTTTCATTGGGTGTTTTGTTTTTCTTCAACTAAATTTGACAAAACAAGGATAAGAGGGGTAACTGAGGACCTGAAAATGGTGTCGCCCCTGTAATCCCAGCGGCAGAGGTTAATCTATGGCCCCCTCAACCTTCAGCTATGTTGCATCATGGCTTCCTGTGCAACATTGAACCGTTTCAAAAGGTACAAAATTCACATTATTCATATTCAGGTGCAACCAGATTATGCTAATGAAATCAGTATTGGAAAAAAAGGGTCACTGTGTCTACACTGGCTGCCAGAGAGACACCGTGACATATATATTTGTCAGTATAAATCATTCTTGAAGTTTACACCAAACGCGAATTTCAGTTTGTCCTGCCATGAAAATTATTTTAAAGTGACTGGGATGGCATGAAATTCGTGTTGTTCACATGACAGATTAGTCGAAGTTTCATACAATTGACAGAATTTCCCAGAAATTATCTGAAAGCGACACAAATTTCGCCTCTTATACTCCAATTTATGCAACAGAATAGCCTGAAGCCATGGCAGCTAATAAGCATCAGGAGTGGATGGTGGCGAGGATGTAAACATCACTGCCAGGTGGCCTCAGAGCTCCTCTTGACGGTTTTTCAGTGTCCAGAGACCAAACCAAAGAGAGGAATAAAGGGGAGAAAGGGGAGAAAGTCTCTGGAGAGTCTTGAGGATCCAGTAAGTCCAGCTCATATTTAACACTTTTCACGAGCTGTCATGTGAACAAAGTCTGCCAGCACAACTGCTAGGTGGTTACTGATGAACTTTTCTGGCTTACTAGCTGTGATTTTAATGTGTTTTTACCAGACAGAATATGCCAAACCTCACAGAAGAACTACTGGAGCACAAGAGACGAATAAACAGAGGGGAGAGGAGGAGTGAGAGTCTGGCTGTGAGAAAAAAGATCAGTAAAGCCGGGCAGAATCAGTAACAGACATCGTGGTGAAACCCACAAAATAGTGTAACCCTTGGGCACTAAACAAAAACACATCCTTTGGTCCTGTTTTGGCTGTTCACAAGCTACAAACTCTAGGTGGTGTAAAACATATCAGATTAAAAAAAAAAACATTTTTTTGCTCAGATCTCTTAATCAAGCTCAGTCCTGATCAAAACTATTAAGTATTTATAACAACTGTGAATTTAATGGGATAGTTCAGTTTTTTTGGTTGTATGAGCTCCATATGGCCACTAAGTACATTAGATACAGTAGAAAGTTCTCTCCTCTCCCTCAGTAAGCAACAATTTGTAAAAGTTTGTGACACAGAACCAGCTGCAAACAGGGAAGCATTGTACCAAATACAAAAGTTATTTTCTCGGCCTACAAAAAATCATACAACAGTAGAGTACAATACCTAGAAATTTTTTTGAGTGCATTAACTTTTCGGAAAAATAAAGTTTATCTGGAACTAACCAACTCACATCATGTATTCCTCCACACAGCGCTCTCCTCTCCCTGAGAGAGGAGAGGACTTTCTACTGCATGTAATGTACTTAGTGGCCATATGGAGCTCATACAACCCCACTTCAAAAAACTGAACTATGCCTTTAAACCCTTTAACCCTTTGATGCTCAACATGGATCAAAAGTGACCCAGCTGAGTTTTCACTGTCTATATCTTTGCAATAAATTAATTTCATCATTCAGTCTTCAAGGTATTCCTCAGTTAAATTGTTTTTTTTAATCATCTTATATCCTTATTTTATTTTTCCACTTCTTACTTTTTGAGTAAAACACCTTTTTTATCATTACCCCTCTAATACGTCTGTGTAGATTCTCATTCATCCAGGTCATGGTCATCTTGGGAACAACAAACTCAACACAGTCCAGTTGCCTTGTTTTTGAATCTTCAAGATACCCCTCTAATGTGCAACATGGGTCAAAAATGACCCATATCCATTTAGGTGCGGCGTCGGCAGTGATGGGGACTCTGCACAGGTCCGTCGTGGTAAAGAGGGAGCTGAGCCAAAAGGCAAATCTCTTGATTTACCGCTCGATCTTCGTTCCTACCCTCACCTATGGTCACGCACGAGTTGTGTGTAGTGACCGAAAGAACAAGATTGCGGGTACAAGCGGCTGAAATGAGTTCCCTTTGCTGGGTGTCTGGGCTCTCCCTTAGAGATAGGATGAGAAGCATGGTCATCCAGGAGGGGCTCAGAGTAGGACCGCTGCTCCTCCGCATTGAGAGGAGCCAAATGAGGTGGCTCGGATGCCCTGACGCTCCCATCAGGAGGAAACCTCGGGGAAGACCCAGGACACGCTTGAGGGACTATGTCTCTCAGCTGGCCTGGGAATGCATCGGGATCCCCCGGGTCCGATGAGCTGGATGAGGTGGCCGGGAAGCGGGAAGTCTGAGCTTCCCTGCTTAGGCTGCTGCCCCCGCGGCCCGATCACGGATAAGCAGAAGAAGATGATGATGATGATGATCCATTTCCTGTGTTATTTCATGTATGACTGAGTGTTTCTGTGATGTACTTTTGAAAAAAAATTATTTTATCAGTAAATATTACAAGTATGCACTAAATTACTTGTTATTATTATGTATCAATCATAATTTTTATTTCCCCTCACTTACTTTATGAACAATCACACCTTTCGTATTTCTGCATCAAGTTTACACACATGGGTCAGAAATGACCCACATGCATAAAAGTACTTTGTCGGGAACTAGTAGATGTAAGTATTTTTACTTATTTATTTATTTTCTATGATTGTTCCAAAGTTACCTCAGAAAAACTTAAAACTGTAATAAGGTTTAGGGTACCTTGAGAGAGAATATATTTTTTTATTAGAGAGTTAAAAGTAATAACTGTACGCAAGCTAGCTAGCTGTTGACATAATCCATTATAGTTAGCTGATTCTTATTTAGTAACTAACCTTTAGAGTTTGCTATATACTTAGCTAAGTTGATTGCTAGGCTTAAAACTACTGAATATTTTTTTTTTAGAAATTATGGATTTTAACTCTTTAAATGCCAATTTCATAGGTGATTTCACTGATTTTTGAGGGAAAAAAATCACAAAAATGACCTATTTTCAATTTTTTTTAGAAAATGATCAGAGGCTGGAGATTTTTTACCTGCTATCACACTCTTGGACATGTCAAAGATTAGTATCAGAAATGGCTTGGATGCATTACTATTTTTTGAGCAGTATCCCTCAGTAATTTGTATCTGAAATTATACACACACATATATAAGCCCATATATACTTATGTGGGATCTCGTAGACGTGGGTCTACAGCTGCAGCTTGAATGGCTGAAAACTGCTCACAGAACCGCTCCATCATCAAAAACAGAGTTCCCTCTTGTCCTCACATCTAAGAGAAGCATGTGCTGGGGCAGCTCTGAAAGGCAAACGTGCACACAAACATGAAGAGATTAGTAAAAGCAGTATTACATTCTCATTAATTTATCATTTTAGATTGATACTGAGATGTTCATTTACATATTACAATGTATATGTTGGCAGCCTCTGACTAAAGTATATAAATGTATTACAGAGGAGTCGTTGCTTCTCTTTGAGGCCTACTTAAGCCATGTGGGATCTCTTCATCCACACTATCACAGAACAAATCCCTGCCACCCAGTTGGAAATGGCGTTGCAGTTCAGCTGGAGCACAAGAGAAGAATAGACAGAGGGGAGAGGAGGAGTGAGAGCATACAGCTTCTGAGCACCAAGGTTAAGTTTGGAAACTTTATAAAGTCCAGCTTTCTCATAACTACATCCATGTTTGCTGCATTATCAACTGAGGCTGCCACCACCTTCTCTTTCACTCTGAACTCCTCCAGGATCCCCTCAATCTCCTCTGCCACAGCTGTCCCTGTCTGAGATTCGTGCACTGCGTTGGTTTTGAGGACCTTTTCTTTATTCTGACCCTCCCTGACATAGTGTAATGTCACAGTGAGGTAATGATCTTGACTAAAACTGGTCCAACCATGAGCTGTGATGGCTGCTTTTGTGACATGTTTCAGGTCAGAAATCAGATTGCTCTTTTCAACCCCATACCAAGCAGGGATCAGATGGTTTGTTAAAGTGTCTCTGTTTGGGGCATGGTATTTTGAGTTGAGAGTCTTTATCATCTCCCTACAGAAAATATGAGAACAAATGAGACATAACTACATTGGTTAAAACAACATGTAACTTTAACAATGTAGGTTTTATCTGAGCAGATACCAGAAAATATGCAGCAGATTCACTTACCGAAATTCAGAGGCATCTACTGTGGCAAAAGGGTGTAGACCCTTCACCACAAATCTGGTCACTGCTCATTGACATTCGTTTATCTTTGCCTCTGTCATTTTACTCTGTCATTGCCTGGATGAAAGGGGCTGCTAAAGGTGCGCAAGAACTAGCAGCCTCTGAGCCAGTGTGAGAGCCAGCCTCTGAGCTAGCATGACTCTGGCAGTCATTGTCATTTAAATGTAATTTCAGGAGATGGAGAGTATTTATATAGTGAAAGGGGGTTAACATGGCGCCAACATTAACACAACAGACAGGACCTGGAGGAGATAACCGTTACCTTCGACATTTAAAGTAGATGACGCCAAGACGTTTGCTCCACTCCTGCTTTTGTCTGGATGAGTCTCGCCTTGCTAAGTAGTATATCAAGAATATTAATATTACACTTTCGCAAGTTAATTGCTTGCTGGGTGGACAAATGTTTCTGCATATTGGAAGTATTCCCCCCCATTGATGAAATTAAAGCTTTGCAAGTGTTGCAAGTAGCCACTGGTATCATCTTTTTGCGTGAAATACAGCCAAACTCTTAACCCATTTTAATGGCAGTTCAGCTAGATGCTGCTACATCAATCAACATCATTCCTCTCCTGTGTTATATTCATTATAGATATTAATTTTAATATTAGATTGATCTCTCTATCTATTGTTGTATTGATTATTCATCCATAGTAAATATCTTTGCAGACATATAGACATGAGTTCCCTCTTGAAAATGAAGGGACTTACCTTCAATACATTTATATTCAACAAAGACAAATACGGTGCTATACAAATAAAAATTGAGTGATCATAAATTCTTATTGTTAGTCCCTTTGTCTCTGCCTGGATGGACACATCTACAGCCTATCCCAGCTGACACTGGGTGAGAGGCGGGGTACACCCTGAACTGGTCCCCAGTCAATCACAGGGCCACACAGAGAGACAGACAACCATTCACTCTCACACTCATACCTAAGGGCAATTTGGAGTCACCAAACAACCTGGTGAGCATGTTTTTGGTCTGTGGGGAGGAAGCTGGAGTGCCCGGAGAGAACCCATGCATGCACGGGAAGAACATGCAAACTTCACACAGAAAGGCCCTGCCCGACCCGGGTATTGAACCAGTGACCTTCTTGCTGTGAGGCACCTGCTGTGCCACCGTGCCGCCTGTATAGACAAATATATATATATATATATATGTGTGTGTGTGTGTGTGTGTGTGAGTATTAGTATATATGGCTATATGAATATCTATAAAATGAAGAGTATGGCTTCAGCCAGCTTTTAAAATTTTGTAAAGTGTCCTAGGATAACATTTGTTGTGAATTGGTGCTATACAAATACAGATTAATTGATGGGTTTTACTAATCAAACTGCATTCCTTTAAATGCATTCCTTTAAATATATTTAATATTTATTTATAGATTGAAAACTCTGTGGTTAAAGAGTTTGTTAAGCATATCTCCAGTCTGAAGGTGCGTTCACACCGAATGCAACTTTGCGACCAAGATTGCGTTGCAAACCCAAGTAGCATCGCCTGTCCATAGCTCATTTTGTTGCCGTCGCTGTTGCTCAGTGACGTCACGCCCACTCGAGTTTACCCCGCGATCATATCATATATCATATAATAGGACGTGTTAGCTGACATAATTCCAACTGTATCCTTTTCACTTACCTACCAACCACAAAACACTGCAGCTCGTGGCCCTGCAGCAGCATCGTCTGTGAGTTCTCTGCGGTCCGTCTAAGCGGAACTAATGTACTCACCAACTAACGTTCGCCACACAGACATGGATTGTCACTTTGAGCCAAAATAAAAACAGTCTGTCACGGGTGTCAATCACACACCCATACAATGCTGATTGGCTCTCACGGCGTGACATCGCCTGAAAAGTTCAAACATTTCAACTTTAGCGAAGGAGCACAGCGACCTGCTCCGCGTCCAAAGTGACCCCAGAGTTCCCATCTGCAGCAACAGGGGCACCGCCCCCATGTTTCCAAAGATGCGACCAAGTTGCCCAGAACGCATCCGTCGCATCGCGTGAGACCTGGTCGCGTGTGGTCGTGGCTGATCGTAGCTGTACATTGACTCTACATGGAGACTGGTTGCCAAAGTCGCGTTCAGTGTGAACGCACCCCAAAAGCTGGTCAACTAGATGTGTAAAATGTTAAAGTGGGGGTGTGATCCTTTTATAGGTGGTAATCCAGTGCTGGCCTTGCATTTAGATGATTTGTGTATGGGTAAAAAAAAAAAAAAAAATCCAGTTATGTCAAAATTTCAAGTGCAGGATTCAGCTGATCCCCTTTCACCATTTGTCCCATTAAAAGGAAATATATAGCCTACCAACAGATGAAAATTGATTTGTAAAATTCATCAATTATTAAACTTTTGTTGGAATAACAATGTTTACAGGTGTAATGTTTTTCCACACTGATATGTTATGGAGTGTTACATCCCCGGAAGTGCGATGTTGAACATGTTTCAAGTGCTGGTTAATGAAAACCCTTACGGCTTTTTATTCTTTTTCATTACATAAGACTCCATTAAAGCCTGAGAGCAGTCTCAGACGTCAGACAACTTGAAACAGTGTATCTGTGTGTGTGTCTCCTCTGTGGTGTTAAATGTGGAAGCAGCTTCAGTCACAGACTCAGAGACTGATGCAAACATGCTGTCATTGTTAATTTATCAGCTGTCAGTCTGTAATTTGAATGGAAACTCAACACCATGAGCGTTGTTCCTTTCAAGATACGTCATGTTGATTGAATGTGGCTTTTAATCCCTCAAAACAGAGAGCTAAGGGGAAGGGGTAAGACGAAGGGGAAGGGCTACAGGGTAGAATTGGGATTCACCCTAAAACTGCCCAAAACATCATTATTACCCATCTACTGGCAGGGGTGTATTTAGTCATTTGGGGGCCCAAGGCAAACCCTGTCATTGGGGCCCTCCATATCCCTGTACTCCGCTGACAAAAGTTTTATTCTCACCTCAACACAAAGTCTTCAATGTGGGCAGCAGCAGGTAGGTTCAGGCTGGAGATTGGTGTGTCTTGTGTTACTAAAAAATAGACGGCACAAAAGATAACAAGGTCAAGTATCAGAACAAAGATTTCAACAGTATTATTTTATCAAATGTACCTCTTGTCTTTCTTTCCTTCTCCCTTTTCTCTTTTTCTCTTTCCCCTTTATCTCTGTGATATTTTCTTCATCTCCCTTTCTCTGTCTCCTGGTCCCTTTTCTCTTTTTTTCTCCTTTGTGTTCCTCCACTTTTGCTTTCCTCTTCTCTTGTACCACCAGGCCATATTTGTGCACGACACAATTAAAATTATCTCTAAAATTTGACCTTCGGAGCCTTTGCCTCAGAAAACCTTGTAATGAACAGCTCCATATCCAGTGATTTTCTGACCTCCTGCTCAGTGGAGAGTACAGCAAGTGCCGACAGACTGTGCTGAGACATATTTGACTTCAGGTATGTTTCAACCAATATTGGTTTTGAAAAAATTCTCTCACCTGAAGCTACTGTGACAGAGAGAGTAAGAAGACGACTGAGAGTGATACTGAGATATAGATTAAAGTCAAGGATACTCTCCTTATATACTGTATGTAATCAAGCATGTCAGATGGAGATGAGATGTGGGTGGGGAATGATCTGACTGCACCCTTAACCTTCAGGTTGAGGTCCTCTGCATCTACAGTACATCATCCATCTCCTGCTCAAGTCTGTAACAGCATTCATCCAGCCTCTCTTCCTTCTCAGTGTTTCTCATTACATCGGTGGAGAAGAGAAATCCATACAGCTTATAAAATGTTTCCATGTTTGAAGATCTTGTGAAGGAAAATGTCTAACAATGTCTTGTTGGTATCAATACATTAATCAATGGTTTTTATTTTACTTATACTTTAAAGTTTTTTCTTTTTCTTCACTTATCTTCAATAAGTGGATGTTGAACGTTGGAACGTTGGTCATTTTAATCATTCAAGTATCTTTCTTTTATTAGTACTAGTTAGTAGTATTTAGTATTAGTAGTACTAGTTATGTAGTATTAGTCAGTCACATATTTTGCCTTATATTTTGGGTTTATATGACACTTTGGCCTTTTTGTACTTATTTTAATATTCACAGGATATTTCCAAATTTTACCTTTTATAATGTTTTATATTTTCTTAGACATTTTGTCATATATAAACACACAGTAGTTACACATGGGCACAAAATGTATTAGCTTTGTAGGGTCCTGTAGTAAAGTTAGAAATGACCACAGAATGTATTTTTTATGATCGTTCTGTTAATCTTTTATAATCTAACAAAGTAGTGGTTAGAATATCACAAGAAATATTCTGCATGTAAATGTTTTTGGTCATATTAAAGGATAAGTTAGATTTTTTGATACCTGGACCTTCTTTTTAGGATTAAATACACTCATAGACTCACCCAGACAATTTTGGTGGAGCTCGGAGCCGTTTTCGAGCAATTTAGATCCATCCGACGGCATTTTTCTTCATGCCGTAGTAGCAGACGGGGCCAGAAATGCCCCTAAATTAGACATTATCTGCTGCGAAACTCGCTCATTTCAGCTACATTTTATAAATGAATGGCCATTGTTATCACCATGTCTGCTTAACTTTGTTGTTATGGTCATCCGGGGCTTTACAAGGATGGGTAACTTTTGGTGACGTCATAGACAAGAACATGAGTCGAGCCGCTGTTGTTGCTAGGCTACACGGCTACACGACTGTTTTCGTGCAACATGGCGGAATATTTATCCGATGAAGAAGTGTCTGACTACGACTTTGAGTATAATGGATGCCCGTATCGTTTTGAGCCAGAATGTACCGACGAGGAGCTATTTGAAAGGAGGATGCAGACGGAAAGAGCCGAACAGCTGGCCAGAGAACAAGCAACCACTGCACATCCACGAATGGGGGCTAACTGGTGGTGTTGTTATGGACATTGCAGGGCAAACACAACAGAGGAGGAGTGCCTTTGCTGCTCAGAGTGGGACTTGAGACCAGAGGAAACACGTATTGATGCCCCCCAAAATACAATTTCTGGCCCCGTCTGCTACTACGGCATGAGAGAAAAACGCCGTTGGATAGACCTAAATTGCTCGAAAACGGCTCCGAGCTCCGCCAAAATTGTCTGGGTGAGTCTACGAGCCTATTTAATCCTAAACATAAGGTCCAGGTGTCAAAAAACTGAACTTATCCTTTAAAGGTAATTCTGTTAAACATAGAGCCAGAATACATATCTTATGGAGTCTACTGTTAAAAGTTGATAGAATTAAACTGAGGACAGAATCTTTAGGTAAACTACATCATGTACTATGACACTCTGTTCCAAAAGAAAGCAGGAAACATGGTCATATTTGGAGCTAAGAGAGAAGCCATTTTGAAGCAGTTTGGAGCCATTTTGAAATAACCACAAAATTAAGGAAAAGAGAGAAATATGCCTTATTTTGCTTCATAAGCAAAGGATAGAGAAATTCTAGACTACATTGGATTAGTATAAAGGCTTGTGGATGGGAAATGCTACACAATTATATTCAAGTATTAACAAAGTGAAAATTAAAAACTTGGGAAGGAACCTTCTGGAACCTTCTTGAAGAAGGGAGAAGCCCCGCGCACCAAGCTAAGACTAGTGTACATCAGCTCTGTCTTCAGTTGCTTTTGGGGTGTCGCAACACTAACAACTCCCGTATGCTATTGATCACTTTGTGACTGAAATAAACGTCGACTTAGAACTTGGAATTTGCCTGCATTCGTGCTTTCTTGAAGAACGAGAGCGCAAATTTGAATTAATCATTTTTACATCTGTTTTACATTTTAGCTGCCATTTCTGAGCAGATTTAAGAGCCAACTCATTCAATATTTACTAAGAAAATAAGAAGACAGAACAATCTCTCCTTCAATGTGACCAGGGCTGTATCTATGAGAGGCAGGAAGAAATCTCTTTTGAATAAATCCACTGCAGTTGACCGAGTCTGCTCTCTTCCCTCATACTCAAAGTGTCAAGGTGTTCTCTGATGCACCTCTGGCCAATTCATCTCCATGTTAAGCTTTTCTGCAATATTCCTGGCATCTGTTTTTGCAGACTCCAATCTTTCATTTTGAAGTTCTTCAAGGAAATTTGCCCCTGCTTTAATTTCCCTCTTAATGGTTTCAATTGAAACTTAGGGGCTCTGCAGGATCTTGCTCACTATATTAATCTGAAAGAGCACATTGTACCAAACAATGGTTCTCACCACAAAGGGTGGTGTCAGGTGTCTTCTGCTGTAGAGACCACATCAGCATCTCATTTTTCTGTGTCATAGTCCTTCAAAGCAGTCAATGCCTCCAGGATTTCAGGCAACTGGTACTGAACGTCTTTCATAGCTGCCACTCAACATTCCCACCTGGTTGTGGACAAAGCCTTAAGAGTGAAGTTCTTCACATGCTGTGTGAGAATGGTCCAGAGGTGAACTGAGGGGCTGAACAGAGTGTAGAGTCGCTGTAGCAGACCAAAGGAACTGATAGTTGTCACAGATGACTTTGCTGCATCACCAACAACCAGGTTCAGTGTATGGCTTCCTCAAGGAACACATAAGGCTTTACTGTTTTAGCTCCAGCACTCTGTTTTGTACTCCTTGCTTTTTACCCTGCATATTATTGCCATTATCATAAGACTGGCCTCGACAGTTGGAAAGATCCAAACCAAGACTTTCTAGGTGCCCTAAAAATGTCTCACCTAAGTCTTTTCCTGATGTGTTAAGTGTCTGAAGAAAACCGACAAAGTGTTCATGAATGGAGATGCCTTTTGAGGTCTCACAATTCACAATGCGGAGCACTACTCAGTGCGGCTGATGTCTGGTGTGCAGTCCATAATGACAGCATAATATTTGGCATTCTTGGCTTTTTCCACAACTACATCAATTGTGCACTTTGCTACAAGAGAGACTAATTCATTTTGAGTGATAGGACTGAGGAGAGTCTCACTTTGTTCTTTGCCTGTATTCTCCTCAGATGCTCCATGACTGGGACAAACTGGGTCATCAGTTCCACTTGTCCCAGGAAGTTTCCATTGCCAGCCTCAAATAACCACTCTGAGTGGCCACGAAATGAAAGATTATGCTCTGTAAGATGGGTCTGTCATGATCCTGTTTTTATTGTCAAGTTACCCTGTTTGTGTTCTTGCTTTATGTTTGTCTGTGTGCTTCCTGTTTTATTTTGAAACTCACTTTGTCTTTCTTGTCTCCCCAGGCTTTACTTCCTGTTCCGGCTTGTCACACCTGCTCCCTGATTGTTTCTCCCCAGCTGTCTGTCATTACCCCATTACCTCTTGTATTTAACCCTCGTGTCTTCCCCTGTCTTGTTGCCGGATTGTTGGCACTTTCAAGTCACTCTCTAGGCAATCATTCTTAGTCACAGTCTGATCTCGACTCTCTTTGTTACTAGACCTAGTCTTTTGCCTTTGCTCTTTTTGGATACTTTTGCCTCCTCTGCTGATTCTTGTGTACCGTTTCCAGCTAGTCTGACTACCACCTCTGTTGCCAACCTCTGCCTGTTTTGAGAACCTGCCTTTGTGTATCGAACCCAGACCGTCATTAAAAACCTTGATTTTTGCACATTGGACCTACCTCATCTGCTTCTGTGGGTTGCTTTGCCATTGTTCCTGACAGAGTCATAATTGCAAAGACCTCTCTCCAGTGGTTTACTCCAAGAGCAACTGGACTTTGATTCACCTGATCTAGTTTTTGTTTGTAGTTTCTGTGTTAGATTGTGGCACTTTTCCATGTTAGCAATGTGTTGAGCAGACTTCTTGTGTTGTCTGAGGGTAAAATCTTCAAGTTACTAACCCCGTCCTCACTTAATTGAGTGCTCTTGTCTTTGTTATCAAACAGGCAACAACAAAAGCAGATAACACTGTCCTTATTTTCACTGTACACCAGCCAGGAGCTGTTTATCTTTTTTCCATTTCTCATGTGCATATAGTTATTACTGGTAAATCTGGAGCCCTCTTGATTTCTTGGAAATATTCTGTCCTTGATCTGAAAAGGACCTTTCTGCACAATTGAGCTGTGCTCATTGTCTGACAGGTGTTTTGGCCAGGATCATCATCAAGTGGGGAACATTGATTAGCGTGACTGCTGATCTGCATGTGTGATGGAGTCTCACAAACCAACTCTATATCACCCTCATTTTGAGAATCAATGCATAAGACAGCGTTTCTCTTTTAACAAAACTAAATGCATTCCACAAATTCTGTAATTCGGTTCAATTTTGACAAAAGGTGAGTGTGTAATTTAGGCCACTTGTCCTGCCTTGGAAATCTGTTAGTTATCTGACAGCTCAAGTTACATAACCATGGTTATATGACCCCCTGTCCAGTGAATAATATTTATTACCAAAAAAAGATTTTGAATATTAATTTTATTATCAACTAAAAAAGTGTTAATTTGAGGAAGTTCTCCTATTTTCCAAGCTAAATAAAGTCCTTAAAATCTTTCTTTAGGATTATTATCTAACAAGTAAATCATCACAGTGCTTTTACTGTGATTAATAAGAGCATTAATCAACATTTAATACAGTTTACCATTTACACCGCTTAACTACTCACATCTTCGTGGTGAAAAGTGTCACTCGTGTCACTCTCCACTTCATCTCTAGTCCTACTGCACCCCCCTCGGCTGACACTGATGGCAGTGTTGCTGCCGACAAGAGCGTCTGGCTCCTGCTGTTTTTGAGTTACAACATTCGGTGTCAATGAGAGTTGACACCTTCGGTAGTTCGGCTGTTTGCTTTCTTCTTGCCTTCTCCTCTTCTCCACATCACTGGGGTAACTCTGATCATTTTCTCCAAAACCCTTATAACCATCCATGCTTAAAACCGCACCAACAAGTTTGTTTTGCTACTGCCGTCCTGAACAAGTCAAGGAATAGTCCATTGCATGAGAAGGGAGGGGGAGCAGTCGAAACAATCATGATAGATAAAGCATTGTGATGTATTTTTAAGCTTGTGAAGAAAGACTAAACCAATAATAACTGCTTTGAATCAAGAAAACATAATTAAAGAATCAGTTTTTATGAGACATTTGGGGCCCCTGGAAATCTCTGGGCCCCAGGCTATTGCCTGTGTTTGCCTGCTGGTTAATATGCCCTTGTCTACCAGGTATCTGTGATATTGGGGAGGTGAGGTGCCTGCGCAGAACCAAGAGGACAACGCCCACCCCAGCCACAGCCTGTTCACCCTGCTGCCATCAGGCATAAGATACAGAAGCATCCTCTGCCGTACCACTGAGCTGTGGATCAGCTTCTTCCCTTAGATTGCTCAACCCTGGTCATACTTGTTTTAATTTTGTAACTTTGTGGAAGTTTTTTCTCTTCTTTTGTGTGTTCACCTATCATTGGCTGGAGAAATGAATCGGGTGGAGGATGCAGCGGCCGCCTGAGCAAAGGGCTGTCACTTGAAAAAGCCTTAGACTGCACACAGACGGTGGCGTCTTCTGACAGCAGCAGCATTGTACAGCTCTTGGCCTCTAAACTCGTGTTTTTGTTAATCTTTTGCTTCATGAATACGGAGGATCTGAGGCTGACACTCCACATGAGAAAGGTGGAGCTCAAAACGAAAGCCTGAGAGGTTGAGCACATGCACCTCCAACTCCGAGCTTTGGAGGTGGTGAGATTTCCACAGGTGTCTACCCCAGTGCATCTAAATCCTGCCACCATTGCCTCTGAACGATTTGATGTAAGCAGACATATTCCATTGGTGCCAACATTTGGGGAATCAGATGTTGATGCTTATTCTCTGATGGCCTAAGGGGGTGTGGCGTTTGCTGTATCAGTGTGAATGGGTCAGGAAAGTGCAAGATTGTTGTGCAAGCTTCTCTATCGAGCTGCTCCTGTTCTCGTCTCTGGTTCCTGTCTTGTAGGCTGCTCGGGATCGTTGGTGTGGACGGCCTGCTGCTGTGGACCTACAAAGCTTCAACTACCACAGTCACAAATGTTTGGCCTTACCTTTAGCCCCATTCCATTATCAGTGTAGTTCCTGATATTAACTTCTGAGGGATCAACACAATTAAATACATGGTAGTTCCTGCTATTACCACACACATCTGAATGTAGCCTTGACTAACATTCATGAATGACCTGCTGCTGTGAACTTGCTCGACTCCAAGTGCTTTATCTTGCATCAGCCATCAACTGTAATGACATCACTTGACATAAATACTAGTTTTTAGATCAGTTAAACCCAATTCAGTTACAATACAACTAGATGTTGCTATTTTAATTAAAATTTGTCCTCTCCTCTTTAAAATTCTTATAGCTGATAATGTTAATATTAGAATGACCTCTCTATTCATGGTTGTTATTAATCATACCCATCATACCTTTACATCCATACAGACTTGAGGGCCCTCTTGAAAGTGAGATGCCAAATTTCAAGCAGCTAACCTATGACAAATTTCAATTAAATAGAGACAAATTTATGGTCTGGGCATCCACAAGTCTGTCTCTATCATAAATTCTTATTTTGTCCTTTTGTCCCCCCCCCCCAAAAAAAGAAAAATCAACAGAAGAGACATCATTTTACATAAAATCTCAGTTTTTAAATTGTTTTAACCCAATTTAATTGCACAATTAGATGCTCTACATTAGGGGGAGGATGCTAGAAGGTTAAACTATCCACAAAACAAGCTGATGTTTGAAAGGGGAAGTCAAATATCTGAATCTGTAAATATCTTGTAAAAGTTCATTAAGATTGACATACTTATCAAAGTTCAACACGCCTTGGGATATCAATTAAAAAAAACGTTGAACAAGAGGGGCCTCAAATGCTCGCCGGTCTCTACAGCAAACCACAGAGGACAGCACGGATACTCATGACACTGCAACACTGTAGAATTGTTTGTGTAATGTGGAAAAGAAGAAGCTTTTACAAGGATACATTTTCTTGCTGGAATGAGCTACCCTGAATTCTGGGAACTAAACAAGTTTTTGAATCAGTCCAAGTTGTTGAGTCACTGATATTTCCATGGTATGTTGTGCCTGTGCACAGAAAGTGATTCTGTGGGATCCAAAACAAAATAAAGTTGTACTTTGCTGTCAGCCTGGTTGCCTTGTAGCCGTAATGCAGTTATTACTCCTACTGCTGCTTATACTAGTACAGCAGTTTTGTTGGGTTGATTGTGTCCTCACTACAAACAAACCGCTCCCAGGATCTATTGGAAGCAAGTGGAGACCACCTCTTTCAGGCAAGCTGGTGTGATTATTTGTACTGAAGCTGGAAGTGACTGCTGTGTTTACATACATATAAACAAAAAGTGCCAAACAGTGAACGCATACACACATTGGACCAACCCTCCTTGTTGATTTTGGGGTGACAACCTCACTAAAAAGCTCCCAAAATCAACCACAGAAATCTGCTATGAGTCATTTTACTAACTCCAATTTAAAAACCTTCTCTATTTCTTCTGAATTACAAGGTCATTTAGGACAGGGTTTAAAATAAACAAAAAAAGTCTTTGCAGTCAAAGCTGTGTTGTTGAAAAAATAGTACACATCTACAGGTTCCACAGCGGAGACCACAGCTGGATTGATGGAGAGTTGTTTTCAACAACGAATTTTGTTTCTGCCACTGCTGAAAAACTCTTAAAGGGATACAACAGTCACATAACATGAAAAACACCATGGAGGCTTTGAGACCTGCTGTGTCCTTCACTGCACGGAATGAAGAGACTTTTTCTTTATTGTGTGAGGCAGGATTTTTTCAAAGGAATGATAGGTTGTCAGATGTAATGTAACTGAAAATAGGAGGCCGAGGATTCATTCAAGTCATTGAATATAGCCCAGTCATAGTGTTAAGACTTTCAGTTCACTAAGTAAAAAATTACTGAGATTTAATGGGTCTAAATAATTTGATTTATTAAAATGGGAATTAGTGGTTCTTTAAGTTCTTTAAATGTTCAGATATTTCTATTTGTCTGTGAATGGGTGCAACGTTAATTACGATGCAGCTGCATCTGGAAAACTTTACTTGTGGCGGCGGGCTATCATTCCACTCAGACCATCATCAGGAGCACACAGCCCGTTGGTATGAAGCCACTGCTAATTGCTCACAGAAGCCTGTTAACGCTGTTTAAATCGTTCATACATTAGTGCACTTAATGTTTGCCTCACTGTGTCTGTTAATTACAGCTATTAATATTGATCATGGATCATCTACAGCTGGCGTGTTGTGGGCACTTGGAAACCCAAACGCTGTACAGCATTCTACTACCAATGTTAGCCATAAGGGTTGGAGCTCTCAGCTTGTTGCAAATCTGTGATGACGGTGAGCGATGATTTGGTTCATGTAATCCATTGCATAGCGTTGCATTGTACTATGTGTTGTATTATACGCTTGCTCTCTTTTCACAACACTGATGGATGGTGGAGAGCCGCTTTGTGCATGCTCCCTTTATCGCTAAGCAGTCTGGGTAATGTAGTCAATGCAATTATTCTAAGATGGCTTTAATATGATTATAAATGGCGATACAGGCTACTGCTTTTCATTATTATAATCTATTTAAAGAATATGGCTCTAATTTCGTGGACCAGGCGCAGGTGTGGCACAGGGCAGGTGTGCCGCACGATCTGACATCAGATGTGACCGGACAATTAATATAGATACAAGTGTATGTGCTGGTTCAGACGGTTACATTAAATAGTGGTTGCTGTGATTGTTTATGCATGAAATGTGTATGAAACTCTTGATACCTGCCTGTGAGGTTTTGGTGACGTGTGCGCACTGTGCGCCTGTCAGCTAAATTACCACTGCCCCGGGTGAGCTTCGCCTGCACTGAGAATAGACCAGGTTGGAGCTTGCGAGTTTTTAGTGCACCTTCCGCGCAGTTTTTTGGCACGAAATTGTCACTGCACCAAGCTGAATCTGTTGACACCTCCCCCTGGTGCGCCGTCACACCCATCTTGGCGCAGCCGGTCTACCAAGTTGCCAAATTGGCTGCGCACGGTGGTTACAAAATTACCACTGCGTGGGGTGCACCAGGCTGCGCCAGCCTTCGCCACCCTGAGTTGCGCCAGGAAATTAGGGCCCTATATTATAATTGTTTACTTATTTTATTATGTTTCAGGTTTATGACCTGTGGTCTCTCTGAGTTAAATAAATATAAAACATTAAATGACAAACACTAGTCATAACATTGTGTGCTACCTGGTGAGTCTTTATGGAGGGCTTGACAGTGAAAGATCTGAACACACAGAGAGTCCAATCCTGTATAATACAGTCCAGGACTTAAACCCACACTTTAAAATTTTCTGAAGAAAATAAGCACAGGGCTGATGGTTTTCTAACAATGTGGTGCCAGATCCACAAGGCCTGTTGGATGGACACATCTAGCCCATGTATTGGAAACATGAGAACCACTAGTACTAGTAGAAATAGTAGGCCAATATTCCTTAAGAATAAAAGTTTTCCTCCATAATAAAGGAAAAATAAAACCCAACCTGTCCACAAACATGGAGTTGTTAAAGACATGCATTATTAAGTTGTGTGCTTTATTTGTTTTATGTGAAAACACAAAGTCACAGGATGAGCTGAAGCCAAGTGGCAAAAAAGAAGCCAATATGGAAGTGCCAAAATCTGCAGTTCTGGAGGCCACAGGCCACTTCTATACACGCATTACTGAACTATTAACAAATTGTCTCTGACATACTCTATGGCATAAATAAATCTTCTGATTCTGATTTCCATGATTCAACACCAACATTAATTTTACAAAAGTAAAGGCTCATACCAATTTTAAAAGAGAAGGTTTACATTTCCAAACAGGAAACAACAAAAAGGAATGAATACATTTGTTGCTTTTACAAGATATGCTTAGAATTTAGATTTAAAATAAATTTAGTCATTGCTTAGGATAGACTTCATTATCCTTTGAGGGCCCCTTTCATGACCTTGGGCCTCAGTTTACCCTTTATTTCCCATTATGGGTGACTTTGGCTGCAGGAAACCCAGAAGAGTTACATTACTGTGTGTTTATTACAGATGGTTTTTGCAGCCTGAATAAGTATATTTCACCTGTATTCAACCTGGTTCAACAAACAGCTCTGGTCTAAATATGTAGTAAATAGTCAATGTTCTCACTGTACATCACAAGGCTTCAAGGTGTTCTGTCGACAGTCAATGGATGAAGCTCATCCCTCTCAAATTAAAAAATCTAAAAAGATTTTTATTTTCTATTTGATAACCTGTCACAGGTTTTTCATTTTAATAAAATAATTAAAAATATCTTTCAAAATTAAAAAAAGGACACAGGAAACTAACTCACACAGGTAGTGAGGGAAAAGCAGGTGTTCATTCTTTACAAAAAAACCTGTTTCTTTCCTGACAAAAATAATGTTTTCACCAAGAAGAAATCCTCATAGCCAGAATTAAGTTTATTTCTAATGTCCCTATTACTGTTTTCACCATAATAAAGCTGTAGAAGATCAACATAAAACTCAGTTAAAAGCCTGACTATGTCTGTTTGGTTACAAAAATCAAGGTTAGACAGACTAGTAGTGATAACTCATAGTGATAACAGAGTTATAAATAACAGTAGCCCCTCCCTCCACTTCTGTATAAAGAAAAGGATGTTGAATAACTGAATTAAGAGCCAAATAAGAAAAAAAATGTCACTGTGAAATTGAAATGTAATGTAGATTAAAATTAAAGCATGCTTCGTGTAGATTTATCTTAAAAAAAAAAAAAAAAGTAATGTGGCATTTAAAAAACAAGATGGAGGTCACTTGTTTGGGCTTGTTTATAGACCTGGTGCTTCTTTCAGTCGAAAAATCTGGCAACACTGCTAGATGCAACAATGGCGAGTCTGGAGCAGTCTGAGGACTTAACACCAGCATTTTCAGGATGGATGTACAGGCACCACTTCAACGTCATTGATGTAAAAGGCGAGAACATACATTTGAAATGAACATCATGTCCCAGAGCAAAGTGTTACATTAAATAGTGGTTTCTGTGATTGTTTACTGCATTGAAATGTGCCTGACACTCTGGATACCTGCCTGTGAGGTTTTGGTGACGTGTGTGCACTGTGCGCCTGTCAGCCAAATTACCACTGCACAGCGTGCGCCTCGCCTGCGCTGAGAATAGACCAGGTTGGAGCTGGCGAGCTTTCAGCGCACCTTCCACACGGGTTTTTGGCACGAAATTGTCACTGCGCCAAGCTGAATCTGTGGACACCTCCCCCTGGTGCTCCGTCACACCCATCTCGGTGCAGCTGGTCTACCAAATTGCCAAATTGGCTGCGCACGGTGGTGCGCCAGACAAAATTACCACTACGCGGGGTGGGCCAGGCTGCGCCACCCTGAGTTCCCGTGGACATCATTTCAATAATTTGCTATCTCCTTCGTCAAACAGAAAGTTGGTCCTGATACGCATGTTGAGGATTGTCCTAGAGGTCTTATTTGCACTTCGAGGATAGAAGAGCCTGCTAATAAGGATGAAAAAACAGACCTTGAAACTGACACTATGTGGACCTCTAATATAACTTTCCTCTGTCTGTCAAAAAAACAGTAAAAAAGTTTTAAACAAGGAAATCCATGAGACAATAACTGTCACAAAATTCTTTTCATACCAGTGCATCAGCCCAGACTTTTGTTTATCATACGCATTTCAATCATGTATCAAAAATTCTCAGTTTAAGTCTTTGTCTCAAAAGGAGTACATTTTAAATATAAATACTTTAAAAGTAATTTTCTGTTCTCTGTTAAGCAGCAGGAAATCTTGAATGTGGACCCCAGTCTCATGATGAACAGCAAATCCACACGACGCTGTGTTGGGTGTGTGGGCAAAAGAAGGGAGGTAAGTGGAGACAAGTGGACTAAAGTAAGAACTAAAGTTAGTGACAGATCAATGGACCAATCATAGACCTGTCGTTGTCAAATTTGTTTCTGCTGAAAACAAATTTATTAGAGGTTAGCCTCTTGAGATGCAACATCTCGTTTTCTTGCTCTTGAATTCTATTCTATATTTCATGAGAAACCAATGCAGAGAAGCTAATAGAGAAGTAATGTGGTCTCTTCTCCTAGTTCTAGTCAGTACACATGCTGCAGCATTTTGGACCAGCTGAAGAGTCTCAAGCAACTTGCTGGGACAGCCTGAAAGAAGAGAATTACAATAGTCCAGTCTAGAGGTAACAAAAGCATGGACAAGCTTTTCAGCATCGTTCTGGGACAGGATAGGCCTGATTTTAGCAATGTTACGAAGATGAAAAAAGGCTGTTCTTGAAATTTCCTTCATGCTTTTGAGTCCTCGTCATGATTACCTCTGCCAAGGAGGTTATGTTTTTGCAAGCGTTTATCAGTCTGTTTGTTTGTCTGTTTGTTGTCTGTGTTCAAGATAACTTGAAAAGTTATGAACGGATTTGGATGAAATTTTCAGGAATTGTCGGAAATAGGATATGGATTAAATTTTGGGGGTGATCCGGATCACCGTCTGGATCCAGGAATTTTTTTGGTGTGAATCACAAAATGGAGGGAAATGTGGCGCTTGGTAGAGGTCTGTGCTCTCCGACTGCTTTTCTAGTTTAACCCTTTAAGGTTCCCACCAAGGTTATAATAGTTTTGGATTTTTCATTAGTTTTAGTTTTTATTTCATTTTGACTTTTTGTTTTCAAATTCAGTTAGTTTCACTTAGTTTTTAGAGCAGATTTGCTAGTTATTATTAGTTTTACTTTTTGAAATGCTTAGTTTTAGTTTAGTTTTTATTAGTTTCAGTGTTAGTTTTAGTTTTTTTTTGTAAATTAGGGTATTTGTCAGGTGTGAGATTCAAAATTGTCAGAATAAGTATTGTATAAGAAAAACTCAACAAAAGATACAATTTTAAAAAATGTATTCAGAGGACACATGAACAGCCATCCACAAATCAAATACAACAGCCCATAAGATAGCAGCCCTAAGTACGAAATGCGTGCAATACTGCTTCTGAGGTTAGATGTACGTAGTGTGCTGGGTAAAAAGCAACATAGCCAACAGGCTTAAGACACATGAACATAACAACATGAACTCATTCATGAGACAAGTCACAGTACTTGGCAGCCAGGAGTCTCAAGGAGCTAAATCTAAGAAATCACAAACAACCTCAACAACCCAACAAACTCTGCACTAGAGGTTGATTCATTTAGATGAAACAACTCAAAATTAACTACATACAGAATTGCACTAGAGGTGCAGCAGCTTTTGTGCAAATCACTGCAGTTGATTAACAATACAGCACCTCCTATGTTATATTTGACATCATAAAGTGAATACAGTGAATGTTATAGACACTGAAAGTACATGTGTACCTGTTAGAACACAGAGCCAGACAGCTGGTTAAGATACTGCTCTATCTCAGCTGGATGCTGATGTGCTTTTCTTTCTATGTTAAACTTACATAGCCTTCTGTCCAATATTGTACACAAAAACAAATTTAAGTCTTTGCATTATGAATGGATGAACTATCTCAAATTCAGCTTTTCGAGATTTTGTGTGTGACTGTTGGTGTGTGTGTGTGTGTGTGTGTGTGTGTGTGTGACTGAGGGTGTGTCTGTGACTGTGTGAATGGGTGTGTGTGAAAAAGAGAGAGATGGGTGTACTTCAGTCTAGCAACAATTTCTTGTTGATCTTGAGGAAAACTCGCTGCTCCAGAGATGTGGTTGTTCTGTTTCTAAGGCCAGATGACAACAGTCCACACACAGAGAAGATGCGATCCACAAAGGCTTGTGAGGCAGGGGCACTAACAAGGTCCAATGCCACAGGGGCAAGTTTTGGATAGACAGCCTCTCTTGATCTCCAGAACTGCAGTGATGTCTCATTAAACACACCCTGTTTGACATTGTCAACATACACTGCCCGGCCAAAAAAAAAGTCGCCACCAAATAACAGGGTCACACACTCTAATATTTCATTGAACTGCCTTTAGCTTTGATTTCAGCACAAATTTGCTGTGGCATTGTTTCAATAAGCTTCTGCAATGTCACAAGATTTGTCACAGATCATAGCACTGCCCCCACAGGCTTGTACAGTAGGCACCAGTGTCACAACCTGGCTCAATGGCCATGACAAAAAGACGGGAGGAGTGCGTTTCAAAATAATCCAATAATTTATTACAAATGAAAATAATGCAAACCAATAATAAATGCAAGTATGTAGTATGTATTGTCTGTATTATCAGTGGTATGTGCATGGTCCGTGTGTGGAAATGATGGTGCGAGCTGTTGAAGGTGCACTAACAAAGAAGAAACTAAATAAATGTGCGTGGAGCTGGGATGTAGAGAGCAGGGATCAGAGCAAGAGAGACACAGGTCACTGAAGGCTAGCTTTTATAGAGAAGGTGGAGCATCGGGCCCAGGTGCTCCACATCTGAATGATTTTTCCAAGCCAGTCCAGTCACCTCAGAGAAAACAGATATGATTAAATCCTCTTTAAATATGAACAGGGGCCGTCACACTAGGCATGATGGGTGCATCACTTCACCTGCCTCTCTTCTTACCCTGATGCTCCCATCACTCTGGAACAGGGTCAATCTGGACTCATCAGACCACATGACCTTCTTCTGTCCTCCAGAGTCCAATCTTTATGCTCCCTAGCAAACTCCAGTTAGCCTTACTGATTAGTGGTTTTCTTGAGGCTACACAGCTGTTCAGTCCCAATCCCTTGAGTTCCCTTCACATTGTGTGTGTGGAAATGCTCTTACTTTCACTATTAAACAAACCCCTGAGTTCTACTGTTGTTTTTCTTCGATTTGATTTGGTCAAACGTTTAAGTGATCACCGATCATGATCATTCAGGATTTTTTTCGACCACATTTCTTTCTTGAAGACGATGCTTCCCCACTATCCTTCCAGTTTTTAATGATGTGTTGGACAGTTCTTAACCCAAGTTCAGTAGTTTCTGCAGTCTCCTTAGATGTTTTTCTCTGCTTGATGCATGCCAATGATTTGACCCTTCTTTAACAGACCAACATCTTTTCCATGACCACAGGATGTGTCTTTCCACATGGTTGTTTAAGAAATGAGAAGCTACTCATTTCATCAGCTGGGGTTAAATAAGTTGTTGCCAGCTGAAAGATAATCACACGTGCAGTAATTATCCAACAGGAGCCTCGTACCTTATTTGCTTAGTTAAATCCAGGTGGTGACTTTTTTTTTGGCCAGGCAGTGTACTTCTTCATTTCAGTCAACAGACTATTGGTCACATCAGGCTGATTTGTCAATGACATATTGACCTCCATACAGGATGCAAGGAAGCGGTATTTCTGAAGGACAGTAGGAGAGGAGCTTGTTGGAGTTTGACTGGCCGTTGCAGTGGCATCATCATCCTGAGAAGCAGTAGCTGGGTTATACTGAGCAGCCAGGTTTTGCACATAAGACTGAGCTGCCCTCCTCAGTGGCACTGTGTCTGGTGTGCGAAGAACCAGCGCAACACTTGGATCCATTAGGCAGGGTGCTGCTGGTGTAGCATCAAACTGTGAGGAATCAGGTTAAGAATGACAGCAAAACGTCCTCGCAAGGACTTCGGCAGCACTTGAGCTAATTGCTTTCCAGCAGTAGTCGTCAGCAGGTGTGCCTCAAGGTTAAGCAGGCATGGCACTACTTGTGAGAGTGACTGGCTGTCACTCTGAAGCTGGTCTGTGTGAATGGCAAAGGGCTCAAACAGCTTGACCAGGTTCTCAAGCTTAGCCCAATCGCTTGTGAGAAGTGTGTCCATGCCCAACTCCTCAAGTACTTGGTTTAGTTCAGCTCTGATCTCCAGCATTCTTCTCAACATATCAAATGTGCTGTTCCAGCGTGTGCAACAATCCCGGACCGGAGTTTTGCCACACTTTTTGATCATTGCTTCATTTGCCACTGACGATTTCCTCACAGCATGCACCAGGTTTCTTGCTCTTGTTATGAGTGAATTAGCATTTGGGTGCTTCATGGCATCTTTTAATGTGAGTTGAAGGGTGTGGGCAAGGCATGGCATTCTCTGGAACTTGTTGTTCTCCCCATCATCTGGCAGGTCAAGTTCTTTGCCAAGCAAAATGAGAAAACAGACAAACAATTAGATAATGTAAGCATCAAATGTAAAACACACAAAATACAGTTTTACAGTGTTAAAAAAAAACATGATTCATGAATTAGGACTTTGACTGTGCTAACCCTTGGTTTTAGAGCAGGTATCAAATAACCTTTCTTGTTCTATTATATTTAATTTATTACACTATGAGTGCCATAAATTTGTTTCCACAGTATGACACATTGTTTTATATTGTGTCTCCATAATTAATTGGAATCCTGAATATCAAATCACAGGAAATGACAATAACAACAATGTCAAAGTGCAGACCGTATGTGTCAACTTCAAACTTTTTAACCTGGGCTAGACTAGGCTACTTGCTTTTTTAACAGAATAGACTTATGTCAGTAGCCAAAAGTGTACTGACGTAGGCTAATCGACTACAAAAACATTGGTAATATTTTCCATGTCAATAATGACTATTCTAATTATAATTGGTCATTTTATATTTAAAAGAAAAAAATATAGGGACCACATTTTCATAACAGGCATCTCCAAGGTTGAGGAAGGTTGCTGCATACACAGGATTAAAGGTTATCTGCAGTATGTATGAAATACATAATTGCGGTAAATGAGAGCAAGTAAACAAGGATTTTCCTCCGTCTTTTCCCCTGTTGATCTCTATGGGAAACTATCAAGTACAGTTTAGAATGCTGTTTATATCATGACAATTGGTAATGTGACAATTAATATAATACTATTGGATCCCAGTTTCCCTTGCCTGGACGCGGGTTACCGGGGCCCCACCCTGGAGCCAGACCTGGGGATGGGGCTCGATGGCGAGCGTCTGGTGGCCGGGCCTGCACCCATGGGGCCCGGCCGGGCACAGCCCGAAAAGGCAACGTGGGACCCCCCTCCCATAGGCTCACCACCCGTGGAAGGGGCCAAGGTGGTCGGGTGCAATGTGAGCTGGGTGGCAGCCGAAGGTGGGGACCCTGGCGGTCCGATCCCCGGCTGCAGAAGCTAGCTCTAGGGACGTAGAACGTCACTTCTCTGGTGGGGAAGGAGCCTGAGCTGGTGCGCGAGGTCGAGCGGTTCCGACTAGATATAGTCGGACTCACCTCGACACATAGCTTGGGCTCTGGAACCAGTCCTCTTGAGAGGGGCTGGACTCTCTTCCACTCTGGAGTTGCCGATGGCGAGAGGTGCCGGGCAGGGGTAGCAGTACTTATTGCTCCCAGGCTCGGCGCCTGTACGTTGGGGTTCACCCCAGTAAGCGAGAGGGTAGCCTCCCTCCGCCTTCGGGTGGGGGGACGGAACCTGACTGTCGTTTGTGCTTATGCACCAAACGGCAGTCCAGAGTATCCACCTTTTTTAGACTCCCTAGAGGGGGTGCTGGAGAGTGCCCCTTCTGGGGACTCCCTCGTTCTTCTGGGGGACTTCAACGCTCACATCGGCAACGACAGTGCGACCTGGAGGGGCGTGATTGGGAGGAACGGCCCCCCCGATCTGAACCCGAGTGGTGCTTTGTTATTGGACTTCTGTGCTCGTCACAGACTGTCCATAACGAACACCATGTTCAAACATAAGGGTGTCCATATGTGCACTTGGCACCAGGACACCCTAGGCCGCAGTTCGATGATCGACTTTGTAGTCGTATCATCGGACTTGCGGCCGCATGTTTTGGACACTCGGGTGAAGAGAGGGGCGGAGCTGTCAACTGATCACCACCTGGTGGTGAGTTGGCTCCGATGGTGGGGGAGGATGCCCGTCAGACCTGGCAGGCCCAAGCATGTTGTGCGGGTCTGCTGGGAACGGCTGGCAGAGTCTCCCACCAGAAAGAGTTTCAACTCCCACCTCCGGGCGAAGTTCGACCATGTGGCGGGGGAGGCAGGGGACATTGAGTCCGAGTGGGCCTTGTTCCGGGCCTCTATTGTTGAGGCGGCTGATCGGAGCTGTGGCCGTAAGGTCGTCGGTGCCTGTCGGGGCGGCAACACCTGAACCCGCTGGTGGACACCGGCAGTGAGGGATGCCGTCAAGCTGAAGAAGGAGTCCTATCGGGCCTTTTTGGCCAGTGGGACTCCGGAGGCAGCTGACAGGTACCGGCAGGCCAAGCGGAATGCAGCTTCGGTGGTTGCCAAGGCAAAAACCCGGGCATGGGAGGAGTTCGGTGAGGCCATGGAGAACGACTTCCGGACGGCTTCGAAGAGATTCTGGACCACCATCCGGCGTCTCAGGAGGGGGAAACAGTGTGCTGTCAACACCGTCTATGGTGGGGATGGCGCGCTGTTGACCTCGACTCGGGACGTCCTGGATCGGTGGAAAGAATACTTCGAAGACCTCCTCAATCCTACCAGCACGTCTTCCAGTGCGGAAGTAGACCTGGGGGACTCTGTGGTGGACTCTGCTATCTCAGGAGCTGAGGTCGCCGAGGTGGTCAAAAAGCTCCTCGGTGGCAGGGCTCCGGGGGTGGACGAGATCTGCCCGGAGTTTCTCAAGGCTCTGGATGTTGTGGGGCTGTCATGGCTGACAAGACTCTGCAACATCGCGTGGACATCGGGGGCAGTACCACTGGATTGGCAGACTGGGGTGGTGGTTCCCCTTTTCAAGAAAGGGGACCGGAGGGTGTGCTCCAACTACAGGGGGATCACACTCCTCAGCCTCCCTGGGAAGGTCTATTCAGGGGTACTGGAGAGGAGGGTCCGCCGGATTGTCGAACCTCGGATTCAGGAGGAGCAATGTGGTTTTCGTCCTGGCCGTGGAACTATTGACCAGCTCTATACCCTCCACAGGGTCCTCGAGGGTGCATGGGAGTTTGCCCAACCAGTCTACATGTGTTTTGTGGACCTGGAGAAGGCATTCGACCGTGTTCCTTGTGGGGTACTGTGGGGGGTGCTCCAGGAGTATGGGATAGCGGACACCCTGATACGGGCTGTTTGTTCTCTGTACGACCGGTGCCAGAGCCTGGTCCGCATTTCCGGCAGTACATCAGAACCGTTTCCAGTGAGGGTTGGACTCTGCCAGGGCTGCCCTTTGTCACCGATTCTGTTCATTACTTTCATGGACAGAATTTCTAGGCGCAGCCAGGGTGTTTAGGGGTTCCGGTTCGGTGACCTCAGGATCGGGTCGCTGCTTTTTGCAGATGATGTGGTCCTGTTGGCTTCGTCAGACCGAGACCTACAGCTCTCACTGGATCGGTTCGCAGCTGAGTGTGAAGCGGCTGGGATGAGAATCAGCACCTCCAAATCCGAGTCCATGGTCCTCACCCGGGGGAGGGTGGAGTGCCCTCTCCAGGTCGGGGACAAGATTCTACCCCAAGTGGAGGAGTTCAAGTATCTCGGGGTCTTGTTCACGAGCGGAGGAAGGATGGACCGGGAGATCGACAGGCGGATCGGTGCGGCGTCGGCAGTGATGCAGACTCTACACCGGTCCGTCGTGATAAAAAGGGAACTGAGCCGCAAGGCAAAGCTCTCGATTTACCACTCGATCTTCACTCCTATCCTCACATATGGTCACGAGCTTTGGGTCGTGACCGAAAAAACACGATCGCGAGTACAAGCGGCCGAAATGAGTTTCCTTCGCAGGGTGTCCGGACTCTCCCTTAGAGACAGGGTCAGAAGCTCGGTCATCCGGGAGGGGCTCGGAGTAGAGCCGCTGCTCCTCCGCGTTGAGAGGAGCCAGATGAAGTGGCTCGGGCATCTGGTTAGGATGCCTCCTGGACGCCTCCCTGGTGAGGTGTTCCGCGCACGTCCCACTGGTAGGCGGCCCCGGGGAAGACCCAGGACACGCTGGAGGGACTATGTCTCTCAGTTGGCCTGGGAACGTCTCGGGATCCCCCGGGAGGAGCTGGACGAAGTAGCTGGGGAGAGGGAAGTCTGGGCTTCCCTGCTCAGGCTGCTGCCCCCGCAACCCGACTACGGATAAGCGGAAGAATATGGATGGATGGATGGACAATTAATATCCAAAATAAACATTTTTTTTTAAAAATTAAATAATATAAACAAATGTATCTATCAAAATAACCACACTCACCAAGGTCTCCACTCTCCTCATCCTCCATGTCTGACTCCTCCGACTCTGACTGGAACCACAATTCACCCTGGTCGTCTGCAGCCCCTCTTGGTTGAGCCTGTGAACCATCAGCTGACTCCTCACTTTGCTCACAGCTTCTATCCCCAAGTAGCCGCATAGCCTTGACAATGTCGGAGCCGTTATCTGTCACAATGAGCAGTACCTTGTCTTCTCCAATGCCCCATGCATCTAACGTCTGATCAATGCAGCGGGCAATGGACTCCCCAGTGTGTGGGTGTTCCATATGGTGTAGGTTCAGCAAAGCATGATGAACCTGGCCTCCGGGCGGATGGTAAAAACAAGCATGAAAGATGCTGTTAATCCTCTCTTGCTCCAACCATCTACACATGGGCTCAGCTTCCTCGCCTCTTTTATGATATCTTTCAGTTTCTGCTTAGCCTTATCCATCTTAGCTCCAATGAGGTTATTGACTCTTGCAGCTCCGGGTGTTCTGAATTTTGGTTTGAGTGAAGTGCTGAACTTTTTGAAGGAAATCGAGTCACATAGTTGTGTAGACATTCCAGTATCAATAAACATATCTACCAATGCTTTTTCCTGCTTGTGGTGTTCCTGGGTGTTTACTGACCAGCAGCTATTTGGTCGCCGGTGGAAACAGTCCATTACGGATACTGCTGTCTCACGTTCCTTCCCCATGCTGCCTGGCCTGGCGGTAGCTTCTCTTTCGGGGGAGGGGGGCCGGGAGGCTACCTTGTTCAGGTACTCTTGGTTAGCCTTTTTGTGCGAGCTTTTCAAATGGACTTTCAGATTCGTGGGGTTTTTTCCCTTGAGAAGTATTCCACATATTTTATCACCTGCTTCTACTACAAGGCACTTGCTTTTATCCTTGACATGGTCATATTCAAAGAAATCCCAAATAGGACTCTGCCGCTTTCTCCAGACTCTCGCCGTAGCCATCACGCTAGCCAGCAGATTGTCGAACACGTGACGTCATGGCCCATGAGGTGCCATACGGTGGAAACACTTGGCTTAAAACCGACAGAGCAAAGGAAATAGATTTCAAATCAACCCAAAAGCCTTATGTACGAAGTAAATTTACAAAGATGAAAACGAAGGACGTTTTTACTCTAATTTTAGTTCATTTAAGTTTGTTTTGTAAACACACGATACAGTTTCAGTTAGTTATTGTTTTTTTTAAACTCTCGTTTTTATTTTTATTTCAGTTAAAAAAAATGTTTTTTCAGTTCTAGTTTTCGTTATTTCATTCGTTTTTGTTAACTATAATAACCTTGGTTCCCACCAAGAAAAATGCAGTCAAAAAATTATTTCTTTGCATTTTTTATTTCCTTTTACGCAACAATAACAATAATAAATTGGTTTTTTTAGAACATACCCACCAGTTTTTGAAATTTTATCCTTTACCAAATGGTAGAGATGTCACTTTATGGTAAAAGTGCATAAAATAAATAGTGACTTTAAATGTGCTTGACCAATTGGTTGAGAAGAATGTTAAAGGGCTAAAGCTTTTTTTTCTTGACAAGATTCTGAAGCCAAAAACTCCTTCTTAGTACAACCTCCTCTTTCTTTGTTGCTAAGATGAGAGTGGACAGAGTTGAGGAGAATTTCTCTGTTCCAAAGGAATTCTCAATCTTGACCCTTTTCGTGTTTTTGGTTTTCTCAGAAACTTTTTTACTTGTTCTATTCCATAGGTTTTGTCTCTCTGATCTAGGTCTGATTTTTGAGTCAGTCAAAGGCAGACTTCCTTCATCAGAGTAATCCTCCTCTTCCTCCTCACCCTCCTCACTACTACAGTTTGACTCCTGTTTCTCATTAGCTTTGCTTGCTGCTCCTTTCTTTGCCTGTGAGCCACCAGTGGTTTTCTGTTTCCTTTTATACACAGGAATTTTAAAGACATTTACATCCTTAGTGTTAGTCACAGTTATCTGTTCATCAGTGGATATAACATTCTCTGCCTCCTTTATACCTTCATTAGTTTCATTCTCTTCAGTCTGACTGATGTCCACTGCACCCTGTCCAGGATTTATATTTTCACCATCACCCTGACTCTGCTGGGCCCCCATCTCCTCCCCATCCTGATCTTGTTGTGCCTCTGCCCCCCATTTTTCTGTTTCTCTTGTCCCTATACCCCCTAATTTTTCTGTCTCTGTCATTGGCGTGCACAGACTTTTTCAAGGGCAGGGTCATAAAGGGAAAAAAAAGGGCACTTACAGCGCATTCTCACCACTAAAGAGGGCACGAGGTTTCACGTGTTTTCAAGGGCACTTTAGACATGTTTATATGTTATACAAATGTCAAATTTTATAGCCCTAAAACAGACTAACTAAAAAGACTACTCAAGTTACTTTGTAGTTAGTATCAAAAAGAACTGAGATGATTCTATGTTGGACTGTGAAGAACACACAGAAATAAATAAATATCTCCTAGGGGGTCTGGCAGTAGTCGTTCAGAAAATTTCCAATTAAGAAGATGGCATTTTTCTGTATTCCAGTGCATTCGAGCATCAAAACGGGTCAGGGTTGAAAAAGGAGAGGACATGACCCCTCTAGGGGGGGGTCCAGAAGAAAATTTTGAATATTTCTTATTCAAAAGCAGCAATCTGATGCATTTTGAGAGCAAAATGAAGCAGAATTACATAACAGTATGAATGTATAATAAAGGATTTATCCATACTTTTTCACATTATGCTATATAAGAAATGAGACTGACAACTTCTTTCATTAAATGCGTTAACAACTAACTTGCGTGTTTAGATATCTACATTATAGCTATTTTCGTGTTAGCTAACGTTATCCTTTAATGACATGATGCCTTTTTCAGCTAGCTTTAATTTTTTTGGTATATTACCTGTAGCTAATGTTCAGCCTATGTCAACAGAGCTCCTGGGTAATTTTAGAACGTGTTTTGACTCCCAAGAGGTCACATTCGAGCGCATTTTGGCTCTCGAGGGTACTGTAGCACGTGTTTTGCCTCCCAAGAGGACACTTTAACACGCATTTTGCCTTCCAAGAGGACACTTTAGAGCACGTTTTGCCTTCAAGAGGACATTTTAGAGCACGTTTTCCCTCTCAAGAGGGCACATTAACACATGTTTTGCCTCCCAAGAGGACACATTAGAGTGCATTTGCCTCTCAAAGATGGCACTTTAGCACGGATTTTGGCTCTCAAGGGTACTGTAGCATTTGTTTTGCCACCCAAGAGGGCACTTTAGTGTGCGTTTTTCAACAATGGGGCCACGAGGGTGAGCAATTGGCCCCCCTGCCACACCCCTGGTCTCTCTTGACCCTCTACCCCCTCATTTTTCTGTCTCTCTTGCCCCTCTGCCCCCTCGTTTTTCTGTCTCTCCTGCCCCTCTGACCTCCTCACATCGTTTTGTCCCACTGTTGCCTCCCTATTCTGCCCCTTTTGTCTCTGTGCCCCCTCCTCTACGCTCAGGGAGGGGGAGGGGGAGATGTATTTCGAGGACCGACAGAGGAGCAATGGTTGGAACACGCACAGACCTGAGGAGCAGGAGGTTTCTTTGTAATCCTCCTTTGTTTTCTGGATTTACAGGTATTTTTGTTTCTCCTTTTCCCTCTTTTGTTCCTCAGCAGCGCTAGGTTGCTGGGTTTTGTTGTATTAGTTTGGGCTGGAAATTGCGATGGTCCTGTTTTCTCTGTTTTGATTATTCCTTGGTTTAGTTAGTTTTTGGTCAGGCAGCATATGGAGAAGTGTTTGGGTACAACGGCCCCTTATGGGTTGGCCTGATCATTTTCTCTTGTTTGTTCATTTTTGCCGACAACTCCCCTTTTGTTTCATTTAGTTTGTTTCTCATTTGAAGCTCTTTACTTCAATAAAGAAAATCAACTTTGTCCTTTGTGTGGCGTACTTTAATATGTTTCTGGTCTCCTTTTTTTTTTTAGCGATATCGAGCCAGGTATTCTCTCATTGGTATGGAGGCCGTAACAAAAACCATCGACTTTAATGTTAAAGACAAGATTGAGCTCCTCACTTTTCTGATGATCATCATCTGGACCTGCCGTCTGTGGGAAACCACATGTTTGAGCAGGGGAGATTTACAGCCTGACACGCCGCTTGGCAAGATGCTGGTCAATCACAGAAATGCACAAGAATCCCAAAAAACAACCCCAAAATCCCCTATATACACATACCAAAATCACCACAAACAACTTAACTATAGATGGCCAATATTCACAACATTGACCTGTAAGGAAAAAGATAGGCTATCACTCACAAATGTTCTCACACACTCGCTCCTCACTCTCTCTGCTTCTTCTCAGAATGAAAGAAATAAAGAAAGAGATAATGCTCCATGTGACAGTGGGGATGAGGACGATTATTATTGACTGCTTATGTTAGTCCAAGAATCAGAGCTCTGTTAAGTAGGACCACAATTATTTCATTAAATACCACTAACTTTAGATAACACCGTATTTGTGCTTAAAAATAATTGCATGGTAGAAAATGTTCATCGCTCCATGTCATTTGACCTAACAGCTCTCTCTCTCTCTCTCTCTCCATTCATTGAGTACTGGAGCCTGTTATTAAACTGATTAATGTTGAAATAACTGGTCTCTCGATGATCATTTTTTTGTCTTTACTGTTCAGTTGTGTATCTGTCTTAGTATATAGGGTGCCAGTGGGCCTCAAAAAAAAAAAAAAAAAGAACAAGGTAAAACAAAAGAAAAAAAAAGAAAGAACAAAAGAAACAGCCTTTTTTTTTTTTTTGACTTTTCAATCTACTTTGATTCCATGTATGATCCTCCAATGGATGTCTGCCATCTGCTTTTCAACAGGAGGTTTATACAGGACCCACCAGCTGCTGTTTGGGGAAACATCTGAGCCAAACACCTCAGTCCACCTTCACTGTCCGACTCCTGAGAGAGAGCGGAGGTTCAGAACCTTCACGCTGCTGCAGTACAGTAGCTTTCCACTGCAGGAGCTGAAGGTTTCCAGGGTTGGAGTCTTCAAAGTCAGAAGCGGTCCGCTGTCCTCTCTCCACTCCCCTACCTCAGGATTCACACTTAAAGTAGGGAAGATGTACTTGTGTCCTTCACTCCACTGGTCAGCCAGACTCTGGTTCATCACAAACTCTCTCAGAGTCACAGCGACCGCCACACCTCCTTCACCAGGTTCTTCAGCACTCTGTGTGACCGCATACCCTTCACTTCAGCCAGTCTCTCTACTGAAGTCTTCACAAGATGACCCAGCTTCATGACCCCAGCTTTAATTAAACAGTTCTTTAGGTTTCTGAGGAAAATATGTGTTCTGACAGCAACTTCTTGTTGATCAGTGGCTCCTCAAACAACCACATCCCAGGCCTAGGGTCTGGTGGTCGTGTGGAGCTCAGAGTCCTCCAGGCCTCAACGACAGATGTGTTAAAAGGTGTCATTCTAGTAGTTGCAAGTGACGGGGACAGAAGAAAAAGGTGCTTATCGTAGCTCAGTCCCCCAGCCTTCCGGAGCAGCAGCCGAGCCACAGGCAGTCAGCAGGGAGAAACGCCATATAGGAGCCTCTGAGCTGCCTGGAGACTGAAAGCAGCTTTCCAGGATACGATGTCTATGAGGCCCTGCCCCCCCCTCTGCTACAGGAAGGTACAGGACTGACGCTTGCACCCAGTGATGACCAGACCAGAAGAAAACCACAAGGAGCTGCCGTAGTTGCCCAGTGGGGGGGGGTTAGCACCTGGAGTCGTTGCCACAGAGATGAGGCAACCCTAGCCTGTTGTTCACTATCAGAGCTCTTCCCCTATAAGACAGCTGTGGTAGCAACCATTTCACTTAGACAACTTGGCTTGCACCTTATGCCCCAGTCACACGTTCCCATTTCTCATGGCGATTGTGCATGACTGTACACGATTGGCAAGGCTGGTTTGATCAGCATGATACAGGAAGAAATGACTGTCTCTCCCCGTAAATACACCATCAGTAACGCTTCTACAGCACTTGGGGGGCATTCGTCCCACTTCAATTAGGTCAATACAATGCTACGACAAGAATTCCATGAATTTCCATCCCGCTCACACGGCGTCAACCCCGTTCGAGCCCAGTTTGCGTCACATGAGCCCCGATTGAGCTCCGTTGCTTGCGTCGCCTTGAACAGGACACAGTTGGGGCACAAATGGATACGTCCCTGTCAATCATCCTCAGAAAGCTTTCTGGATCGAGCCACTATCAGCCCGATTGAGCCCCGTACATGCCAAGCTAATACCGTTTGCCTTAGGACTGCATTAGTCTTCCACTCCGCTATACTGAGAGTGGCGATTCTCCACGACAGTTTTGAACGGTTCATAACAATCGGGACCCTTCCCCATTCCCAGCATTTGTCCACGACTATACAACGCTGATCCAGGTCAAGTAGCGCATGCACCACGACCAAAGCACGTTTCATCAGGATTATGACAATTGTGCACAATTGTCATGAGAAATGGGAATGTGTGACTGGGGCTTTACCCAGCACTCCCTCCCAGTTCTGTTTAATTATGTCTCACTCCCCAAGAAGACACAAGGACCTTCAAGCCTCTGCTTCCCCAGCTGAGGCCACCAGGAAGACTCGGTTTGTTACTGGGGCACCACTGTCCTACCAGACAGGCCTCACTTTTTTCCCAGTTCACCCAAGCTGAGGAAGCTTTCTCCTACAAATAAAGACCATTTTGGAGCTCCTGGACATCTACCCGACCCTAGACAAAGACATTAACACTGTCTGCATAAGCTGACACGACCACAGAGGGGGCAATGTGTCATCCCAACCAGACACAAGCCCCTCTGCCGGCTCCTAAGTCGAGCCAGGAGAGGCTCAATGGCCTCACTGCAGAGCTGTCCTGAGATGGGACTTTTTCCAGCCTTTTTATGTCTCAGTGGTACATGGTTCATGTCTCACATCCGTAGAGCAGTGTTGACACAACAACTGCTCTGTAAACCATGAGTTTAGTCTGCAGAGTCAGATTATATGATCCCAGAATCTTTCACTGTGGTGCATGTGAAATGTGACATGTACTATCAGATAATGAAACTGCAACTGACTGCCAATATCCTAGGTATGAGTTGAGAAGTGCCATTAAGCCAGTCCGTCTGGCATAGCAGTCTTCCACCAAATTAATCATTGAGATCACTGATGTTCTTCTTCAGCTTAGATTTGCCGTTGGGGTCTTGAGTGTGTACCTACTTTTAAACCCATAGTTGCACACTCTACTACCAAAATAAACTAAATTCAGAAGTTGCACAAACTATTTTCTCCCACTCCAAACACAAATGTAAATTTGACTGTAAAAAAGGGGCAAAAATGGTGTTTCCACCCAAAAGAAATCCTTATAGCCAGAATTAAATTAATTAAATTTATAATGTACCTATTACTGTTTTCACCATATTAAAGCTGTAGTGGATCAACATAAAACTTAAATAAAAGCCTGACTTTGTCTCTTTGGTTACAAAAATCAAGGTTAGACAGACTAATAGTGATAACTCATAGTGATAACAGAGCTATAAATAACAGTAGCCCCTCCCTTCACTTCTGTATAAAGAAAAACATGTTCCACCTCAAGAACAAAAGGATGTTGAAGATATGAATGAAGAGCCAAAGAAGAAAAATGTCACTGTGAAATTGAAATGTAATGTAGATGAAAATTAAAATACACTTCATGTAGATTTTTCTTTAAAAAAAAAAAAAAAAAAGTAATATAATATCGCATTAGAAAAAAAAAGATGGAGGTCACTCGTGTGGAATTGTTTATAGACCTGGTGCTTCTTTCAGTAGAAAAATATGGCAACACTGCTAGATGCAACAGTGGCAAGTCTGGAGCGGTCTGTGGAGTTAAAACTGGCACTTTCAGGTTGGACGTACAGGCACTAATTCAATGTCATTGATGTAAAAGGCAAGAACATACATGTGAAGTGAACATCATGTATCAGAGCAAAGTGTTTGTCGGTGTCTGTTGTGAGTAACTCTAAAAAGTTAGTGGCCAAAAACACAGATAATGCTGTTGATAAAGACAGCTCTGCTGGTAGCAGGCCAGTAAACAACAAGGAAGGCCATGGAGACAGAGCCACACCGTTCAAGCAGCCAAAAGTTTTAAAAAAAAGTAACACAGCAATTACTTCTCCTGGTAACAAATTACATTTCTGAAGTCCGTTAGTTATTCAATTACTTTTTTGGGAAAGTAACTAGTAACTGTAACTATTTTTTGCCAAACACTGTTAATGTGAAGCTAAACTAGAGCCATGGCTGAGGGGGCTCCATGTGGGGTATGAGGATAGAATAGAATAGAATAAACCTTTATTCGTCCCACACGGGGAAATTTGCAATGTTACAGCAGCAAAGGGGACAGCGTTGATAAAGAATAAGTATAAAAATTGTATAAAAATAGCAGTATGTACATTATTCTACCAATATAAATAGGATCAATATTATTGACTGCTTATGTCAGTCAAAGAATCAGAGCTATGTTAATTAGAGCCACAATTATTTCTTAAAACACCACCTTCAGAAAACACTGTACTTGTGCTTAAAAACAATTACCTGGTAGAAAATGTTAATTTCTCTGTGCCATGTTACCTAACAGCTCTCTCTTCTCTCCTCAGGGAGTAACTGAGCCTGTTGATAAAGTGATCAATATTGAAATAAGTGGTCTCTTGAGGATCATTTGTTTTGTCTTTACTGTTTAGTTGTGTATCTGTCTTAGTATATAGGGTGCCAGTGGGCCTTAAAAAAGGAGAGAACAGAGGAAAGAAAGAAAGAAAAAAGAAAGAATGCTCTGTGTGACAGTGGGGTATGACGACAAATATTATTGACTGCTTATGTTAGTCACAGAATCAGAGCTCTGTTAATTAGGGCCACAATTATTTCATAAAATACCATTAACTTTAAATAACACTGTATCCGTGCTTGAAAACAATTACCTGGTTCATCATGTTCATCTCTCCATGTCAACTGACCTAACAGCTCTCTCTCTCTCTCTTCAGAAAGAGAGCTGATTTTCTATTTATATGGGGGCTGCTGGGGGGGGCTGCTGGGGGGGGGCTGCTGGGGGGGGGGAGCTCCTGGATTGGTGTTACAGGGTTGAAATGTGGTAATGTGAAACATTACAAGACAAAATGTCTTCAAACCAAACATAAGAATCAAAGGTGATCGGATGTAACATAAGATTAATGATCCAAGAGCCATGTCTGATTCATCATCACAGGGGATGCAGGTGCTGTAAACATAGCAGGATGATCTGAGATCGATTCCTCAGACTTACTAATGATTTGATGATGTCTGATGATGCTGGAAATTTTTCAGTTTTGGTCCTTCTTGACTTGAGCTTGTTTTGACACAATGGATCACACAGTTTTGACTGACAGGCTCAGGCAGTGGGTGGGTGACTCCAATTGTCTCTCTGAGAAGCGTTTCTTTGTCCCCTCTGGCTCTTACATATCAGAATCAGATGTTCTATCTTGCTACCTCAAGGATCTGTCCTGGGCTCCATTTTGTTTTCCCTTTGTATGCTTCCTATTAGCCATGTCATGAGTAGGTTCCAGATCACAACCCGAGTCACCTCACCCCCTGCTTTGTGCTTCTGGTGAAAGACTGCCTGCCACCACTAAGGGGCCGTCAACATTGATACAAATTCCGGCATATCTGCACAAGGTTTAATCATAAAGGTGTTTTGTCTACGAAAACAGCAAAAACACACATTTTTGAAAACTGGTCCCAGAGTGGATACATCTGAAAATGCCAGCTGAGCATTTCCAATCAAACAAATACAGATAGTTTCAGAAACAATGACGTCATGGGTCCATCTCTCCCTTACACCGTATGCACGAATCCTGACAACAACAGAAATAATGGAGGAATACAGTGTCGCGTTCGTGCTGCAGAAGCCACTGAGCTTGTTTTGGCTTTAACAGCAAAATCTTCTGCTCCTCTACGACCACCATGAGCAACAAAAGGACATGAAGAACAGCATATGCCAGTGTTTGTTCACATTTCTGATGATGTATGCACATGCTTATGTCTTCTTCTTTGGTTATGATTGTGTCTACAGCAGCTGTACAACGCCACTTACAGGCCTGACATATGTACTACAGTGTTCTCAGTGTTTTTGTGTGAATGAACACATTCAGTGAAACATTTTCAACATGCACACTGCAGGGCTGCTTTGAGATGACGGACTGGCTGGCGCACTGTGAGTCCCATGGAGAGGATATTAATGAGCTCACAGAGGGAATCACGGACAACATCAGCTTCTGTGTGACAGCATTGTCCCAACAAGGACTGTTCTTTGTTATTCTAACAACAGACTGTGGATTACAAAGGACATCAAGACTACCTGAATGCAAAGAAGAGGGCCTTTAGGGATGGAAATCCCAAGGAGTTGGGGGAAATACAGCAAGTCCTGAAAGTGAAAATTAAGGAGGCAAATGACAACTAGGAAGCTGGAACTAGGAAGCTGGAGAGAGAACTGTACACCACGGATTTCAGCCAAGACACAGAGTCCTGCCATCTTCAGAAATGTTCTGATGACTCGGCTGTAGTTGGCTGTATCAACAAGGTTGATGAGGATGAGTACAGGGCTGTGGTAGGTGACTTTGTCACATGGTGTAAGCAGAACCCCCTACAGCTCAACGTGACAAAGACCAAAGAGCTGATTGTGGATCTGAGGAGGGCAAAGGCTTCAGTGGCCCCTGTTTCCATCTGGGGGTCCACGTGGACATTGTGGAGGAGTATAAATACTTGGGAGATACTTAGACCACAAACTTGACTAGACTTAGAACGCCAAGGCTGTCAACAAGAAGGCCCTGAGCCGCCTCTATGTGGGGAGGCTGAGGTCCTTTAACATCTGCAGGACCATGCTGAGGATGATCTATGAGTCTGTGGTGGCCAGTGTCCTCCTGTACGCCGTTGTGTGCTGGAGCAGCAGGCTCAGGGTAGCAGACACTACAGACTTAACAAAGTGATTCTCGAGGCCAGTGGAGTTGTGGGTGTGAAGCTGGACTCTCTGATAGAGGTGTCAGAGAGGAGGTGTTGGGGTGCTGTCTAAGCAGCAGGGCATCATGGACAACACCTACCACCCCCTCCACAGTGTGCTGAATAAACACAGGAGCACATTCAGTGTGAGGCTCATTCACCCATGATGCACCACAATGTGCCACAGGAAGTCACTCCGGCCTGTGGCCATCAGACTTTATGACTCCACTTCTATTCTCATGTATTTTATTGTTTGTCAATTTTATCCAATGTTGTTTTTTCAATTGTAGTTTGTTGTTGGGGGTGCTGGTTTGGCAGCGTGGTATGCAACCAGGCACGACTCATAGACATGCTTCTGCCGGCCCAGGTTCGAATTCAGCTTGTGGCCAGTTTGCAGAGTGTCCTCCCCTTCTCTCTCTCTCCCCTTCCACAAGCCTATCCACTCTCTCTCTCCTGTCAATAAAGGCACAAAATGTCCAAAAAATCTAATAATTGTAGTTTGTTGTACAGTGTCCTTGGGCATCAAGAAAGGTGCTTATAAATAAAATGTCCTTAAATTTTTATTATTTGTTTGAAAAGCCTTTGACATCTCGATGTAACCTTGAATGGCAGTACCTTTTCTGTTGCTGTCTCTTTGTTTTGTTGCCATGACTACTGCTGTTGTCTCGTCTGGTTTTGAATCTTTTAATCGCTGAGGGGAGAATATATTTTGTATTCAATGTTAATTTGCTCAAATGCAGTGTACTAATGCTAATCTATGACTCAAACACTGAATTAAGTATATTTTTGATATCTCTGCTCTACTTTTGATATCTGTAGTAAAATAAAAAAACAGATTTACTCCTTATAATCCATCTAACCTTTATACACCAGAAGTTGTTCTCAAAATACTTGGTACTTATTCTACAAAAGGAATCATACAGATCTACTTTTTCTTGAGTATAACATGACCACCGTTTCTGCACTTTCTACAATATTTTTGTTACCTATTACCTGCCCTACTATCAAACAGATTGTCACAACTGCAAACAAAACAGATGTGAAAGTAATGACTGTAATTAAAATTGCTTTTCTCTTTCAAAGCATTGATGGCACTACAATCAAACAAATACCAGCACTGGAGTTTGTACACCTTGAAAGAGACAAAAGGATATGGTTATATCAAAGACCTTCAGGGAACCACTCAGGCTTTTCTCCATATGTAACAGTAAATAAGAGAGAGATTTTTCACTTTAGCAAACACTAAAGTGTTGACACATGGCATTATTTTTCAATCATGTCTGATATCCTGGATATTTGCTCTGAATAAAAACACTTCTACATGTTTCTATAGCTTATTACCTCCACCAAGGAGGTTATGTTTTTCACCAGGGTCTGTCTGTCTGTTTGTATGTTTGTTTGTCTGTTAGCAAGCGTACCCAAAAACTACCTGGAAAGTGCTTGCCTGCAGCACTGAAGGACTCAGAAAGTGATATCTGTCTCACCCTAGCACCACCTGTCGCTCTCCTTTTATCCTTGGATTGCCTCATAATATTCTGTTTTATGGTTAATTACCTCCACCAAGGTTATGTTTTTGCCAGGGTCTGTCTGTTTGTTTGTTTGTCTGTTTGTCTGTAAGCAAGAGTACGCAAAAACTACTGGATGGATTTACATGAAAATTGTGGTTTGTTCCAAGTAAGAAGCCAATACATTTTGGCGCTGATCTGTTCCAGATTGACATCACAAAAAATCATCTAAGTTTATAACGGCAAATCCCATTCATTTACGGCATTATGGGAATTGTAGTTTATATGCAAACTGACGTCTAGTTGTTCAAGCCTATGTCACTACATTTCCCAGCTTCATTTGTAATGCCAGCGAGTTCTCCACACCACCTCATCTGCTGTCTCACGGAAGACTGAACAGAAGACTGAACAGCCAATCAGCACTAAAAGCTGTGCATGCAGTTCTGCTCATAGACATAGCAGAGACGAGGAAGAAATTGCCGATGGAGAAAGCCCGACATTGTTCCTGCAGCCTTGGTTTCTAAGATAAATTAAGGCAGCAGACTCTCCCGAAATTGTAATGAACATCCCAGTCCTCTACAACTCTGCTAGTAACACTACTGTGAGCCCATTAACGTTATAAAAACAAACTCAGCATCTCTGCTAGCTTGCTGTCCTTTAAGCTGTGCCTCTTATTCACTCAAAACAAGGCTGCTGATAATGTCTATATGGAATTCGCCGAAAGCGCTGTGGCTTTGCTTCAACCGACAGGCTGATGACATCGCCCACTGGAAGTGTCACGACGCGCACAACTCCAACATCTGCTTATACTTCTTTTTAACAGACAAGTAAAGTTTTTTTGGCTCATGCCTTTACAAGGTCAATGCTGGATTTTATAGACTGGGAGGAAGGCCAAATACCCAAAAATGTTTTCAAAAGCCTTTAAAAAGTGGTTTCTGCATAATATGTCCCCTTTAAACAGTTGTATTCTGTTAACCAGACAAAAAACAAGTACAGCAACCATTGTCAATGAAGGAGTGAGCTAAGACTGAGAGGTGGACATGAGGGACATTTCAGTGGTCCTCTGCCATAGTGACAACACATCTAAACATTTTGACCTGCAGTGCTTACACAATTCCAAAGGGACGATGCATTTTGAGGGCACTGACTATTTATATAAGAAAGGAATTTAGTTTTGACACATTAGTGAACTGTTTTGGGAGAGATATGTTCTTTTGCAGGTGAATGTTGTGCTGAGCCATCCAGGTTATTTTGGCAAAAGCACTGAGAGTGTTGAGAATGTCTGGTCTGTTTCAAAAAATGAGCCTGATGGCTACACTGTAATAATGAAAACTTAAAATCACTGGCATTAAACAAGTTTTTCAGTAAACACAACAAAATATTTTTTTGTTGTGCTATGAACTTAATCATAGGGGTTATCTAAACTATCCTTATTAAGTTTTTCTTTATGTAAAGTTCAACAATACAAAAAGCAGGTAAAACTACGAAGCACTTGGTCACTAATGACTACAAAACTGAGGCCTCTTTAAAAAATGTTTCAGGTTGAGAACTGATTCCAGTCTGAATCCAGATTAAGTTTTGAAGGTAAAGCGGTCCACATGTTTAGGCTTTTAACAGAGACAGCAGTTTGTCTCAGTGAGGATTTACGAAAGGGGGCATTACAGTCTTCATTGGCTGCTCTAGACCCTGATACTCTCTGCGGAGCCACAAGGTCCCCGAGCACCTGAGGAGCCTGATGTTTTAGACATTTATGAATGAGTTTAAGAACAGAAAGTTATCAAAGTTTACCATGTTCAGTTTTTTCAGTACATGACAATGGTGTGGCCTGATTAGTTTCCTGTCTAGGATTTTAATTGCTTGGCTGTAGATCATCAGAGGCCTCAGTGTGGAGGTGCTGCTAGTGACCAGGAGGTCACACAGTAACTTAAATGAGAGAAGAGCCACTCACTTCAGAGGCAGTAAACAACTCCTCATATTTCCAAAGGCAGCAGGAGTCCAGAGCTCCGTCTGATGAAGCAGCTGAAAATGAGGGCTGCTGCATGGATCTCCTTCACCTGTTAAGATAAAATGTGTATGTAAAAGCACATCCTGCATGTTTGTCAAAGTAAAAGCTCAATTGTTTTCACTTTATGTTTGGACCACCCGTGTTTTCACAAAATGCTTTTAAAATAAAAATGTTTCTTGGTAAAAGTTATGGTACCTGCATACAAAAAGACCCAGGGGTCATTTGTACAGTTAATTATTGCAAATGTCAGACTACAGGAGTGAATTATTTATGTGTGAACTGCCTCACATTTTCTGCCTCCCTCACTGACCTTTCTCTGTAAGCAGTTATCACAGCCTCTCACCTTTTATCTGTTGAAAATTAGGATGCAACTTAAACAGTGGCGCTGCAAATAAAAAAGGTAATTTTTGGATTGTGAACTTGGGTCATCCTGCCTTGCATCCTGTTATTCAATGTACACAACCTTTCCTCAAATTTCAATATTATGAACCATGAATACAAACTAGCTGATTTAAGAAAATTAACTTTGAGCTAGCTCTTCTTTCAGGGACTGCATTTTGCCTTTATTCAGGTTCAAATGTTCAGTTTCATCGACTGCTAGAGTATATTCACAATTGCTGTTTTCAAAAAACCTCCTAGTTTTCAAATATTGAGTACCCCTGATCCAACTGTGTTCTCAGTCTATCTGAGATGCTCCTGTCACTTTAAAGCTCCCCTTTTCCCGGTCTGCTCTACGAAAATTGGTCAGTTCAGTGCTGGTAGATGCCATGTTGTTTGCTCATTTTTAATTTAGAGTCTTTGTGTGAAGTATAAGACCAAACTTATTGTAAAGTCTTCTTAATGTTGGTTTTCTTGTCATACCAAGGTCAATGCTGGATTTTGGGACCAAGGAGATAAGAGGCTGCATCAGCAAACGGGGATGCAGCAAACAGCTCTTAAATCTGATAAATCAAACAGCAGCTCTGTTGGAAAGAACCAAGCAACTGGCATATGACCACTCCATCAACCACTATCTCATCAACACGGACCCAGCAACCAGCACATCCCCAGTCCATCAAATGCTATCCCATCAGCATAGACAAAGCAGCAAGCAACATTCCCAGTCCATCAACAACTATCACATCAGCATGGACCAAGCAACTAGAACAATACCAGTCCATTAACCACTATCTCATCAACACAGACCAAGCAACTAGAACAATACCAGTCCATCAACCACTATCTCATCAACACAGACCAAACAACTAGAACAATACAGTCCATCAACCACTATCTCATCAGCACAGACCCAGCAACCAGCACATTCCCAGTCCATCGAATGCTATCACATCAGCATGGACCAAACAAATAGAACAATACCAGTCCATGAACCACTATCCCATCAGCATAGATAAAGCAACCAGCAACATTCCCATTCCATCAACAACTATCTCATATAGATTTGCAATGAGAACACAGTCAGCAAAACGGATGCCATCCAGCATGTAAATTAATGGAAATTTATGCTAAATTAACATAAAAGTCTCTATGGTGAACTTAGAACGACATATTCAACCGTAATTATGCTGTGAATTGGACTTTTCCTACAAGGCTCTAAATGCCATTTTTTTTTCTTTGTGAGTCATTTTAAGCAGCTTCAACTATCAAAAGCTACAGAAACACTTTGTTGGCTAACGCTAATGCTAGCAATCGTCAAGTAAACTTATTTTAACATCTTTATCAAATGAAGAATCGGTGTAAGCACAATGCTTACTGTGAAGATAAACTTTTATTCAGCCCTTCTGGTTTGTCTTTTGAGTTCAAAAAATGTTGATTTAGGTCCATACAGGTATAAATGTTCATTGCAGTGAGGAGGATCTGCCTGATGAGTGCCATGGACTGCAGATTTTTACAATTTACACAAGTATTTCACCTACTTTGGCAACATAAGACCAAAATTTCTACACCCACATCCATCTGGGTGTTCTCATGTCAACCACTAGCAGGCGTTTTTGCTGTGTGTACTGCTTCTCCAAACAAGTCTCCTCATGTACCCAAAACAAACGGCTCTCATAATCCCTGGAGAGATCATCAAATTATCTGACTGGGCAGGGGTCTGATACTGTCTGTTACTACAGCATCTCCGCTGTAATTATCTGCTGAAATGCGTTACATGTATTGAACAACAACAGTGGTACTTCCGTTGTCCACAGAACTGAGTGACATCATATTCGTCACCATCTGCAAGTGGTCATTGAGCAGCAGTGATAGCCACAAAAATTGCACTCTGCTGCAGACTAATAGCAATATTCTTTTTTATAATAATGTTTTCAGTCCCAAAGGGTCACTTTCTGTACACAGGCACAACATACCATGGATATAATAACTCATCATCTCTACAGTAGGTCATCACAACACTCAACACTGACAGATCAAAAAAAGTGTTTAGTCCACAGATTAGATCAGGTCTTTCAAGCAGGATAATTTGGCCTTTTTAAAGCTGCTCTCTACTTTATAGCATTGCTGACAGTTTCTCTATGGACATCTCTACAGGTTTTAGATTTTGATAAAATACCATGCCATTTGGTGTCATCTGTAGTCAGCTGCAGACACCAGTGAGCGTTAGAAGCTCCTCCTCTTCGAGCACAGAATTGTTCATCTATATAATTTTTTTCTAGATATTTCACCTCCTCTTTTAATCAACAAAATGTTTCATAAATAGCATTGCCTGCTATTGTCATTCCCATAATGTAGAGTGTGACTCGTAGTCATAGCAACTATGGCTGTGCCTAATCACAGTGGCAGCATGGCGAAAAAGTACAAGTGAATGTAAACTAACTGTTTGTAGTGTGTGATGACCCCATGCTGTCTTTGTGACCCGTTTTCTCCCACAATGTTTAATTAGGCGGAGGATTTGGCACCATGTACAGCAATATACAGCATCAGCATCTTTCCCGAGAGAGAGAACTAAGCTGTGACACTGTGGCACATGTTCAGGCTCATGCCATGTACCTCACACAACCCCACTTCAAATACGTGAACTATCCCTTTAAGGCAGGGGTGGACAACTTTGATTACTGAGAGGACAGTTTACATTTTTTTATGTGCCTGAATGCTGCACTGTTACACACTCAATGAGAAAAAAATGTTTAAATAAACAAAAAACAGCAAATATAAGCTTCAGAAAAGGATTATACCAACATAGGTATATTCTAACTCAAACACTATTAAAAATTTGCGATTTAATAAGCATGACACAGAACAAAAGTAGTTTAAGCTTCTTTGTCATGCAATGAAAAAGGTAATATAACAAATAAATTACCTTTACCACCATTTCCAAATATAGTTTTAACTAGTATCATATATATATATATATATATATATATATATATATGTATATACACATATATGTATGTATATATGTATATATGTGTATATGTATGTAATTATACATATATATGCATATATGCCTCTTAAAAGATATTTAGAGATACAGTATTACAATCCTAAGTTCTTTAATGACTTGTAAAAAACAAGCATGTACCAGCAATCTAAGGTTAGTAGAAATACTTAATCACCTATCCGAATTTGAGCATTAAGTAGTCCTAGTTACTCACAATGAACCATATTTAGCAGTTGACTTTATGTTTTCTTCACATTTCCATTTTTTCTTTTTTTTGGCAATGATTAGTGGGCTGGATTAAATGAGGTGAAGGGCAAAGTGTGGCCCAGTTGCCAGTTGCCCACCCCTGCTATAAGGCCAGCCCTGCCTTTTAGTGTGATTTGGCCAACTTCAGAATATTTCTGTGAGAGCATGAAAACAATCCAAAGGAAATATTCAAATTTGCTTTTTTTTTTTTCAATAAAAAAGAGAAAGAGCTGTAACTCTTAAAACCACTTGACCTTAAAGAAGCAAACAGACTAAATGGGCCCTTTCAAATCTTGGAGCTGTATGTTGAACATCAGTACCAAATGCAGCGCTGAGGTTGAGAAGGACCAGCACTAACAAATCATCAGCCTGCATAAGAAAATTACGTGTGAATTAAAAGAGATCAAATCATGCTTTAAATACAAACCTGATTCAAATGAAGTTGGGACATACAATGATTTGCAAATCCTTTTTGACCTATATTCAATTAATATACTCCAGAGACAAACTATTAAATATTCAAAATGATAAACTTTCATTCTTATTTTTTCGAAATATCAACTCATTTTGAATTTGATGCGTTCAGCACATTCCAAAAAAGCTGAGACAGGGACATGTTTACCACTGTTAATCACCTTTCCTTTAAACAACACTCAATAAACATTTGAGAACTGAGGACACTAATTGCTGAAGCGCTGTAGGTGGAAGTCTTTCCCATTGTGCTTGATGTTCGACTTGTATGACAGTTGCTCAACGGTCTCGGGTCTCAGGTGTCCTATTTTACACTTCATAATGCACAACAATTTTTTTAATTCACCCTTTTACTACAAACAATGCGGTTGAGATGGTCTTGCTGAAGAAAGCAGGGATGTTGCTGAAAAAGACATTACTTGGATGACAGCATATGTTGCTCTAAAATCCGTATGTCACTTTCAGCATTAATGGTGACGCTGATTTTTGAGTTCTGTGCTGATACCATTCTGGATGGTCCTTTTCCTCTCTGGTCTGACATCCCTGATTTCCAAACACAATCAGACCACAGCAGACTTTTCCACTTTGCGTCAGTCGATCTCAGATGAGCTCAGGCCCAGAGAAGCTGGCAGTGTTTCTGGGTGTTGTTGTGGCTTTGTCTTTGCATGTTAGAGTTTTAACTTGACCTTGTAGATGTAGCAATGAACTGTGTTAACTGGTTTTCCAAAGTGTTCGTAAGCCCACTTGTTAATATCCTTTACAGAATGATGTTGGTTTTTAATGTAGTGCCACCTGAAGGATTGAAGGTCATGGGTATTCACTGTTGATTTTTGGACATTGCCCCAAATGTGCAGAGGTCCTCCAGATTCTCTTAATCTGTTAAAGATGTCATTGGCTGTATATGATGAAATCCCTTAATTCCTTGTGATGGTACATTGGGAGAGGTGGGAGATGGAGATATCTGAGGAAGACTGGTGTGAAATTTGGGAGGGGCAGGCTAGGACCACCAACTCTAGATCATGGCGAGAATTCTGCTGGAAGTGTACAACATGGTATTTTATTACCCCTAAAATGACATTTAAACAACAAGCCTCCCAGGGTCTTGATGAATGTTGGAGGAAGTGTGGTGCTTCTGTGGCAGATCATTTCCATGTATTTTGGCCCTGCCCTCTAATCCATTCTTTCTAGCAGGACCTGGCAAAAGAATCAAGGATAATATTTGGAATTGAAGTTGTTTCTTGCTTTGTCACATCATACCTTTGTAAAATGCCAAGTGGTCTTAAGTCTCAGGACAGGTATCTTTACAAAATCATCTTGGCTGCAAGCCAAAAAGCCATCACACGTAAATGGATGCAGACAAACCCACCGACAAAGAATGACTGGACTGCAACTGTAAACGAAATTTACTCAATGGAAAAACTCACATCTTTCTTAAGACTGCGAGCTGATGTTTGTGTAAAATACTGGGAAAAATATAACTCATACCCCAGAGTTTGTGACCCTTCATCAGTGTAGATCACATATACTGTTTTGTTTTATTGTTTGGCCAGGAACAACCTCCCTTTTATTTTTGTTTATTGTATTTTATTTTATCTTATCTTATTTTTCCTTTTGTAAACCTGAAATTATAATAAAAAGAAAGTTAGTAATTGTACATTGAGAACCATTGTTCTGAAACTGTTGGACTATTCGCTCGGGCTGTTGTTCACAAAGTGGTGAACCTCACCCCATCCTTGCTTGTGGATGACTTTTATACCCAATCATGACACTCAACTGTTTCCAGTCCATGATATTTACAAAAAATCTCAATGAAGTTTATCAGCTGAACATTAAATATCTTGTCTTTTAGTGCATTTTATTGAATGTAGGCTAAAAAGGATTTGCAACCATTGCACTCTGTTTTAATTTACTCTTTATACAATGTCACACCTTCAGTGGAATTGGGGTTTATTTATAGCAGGAGAAAAAAATATGGCAACATTATTTTTACCCTGTCCTAAAATTCCTTCATCTGTGCTTCATGCTCAGGCCGCTGCTGATCCACATAGTCAATATTCAGTGTTGCTCTAATGCTTTAAGTTTCCCTGTCTTACTGTCGATATATAATTATGCTGACAAGCTCACCCTGAGAGCTCTGAGATATAATTACTGTTTTAAATTACTTATCATGTAATGAGGAATTCATATTACAGAATTTTAACCTTTAAATGAATTGAATGTATGAATATGTAACCGAAGCACTACCTCAGAAAACATTGCCTATTAACTTATATATTCTAAAGCCTCAGGGCAAACGTCTCACAGCACATGTGTGTAGGCAGCAGTTAGTGATTTTTCAATTTGCATTTGATTATTGTTGGAGCACCACCTTCACTTATAGGTTGTGGCTACAGACCTGTGTGGCCTTAACTGGTTTAAAATGCTGACAGATTTAACTGCTTTTTTCTAAGATGTGTTGTGTTTGTTAACAGAACATAACTCACTGACCCACTCCACACCCCAACAACAATATTTTCCACTAGCCTATACCTTTAACCAGTCACCAGCCAATCACAGGGCCTCATAGAGAGACAGACAACCATTCACACTCCCGCTAAGGGCAATGTAGAGTCACCAATCAACCTAATGAGTGCGTTTTTGGTCTGTGGGAGGAAGCCAAAGTGCACAGAGGGAACCCATGCATGCACGGGGAGAACTCCAGACTCCACACAGAAAGGCCCTGACCCACCAAGGAATCCAAAATTCTTGCTGTGAGGCATGTGCACTGCCTGCTGCCCCACCGTGCCACCCTAAAATACTGATGTAGCAGCTTAAAAACTAAACCAGCTGTCTGATAGTTGTAGTTATAACCCATGGCTCATCACTTGAGAACTACTGCACTAAACTAATTAATGACTGGGCCATGGTCAGACTCATCATCCCTGACCCTGAGCAAGGGACACAATGACAGAGTCATCCTCTAACTACAAAAAGAAAGCTTGCACAGCAGCTGGCTCCACCTGATTCAGTTTCCGTAATCAGGCAGATCCATCTTGTCAATCTCCAATCTACAACGATTGTGCTCGGCCCAAAGCAGGATGGCCCAATTTGAGCAGGAAGAGGTAGGAGCCACAAGTGAGGCAACAGCAGGACGTGACTGCTTGTACAGAAATTAGCATTGATGCTAACAGCTTCAGCAGTTTTATCAGATCTGGACTGCATTTTTTTATTAAATGAAATGTTTTGGTGGGAGTTTGTTCTTCAAAATGGCTCAGGTTTTGTATATTACACTGCGGTAGCAGCGCCTGCTTCCTACATCATCTGATTGGCCTGATTGATGGGTTGAATGTCCAACCACCTGCTAGATCTGCTTTTAAAAGTTCTGCCCATTCCCAAACACATTTTATGGGCTGTTTCCTAGATGGACTAGTGAAATATATTGAACTTCACATCTGGTGTGTCAGGTTATACAGTGTGTGTCTGTCCTCATAATCGCACTGAAAATATTATGTGTCACATTTCCTCTAAGAGAGACCGGTTGTCAAACAGCGACTGGGCCTGAATTATACCAGGTCACATTAGGAACAGTCGGAGTGCCTGTAATGGAGAGAAATGCACCAGCCAAGGATTACAGCTAGCAGCTTCTATGAGGTCAGTCATGTGCGAGGAGAGTCCTCTGGTCAGGGACTGACAGGATGAATACTTAAGGTGGGTTGACAAACTGGAGCCACGAAAAGGGGTCTGATAAAACCACGATGCTCCACTTCTCAGAGCCAACCCACATGTGAGGAACCTGCATTCTGCTTCTATGTTTAAGCTTGCTGGTGGTAAATTGTGTCTGAATAAAATAAAACTTAATATTTTGCTGCTTCTCTTTGGACAAAGGTTTGAAAGCTGGGGCATCTTTCTTGCACCACAGACATTAATGGAGATAATTTCCTGTTTAATTTTTCAGAAAATGCAGCCCCTAAAATTTGCACATAATACCTGCATAGACTGAGATTTTGCTTTTTGATGAAATTGTTCAGCCATAGTAGAAAAGTCTGATATAATCTTTTATCTCTGATACTTTTCAACAGGGCAGAAAGGAACTTATTACATCTAATTTAGGGAGGCAACATGTTGGATTTTTGCCCATATCTGATATGCTGATATTTCTGAACTCATTATGACAGATACGGACACCAACATTATTTGTCAAGAGCACAAAACTTCCTTTAACTAAATCGCCCTGTTCCTTTCATGGTGACAGTCTATTTGTGTTAATAACAGATGAAGAGAAATAAAAACAACATTTCCTTTTTCAGTAAGTGACACAATTGATTTATCAAAGTGGACGTTCAGTGATGACGAGGTAAACCGCTGTGGAATTGTTGTGCGTTCTGCCAGTATTTCAGCTCATATTTGGGATATTTATGGACAATTTGTACAGCTAAAGTATTGGCTGTAAATATAGACAATTTTCATAGCTGACAAATCCAATATTGATCTGCTTAATTTACTTCCCCTCGTTAAGTTTTTGATATCAGTTGTCTTTTGAATACTTTATTTATTCTTTTTCATATGTGCAAAGCAGAACATCAAGGTACATAAGAACCTGAACAATTACCCCTTTCTGTTCACCCTCCCCCCCGAAAGCAGGCTCAGAAAAGAGGAAAGAGAAAGAGAGAAAAAAAGGAAAGGAAAATCTATACTCTTTAACAAAGATTTGGTCACCTGTGCCTGTAAACACATTTTAAAATCAATTATTACATGAGTAGTTATAAGTGCATTTTTAACACTTACCTTAGTTGGTTGCCTAACTCCACCCATCATTAACTGCATAGCCGAGGCCAGGTTGTGGAGGCAGCAGGCCAAACAGGCCAGCCATGACAAGGCACTCCAGGCCAGAACCAGCCTCAGATTTGGAGGTGCTGACCCGCATCCAGGCTGCAAAATAGTCCACGACAGCTAAAGAGGCCAACAGAACCACATCATCTGCAAAAAGCAGAGTTCCTAGGTCTCAGAGCTACTCTGCTACTCTCATTACTTAACTGTCAATGCCAAAATTTTCAAACCTCTGAGTACACTATATTTCTGTTGCAAAAGATATCTGAATATTAAATAGGTATCTTTTCAGTTTGGAGTAAAATAAATTAAAATTTTCATCAATTAGTCATTAAGAATTGTTATAGCATTGGTTAATTTCAAGCTTTAAATGTTTTAACATTTAATTTTATCTTATAGGCTCACCAGCGCCTGGATGTGGCAAAACCTATTTGTTTAAGTTACTTTTAACTCTGAGACTGCAATTTGGATATTCATTGGGACAACTGTGTTTGGATACAATTTAAGAATGGCTTCAAGTCAAATATATCACCACCATAAAGTCTTTAATTCCACCTTGAATTGACATTTTATTTCAGATATTTGTACCAATTTTGTTTTTCTCTCTTCTCTTTTTGTTTTTTTTTTGTTTTTTTTTCCCCCTGATAGCCAAGGCTTTTTGGGACCATATTCAAATGTGAAAAGTCTTGGTCATGATAAATCTGTTATGTGACCTGTGTAGGGTTCTTTAATGTTGCTTCATCTCTTTGGTCATACAACTGTTAATACATAAATCCAGCATCATCACAGCAGTTGCCTTGAAAAAAAAGATGTCTGTACCTGTATTGCACATACAGGGCTGAGGTTTTACATGCACTACTACAATAAAATCCAGGTGGATCCAAAAAGCAGAAAATGGCTTGGAGTAAGGCTAAGAGAATGCACTAAGACGCAATAGGAATAAAAGCAGTTTACTGCACAGTCCCAGTGGTTAGGAGTTCAGATCTCTCAGGGCACTTGGATAAAAACTGTTTATAAGTCTGGAGGTGTGAGCCTGAATGTAGCGCCTCCCTGAGGGCAGCAGTGTAAACAGTCTGTTTGCCTGGAAGAGAACAGTTCTTGATTATGCTTGTCACAAGGCACAAGCATCTGACTATGAATATGTCATGCAGCAAAGGAAGCTGTGTCCTTAAGATGTCCTGTGTCCACTTCCTGACTCTGTCTAGAGCTTATCTGTCAGCCTTTAGTCAGACTGCAGCCTGGAAACCACACCAGGATGTCCTGCGTGAGGATACTCTCAACTGAGCACTTGTTGGACAGCAGCAACTCCTGGGATAGGCTGACTTTCCTCAGTGACCTCAGAGAGTAAAGCCTCTGTTGTGCCCACATGTTAAGTTATCATGAGGGCACAATGTTGTTGGTATTCTAATATCCTGAGAGACGCATGTCCACAGGACTTTGAGGTTGCTGACCTTCATCACGTGGAGAATCAGGGTGCGTTTACACGACAACGTTGTCACCAGGAAATGAAAGGTTTTTCCTTTGCGTTTTCAAAAGCGCTCCCCGTTCACGTGGAGACGATGTGATGCTGATGCATGTTCACACATAGGCACAAGAACATCTGAAAAAGTGGTAGCTTGCATGACAGGCCAGTAGTTGGTGATGTAAGTTTGAAGTGTCCTTAGCAAATATATACAGTTAGCACACATGTTGCTCGGTGGTCGCCCATAGCTGCTGTTGTTGATGTTCCTAGGCATGCACACAACCTTTTATCTGAAAGAGGACTGCATATGCATGTCACGGTTTTCCCTGACAACGAGAATCCCTGTTTACATGAAGATGAAAACCAAAACATTTTCAAAACTTCACTCTGGACTCAGGTCTCAAAAGTTTGCAGATTCAGACACTTCCGGCACCGTTTGTGTGTAAATGGAAGGAGTAAAACTGAGAGATTCAGAAAATCATTTGTTGCATAATTTGAGTAAATGCAACAAAAACCCTCCATTTTGTAAACGGGCCCTTAAGCTGCTGCATGCTTGTACACCGCTATCATCCAAAAGCTAATTAAAGTAACTGTTTTAATCTTAGTGCAGTCATTTGTCTCTTTCACCTTGCTTATTAGATCTTCTATCCTACATTTCAAGGTGTCTGTGTGCTTGAACATTTATTAATTAGGTCTGCAGGCTATTATCTGTATATTGATATAGACAGATGGAAACGTACTTTGTTCACCCCTTTGGGGAAATTCAGGTATCCAGTAGCAATAGTAGAGGTAATAAACAGTCCAAGTAATGATCCACTGCCTGCCTGTCAGTGTTGTACAGTCTGTTCTGATTTTCTGAATCTCTCAGTTCTGCAGTGAGAAATGTCTCCCACTGCGTCTGCTTCTCTGTCCCTCCAGACAGAGAAGGGCTGGTTACTGTTGTCCAGGACGGCCTGCACTGCTCTCTCCACCAGAGCACAGCATCAGCCGACATTGAAATATTTGTTGATACTTACAGATGTATCAGCCACACATATCGACCATATATCAGCTTGAAAATACACAAATTCTGCACCTTATCACTGCATGGGTACAGAGTTTCACTTACTCAATTAAATGTTGTTTTTCTTGTTTTATGTCTGTTCCTTACACAAATAGATTGACTTACTGAAAGAAACAAGTTCATTTGTAAAGTAAAGAGCTGGTGCTCCTGACCAAAAATGTTGGTATCAGCAATAATGTGTTCAGAAATACCTGTGAATATTGGCAAAAATCCAATATTGGGCATCCATAGAAATAATTATTACAATATCTGAACTATTTAATAAATGTTTATTCATCACTTGAATTGATTGCTCATTAACTAATGTGAAAACAATCAGCTTATAGCGGTAGCTCAATGGAATGACTGTCCTTAGCAAATTTCATATGCCACTGCCTACCAATAAAAGCCTGGCTCAAAGTTGAACAAAAGGAGACCCTAAACATAAAAAGGATGGCACAGAAAAGACCAAGTTAATGGCTTTTATATAGGAAAATACCAAACAAGAAACAAACTGAATAAACCAAAAGGGGATGGAGTTGTCATCAAAAATTAACATTTCAAGAATGATCAGGCCAACCCATATGGGGCCGTCCTACCCAAAAGCTGCCTGACCCAAAAACCTAACTTAACCAACAGAGAAAACAGAACCACTGACAATCTCCAGCCCAAACTAAAATAACTAAAGCCAACAACCTAGTGCTGCTGAGGAACAAAAGAGGAAAAGAGGAAACAAAAATACCTGTTGAACCAGGGAAAAACCAGGAAATGAAGGAGAAGTGAGCAGAAACCTGCTGGTCATCTGGTATGTGTATGCTCCTCTCTCAGCTCCTCCAAATACCCCTCCCCCTACCTGAGCACAGATTGCTCCCAGGCAGCAGAGGAGAGGGAGGAAGGGCACCAGAGAGAGAAAGAAAGAGGAGCAAGGCCACATGTTGCACCTTACAAACAAATAAACAATTAAACAATTCCAGTAATTACTGCTTTACACTTACATTATTGCAGGAAAAAGGAGAGCTTACAACAAAAGTGAAATGCAAACTGGCCATATGCCCCTGACCTAATGTGCACTGATATTGTTGGAGGCTTATTAACCTATCAAATCCATACCAAACAAAACAAACTGTCAGCTGTAGATGAACAATCAATTCATTTCGAGTGCAGTAAATGAGCTCACAAAGACATTTAATTCAATAAAAAACTTCAAAAATAATATATATCATGAGAACTACGTACACTGTCAAAGACTGTTAGGGTGCGTTCACACCAAACACAACTTGGCGATCGAGATCACATCGCCCACCCAAGTCGCATGTCCATAAAATAGTTAATTTTGTCACTGTTGCGGAGCTCAGTGACGCCACACCCACTCGAGCTTCACCCTGATCATATCATATCATATATTTGTATGTTTAGGTTCAGCTGACAGTATTCCAACTGTACACTTTCACTAATTTAACAGGTTTAGGAAGGACAGGGCTGCAGAGAACTGCCACTTCTGTTGAACAAGGCCGAACTAATGTTCTCACTAACTAATGTTCCCACACGGACAAGGATTGTCACTCTGATGTGATCCAAAATACAAGAAGTTCTGTCATGGGTGTCGTCACCTACACAACACTGACTGGCTGTTGCAGCACATTTTTCAACTTTGGCGACCGAGTGCAGTGACCTGGTCATGCTTCTGTAGCGACCCGGTAGCATGACCAAGTCACCCAGATCCCATCTGTCACATCAAGGGCTGGCCCCGCCCCACTGTAGATGTACATTCACTTTGCATGGAGTGTGGTCGCCCAGGTCACCCAGGTTGCGTTTGGTGTGAACACACCTTTAGTACTTGGTATCTACAAGCTTACCTTTAAAAATGTGCAGCTACATAGTTGCCAGGGCAACTTATTATAAGTAACTTTGGGCTTTGGGCTTCTCTTTTCAAAAGTTGTGTTTATTTTATACTTGCTCCTAAAGTGCAGTCACTTATTTGGGATTATTACCTCCGCCAAGGAGGTTATGTTTTTGCTGGGGTCTGTTTGTCTGTTTGTTTGTTTGTCTGTTTGTCTATTAGCAAGATTACATGAAAACTACTAGATGGATTTACATGAAAATTTCACCAGAGGTGTGGTTTGGTCCAAGGAAGAAGCCATTTTGGTGCTGATCTGATCCAGACTGACGTCACAAAAAAACATTTAAGTTTATTCCCATTCATTTACAGCATTATGGGAATTGTAGTTTATTTGCAAACTGACGTCTAGTTTTTCAAGCTTATGTCACTACATTTTCTAGCTTCCCTTGCAATGCCAGGGGAGGAGTTCTCCACACCACTCCATCTGCTGTCTCTACTTGTCACAGCACCATCCGATTGGTTACACGCTCTAGTTACATGCAGAGCACGCCCATCTGCCAATCAACACTGAAAGCTGTGCATGCACATTTCTGCTCACAGCCACAGCAGAGAGGAGGAAGTTTTGCCAATGGAGAAAGCCTGGTGCTGTTCTGCTGATAATGTCAATACGGAAGTAGTCTGTCATAGCAGAAGTCTGTGTGTATTTGAGTGTAAAAACCTAACCCCCAAATTCCACATAGAACGGACACGTGCACCAAAGTGCCATGGTTTTGCTCCGACCGACAGGCTGGCAACATCGCCCACTGGAAGCCCGCTGAACGCACAACACCAACAAGCAGCAGCAAATTGGTTCAGTCAACAAGTAACAAGACCCACTACTAACTAGGCCACTCTATTGGATGATATTTATGTCAACAATAATTATACTTCTTGCAGATTGATAATTCTCATTCCACAATGTGCATAAAAATAAATATAGGACAGTAATGTTGGGTGGAAATCACAGTTTATGGGTGGAACTGAGCTGCTTGGCGGAGGTCTGGGCCCTTGGAGTGCTTTTCTAGTTCTACATATCTCTCCTTTTTCTCTCCCAGCTCTTTTAATGTGAAGGACAGCACGAAGGTTGTCCTGTTTTGGAGGCCGTCCACCGTGCCTCTGGTTAAGCCTTGCCCCTCACACACATAAGCACACAGATTTCAGGAACAGAGTGAATGACAAGCTGTGGAAGTTATCGACTGTTACATCCCCAGATGTGCGATGTTGACCATGTTTGAAAGCATGCAGCCACTTCAGTGCTGGTTAATGAAGACCTTAACAGCTTTTTATTCTTTTCTTGTCAAAAGAATCCATTAAAATCTGAGAACAGTCTCAGTTGTCAGAGAACGTCACACTGTATCTCTGTGTGTCTACTAAATGATGACGCAGCTTCAGTCACAGACTCAGAGACCTGCCAAAGTCATTCAGTTATGTACACTGGGCCCCTTACTGACTTCCCTGTTACCAGCAATACAGTAACCAGCAGCTTGTCAATGCTTTGACTGAATATTTGTCCATCTATGACTCAGTGTTATGCCCTTGGAGGGTCTTTGGATCCTGCCCTGTATATTGGTTGTGTGTCTGTCTATTTTTTCAGGAGCTGATTGGTGCACAGGCTTCCACCGCAGCAGCTGCTATACCCTCTTTCCCTCATGCACATACAGCATGCACACTATATGATCCATAACAGCCATGCATTTACACACACCACTGATGCTAACACTCACACTCCATTCTTAATAATTTAATAAAATATATCTTGTAAACTTTGATCATTGCGTGCTGATCTCCCTGTTTGTTGCGGCTCTCAAGCCGGTCGTAACACTCAGACACGCTGTGATTGTTAATTTATTTGCTGTCAGTCCATAATGATGATGTATATGGCAGCTCAACACCGTGAGCGTTGTTCCTTTCAAGATATGCTGTGTCAATCAAATGTGGCTTTTAACATCGTTAGAAATGGTTGATGAATTTCAGTGACAGAATAATGAGAAATGACGTTGTCTTAGAGGATGAAGCCGTAAAACACATGCCTCTTCTCTTAACATTTTCTGTGCAACTGATGGAGGCAACAGAAGAGAGGGCAGGTGCGCAGCACAGAGGGGCAGAGGGGGGGCTCAGCCCAAACCAAGGAGAGACCTAATGCATGCTTCTCTATTAATACTGACTGTAATGGGAAGTTACACAAATTATCTTCTCCCACCCGAAACACAAAAGTATATATTTTAAATGTAAAAAGAGAAAAAAAGAAAGGAAGAGAATTCCTTATAGCAGCATTATTCTTATTTCTATTGTATCTCTTCTGTTTTTTTGTCTTCACTTTAATACAGCTGTTCAGGATGAACAATAGAAAACAAAAACCTGACTATGTAAACTTGGCCAAAAATTTCAGGGTTAGACTATCCAGGAATAACAAAGTGTTTTAATTTCAAAGTCACTGTCAAATTGAAATTGAATCAAGCATGCCTTGTGTAGTTTTCCCTACACACACACACATATATAGGTATATATACATATATACATACATATACACTGCCTGACCAACATTTATTTCCATCCAGTTTTGCATTAATTTGACACCAAGATCTTGTATTGATGATGGGAGAGTCTGACCACTGTGCAAAGCCTTCTCCAGCACATCCCAAAGATTCTCAATGGGGTTAAGGTCTGGACTCTGTGCTGGCCAATCCATGTGTGAAAATGATGTCTCATGCTCCCTGAACCACTCTTTCACAAATTGAGCCCAATGAATCCTGGCCTCATCATCTTGGAATATATCTGTGCCATTAGGGAAGAAAAAATCCATTGATGGAATAATCTGAGGCCTCATATACAAAGAGTGCGTACGCACAAAAACGTGGCGTACGCTCTTTTCACGGCAAAGTTCAGATGTATCAAGAGTGAAATGACCGTGGAAATGTGCGGTGCCTCACGCCAACTTCATGGCTGGCGTACGCACGTTTCTACAGCTGTTGATCCTTTGGCGACACTTAGAGGTGATGCTGGAAACTGTTAAATAAATAAATGTAAAAAACAATTAGTCCTCAGACTTAGCTATGTGCACACCAGAGACAATTAAGAAGTGTAAAAAATGTAAGAGGTGTAAAAAATACCGTTGAACACAATGGCTGCTATAGCACTATTAGAAGACATTGTAAATGGTGCAATACAAAGACAGCATGTTCTCAGAGAAAGAGAGAGGATTTACTGGCACATGATGACGAATGGATCATCAGCCGCTTTAGGTTCCTGAGGGCAAACCTCCTGAAACTGTGCGCAGAGCTGTGGCCGGCATTTGACATTAAATCGACTGCACACACATTGCTACAAAAGCGCCATCACATGATGAATTTGTGTATGTCAACAGGAAACACTTTCATTCAATCAATGTACAGATCACATGTGATGTGCAAAAGCAGTTAATCAGCATTGTGGTGGGGTGCCCTGGCTCAACGCATGATTAATTCATTGAGTAACAACATAGTTGTGAACAGACTACGAACTGGCACTGTGTGCAATGGGCGGCTTCTTGGTGAGTAAATTTATTTATGTTATTGTCTTAATATTAATCCCCATGATGAGCATGTGCGTCCCCAATTCTATCCCGTCTTCACAGCATCATTACTAATCAGTGGTTGAACTTAGTGACTTGCTGATTTTTGCTGATTAAACTACAGCCTAAGATCTTTTCAACAAGCCCCTGATTGTCTGTGTATAGTGTAATAGTCTATCCAAGGGGTCGGCAATTAAGTTTGGCCTTGGGCCAAATTCTTTAGAGTCATTTTGGCGGTCCAGAACATAATCACAGGTTAATATAGAGATGATTATCGTTAATTAATGCATAAACATGGGAGTGATGAGAGAAAGTGAGAGACCACTGGGGCAATCGACTGGACATCCCATTACGCACAGAATAAGAGACAAAAAACATAAATCATACTTCTTTACGCTGTTTAAAATATCAATTTTGTTGATTAACACTGCATCAACATCTTTAATGGGATTTATCAGGCAGAAATAACAGTTTTCAGGACAAGGAAAGTCGAATGTTTTCATTCATTTATTGGAATATTCATGCTGAAAGCAGCTTTTAACGGCTCTCCTTAAAAATCAAACAAACAATTCATAGCAAAGGTTCATACAGACGTGTTACTGAGCTTTTAACATTAACTGAAAACCCCCCAAAACATTTTAACAATGGTGATAAGACTCATTCTCTGTAATTAAAAGACCTGTTCTAGGTTTATTTACATGTGGTTTAAACCTTTAATGTTTTGCCACAAGGGGGCAGCACTGGCAGTTTATAAAACATTTGTTATTCTCATCCGTTTAATTTATAAGTGCAGTTTTTTACTACCCTTGTTTGTGGGTTATTGTGAAGACTTTGCTTACATTCAGACTTTTTAGTCCCATTTCACACTGGAAGCGTGTACCTGCTTAACAGCAGCAGAGCATGCATGTTTTCATCTTGTTGAGCATGTTATCAAGTCAGAGCTTTCAGGCTGCAAGCAAGACCCTTTCCCTGTGCAGAAAATCTTGAGCATAGGAGGCTTGTCAATTTTTTCCAGGAGCCACGTGCAGTCCGTAGCCAAAACGGACAGACAAATGAAAAATAGAGAGATATTAACCTTAATCTAGCTGGTATGTGTGTCCATGGGTGTAGAATATGCCACACAAAAGGTCAAATTGTCCCATTACTCTGTATCTATCAAAGTTCAAGTGCCTCCTGGAGAAACAGCCCCCTGTTCTTTACAAAGCGTTCAGCAGCAGTTTGATGATGGGTTTTATCACAAAATTTCATTACCTCCAACAGTCAGTTCAGATAGTGGTCAGCTTCTTGTCTTTCTGAGATATCTCAAATCAAGAGTTTATCATAAAAATCACATTTTTATGTCATGATGATAGGGTACATATGAAGCCTCTTCAATTTCCCCCTCCCCACCAAATGCCTGCCCAGTTCCAGCCAATTATCAGTCAACTTCCTGTCCAGGAAACTGGGGGAAAATTTAAGTGGTTCCATCTATAAGCCCAGATCCTGCAACAAAAACAAATATGTACTTTTTACGGCACAAAAGAGCAGAATAAAAACATAGATCTTTGTCTGTTGTGGCCTCCTTACACTAAAAGCTTTTTGACAAAATTTATCAGGCTAATTTACTATCAGGTCCGCTCAGATTTTGGGAGCATGCTGGCTCGTCACTTCGCCATTAACCATTCCTGAAAAACTCATTTGCTCTTCAGAATAAAGGGACGCCAACCCCTTTCAGCTGTGTTAAGTAATCTACCATCCAAGAAAACAACTGCTTTGACCCACAGCTTGCAAACAACTGCACTTGGTCTGCAATGGGATCGAGATTCACCTCAGGATGAATCTCTCATGTAGAACTAAAGAAAGTGACTCATAAAGATGGTTAATAGCTTTACTAAGATAGGTTTAATAAGTGATAGCAGCTGAGCAGTTCTCTTTGTTCAATGTCAGATCTTTAATTTTATAACCTCACCACAGCCCTTCAGGGAAAAGCATCTCATTCAAGGTTAAAGGCATAAATGGCAAACATTACTTCTGAAGTGTCTGTCAGCTCTGATACACCATGATGCTCTTAAATAACGGAAGGACTGACTAATTTATGTCCTTGCGTGCTCTTAAAAGAGCACATGAGCCACCAAGACACTGTCTGACGTGCGTGTGCACTCTTACAAATCTCAAAGTTTTTGTGTGCACGCATTTCCTGAGTTTCCAGCGTACACCACATGTAGTGATCTTCTCTACACAATTTTATAAATGAGGCCCCGGTCACAACTTTGACAACTTTTGACTCAGCTTGACAGGTCTGAAATTTGACTTGACTTGTCTTAGACTTGAACACAAATATATTTAAATATATTAAAGAATGATTTCTTCCAGGGTCCCCATAATTATGTATTTTTTAAAACATCTCTTGGCTTTTGTATTTATTCAAAAATATATTTAGCAAGCATCTCTCTGCTGATTAAGGACTGTGGCTGTAGAGTGTTCTCACAATCTGTTCCCTTGTTAGTCCAGAAAATGGTCCCTCTCCATCTGTATTTCTATTCTAGAATTTGGTCCATGCATAGCTGCCTTTGGATAAGCAGGACATTTTTTTTTTACCATCACACACCCAGGGGACACACCCCTCCCCCAGACTTTAAAAACCAGTGTCATCTGCTACCGACAGTCACTTTTGTGGCTCCAAAATGCAACTCATCCATCAAAACTCTCTAAAAGCCCGTCAACAGCAGCAGTACTACTGTCCAAGTGAGTGACACCACTGTGGTCACGTGCCTGCAAGAAGTGTATGGGCAGTGGCCAGATTATTAGAGCAGGATTTGAGAAAAAATGTCTCATTTGTCCTCACTCCTGAAATAAAAATTTTAATCCCTGGTTTGGTGAATACATTTTTATATATTAGTGATCATTTTTTAAATAGCAAACTTTTTCAGCTCACAGATGTTTTGAAAGTTTGACAGATAAACTTTAGCAGCTGCTGAAAAACAAGTCAGCATTTCCATCATAACTCTGAATGTGAGCCATCGACTTCATGATGGTAACCCAACAGTGAGGGAAGACTGTCATGAACTAAACCAGATTAAGGACCCAAATGCAGGACATGAGGCGTGAAGACAGTTCCAAAAGCTTGGTTTAATGACTGTTCAGGTTTGGTACACAGAAGGTCAGTCAAACAGGCAAAGGTATCCAAAAAACGCTGAGGCAACAGGCAAGGTCAAAAAGTCAAAACAGGATCAGATCAGATGTGGTCAAAACTAGGAAGAATGCTGGAACGCGACACTGAGATACTAACAAACTGGCAACAAGACAGGGGAAGACATGAGGTTTAAATACATGAGGGGATGGGGGTGATGAGACACAGCGGGGAAGCACAATCAGGGATCAGGTGTGACAACGCCAGACAGGAAGCAAAACTTACGGAGACAATGAGACAAAACATGTACACAATACGGGTAACTTTACTAAACACAGAAAAGCAGAATAATGACAAAGACTGGCTTCACTTAAAGCACCTCGGGGGACCAAACGTAAACATCCTGCTTATTTTAACCTTTTGACATTCAATGTATCCATCAGTTTAAAGGCTAATTGTATGAAACTTGGCCAGGATTTGTTTTGAATTATTATTTTTTAAAATTTCATGATCCTCTCTTCAGCAAGGTGTACAGAGTAGGAGATTTGGAAAATGCTTAAACTCTTTACCCTCAAGACTGAGTCCCATTGACTCCAATTACAATTATATCATACAGTGCCATGAAAAAGCATTTGCCCCCTTCCTGATTTCTTACTTTTTTGCATATTTGTCACGCTTAAATGTTCCAGATCATCACAAAAGTTTTAACATAAGACAAAGATAACCTGAGTAAATACAAAATGCAGTTTTTAAATGATGATTTTATTTATTAAGGGAAAAAAAACTCTCCAAACCTACATGACCCTATGTGAAAAAGTAATTGCCCCCTGGACCTAATAACTGGTTGTGCCACCGTTGGCAGCAATAACTGCAATCAAGCGTTTGCGATAACTGGTGATGACTCTTTCACATCTCTGTTGAGGAATTTTGGCCCACTCTTCTGCGCAGAATTGTTTTAACTCAGCCACATTGGAGGGTTTCCAAACATGACTCGGCCACTCCAAAACCTTAATTTTATTTTTTTAAGCCGTTCGGAGGTGGATTTGCTCGTGTGTTTAGGGTCGTTGTCCTGTTGCATAACCAAAGTAGCTTGAGCTTGAGGTCACAAACTGATGGCCGAACGTTCTCCTTCAGGATTTTCTGGTAGAGAGCAGAATTCATGGTTTCATCAATCACAGCCAGTCTTTCAGGTGCTGAAGCAGCAAAGCAGCCCCAGACCATCACACTACCACCACCATGTTTGACTGTTGCTATGATGTTCTTTTTATCAAATGCTGTGCTGTTTTTACACCACTTCTGTCTCATCAGTCCACAGAATATTTTCCAAAAGTCTGGGGATCATCAAGATGTTTTTGGGCAAATGTGAAACAAGCCTTTGTGTTCATTTTGGTCAGTAGTGGTTTTTGCCTTGGAGCTCTCCTATGGTTCAGTCTCTTTCTTATTGTTGAGTCATGAACTCTGACCTTAACTGAGGCAGGTGAGGCCTGCAGGTCTTTAGATGTTGTTCTGGGTTCTTTTTGACCTCCTGGATGAGTCCTCATTGTGCTCTTGGTGTAATTTTTGTAGGCCGACCACTCCTGGGAAGGTTCGCCACTGTTCCCAGTTTTCTCCATTTGTGGATAATGGCTCTGACCGTGGTTCACTGGAGTCCTAAAGCCTTAGAAATGGCTTTGTAATAGACTGATAGATTTCAATCACTTTGTTTCTCATTTGTTCTTGAATTTCTTTGGATCGTGGCATGATGTGTTTCTTTTTGAGATCTTGCAGCCTACTTCACTTCGTCAGACAGGTTATATTTAAGCGATTTCTTAATTCAACAGGTCTGACAGTAACCAGGTCTGAGTGTGGTCAGTGAAATTAAACTCAGCTTTCAAAAAATGTGGTTACTCACAGTTAACTCATGATCTAACAAGGGGGGCCAATTACTTTTTCACATAGGGTCATGTAGGTTTGGAGAGCATTTTTCCCTTAATAAATAAAATCATCAGAAGAAATCAGGAAGGGGGCAAATACCTTTTCATGGCAGTGTATATTTTGGATAAACTGTAATCCTGATTTGTTATAATGTTTGTTTGTTTTTTTTCCCATGAATATGTCATGAATCTAAGACTTTCTTCAAAACTCAATGGTTGAGAATATTTTTGTCTGTGTTTTAGTAAGATTTGAGTTATTAGATGACAAATGGGTTTTGATTATGTTTATGCTATTTTCTTCATTTAGAGAGATCAGGGGCTCTTTGACAAAAGGGGTATATATTTGGATATATATGTATATGTGTATAACATATATGTATATATGTATCCATGCATATATTTGTATCCATTAAATGAAGAGTTTGTCTTCAGCCTGCTCTATTGTAAAGTGTCTTAAGATAACAGTTGTTATGAACTGGCACTATGCAAATGAAGATTGATTGATATAAGAATATCAACAAATAAAAAATAGTAAAAAATAACCTTATATGTAGGGTAGTTTTAGTTTTAGTTTAGGACTTTATTTCATTCTGTCATTAAATAAAACATTCAATACAAAGAAATTCAAACATGTTAAAGTAGCAGAAAGAAGAACATTCTTATAGAGTCTGTCCCTCTCTCACAAGATATTAATTAACTAAACACATAATACAAATTAACAAGAGCTGCACAACATGCCCTTTCACATTTCATTATTCCTTATTTTCAAAAACAGCTAACAAAAGAAACAAACAAAAAGACCGCATGTTAATTCACTTTTGGCACAAAACAAACATAGCAAGACTTAGATGAACACATTTCCCTGTATTTACTCAACATACTCTGAAACTTTTTTAAAGAGAAAATTTGATTTCGCTTCTTTAGTGTCTTCTCTCACTGTAATGCAGAACTCTTTCGGTTTAGTTCTGAATCTTGGTTTTCTAAATATTTCAAATCCTTTTAATTATAACAACTTTCTCTTTTTTTCAAATCGGTTCTGGATGTTGATTGGTAAAATTTTCTTATAAGCTTTATACAAAATCTGCAACATAATGAAATATACTAACTCACTGAATTTCAACAACTGCAATTTAACAAATAATGGGTTCAAAGGATGTCTGTACTGACTTCTATTAAAAATTCTTGTTGCTCTGTTTTGTAAAATGAAAATTGGCTGGATGGAAGTTTTACATGCACTTCCCCACACTTCAACAAAGTAGGTCGGATATGGAATAATCAATGAATTATACAAAAGGTAAAAAGCTTAATCATATAAGCAATCCTTTACTTTGTGCAACATAGCAATTGTTTTTGCTATTTTCACTTTTATTCCATTAATATGTGATTTCCAAGTCAGTATCTTTGCTTCCCCTTTGAAAATTAGAGAAGCAAAGATACTGGTCTGTAATTGGAGAAAACATGTTTGTCACCATTTTAATACAGTGGAATTACTTTAACTTTTTGTCATATTTTCGGAAAACACTCCATATCATCACAGTCAGTTGATTTTTTTGCTTGAACAATTTTTTTACAATGTTCAGTATTTCATCCTTTTCTACTTTACCAAGAAAAATATTATTTACATTATCCATTATGTTTCCACCCTCATTATTGCCCATCAGGTCTGGAACATTCATAGCCAGACTAGGACTTACGTTAACAAAGAACGTACTGAAACCATTTACTAGTGTTAATTTTATTGACTTATTATTTTCATCATATTGTTCGTCAACAACCTGTTTCCCCTAATGAAAACTAGACAGTAACTAACAAAACAAGTGTACATGGACAAAAACTAAAACTAAATTAACTGACATTTTCGTCAACAAATAAGACCTAGACTAAAATGTTTGACAGAGACTTAATCCAGTCAGACCTAATTTGGTCTTGTAGGAAGTAGGGACAAGTTAGGAATATATCCAATCACAGCTACTTCGGTTGTGTGGAAAAGTTGGATGAGTTCAGAGGGACATTCAATCACAGCTGCCTTAGCTTCGTGGTGGCGGGATAAGTTGGGGAGTGATCCAATCAGAGCTCCTCTCTTTATGAATTGATATATTCATGTAGAGCAGGTTCACTCTTTGTTGTCAGTTCTGGTATTGTAACTGAGATGCATCTCAGTTACAATACCAGAATTGGTAGCCTAAATAAAGGTGACTGCATTTCACACAAAAGTTAAATTTGTTTCTGTTTATTTATACATTCAAACTTTACTAGCATTCAATGAAGGGTTATTAGATGTTTCATTTTATCCAAGTGTAAAAACATGACTTCAGAAATTCAAGGAAACATAAAAAGTGCCTTACACTTTACACTTCATATTTTAGTCTACTAAATTTACAGTAGATCTCGCTGACTAAAATGTTGTGGAATTTCATCAACTATAACTAGACTACAGTTAAAACAATTTAGATGACTGAACTGTGACAAAAATTAAAAGATATTTTAGGCAAAAACCTAAAACTTAAACTAAATTAAAGATTGCTGTCAAAACTAACACTTAATTACTATCATCTTAACATATATCTACATTTTCTTTCATGAAATAATTAGGAAGAGTTGAAGTTACTTTGTCTTTTTTTGCTACACTGTTTATTATTCCCTATATATTCTCCAGTTTTTGAAAAGATATGATATATGGGGCATAAGTGAAAAAGTACTCATGTGTCACATGTTATAACACTTTTATGAATTGATGTCTTGGGAATACAGGGTAAAAAGTGGAAGTTGAATAAACTGTCATTGCTAAAACACAAAAACCAAAAAAAAAAAAAAAATACTAATAAACTTATTCCAAATATTACACTTTGCACCTCATTTTTGAAAAAAAAAATCTTTATTTTTTTACAAATGAGAAAATCAGGGGATCTTAGAACAAAAAAGCTATAAAAACAAGAAATATCTAAAAATATTAACTAAAAAATCACATTTATGGTTAGGTTTTGAAGTTATAAAAAATATTTGATTTTTTTATTACACTTTTACGAGAGGTACCATTTGTGTAGTAGGGTGAGAAGTGCAACTTAATTTTTAAGGGGCCTCATGGGTTAAAAAGTTAACAACACTGACAAGAGAAAGTTATGACTTAATTTGCAAAATCAAAATAGTAGCCAAACCAGCTGTAGTTTGGCTATCAAGGCCCAGGCTCAGGGTTCCCATTGATGGGTAAATGGTAAATGGATTTGAGCACTTTACTAGTCTTTTGACTACTCAAAGCTGCTTTACACCGCAGGTCACATCTACCCATTCACACATTCACTCTCACATTCACTCACTAATGGTTGGAGTTTCTATGTCAGTTATCCATCAGTTTCAACCAACACTTTCACTCCATTTCAAGCCCATTTACAAGCAACTGACACAGAAGAGGGAGCAACTTGGGGTTAGTGTCCAACTCAAGGACAGGTGAAAGCTGGGGTCAAACCTGCAACCTTCTGTTTACCAACCAAGCACACTATCAGACTGCGCAACTGAATTGTTGTATGAAAAGTCTGATGACAATCTCGTGTTTGTGAGTTGGTGGTCAGATGGATAAAGAATGTTCATTTTTTAAAAGAGCATTTTGACTGGGGTGACTTGATGTTTTTTTTTACATTATTTAAGGCCTCCAAAGACAAAAGGTTAAGAAACAGTGGCCTAGGTTGCCAATCTGGAGCCATTGTGAGCCATGTAACTTTTGAATGATGCCCCAAACGTTAAACAACCACCAGGTTGTCAGGTTCCCCTCTCCTCTCCTCACTTACTTCAGCCTCTCTCTCCTTTTTCTCTCTCACTCTGTCACATGTGATCATGTTTGCACTTGCTCACCCTAGCATGTATGGACTTCCTTGACGTCTCAAGAGGAAATGTCAGAGAGTGCTTGTTTCTTGAGAAGCAGAACTCTGTGTCCTTGACTGTTCCAGTTAGGGCTGTCACAATTTACTGGTATGGATGATAACGTTCTTAATAAAGAGATAGAAAAATAACAAATAAAAACAAAACAAAATAATAATCCCTCTGAGCTAAACAGGCGGAGGGTGGCGCTGTGTGACATTGTTCATAATTCGGGGACAGTTCACTTTCCAGCCACATTAACGGGCAGATAAAAGCAGCACAACAGAGAGATGTCTCCCACACAAACCTCAGAAACACACCCACACAAAACAGACTGTACTGCACAGTGTGAGGACACAGCAAGTTCATGCCTCTGCAAGTTTAATGTCTGAAAAGAAATTGACCCAGGAACAGCTTCTTCCTCAAAGCTGTGGATTAGCCTCCTTCTCAAAGGCACAATAAAAAGTGCCGTATCAGCATAATGGTTTAATAACTTATTCACTCTCAGGTGCCCTTGGTTGTGAGTGTGAATGGTTCTCCATGTCTCTATGTGGCCCTGTAATTGGCTGGTGACTAGTTCAGGGTGTACCTGGCCACTTATTTTACTCACTAAGAGATATTTACCTCCGCCAAGGAGGTTATGTTTTTGCCGGCGTTCATCTGTCTGTTTGTCTGTTTGTGTTCAAAATAACTTGAAAAGTTCTGAACGGATTTGGATGAAATTTTCAGGAATTGTTGGAAATGGGATATGGAAGAACTGATTAAATTTTGAGACTGATTCGGATCACCTTGGCGGAGGTCTGCGCTCTCTGAGTGCTTTTCTAGTTATTTATCCTTTATAACTGCTACTTCACCATCTCCTTATGGACAAACAGTAACAGATGCACCTTAAAGGGTCCGCTCAGGTTTTTTGAAGTGGTGTTTCTAGAGGCCCATGACACTAAAAACTGCCAATAGAGGAACTTGTGAGCTTTGTCTCTGGGGGAAGATACCCGGGGGCAGACGATAGCCAGTACATAGCAGTATATGGTGCCACTGAAAGCCTCGTAATTAACCCATTTATAGGTTAAAACCACTCAAAAAAACTACATATGCTCGACAGTATGCTACAGTAAGAATCTTTACAGTGTTTAACTCATCCTTGACAAACCCCCTGTGTTGAGTATGTTGAGACGTCGGTGTTACATCTCCCTCCACCCTCAGCTAATCAGGTAGTCAAAGAAAACACAAACACTAACTTCACTACAACTGAACTAAAAATGTGTGATTTTGACTCAATTAACAATGATGTGCTTAGGGGGGTTAGTACAAGATGATACCATGGGCATCTAGCAGCACCACTTCAAAAAACCCAAACTAGCCCTATGACATGATTCTGCTTGAAAGGACGTCTCCTCCTCAAGATACAGAACTTCTATGAAAAAGACCAACAGTGTGGAGCATCAGGACTTCTCCCTCTCTCCATGTTTATGGGTCACATGGCACACAAGTTGAACCGTTCAATATATTTCACCAGTCCATCTGAAAAAGAGCCCAAAGAAAGTGTTTGGGGAGGGCTGAACCATTCCAGAAGCATATCTGGAAGCTGATTGGATGATTGTCAATCAGTGTTTATTACAAGCCAATCTGATAATGCTGTAGGTGGGAGCTACTGCGCTAAAGAACGTGAGCCACTTTGTAAAACAAACTTGTGCCAAAATATGTTGGAAGTGGAGCCAAAATATCCTTACTAAAGAGAAATTTGTAGTGCTAAAATTTGGTCAAGATCTGATAAAACTGCAACTGAAGCTGTTAGCATCTATGCAAATCTCCGAACAAGATGTCACTTAAGACCAGTCACAAACTGTGTTGAGAACTAATTACCTCCACCGAGGAGGCTGTGTTTTTGCAGGTGTATGTTTGTTTATATGTTTGTTTGTCTGTTGTTAGCAAGATTACACAAAAACTACTGGATGGATTTTGCTGAAATTTTCAGGAGATGTTGGTATTGGTAATAACAGCTTGTGGACTGCTGTTTGAAGCTTTTATTCTTTGACGGTGCTGTTTCATCTCTGGACAGTTTTATTTTGTGCATTTTTGGCAGTTTGTCAATTAGCACTTGAGTTTTTTATTTGCTTGTACGTTGTAACTAAAGGTTTAAGTTTTCTGTTTTTAACGATGTTGAGGACAACCGTGAGACCATGGAGCAGGCAGTCCTGGAAATCTTCACCATAAAGACAGAAGGTGCAGAACCAACAGATGACCTGGAAGATGTTGGAATCATCATCGAAGGTGTAGAAGTGCTTCATGACCTTGGTAATGTTGCAGATGCACTGGCCATTTTACTTGGCTTCATGTAGTCACTGAACTTAAGCTACCCAACAAATCTGAAGTATACATTTGAGGTTCTGCAAAAGCTTGTGATGGAACTAAATGGCAGCAGCCTCTCAACAAAGGTCCAAGTGCTAAAAAACAAACTATTTAAGGAAGATTTTAGACAAGACAGTGCAAGTGAAACATGGAACATTAAAGACCTTTTTGTTTTCTGAGGAAGCACAGAGGAAAACTTGGGAGGAGATATATTCCAGGTCATCTGCAAGAAAAATGTTTTTTTTTTTTTTTTAACTGTGTGTTGTATTGTTGTAACTAGTAGTTGAATGCTCCAATAATCATTTAGAATTTAACAGACTTCAACAATGTTCACATGAAAAAAAAGACTAAAAGTAACAATTAGAAACTACAAGGAGGTTGCATTTTATGCCAGTTAGAAAAGGGGAAAACAGATGTTTTAAAAATGGAAAGTAAAAGAATCAATATGATATATTGAAAAAGTTTTAGCAAGAGGAGGTTGGAAAAAAATCAGTGAAAGTGAAGGCTCAGAGACAGTCACAGAAAATGATTTTGAAGTTGGTCTTTGTGATATATTCAGCACGACATAGCACTGTTTTTTTTAAAAGGTCCATTCTAGCTAAATGCGCACCATTGTGTTTTTGTTATCTGCATGTTGTGTTGTCAATTTGAGAAAACTACACTGCAGGATTTCATTTTTACACTGCTAAAGTGGTGGGGGAGAAAAAAGAGGGGCAATTTTTTATATTATTTTGAAGTATTTTCATAGTGGTATAAAACATGTAGATGGTTTATCTTCATTACAAAGGATTTCATTTTACAATTTTCTGTGATAAAAAAAATGTTCTTTCATTGTTGTTAATTCTGCCTCCTTTTGGAAAGCTCCCATAGGTTTGGTTATGCAGGTTGCTTAACTGAGGGATTTCTTTGGATGAATTGGAAATATTGCAATATTTAGCTTTAATTTATATATATTTATGGAATAAAGTGGACTGTTGAATTTTAACATTTAAATTTAGAAATTGTGACACAGTGGCATGCACAGACTTTTTCAAGGGCAGAGGGGAAAATAAACAAAAGGGGACATACAGCGCGTTCCCGCCACTAAAGAGGGCACTAAGTTTTGTGTGTTTTTGAGGGCACTTTAATGTTTGTTTAGGCTCCCAAGAGCCCCCCTGCACACCACTGTTGTGACATAACGATGTTGAGAACAGATTTATGCAATGTAGGAGTTATTTGAAGGTGTTCATTGTATTTAGATTAGATGAGATGCGATAAGATAGAACTACTTATCCCTTTGAGAGACTTCCTCAGGGAAATTATGTTGCTGCGTGACGTCACCGCATTTTAATTTGAGCCAAGGCAAGCGAGCCGGAGCACCAAGAGAGAAAGACAGGAGCAGGGAGAGAATGGCTAACCTGACACGCCAGACGGACAGTTTCAGATATCCACAGAAATATTTCACTCGTCCTGCTGCTTCAGACAACGAATCAGGCAGGTCCATCTGCTGCTCTGCAAGGTTAGAGAATGGCAGCTGCTGCAACCTTCACCATGCCGCAACTCGTAGATAAAACAGGTGCGCAAAGTGCTATATGGAATTACTTCAACTTTAAAACAAATGAGCATGATGAAGCCATTAACACCGAACCACCACTGTGCAAACGGTGTTACAAAACATGTCTGGCCAAGGGTGGAAATACTTCCACCTTGGTAAAACACTTAAAGGACAGGCACCCAGACCTTCATAAGGGGCTCAGAGAACGACAGGTAATAACTTATATACCGTAAAATACCAAATAATAGCTGGGGCATTTATTTGTTTCAATCACTGAGCAGACCAGGCGTTTATTTGGGACCAGGAGGCTATTTGAAGCAGGCGTTTAATTCCTTTCTCACAAAAATCTTGCTTAGCAAAAAATGAAAAAATATGGTAAATGTAATCATATTATTTATTTACACCAGTATGAATATCACCTTTACATTTTCAAGGCAAGATTACAGTACCATAGTTATACTTTTGTCTTCTTCTTTCAATTCAACACTCTCTAAACACTCTTAATACTGGTAAGGAACTAGTTAAGTTAAGGTCTTATTTTTTTTTCGCTGTACCAGGGCCATGGCGATCAGCCGCAATGTACCGCAATGTACCAGTAACTGATGTGACTGGCCTCCTGACGTTAGTTAAGGGCAAACAACATGCAGCGGCAGTGACAATGTCTTCTTCTTTGAATTTTTAAAGCCCTAGTATGTAAGATTCCGGCCTTCTGCTCTCTAGTGCCCTAGACATAGCAGTCGTTGAAAGTAACTGCACTGTTACTGTTACAGAGCGTCTCACGCCAACGTGCATTTGTAGACATACAGAGGGAGGCAAATAAGACAATAATAAGAGACAAATAAACCATGTGGACTGACAAGATACAGTCTGATCATGTTTCTTTTTGAATAAATCACTTTTCAAGCGTCAGCTGTCAGTTGGTAGCTCAGTGTTTGCAGGTGTGTAGCCTACTGTAACTTTGACCATAGCTCGTAGGCTGTGCCTAATAAATTAGACTCGGCGTTTATTTGGAAGGGGCGTTTATTTGTCAAAATGTGCCGCTGCACCCTGCGTTTATTTGGGACTCTGCAATTAATTGGAACTTGGCCATTATTTGGTATTTTACGTAACCCATGAAAAAAAAGCCACATTCATGAGCAACGCCAGCCCCCGTCACTCTCCACAAAAGTACCTCTGGAAAAAAAATTTGAGCTACATTGCAATTGGCTACCACTTTCTCTGGTTTAAATAGCCTATTGATATTGTTTAATTTTATATTATTTTATTATATTATATTTATATCCTGACAGTGATTTTTCAACTTTTTGGTCCTTTATTTTTTTTTCCCAGAGCTGTAAATGCACACATGCATGAATGCAATAAGAAAATTTCAGTGTTTTGAATTGTATTTTACTTTACTTTTTATTTTATTTATTTTAAAATTGTGTTGTCTGTGCATTAGAAAAGCCTGTCTTCTCTGTATTTTTTTTTGATTTACTGATGCATAATTATAGTTCTAAGATTTTCTAATAAAAAAGTCAATAATGACATTTTTTAAATAACGTCAATAATGGCATTTTTTAAATAACGTCAATAATGACATTTTTTGTGTTATCTTTTTATTTGGAAAAGTATCCAAAAGTATTGAAATACATGTTGGTACCAGTATCGATACCAAAATGTTGATATCATTACAACACCAATATATACATACAGTATATGCATACAGTGCTGTGAAAAAGTATTACCCCCTTCCTGGTTTCTTACTTTTTGCACATTTGTCACACTTAAATGTTTCAGATCATAACATGAATTTTAACATGAGACAAAGATAACCTGACTAAATACAAAATGCAATTGTTAAATGATGATTTTATTTATTAAGGGAAAAAAGCTCTCCAAACCTACATGACCCTATGTGAAAAAGTAATTGCCCCCTGAACCTAATAACTGGTGCTTGGCAGCAATAACTGCAATCAAGCATTTGCGATAACTGGTGATGAGTCTTTCACATCGCTGTGGAGGAATTTTGGCCCACTCTTCTGCGCAGAGTTGTTTTGACTCAGCCACACTGGAGGGTTTTCGAGCATGAACTGCCCGTTTAAGGTCACACCACAGCATCTCAATTGGATTTAAGTCCAGACTCTGACTCGGCCACTCCAAAACTTTAATTGTATTTTTTTAAGCCATTCAGAGGTGGACTTGCTTGTGTGTTTCGGGTTGTTGTCCTGTTGCATAACCCAAGTAGCTTGAGCTTGAGGTCACGAATTGATGACCGAACGTTCTCCTTCAGGATTTTCTGGTAGACAGAATACATGGTTTCATCAATCACAGCCAGTCGTCCAGGTCCTGAAGCAGCAAAGCAACCCCAGACCATCACACTACCACCACCATGTTTGACTTTTGCTATGATGTTCTTTTTATCAAATGCTGTGTTGTTTTTACACCAGATGTAACGGGACGCACCTTCCAAAAAGTTCAACTTTTGTCTCATTAGTCCACAGAAAATTTTTCTAAAAGTCTTGGGGATCATCAAGATGTTTTTTGGCAAATGTGAGATGAGCCTTTGTGTTCTTTTTGGTCAGTAGTGGTTTTCGCCTTGGAGCTCTCCTATGGATGCCGTTTTTGCTCAGTCTTTTTCTTACAAGGGTCAGATGAAAAGTTTTGAGCCTAACTATGAAGGAATATTGCAAGATCAATGAAACTTGGCATGCATGTATTTCGACTCTTCTGATGAATAACTACCCTGTTTATTTTCACTTGCGGTGGGTTTTGCTGCTGAGACAGGACTTGAATGTTGACGGTTGTGAAAATTTCTGAAAATGGACAAAGTCGAGTATCGTGCCGTTATCAAGTATCTGACTTTGAAAGGGTTAACTCTAACACAGATTCATGCTGACATGGTTTGAACATTAGGGGATAATGCTCCATCTTTTGCTACAGTGAAACGGTGGGCAGCTGAATTCAAAAGTGGGTAGAGAGAGCATCGAAGATGACTCGAAGTCTGGACGGCCATCATCAGCCGCCACCACAGAAAACATTGACCGTATGCACCAAATGGTGATGAATGATAGAAGAGTGATTCTTTGTTACATAGCTGAGACTGTTGGCATCTCTCACGAGAGAGTTCATCACATTCTGGCCAACGAACTTGGAATGACAAAGGCTTCAACGAGGCGGGCCGAGCGCCTTCTGACTCCTGATCAGAAACGCACTTGGCTGGACATGTCAAGGGAGAATTTAGAGCTTTTTGAAGCAGATCCAGATGATTTCATGGAGTGATTTCTGACTATGGATGAATGTTAGGGCCACCACTTTGAGCCTGAGACAAAAAAGCAATCATGCAGTGGAAACACACTTTCTCACCACCTCCAAAAAAGGCCAAGGTGGTATCCTCTGCTGGGAAGGTGATGGCCTCAGTCTTCTGAGATGCAAAGGGTGTTGTGTTCATAGATTATTTAGAAAAGGGCCAAACCATCAACGGAGAGTATTATTCTAGTCTTTTGAGGCAGTTACGGGAAGCTATCAAGGAAAAACGTCGAGGAAAATTAACAAAAGGTGTCTTGTTCCATCAGGACAATGCTCCACCCCACAAGTCAGTGGTTTCGATAGCAACAGTGCATGACTGTGGCTTTGAACTTGTTCCCCACCCCACCACCACTCTCCTGATCTCGCTCCGTCAGACTTCCAGACGAAACCTTCTACAAAGCAGGGATCCAAGCACTGCAGCACCACTGGCAGAAGTGTGTGGACCGCAAGGGGGACTATGTTGAAAAATAAATAGTTAAAAATTTAATTCTGGTTGGACTTCATACTTAGGCTCAAAACTTTTCATCCGACCCTCGTACTGTTGCGTCATGAACACTGACCTTAACTGAGGCAGGTGAGGCCTGCAGGTCTTTAGATGTTGTTCTGGGTTCTTTTTGACCTCCTGGATGAGTCGTCGTTGTGCTCTTGGTGTAATTTTGGTAGGCCGACCACTCCTGGGAAGGTTCATCACTGTTCCCAGTTTTCTCCATTTATGGATAATGGCTCTGACCGTGGTTCACTGGAGTCCTAAAGCCTTAGAAATGGCTTTGTAACCCTATCCAGACTGATAGATTTCAATCACTTTGTTTCTCATTTGTTTTCTATTTCTTTGGATCGTGGCATGATGCGTTTCTTTTCGAGATCTTGCAGCCTACTTCACTTTTTCAGACAGGTTCTGTTTAAATGATTTCTTAATTCAACAGGTCTGGCAGTAATCAGGTCTGGGTGTGGTCAGTGAAATTAAACTCAGCTTTAAAAGAAATGTGGTTAATCACAGTTAACTCATGATTTAACAAGGGGGGCAATTACTTTTTCACATAGGGTCATGTAGGTTTGGAGAGCTTTTTTCCCTTAATAAATAAAATCATCATTTAAAAACTGCATTTCGTATTTACTCAGGTTATCTTTGTCCAATACTAAAATTTGTGTGATGATCTGAAACATTTAAGTGTGACAAATATGGAAAAAAATAAGAAATCAGAAAGGGGGCAAATACTTTTTCATGGCACTGTACATATATATCTATCTATCTATCTATCTATCTATCTATCTATCTATCTATCTATCTATCTATCTATCTATCTATCTATCTATATATATATATATATATATATATACATATATATATATACACACATATATATGTATATATGTATATATATATATATATATATATATATATATATATATATATATATATATATATATATATATTTAAATGAGATACATATAGAAATAGCAATATGGCTACTGGCTGGTTTTTTATACCTTTAACCATTTTACCAAGTCAAAGAAGTTTAAAGTTTGAGTTTTTAAAAAAAAATTTGACAGTTCTGCTTATGATTTCTATGGTGTTAAAAAGTTAGGCTGATGATTTTTTTTTATGTAGCAGTGTCAGAGGTTGCCAACTGAGTGAATGGGTACCATTTATATTTACTAATTCTTTTGAGACCAAGGTTAAACATTGTGAAGAACAATGTATGAAGGTGGAAGGTGTTGACTGACATTAATTTGAACTTAGACAGTTGACCAGTTGGGTTATCACTTATGTCTTATTGGTAATAAATTGGATTTTTTCACAGAACCAGGGTTTTTTATTTTAATTTACTTAACTCCACTGTGTGGAAATTGTTGACATAATCGGATTTAGTGAATCTACTTAAAATCAATATCATTAGAATAATGTAAACCAGGTAAGAACAACAAAATCCAGTGGTCGCCACCAGGGGTTAAAGTGGGATTTGATAGGTGGGGGAGCCCTAAAATATGGTGTTGCGGCGCAGTTGGAAAAATTAATTAAATTATTGCAAAAAACTGTATCAGCCTTATTCTCAACAGAAAATGATGGCAAGTTTTTCAAACAAGGTAAATTCTGGGGATGACTATGTCCTTTTCCTGGAAATGCATAAAAGCTTTTATCATTAGTTAATTTGGGAAGTGGAGGGAAACATTGATATTTTCACTTTTTAGATAAAACATACAGTGGATGGCTCTTACAGCTCTATCCTGAGAAACATTCACCATCTTAACAGTCATGACCCAAATCTCAAAAAGATCAACCACTTTAATTTGTTCAGTGAAAAACATTGCAGTTTGGACCTAAGATTGGAAAACAAAAACATTTTTTGTGCAAAGAGACTGGAGGAAAAAATGTTATAAACATTAAAAAATAATGAGAGCCCTGGGAGATCATACATCTATAAATATCACTCACTATTTTTCCCATCATAACATTTATATGTTGGTTGTTTTCTAGACATCTCAAGTCAAAAGTTCATCAAAGGAATCCCCCGATTTCTATGCTAAGATGACAGGATATGTCAAGATCCTGAGAGAAAAGCAAATATGTATGTGATACAGCACAACTGTGTAAAATAAATGTAAGGAAGTTTGTCTGCTTAGGGCCTCTAAACACTGAAGATGTTTTCGCCACATTTTTACCTGACTTATACACCGTCCACTGAAAACAGCTCTGAGACCCACTTTGGCCCTCAACCCACAGGTTGAGAACCACTGCAGTAGTCGACTGCATTGGGAGCTTGATTCTTTACAGATTGCTCTTATATTATGGAGAATACGTGATGCAGGATACCGCAGGATGAATTTATCATTTAGAAAAAGTAAGTGAAAACCAGAGCTGGACTGCTCAGGAAAGTTGAGTTTTAATTAACCAAAAGACTGACTCGACATTTTTAAATCATTGTGTTCACTTAAACCGTGCACGTGATCATGTAAATTACAACAAACACACAAAGTGATTCACGATCCCTGTCCCGTGCGTTGAGCATCGTTACGCTCACCGGCACAGTGAGGAGCCCTTTTTGCTAATATTTCCATTCTCCAGCGCTTGTAGAGTGAATGTTTTTATCAAAGTCAAGGCTCCCTTGAGGCGAACACACATGTTTGCAGCTCACTGATAATCTCTGATATACCTCCATGTCCCGTCCATACGCTCCCCCACCCACCCACACACACACACAATGATGTTGTGCTCTGATTTGTTGAACATTCTGTGCTTATGAGAGAACCACACAGGTTGGGCATGTGAAAATGGTCTGTCGTCCGCAGCACTACTGCCAGCTTGAATTGAATAATTAATTTGTAGCTCCGGCCCACTTTAACCCCTGGTCGCCACCCTTTTTTAACTCGGTTATGTTGGAACTACAAGGTTTGGTTTAGCTGGACTTACCAAATACAGTTGAGTAACACAGGTCCGACAGTTGACATATATTTACATAAGTGAGTTAAGTCAGTACAATTAAAAATCTCTATGTTGGTATTAACCAACACACTAAACTATGGCAAAAAAATAGTATTTTGTTACATTTTTTTGTCAGTTAAGTTGGCTGGAGACAGATTTGTAAATTAAGTATGAGCTGACCGGATAATGTTGGTGTCACTAAATGCAGTATTTTTTCTTGCACTTTTTTGAGGTGATACACCTGCTGGGGATCAAACTTTGATTATTGGTGACTCTGCAGTGAGATACAGGAACTTAGTGAGTCAGCGGGCATAGTTAGGTGAATCCCAGGGGTCAGAGCGTTCGACATTAATTCAAATTGATGAGGACAGATTTATAATTGGTCCATGAATCCGTCACTAGCTTAAATTTTTACTTTAGTCCACTAGCCCTGCCCACCTCCCTTCACTCGCCCACACATCCAACACAGCTTTGGTATGATGGCTGTTCAACATCAGACTGGATCTACTCAAGATCTGATTGATAGTTTAAATAACTACTAAAAAAGCTTATCATTTAAAGTAACTTGTGTAAATGTAATTACTTTCTTTCCAACTACCTCTAATTGTACAATCTCCTATGAATGCGCCCCTCTGATCTCTAACAAAGATGATTCCCATTCTTCATTCTTTGCTGATTTTAATGGAAATTAAAATTATTTGTGTCAAGCGATTAGATACAGTACGATAAATGGACCACATTTAAAGCTCTTAGCATTTCTACACAAATGGCCACTCAAAGGTGTTTGCTTATCATGCCTACATGCATCCATGCAAATACACAGTCAAGGACAGAGAAAGCTTGAGGATAATAAAGATGGAGAGCAGTCTTTTAATAAGAAATGTACCCTCAGTTCACCAATTCACTGCCTCACTGAACAAAGGCTGACATTGAACAGATTGGTCCAGTCAATCAAACCAGCTCACCAAGCAGATGCTTAAATGAAACATTTGTTGCTGTTAATAAAGAAAACCGATTGACAGAATGGAGTCAGAATGTTTTAATGCAGCATGCCAAGAGGAGCAAATTGGCTTCTTTCAACACACAAAAAGCTGGATCAAGCTTTTCTGTGTGTCAGAGGAGCACTCGAACTCCTTCAGAGCTGAAGATACAGGCTTGTAACTTGACACTCCAGGTGGACTATTTGATATGTTTCAATGGTTCATCTGGAGAAGAGCCCACAGAAAGCGTTGGAGAAAGGGCAGAACTTTTGAGAGTATATCCAGCAGGTGACTGGACAATCATTACATCAATCACATCAATATGGGCCAATCAGATAATTTGGTGGGCAGGTGCTGCTGCTGCAATGTAAAGGACAGAACGGTAGCTTCTTCGAAGAACAGACTCTCACCAAAACATGTCGGAAGTGGAGCGAAAATATTCTTCTGTTGAGATGTGCTTTCAGTGTTATTGTTTGTTTTTCATTTAATAAAGAAATGTGGTCTAAATATAATAAAACTGCTGCTGAAGCTGTTAGCAGCTATGCTATCACTTCCTGCTGTCATCTCGCTTGTAGCTCCCACTGTCCAACTTTGGGCGGCTCACAATCGTTGTAGTTTGGCAAGATGGATCTCTCTGATTACAGGCACTGAATCAGGCAGATCCAGCTGCACTGCAAGGTTAACAGGTTTGTTCTGATTGGTTTGGACGACAGTTTCTCCAGGATCTACCTTTGCGCTGATCATGTGATCAGGAGATTTTTGACCCTTGGTTGACTCTGCTCTCGATGAACAAGCATCGATTACTAGACATGCTCAAACCTCAACTAAGGCAAATATGTTTTATATATACATAGTGCAGCTCTTACATCTTTTTCATTATACCTTATCTTTGAATAAAACTGAGACTCAACACACTGTCTAAAGCATGTGGCGCACAGCAGTTTGGGTCTATATTTTGCTCTTTTTGAGGACATTAGTTCTTGGTGCAATGTCAGGCACAGGGCGCAAAGAGGATGGATTATTTGCCTTGATTACACACGTGTGTTTTCAGCATTTTTGTTTGACACTGTCACATCCACCAGTTAAGGACCCTTTTTGTTTCTTCCTCATGTGTCATGTCTTGTCATTCCTCACCCTTGTCTCTTGTTTTAGGTTTTGTTTCCTGCCCTCCCCTCTCTGTGGCTCCCTGATTGTTGATTCCCTACATCTGTGTTCCTTTCCCTTCTGCGTCAGCTGTGTCTGATTACCTCGTCTGTGTAACTAAACCCTGCTTCCCCTCAGGTTCTTTGCCAGACTGTCCTTGTACCTCATGTCTTCACTCTCCAGCCTTCCTTGTGTGTCCTTTTGTGTTACTGACTTTGATGACACATAACGTGGTATGATAGAAAAGTGTTTTTTTTAATCCAGGGCATTTAAACTTTTTCAGAAGAGTCTGACACTTTTGTAAAGTGAAACCTCCTTGATTATTAAAATCTCCAGTTCAAATGGAACTGCATCAAATAACTGCTAAACTTAAGCAATTTATTTTCCCATTTTCCTGCAGAAATCCTTTGCTCTATTCTCTATTTTTCATTGGTAACTGGAGAGAAGACATACTGTCTCAGCTCTCTGTCCAGACATGAACTTTAAACTGAATTTTCCAACAGTCACTTTCTTTGTCCTTAAGTTAGAACAAGCCAGCAATGTGCCTGACCACTCCTCATTTCATTATAAATGTGGAATATCACTGAGTGGCTGACATTTTATGTAAAAGGTTTTTTTGGAATAAAAAGGAACGTTTCTCTAGGGAAAAAGCTCAGAGGGAGTCACTAAGGCTGAGGACAATGCACGCTTCACTCCCCCCCCATGGACTTTTGATTGGCTATCACAGTTGCCGATCGGAATTTCTGAACTGTAAAAGGCTACTAACCATGTATTTACATCAAAATCACTGTGGGTTGTGTAAAAGTTGACCTCTGCTGAATTAAAGAAACAAAAACCGCAGAGAGTTCAGGATTGCCTTGTCTCATTTGTATCTTTGACATTTAAAAATGAAGTTCTCTTGTTACTGAAATTTAAAAGCTTGTCCATTTTTATAACCACTGTGGACATCATGCCTTTTGGTCGATATTGTTAAATGTGAAAGGTTTTACCTTACATGCCAATAGACAGCCCCACACATCAACAGGATATTTTATCATGAATGTGAGTTCAAATCTTGGAAAACATATAGCTGAGATGAATGGCAGGTTACCTGTACTTGTGCCCAGTTTAATTAAAGCTGAAGCTATGATACAAAAGAGGACATTGACCGATGAGGATTGGAAAAGAACGAGAAGGAAAAAGCCAGAAGCCAGACCAGAGTGAAGACTGGACAGGGGCCTCATTTATAAAACATTGCGTAGAATCCATACTACAAGTGAACATGCGCCCGAAAGCTGAAAATGGCGTGCGCAAAAAAATTAATCTGATTTATGAAACAGTGCGTGCGCACACTTGCAAGCACTTTTCCCTTTATAAATCACAGTCCACTTGGAAAGTTGCGAAAGGTGGATTTACCTCACATCCTGCCCTCTACACACCCACGTTACCATGAATGGTCAATGCAAAGTACCTCATGAATGTTTTTGCATTTCCATTCTGCAGTCTTTTCCCGACACAGCTGTGCGTCAGAGGGGGGCAGAGATACGCCTTGGATGCGTATAGTCTACCGAAACCAAAGAGGACGAAGAAGCTGTGCATCAGGATAAATGAGTCATGTGTTGACCCAGGCCACTGTGCTGCTAAATTTGTCAAAACCATGTTTGAGGAACAAATAATTTCTACACTGATCGTAGGCACATTTTTTTTCATTTTCAGTCAAAGCTCTTACAGTAATGTGAGTGCAGACAGTCATTTCCTGATTACATTTGGGAAACCGAACACTGCTGCAAATAGCCTTTTGATGTTGCCTGTTCACCCACAGTGTAAGGAAGGAACCCTGATGTATTGACTGGTCACGTTTATAATGCCATACAAAATGGCTGGCAGCATTGTGCTGAGGGATGACTGTGATATCCCAGACCTAAGATCAGAATTTAACTGTATTATATCCAAAAGGGGCTTTAGACAAAAAATGTAACATTATATTATTGCCAGAAACCCCTGAGTTTGTTAGCACCTATTTTGTTTAACACTGGGACTGGTTCAGCAATTTAAATCAGCTTATTAGCCAGTGTCACGAAAAACAGGCTTTATTCAAAACTAAAAGGGATCAAAAAACTCCAAAAACAACAAATCCTTTATGAAAATTCAAACACAAAAACAGTCCTTAACTAAAAAACTCAAAAGTACAAAACAAGAGTCCCAACAGAAACTACCTTCAAAACTCGGGAGATCATGGGAGAAAACTGGAGAACACTGGAGGCAGAGAGACACAGAAGACATGAAGCCACGGCAGAAGAAACAGGAATGAGCCCACAAAGACAAGGGGAAAACACGAGGGTTAAATACATGAGGTGATTGGTGTAAACGAGAAGAAGCTGGGGAAGAACAATCAGGGATCAGGTGTGACAGGACGAGACAGGAAGCAAAACCCACAACATTAAGGGGAGACATGAGGACTTTCAAAATAAAACAGGAAATACCAGGACAAGACTAGAAATATGAACAAAATGGGTAACTTGACAAGGACCAAGAGAAGAAGTCAAGAGACACAGGACAAGAGATCAAAACTGGAAATAAGGAGTAGATAATACAAAATAAAACAGGACAAGGAGTGAATAACCAGAACACAAGGAAAAGGCATACAAAATAAAACAGGACCAGCAGAATCATGACAGCCAGTCACCATTATGGGCCAGGAAATCTTCGTGGTCCCTAAAAACTCACCCCGTCTTGATCCACAGTCTGTGTGATCAGGACGTTGTGCAGCATTACGCACAAGTGTCACTGCACTTTTTATATGCTTACTCAGCAATTAGACTGTTTGTCAAACACCTTGTCACAGCTAATACTAATCAATCAGTGCTATTCACCGCTCTATATCATTTGGAGATGAAGTATGATACATGAACATTGCATACAGTAGTACAGTAAGTAAACACGTCTATAACACTGCAGACTCGGGTGTTTATGATTAGGCGGGTCTATAATCTGATATGTGATGACATTACATGTATGAGATGAATCTGGCTTCACTTCACACACAGCAGCATCAAAGTTGACGTACCGGTGCGCACATTCTCCCGCCAAGTTTATTTTTATAAATCACAACCTTTGCGTGGGAGGTGACTTATGCCACTTTCAAGCCCCGTTTTGTGCGTAAGCAAGCCTCATAAATGAGGCCCCAGGTCTTCAGCGTTGGTGAGAACTTTGGGAATCAACAGGCTGAAGTCAGACTCTGACCTGGTGATGTTTCTGTCAGAGGGTGAGTAAAGAAGTCTTTAAACTTTTTGTCATTTCATTTGAGCTGCTGAGGTTTTATCCTGCCATTGTGCTTTGGATCAAAAAACAGTTCAGCCTCTCAACAGTGATATGGCATCAGCACTAGCACAGTCGAACATTAGCTACACAGTAACTGTTACCTATGTGTTAGCTACATATGCTAATGGTATGAGTTAGAATCAATCAGATTTAGTCTCTGATAATATTTTTAGAATTAGTATAGCAGTATGTTTTCTAAAAGTTGCTGATCACAGTTTAACTAATTACTGTCATTAATTAGCCTTTGTGTGCTTGTTCCATTCATCGTTAAAAAAAACAATGTTAGTACTTGAGTCATTTCTGTGGGAAGATTATATTTTGTATTCAATGTTAATTTGGTCAATTGTAGTGTGCTTATGCAAAACTATGACTCAAATAGTGCACAAAGTGTATTATTTCTGATATCGCTGCTCTACATTTCATGTTTATAGGAACAAAGTGCCCCTCAATTCTCTTGTTTGGGTAAATTTATCAATGATTTTACTATTCTGTAGTGAAATAACAAACAGGTTTACTTGTTATAATCCATCTTATCTTCATCAAATTTACCTTTAAAATACTTCTCACAATATTTTAGTATTTTCTCCATCAGCTGCCCTACAATCAGACAGATTGTCACATCTACAAACTAAACAGATGTGACAGGAACACTTTTCTCTTTTGAGGCATCCACGGGACTACAATAAAAAAAAATCCCAGAGCTGGAGTTTGTACACCTTGAATGAGACAAAAGAATATGGTTATACCCAAGACCTTCAGGAATCCATTGTTCTAATGAGGATTCAAGGTGGACCGGGTCTTCGAATGATCCCAGAAACCTGCTGCCAGTTCTCTTATTTACACTTCGGATTTTTTTTCTCTATGTTACAGTAAATTATTGGGAGATTCTTGGCAGTTTTATTTTGCTCATTAGCAAACGCAAAGTGTTGACACATGAGATTATTTTTCAATCATGTCTGATATCCTGAATATTTGCTCTGAATGAAAACATTTCTACATGCTTATAAGTTACTAATGAATGTCTACATGCTAAGTTTTTCTCTATTTGCAGTTGTCCTAGATTTGCATGGCATTTTTTTTTTTCATATTTGCTCATTTGATCTTTACCTCTGTTGTATTTTTTGGACTTACATTCTGTCTTATCATCACCTGGGTTTTTCTATATTTTGCACTAAATCATCGTATGACGGTGAGTAGTTTTAGTTTGCACAATAGCAAACACTAAAGCATACTCATTGAAATATTGTCAATCATGGAAGGAAATCCCCAGAATATTTGAACTACATGACAACACTAAAATACCTACTGTAAGTTCCATTTTCTATTTGCTGTTTCTATTTGTTTTCATAGGATTACTCAAGTTATTCTGTGTTCTGTCATCCATTTTGTAGTATTATCAGTTTGTCCTTTTTTCTAATGACTTTTGATATTTAATGTCCTACACCAACTTGCTCAAGAAGATTTGAATTTCCTCTTGCGAACATTTTTTTTTTTTTTTTTTTTTTTTTTTGAATTGAGATGGTTTGCAGTTTTCTTCTTCACAATAGCAGACAAATGAATCTTGAAATATGTGTAAATAACTTTAATAATATGAATAAAAATGAGTTATACAACACTAAATCTATGAGCATTGTACGTCATTACAGGAAAAAAGAAGTCTCAGGTCAGGTGGATCTCTCTCTGACCAAAACACTGCTACACCTCCAGAGCTCACCTCCCCTGATTGTCCTCGGATCTCAGTGACACTCCTGATCCTCTAACTCCTCAGGAGTCTGAGTTGAAGTCTGAGTCCTGTATCTAACATACATTCAGAAAGAGAGAGAACATTACACAATTGAACAGGTGTGACGTTACTGTAAGAGAGGTGAGATACTAGGGACAGATTCTTTTAGGTTGATTCAACATATACGATGGGTGTCGGTCAGGACACAGGAAGAAGTAGGGTTAGACCAGTGCCTCTTAAGGCAGTGCGTTTATTATGTCACGCCTGTGTTCACCAATCAGTTCTGAAATAGTAACAATAATAAACAATATTACCTCCACAGTCTCTGTTTGTGTTTTCACTTAACACTAACGTAAATTATGCACAATTATTATTCATTAGTCACCTTGACAAAGATACGTCTTAGGGTGCAACAGTATTACATAAACACAGAGGTACATAAACACCGCCCGCTGCTGACTGTGTGGGTGTAGGAAACAAGCACTCCTGGCGCGGGAATGTCCGACACTCAACAGGTGATTATGAACAAAACACACAAATACCGAACTACTATGCTTGAACAACTTAACAGCTGCAGGAAAACACATAGCATCTCTGGCTAACAAGGACAACCAACAAGGCACTTAGAAAACACACAACACGGCTGAGAAAGAAAAATGTACACCGCCATATGAAAGATACTCACGTTCGTCATTCACTGCAACACGGAGTGTCCACACAAAGCACACATTCGTATTGCAAGGCAATGAAAGCACAGACAAACTCCAGACCCGCAGGTACACATTTTTTCTCTCTGTTTTCTACACTCGCTAATAGGGGTGGGTAGAAATATCGATTCATCAATGCATTGCTATATTTCCCCTCTCAATTCAATACCGATTAAGCAAATCTCTGAACCGATTCACCTCCTGGCCAGTGGGGGGCGCTGTGTGCTTTTTCAGTGTTTATCTAGCCGCTGCTAGTAACAGAGGAAGACCAAACGTAAGTGATTTAATGGTGGTTTATTAATATTATACGTGAAAATAGTGTAAAATGTTGTAAACAATTGACAGTCTCTTTCATCATAGTTCGTTTTTTATGGATTCCATAAATAGTAATTTTAGAAATATTGGAGGAAGAAATGTTGAGATCTCTGTCTCTAGCTTGACAGGAACTGCTTCAAGGACTACCATCAGTAAAAAAAAATGCCTGGACATGGTCTAATATAACAGGCTGTAACATGGACACAAAATGCTGTAGGCAAACAAAAATGTTTGAGTTTATGTAAAATGGGTTAAGTTCATTTTTGGTCATCTCAGAAAATTTCTACATGTTCATTTACAACTGTTTATGAAGAGAATCCTGTTGAAAATTCAAATCCATTTTTTTTCTTGTCTTGTAATTACACACTGTTTTAAGCATTTGTAACATTATATTGACAAATACTTGCCAGAACTGTTTACTTTTATTTCTCATGAAAAAAGGGTGAAAAGGTGTATTCAAAGGACGATTCCTGACTCATATAATGACAAAAAAAGACAAAAAAGACCAGGTGGACATTTATAATTACAGTGTTAACTGTCATGTTTTTTACTTTTGTACTCCATATGCACAAATAAGTTGTTACTGTGCAAATTTGTATTTTCAGATGTTCGATTGCTCAAAAATGTGAGGTCAAAATAAAATTCAAAAATTGTCAACAGGTATTCTAATTATTTTTGTGTATTTCTTCTTCTTACTAAATCAATACTGAATAGAATTGCCACCTTAAATAATCAAAATCAAATCGAATCGTGAGGTTCTTAACAATACCCAGCCCTACTCTAACCTTCTCACTTGCCCTTTCTGGCGAGCTGATGTATTTTCCAGCAGCACAGGAAAACTGAGTTATTATGACGCCCGTAAACAATAGCCTTTTATACAGTTACAACATTTTTTTTTATCTCATTTAAATACCAACTGCTTTCACTGTCTAGTGTTATACATTTCACAGCTGATGGAGTTTATTCGTTACGTGTTTCTCTACAGATGATGGTCTGAAACAGCAGTGTCGTATTGCTCTGCTCTGTCATTATCGGCATCTCCTTTGTCTCACATTTAGCTGCTTTACCAAGAGCATAAGTAATCCTACCGCAGTCATGTCTCTGAGGGTCCTCAACTTACCTAAGACAGATTGTAACTCTTAAAGTTTTCTCTACCAGCAAGTAATGAATAAGTCCCTCCAGAGGAGCCTTTAGGCACTGCCTCAATTCTGGTCAAAGATACAGAGTACACATGCAAACGCTGAGCTAACAACTGTCAGCTGACGTTTGAAAAGTGATTTATTCGAAAGAAACATGATAATACTGTACCATATCAGTCCACATGGTTTATTTGTCTCTCAGGACATCCTGTCGGCCTTTTCCCCCCTCTGTATGTTAATAAATGCACATTGGTGCAAGGCGCTCAGTTTTGTTACAGTACAGTTATACCTAACGTCTATAGAGGCCACTAGAGAGCAGAAAAACGGAATCTTTCATTCTGTTGTTTTAAGTGCAGAACACAAGCCGGCTCATTTATAAAACACTTGTCGAAAACTGAGTGAAGAGGGGCGAAGATATTTTATTCATTAGAAAATGTTTTCAGCGTTGATCTTTGTTCCTCATTCAGTGAAGAAGAATTGAAGAAATGTTGTCCAGGTCTGTTAAAACCACCTCTGGAGCAGGCAGCCATTGTTTAGAGGCTCTCTGTTGCTTTTCAGCATCGCCACACTTGGACCTCCTGCCTCCATCTCCTCAACGGGCCCTGATTAGTCAGTGCCTCTGCAAACTAGTTGTTGGAACTTTTCAGCTGGAGGCTGAAAAACAATTAAGCAATTAATCTGTTGGGTTTCAGATAGTGACTCAGGGGAATCCATCTTGCACTGCAAGGTTATTGACACCACAGTCAGTGGCTACGTTTACATGCAGTCATTAAACCTTTCATACCCAGAATATTAGCAATAACCCGGTTGCGTGCAGCCATGTAAACACCAAAAAACCTTTTGAAAAACCGGAATATGCTCCTATTCTGGGTTTTAAACACCCGAAAATCACCCCTGGGTTACTCCTTTTCTAACCCGACTATTTGGTCATGTGTACACCTATCAGGATATGCTCATCGAAAGAAACATTAAGTTGTGTAGTGCACATGTTCTTTTCACAAGGAATCTTGGTCTTTTGAGTACAGGAAGTACTTGTTGTAACATGGCACAACTCCGGCTCGATTTCCTAATTCTTCACATTCTTGTCTTCTATTAATGAAGAAACTGATAAAAAATAGTGTCAAGTACTGGTAGTGGGTCAGTACCAGCACCAAAGTGCAAACAAAGCCGACTGTTAGCTTCTCCAGGCCGTTCATCATCCGCCGTGCTGCTGTTGTTCTCGTTGCTATTGGATACAGGAAGAAGAAGCGGAAATGACGGGCATTGCATCATGACATTCTCTGTGCGTCGCTGTATTGTTCAGGATACTATGCATAGAGGAATAACCCTGTTTGCTCACACATGTAAACTGGGTTATTCCGAATGTTTCAGAAACCGGAATATTGATCTTAACCCGAATATTGACTGCATATAAACCAGTGTGTATCGGTCTGTCAGGTGGGAGATGCTTCTTTTGTCCTCACTCTTTGCCACTTGCGCCGGTGGGAGGGACGGAGGCTTTGTGGTGGCACTACATTCAAAGAATCTACAAATTCTGAGACCTTATTTGATGTTTGTAATTCCAGGCCGTTTTTGCTTTTGTCACATTTTTACTCACTGTGTTCTCAGTTTTCACTGCTGTATGAATTTCTGCATCTCTATAGGTTCAGGACAACCATGGCTAAAGCCATATGTAGCTCATAAATGTCTCCTGTGCAGTATAACATAATCAGAATGCAATAATTTATTCAATAAAGAACAATGTACATTGAAATTTTCTGAATATATATTTTTAAAAGAATGAAAAACTGAATAACTATGTACAACATATTTCAAGATGCACACAAGTCTTGGGATCAAAGAAAAAAAATAATTGGTGAACTATTTACATTATTACAAGCTATGAACACGCATTTATTCTTTGCAAACTATACTATTAGTCAATACTGTCACAAATATTTACAGTCTACACTGAAGAGGCATCATGCCAATCTGCAAAGCAGTACTAATAAGACAGAGTGCCACGACACAATTTCTGCACCTCCATGCAGTCTTTTTTTTTGAAGCGGACACTATACAGCCTACCTTCTGTGACCCTAGTGCTCTTCTGTGGATTGCAATTTATGGGCAAAGGGGGAAAGAACTGACGCACAGTGACGGGGGGGTCAAGGGCAGGAGAAACTGGAGAGGATGAAGGGACAAATGTAGATGGAGTGGCCGGTCTGGATGGTGGGACTAGAGTTGCTGGCCTGGAAGGTGGGACTAGAGTTGCTGGCCTGGATGAAGGGGCTGGTGTGACTGACCTGGATGATGGGACTAGAGTTGTTGGCCTGGAAGGTGGGGCTAGAGTTGCTGGCCTGGATGGTGGGGCTGGAGTTGCTGGCCTGGATGGTAGGACTAGAGTTGTAGACCTGGATGATGGGACTGGAGTTGCTGTCCTGGATGGTGGGGCTGGTGCGACTGACCTGAATGATGGGACTAGAGTTGCTGGTCTGGATGGTGGGGCTGGTGTAACTGACCTGGATGATGGGACTAGAGTTGATGGCTTGGATGTTGGGACTAGAGTTGCTGGCCTGGATGGTGGGATTGGTGTGACTGGCCTGGATGGTAGGACTAGAGTTGTAGACCTGGATGATGGGGCTGGAGTTGCTGGCCTGGATGGTGGGACTAGAGTTGCTGGTTTCGGATGTTGGGGCTGGTGTGACTGACCTGGATGATGGGACTAGAGTTGTTGGCCTGGATGGTGGGGCTGGAGTAAATGGCCTGGATGATGTGACTGGAGATGATGGCTTGGATGGTGGTACTAGAGTTGCTGGCCTGGATGGTGGGGCTGGAGTTGTTGGCCTGGATGATGGGACTAGTACTCCAGTACTGCATCGCTTGTGGTGACTTCAAAACTTTGTAAGTTCACTGTCGATGAGAAAGCACCAGACAGGAAGTCAACGTGTGGAGTATTCGGAACTTTCAAAATAAAACACAATGCACGGACTCCAGAACGTAAATTTCCTAAATAGTTTGTCATTCCTTCACAACCGGAGGCACAAACATTAGGTCAACAGTTGGTCAGAGGGTCCCAGAGGCAATACAACACCATGGGCGAAGAAAGGTGAATCGTAGAGGTACAGAAATATATAACATTGTATATATGACACCAAACATCCTTTCTACAAGAATATAGGCAGATAGAAGTGAAATAAACCATGAAGCTGTATGGTTGGAACCAGCAAAGCAACCTTAGAGAAGCGAGGTGAGGTGTTGTTTACTTCTTTTCTCAGTCTATAACATGTTTTATTAACGTGTGACATCACTATTTGCACGAGAGCTTGTGACTGTCCGGGGATCAGCCCCCCTCACTACAGGGCTGCGCGCCGCGGCGAGGCGCATCCAGTGGGGTTTGCAGGTCTGAGCAAGACCGCGGCGCTGCGCTTTCGCTTTATGTGGAATTTGGGGGTTAGTTGACACTGCAGACCTAGCTCACCTGTCAGTTTGCATGACTGAATAAAGATCCTTGAACACAAGTTGGCTGGACTCTTCTCCTGATTTTGACACAGCATCTTACTCTTCAGCAAAGTTTCTGTCTCTTGTACATTTTGTACACAATATTAGACTTAGAGTAGCAAAGTGTTTGAGTCGAGAAGCCCTAGGATACAGAAAGCCCTGAGCCTGGGAGGCCCATAGCCTGGCTGTGGATATTGTTGTACAGTTGTTGACCTGGATGATTGGGCTGGAGTTGCAGGCCTGGATGATGGGGCTGGAGTGGCTGGCCTGGATAGTGTGTCTGGAATTCCTGACCTGGTTGACGGGGAGGTGTCTAAACAACAGCCATAAAGTTAAGCAGCCAGAGTCTTGATGAACTTCAGGTGAGTCATTTGTTGTTGCTGTTTCATCTGACAGAGTTCTTTGTGGATGATTTGGGTGTTTGTGGCTGCAATGTCAAGAAAATGTTGAAATATTATTTTGTACCACCAGTATTATTATACTGGATGAGCTGGTCAGACAGATCCACACCGCCCATGTACTTGTTGTACTCTTTTATTGGTGTGGGTGTGGGTAATCTTTTGGTCTGCCACTGACCATTTCGTCGTTTTACACGCCTCTGAACTGTTTCACCTGTGTAGGTAGTGTGAATGGTGGAGCAGACCGCCACCTCTTGTGTGTCCATCCACTTGGTGAATAGCAGTGGTCCACCTCTAATCGACCTGATGGTTCATCTGCTCGACTTTTTGGTGATGGCATTCACTTTTGTGGATGAAGTTTCTTTTTTATTGTCTCTGTATGTACAACTTCAAAGACAGAATCTCCTTGAAAAGCTTTGCGCTTGTGTAAAAGTTGTCACAGTAAAGGTGATAACGACTTCCCAGAAATGTTTTGTCAATCAAGCTCATGACAGAGTCAAAAGAAAGTCCTTGTCCAGTGCTGTGTGGGATCTGCCTGTGTGTACTGTAAAAGCATTAGTGTAGCCGTTGCTTAAATCAGCTAACTCACAAAGCTTTATGCCATATTTTGTGGGTTTATTCTTCATGTACTGCTGCATTCCCAGTTTTGCTTTTGTAGCCATTATTCCCTCATCAACTGCAATATTCTGTCTAGGATGGTAAAAAGCCTTGCACGCATTCTTTATGTGATCATGCAGTGGCTTGAGTCGATGCAAGGGGTCGTGGTTGGGAGTGCCCTTCTTCCTGTCATTTTGGGCATCTTTCTCTGATTCACTCATGTGCAGGTTCAAAGATATGGCCTGAAAAGTGTTCCTGGCCCTGACGAGGGCTGGAGACATGACACTGAAAAATGAGGATTTTCTCCAGTACTGCATCGCTTGTGGTGACTTCAGGAGTGCCATGTAGAAGAGGAGACCCACAAGTTTAAAGAAATTCAGTGGGACTGATGTCACTCCACTTAAATTTTTTTTACCCTGTTCAATGTCCTGTTTTGCCTGTTTGTTTGTATTGTCGCAGATGATGTTGACAGTCTTTTCATCGAAAAATACCTTGAACAAGTCAGATGGGCTGGGGTTGTCTGTTATTTTACCCCAAATTAAATTACACAGAGAATCTGGCACAATGTACAGTAATGTATATCATTAGCGTCTATCCTTAAATTTTTAAACAGAGAGAGAACTGAGCTGTGACACTGTGGCACACGTTCAGGCTCATGCCATGTACCTCACACAACCTCACTTCAAAGAAACTGAACTGTCCCTTTAAGTAAAGTCCAGAAAACAGTGAAAGAAGTGAGATTCATTTTCATCATTACCTGAATGTGATTTGATATCATTTGCCGTAGCCTCATGGTTTGGTCTTTGTCATAGCCCTGATGTTACGGCTCCAAACATTTCTATAACATCTGGGAATCTATACTGCCCAAAGTGGGCATTATCAATTAATTATAATTAAAAACCTTAATCTTTTCAGCTGAGTAAAAGTGCAACTGCTACAACTGATTACTTCAAACTGATTGCTGTTTTCAGTCATGTGTGTACCCTATTTACCAGTGATGGGCAGTAACATCAGTACAAATAGCGTTGCTAGCTTAATTTGGTTGTTTTCTGAGTCAAATAGCTTTTCAGTAGCTTATTTATTTTGTCTTATTTAGTGAAAAACATATTAAACCCATATGATTTAGGAAATTAAGCAGTTCTTTAAGTACCTCCATCATGAGAGAATATGGTTGATTTTTGTGTCTGATTTTTTTTTTAATGGATGTATGTAATTAAATGTGGAAATAAGGTTCATCAATACCATCAATACATTTATACTTAACGGAGACAAATATGGTAGGGATGCACTTGTGGTCTGGGCACCCATGAGTTCGTCACTACCATAAATTCTTATTTTCAGTAAGACTTTTATTGATTATACGTCTATAAAATTATCACCACAACCACACAGACATGAGGACCCTCCTCTAATAAATTTGTTTCCAGCAGAAACAAATTTGACGACGACAGGTCTATGATTGGTCCATTAATCTGTTACTAACTTTAGTCCACTTGTCTCCGCTTACCTCCCTCCCTTTGCCCACACACCCAACACAGCATCGTGTGGATTTGCTGTTCATCATGAGACTGGGGTCCACATTCAAGATTTCCTGCTGCTTAACAGAAGGTTTTTTCTTGCCGCCATGATGGAGGGATTCATGATTGGCTATATGGATTAATGTTGGGTGTTGAATGTATATATTTGTATATATATGTATATGTGTATTTTATATATGTATATATGTATCTATGCATATATGTGTATCCATAATATGAAGAGCTTTGTGCTCTATTGACGCTATAAGTGTCTTGAGATAACACTTGTTATGAATTGGCGCTATACAAATAAAGATTGATTGATTGATTGATTGACTGTAAATGCAGTCCCCAAGACAACTGGGATTTGACTTACAGAAATCCACCTGTCAGCCAGTCACACTGCAGCAGTGATTTGTTGTTGTTGTTTTATTAAGTTGCAGTATGTTTTATAGATAAATACATGTATAGGCTACATTTATTTCTGACTTCATAATTGACATGGATTTTGTTCTTGTGGAAACAAGACACTTAAAGAAGAAATTTAGTGCATCAATCTAGCACAACACGCTGATATAGGTTTATTAATAGTTACATTTGTGGAGATTTCCTGTTAACAGTCCAATTCATAGGGATGGTGACATGTCTACTCTTACTGTATAAGGCCACACTAAAACAATTTATAAATAAAAACAACTACAGTAACAATTATAATAAGGAAAACAGTCATCTAAAACATTTCAGGTATCTACTTATTGCCACCTCATGTCAGTAATTGTCTCACCCGGCCACCTCAGTGAAAAATTTCTGCTTTAGTTCAGTGAAGCTAACTTTTTTCACAAGTAACTATTAGCTTAGTTAACTACAAATACAAGTAGCTTGCCCATTGCTGCTAATTACTACATAACAGGCCTTCTAGACTAATTGGACAAGAATAGTAAGGGGTTAAATGCATTAATTGGTGAAGCACTTTCATATTTTTTTGTTACAACCAACCCTGGTCTCCCCTACTGTAGCATAAAGTTTTAAGAGAAATTCCTTCAAGTCATTAAAGTCAGCATGAGAATTTCCACTCAGTCATTTTTTACAGTGTTGTCATCACCTTCTCTCCCCCTGTCAGTGGATAGCTGATCACGTTACAAATGCGCCCGGTCTCCCCTCCGCTCATTCAGTCGGAGTCAGACCTCTCCAGGAGCGGACCGGCTCTGTTTGCTCTGCAGATTAAGCATGAAGTAGGTCTAAGAGAGTGAAGGTCGTCGTATCGCTGAAATAATACCTGTGCGCGCGGGTCAAGTGCGGTGACATCTCCGGGGGACGCGGAGCGCCTGTCGCTCTTTCGCTTTGTTTACGGCTCAGTTTGAGGCAGAGGACGCTTTCCCACGGGACAACGAGGAGCATCAGAGACAACTAAGGTAGGACATGCTTCTGGTTTTACGCACACGGCATCATGGATGAGAACTTTGCCCTCACATCTGTTCCGCGCAGGAGGCTGAGATCTCCGGCTTCAGCGCGACTTAAACCTCCTTTGCGAACACAATCACTTCAGTAAAACAACGAACAGGTGCCAACTTCTTCATGAGCTGTCTTCATGCTCTTGATTTCTAACTTCCTCACACTTCAGGAAGTTTGATTTTTTTGATGGAACTAAATCAAACATGCGCTTCACGGAGCACTGTATTTACGCAGCTAGTATTGAGCAGAGAAATTGAGTTTTTAGTAAATATTAATCAATTTATTCATCCTAAAACAAAGCTCAAGAACATATGGGGACTTAAAATAGGCTATCACAGTATTAGTCATTCACCAACGTCCCGGAATAAGTTTCATATAAAGAAAAGAGCCATAATGCAGTGTCCAAATCAAAACAAAGTACACAAGTGCTGGGCACTGATTCCAGTTTCACTTTTAATTAGAATTAAATCTTCCCACTCTACAAAAACACAATAATCAAGATCAAACAACTAATGTCCCACAAACCATCCTGTGCTTGTTGTCGATTGGATTTTCCATGCAGTTTGTCTTCATGTGTGAGCTATATGAATTCATCACTTCTACCTCCAATACGCAGATAATATGCACGTTTATTAGGGATGCAAAATATTGGATTTTTGCTTATATCTCAAATGCAGATCTTTCCAAAGTCATTATGTATATACTGCCATCCTGTTTTTTTTTTCATAGTTACAGTCCATGTGAAGCAAGGAAAATAACATTCAACTCTGTGTACATGTCCTGAAAGTGGACATTTAATGATAATGCTGGGTGCATTTGTTTCTTCTATATTACGTCTAAAATATGGGATATTTATGGCTGTAAATATCTGCAAAAAATATCTACAAATAAAATAATTAATTTAGCCAATTATCTGCCAGTACTATTATTGTGCATCCCTAGTTTTTATTCATTTACTGACACCATCTGTTAAGCGTGACATGAATACTTATTTTTTTGGAAATCATAATTGCTTACTGCTTGTTTTATAAGTTTTTATATTGTCAGCATGTTTAGAGTGTTACAGTCAAATAAATGCACATAATGTTGGTTAATTTAAGTCAGTCAGTAATAGTGTTAAATAATTGTGATCACTGTGTTAAAAAAAAAAATCTGGATTATAATTTTGACCATAGTTTAGCAGCCCTAGTAAATATGAAGATCAGTACATGGCAGGATTATTGATTTGATGATGGTGATGAATGTTTGAAAAAGAAATGAAATACCCCCGTGAGGGCTGATTTATTCCATTGGGTTATCAGCTTCTTTTTTTTGACTGGGACATGAAATACAGAGCTGACCAGTGAAAGATGAAATGATAATAATAAAAAAAAAACAGTATTTTGTTTGTGTGCAGTCTTTAAACAGAGGTTTACAAAGTGCTTTTACATAAACGCACAGATGAACAGAAATCAAATCACAAGAACTGAAAGGCACAAAATAAGCCATCAAACAAAAGAAAGGGCGAGACTGCAGAGGATGGAGAGATCTGCTGTGAATAAGAATAGTAATAATGTTAATATTAATAATATTAAATAATAATATTTACACCTGTGCTGAAAAATCTTTACAGGCTCCCTGTCCAGCAGAGAATTGATTTTAGAGTCTTGTTTGTCATGTTTTGTTTGACCATGACCATCATGTCTTGCATGTCTGTTAAGCAAGGATTTGATTAAAGTTGAATGAAAAAATGGAATTTAATCATTGTTGAGGACCAGATGCAGCTCTTTTCCCCTCCCCTTCGGAAACGCTAGGATCTGAGGGGACAGGGAGTCGGCCTGTGATGAGCAGAAAGCACTCACAGAGGTGGAGGCTGAATGACTATAAAACATCAGGATGTAAATTATCAGTGTTGGGAGTAACGGCGTTAAAAATAATGGCATTACTGACGCTGTTACTTTTTCCCAGTAGCGGGTAATCTAATTAATTACTATTTCAAACATTATAATGCCGTTACTGTCACCGACAGTGAAATGTGGCCCGTTACTTTGCACCGATGTCAAGCAGCTGTTATCCGACCTGCCTCGCTCAGCCAGACACACGAGAGAACGAGATGCCAGAGTTGCCAGGTCCACTTATTATAAGCGACTTTCGGCTTCTTCTTTTTCTAACTTGCATGTGTATATTGGGAGTTATGGGTTTTTTCCAATAGTGCAGTTGCTCATTTGGGCTTGTTGTGCCCCCAAACCCAGGATGAATCTGGTGCATGATCTACCATCAATATGAACCCAGTTCAGAAGTTATTAAAATTATTTTATCCCACCCTAACACAAATTTAAATTTTACTGTAAAAATGATGTTTCCACCTAAAATAAATCCTTATAGCCAGAATTAAATGTATTTCCAATGTAGCTACTACCATAATAAATAAAGCTGTAGAGGATTAACATAAAACTTAGATCAAAACCTGACATGTCTTTTTGGTTACAAAAACCAAGGTTAAACAGACCGTTTAGCAATAACAGAGTTACAAATAACTGTAGCCCCTCCCTTCACTTCTGTATAAAGAAAAGGATGTTCCACCGCCAAACAAAAGGATGTTGAATGAGTAAATTAGGGGACAAAAAAGAGGAAATATCACTTTGAAATTGAAATGTAATGTGGATTAAAATTAAAACAGGCTTCATGTGGGTATCTCTCTTTAAAAATGCTTATTTCAATGGCAAAATCTGGCAACACGGCTATCTGCAGCGATGTCGAGTCCGGAGCGGTCTGTGGAGTTAAAACTGGGGTTTTCAGGATGGAAGTACAAGAGGTAACAGGCAAGAACACACATGTAAAGTGTACATTTTGTCCTAAAGCAAAGTGTTTGTCTGTTGTAAGTAAATCTAAAACCTAGTGACCAAAAACACCGAGAACTCCGCTGATGATGTGAGCGCTGTTGTAGCAGGACAGGTAACAACAAGGAAGGACACAGAGACAGAGCCACACAGTTCAAGCTGCAGAGGCTTTTTCAAAGAAGTAACGCATCAATTACTCTCCCTGGTAACTAATAACATTTATGAAGGAGTAATTCCGTTAGTAATTCAATTACTTTTTTAGGAAAGTAATAAGTAACTATAACTAATTACTTTTTTAAAATAATTCTCCCAACACTGTAAATTATGGAGCATTTTAAGAGGCATTTCCGTTAAAAGAGGCAAAGCACATTTCGCCATCATGTTTTTCTGCCCCTTCTATCGACATCAGTAGCAAAGAAGATTGATTTCTCAGAACATACACTGTTAACCTTCAAAGTAGTCTAACATCTTTCTGTAATTTACTTGCACTTAAACAAATTTATCAGAAAATTTACACAGAATTTCACAAGTTATTTAACTTTCAACTCGTGTTTTTCAATCAGTTCAGTGAAATATAAATCTCAATCTGTTAACTTAAAAGAGTGAGACAGAATTTGGCGACCAAATCTCTCACAAACAGACCATGAAACTGACCACAATGATATATTTTTTAAAAACAGTGAATGCTTAGTTCAGTTGCAATTGACCATTAACAGAGGAGGGGAGACTTAAATTAAACAGATTTTCCACGGTGGAAAGACAGTCAGCGGATGACTACGGTTGTCATGGTGATCGTGGTGAGAACTGGCAGTGCAAGGTTCGGTCTTTCTGGAAGGGCGAAAATGGAGAAGTGAGGTGAGTACTTCCGTGTATTAAACATTTTAGCCAAATAAAATGTAAATATGTTACCGTCACTTAATTAATGATACTTTATTGTAGCTCTGTAATGCAGTGGTGAATGTGAACTTTACTTTTTACTCTTAATTAGAATGAAATTACTTTCTGAGCCGTTAGCATACTAGCATGCATGACACAAATCAAAAGGCTGTGTGCTGCTCGTGACAGTAGCTGAGTTGGTGGTGCTGTGCCTCAAAAGGAAGAACGTTTTGGTGTGTGAGGGCATACAAGTGTTAGCAATTAGCCTGTGAAGCTACTGTGTCGCTACAGCAGGCTCCAGGAAAAGGGCAAGAGATGATCTTAGCATATTAGTGTAGATAGCATGATTTAGTAAAAAAAAAAGGCATTCTGAAACAACTGTGATATATACATTATAAAACAGGACAGTGGTTTTTAATGTCTACTGTTGCTGAAAGATAAGACCTCCATGTTCACACAAGACTGAAGTTGTATTTTTGTGCAACCATTAATGCTGAGAAAATATGTTACCTGCTTTAGTGGAAACATGGGACGTTTAAAATGTGGGACAAGGTGGAATTAGGCTTAATACCATTGTAAAGCCAGTCGTGGTGTGGCAGTTTTTGTAGTTCCATGAAAGGGAAGAAAGCTTCTGAGTCAAATGATGCCAAACCTTCATTAGACTATAAATCCCAGCTAGCATTACAATCGATGCGTAATCCAGATTTCCTGGATCTTTTATGTATGGGGCCCCACAAAACGGCCACGCGTAGGTGTTGCTTTGCTCTTCCAATAGAAACTGGATGCTAAATACCATATTTGTCCGTCACAGGAGTCATTTGCCACTAGTGGAGCTTTTAGATTAGATATCACAGTTCAGTTATATATTATATCACAGTTTTAGTTGAAGTAATAAAACAAATCTATTTGTAGACAAGGTGATACATTTTATTGGTATTTTTTTATTTATTTTATACTGTGTAAAATGGCACAAGCTGGGAAAGTACAAGGTAAATGTCATATTAAAAGGTCCAGCAAATTGTGTTAGAGTCCTGTAATGGATCCTGTTTGGATGTGCTAGCTGCTGACAACTAGCTAAAGATGACAAACAACTGACAGTGACATGTGCCTTTTAATAACAATTACGTGTTAAAGTTAATAGTACATTTGGGGTAATAATAGATCAGCCATTACTGTAGCCTTAAAGTAAACCTTTGTTGTAAACCTGGTTGTTATTAGGTATGAAAAATGTACTTTTTTAAATATGATTTTTCAGAAGTTCATAAATGTTGGAGTGCGCTTAGAACAGAATGGTTACTCTTTAAAAACTGCTGCTCTGATGTAAACCCCCACGATCACGTTTTTATTCATCATTTTGGCCATGTTGATGCTCCTGACAGTTAAGATAATTCAGCTCTATTTTTAAGATGTAACTGAACTGTATAGCTTATATTATAGATTAAAATGAAATAACATTATTTCTGCTTTTTAAAGCTCATACAGAGACTTTGGATAAAGCCACGAGGGGGCTGCAACTCGACCTTCTCACAGTAAACTGAACGGGTTGAGAAACAATCCTGAGGTACAAACTCTAAAGTCTACAGCCCTTTTCACACATTCTAGTTCTTTGGATGCGAGAGACCTGGTGGTGATTGTTTTGCAGCAGAAGCAAGGAACTTAACAAGATACAGTCTTTGTGAAAAACTTGTCTGTTTGTCTTCACACATACAGCGCACCAGGACAATGTCCAGAAGATTTTCGGTTTTTGTGTGTGTGTGTGTGTGTGTGAATGAGGTTTATGTTGAGCTTCTTAAATTAAGAGTTCCTGTCAAATATTCATAGGTCATTTATACATTTGAGCTTTAAAAATTGTGACATTTTTGCATATTACACTGCAACAAGAAAACAAGAGTGAAATGGTTCTTTTGTGGAGTATTTTTTTTTTTAGTTTTTGTCTGTTATGTTTTTTTTTTCTTTGCACGTTCATGTTTCATGTCTTGGCCAGTTTTATTTTGAAGTCACTAACCCTTGTACTCTTTCAGATCTGTTCCTGTCTGCCCTGCCCCCATCTTGTTGCACATGCTTCGTGATTGTTTCACCACAACTGTTTCCCATCACCCCTCATTACGTCTTGTATTTAACCTCATGTCTCTCACTGTCTGTTGCCAGTCCGTCATACCTCACAGCCTTCATCCCAGCGTTTTCATAGTGTAGTCTGGCTGTGTCTTACCTTGCCTGTTTTTTGACCTTGCATTTTGTCTCATGTTAGAAGAAAACAGACTCTGGCTCCTGTTGTTGAGCTGATGTGCAGGTGAATGAGCTCTTCTGTGCTCTGATCAGGCAGACATACTGTATGTTTGAACCAAAACATCATTTCTGAATGTTAAAAGCAAACTTGTGCTTAAATTGTTCAACAAAATGGCCTTGACCCGAACACTTGTGAGTATACAAGTGTGATTTTTAACAGCTAAACTTGTTATTACTGGTTAAGGTAAGAGATAAAAATTAAAGACACTAGTATACATAATTAACTATTTTAGTTGCCTTGAAAACACAAGTTAATTTAACTTGAAAAGGCAATTGGTATAAATGTAGTTAGTCTCAACTAACAAAATAAGTAGAATTGATTTCTTCTTATTATCTTAGTTCTATTTATAACTTTTCTATTTTATTAAGTGTTTACTTTTTTTCTTAAGCTTGCACAGAGGATGAGGATGTTTTATTATCTTTTTTTCTTGATAATGTTCTCCGTATTTTACACTTCATCATTCGGAAATTATCTTAAATTTGGCTGGGAATGTATGCTAGAAACCAATGCTATAGTGATGCTGCTGCTGTCTCCCTATGTGTATCACAGGTTTATTTTTGTCTTTTTTTTTAATTTATAGATGATCCAGTGGCGATGCCAGGGAGTTGGTTTTGTTTTAAAACTAGGATTCCTTTAACTGTTGAATTGATTTAAATAACAGAATAATGGTAGAATAGTAGAATAATAGAATAGTGATAGATCCAAACTAATCAGTGTTGTATATTTAGGACCACAATAAAAAGAAGTCCCCAGGATTTTTTGTGTTATCATTTTAGCTTAAATGTGTAACTGTACCTCGTGGTGTTTACAATTCTAGTCTGTATTGTCTATATTATATATTGTTTTGTATATTGAGTCCATATTGGTATAAAAAGAAATCCAAAAAGAAGTCGTAATGTGCTATTGCTAAACACAGCTAGACAGTAGCCTATAAATAGCATTGCTAGCATTCTCGAATCAATCTAAGGACATATCCAAAGAATTTATATATTCATCAGCCTTTTCAGCTGATAACAACCACTGGCCATGGCAGTTTCAAAGTATTTAACCATGTTAACATAACAACAGATGTGCCTGGCTTGGTTATTGCTCACTAAGAAACTTTACATCCACACCACCACACAGTATAAAACCCAGTGGGCCTAGTAGTTTAAATTTTAGCTTTCGGTAGATTACATTGGATTATATTAAGTTCTTTGACTAAGAGTTAGAGGTATGGTGATTAATCATACATTGATATAAAAAGGAAATGTATAACGAAGTGAGGCTACATACACACAGGGAGGTCGCTAGCATTATTACCATTGATTAGCTTCCAATCCCACCTAATTTTCATAATAGTGAAATTCAAAACACAGATAACATTAGCAAGACAACCTTTTGCCTTATCGTAAATAATATTAATCTTCATTTTATCTTTCCAAATTGAATGTTGTTTATCTGGATATCCTGGAGGTCCATATAAACTCAATGGAGTTTAGCAGGGGATCCCCTGCTTTCAGTAAACGTGGAAGAGGAGATGACGTCACGTAAATTCTCCTTTTTCTGTTCAATTTAGAATTGTAGGTTTTCAGGCAAGAGAAAGCAAGTTTGTGGAATTGATGATGTAATATAATTAGTTGTCTTAACTTACTTTATCAATTTCAAACAGTAAAAGATAATGATTTTTAAACTTGCATAACATCACTTTTGAAGTTGAAATAGCGTGCAATTGTAAGTTTGTTTGACTTGAGAAAGTAAGGAATAATGTAAAGAAGTTATTTTTCCTCAGAGGATCAAGTTCACACAAGGAACAATAAGTAATTTAGCAACTTGTTAAAACTATGTTCATGAGTTGAGCAAAGCGTTTCTTAAAGTTGGGTTTACTGACACTTTTAAGGCAATTACTGAAAATCAGCTTGTTTTCACCTCAGTATCTCTCTGACCTGCTCACTGAATACAGCACGATCAGATCATTCAGGAAAGGCTTTCTGAATAAACCTTAGATGAACACAAAAGTGCAGGAGCTTTCAGTCACTGTGGTGCTGTTCTCTGGAAGAAACTGCCTGCTGACTGTGAAGGTCCTTTATCTGCTGGTGTTTCTTTATTCTGCTGTATTCATAAAAAGATTCAGACTCATTTCAAAGGGATGGTTCAGGTTTTTTGAAGTGGGGCTGTGTGTGATAAATGGCATGACCTGAACGTGTGCCACAGCAGCGTTAATTTTGACCTTTTAGTTTAGTTGTAGTTACAGTCTTTTGCCTAAAATGTATTTTTGTTTTAGTCATAATTTAGTCATCTTAATTGTTTTAATTTCTGTGTCTAGTTTTAATTGATAACATTTCACAACACTTCAGTCGACGAAATCAACTGTAAATTTAAAATTGAATTTCATTGAAAGTCATGTTTTACGCTGGGTTAAATTTATTGACATTTCTTATCAGCACCAACCCATTTCATAAAGCATGATTATTTTATCACTTAAATAGCACTGCTATGGTGTCAAAGCTGAGTACAATCACACCAATAGGCCATATAGTAACGGTAGCTTTGGTCTACTGTCTGTTGCATAGATGTCAGGATGACTTGCTTGGAGATGCAACTTCAAGTTTGTCGTGTTTTTACCTCTCATAATCACGCCACACGGTTTACACAGCAACTTGTTCTCCATACTGTCACACATGAAGTGTGTCCATATGTCTGCTCTCCTTCCCCCCCCCCGGCATCAGCATGATTCTTGCAGCACACTGTGAGATGTGCACATAGTACGGACACCGCTGTCTTCGTGGGGAAAATCCAACTGCCCTCCCTCCTAAAGAGAGTAGCTCTGATTGGATCTCTCCCACCTCTCGCTCGAAAACTCATCCAACCTTTCAACACAACCAAAGTAGCTGTGATTGGACATATTCCTACCTTATCCCTACTTTCTACATGACAAAATTAGGGCTGATTTGATTAAGTCTTTGTCAAACATTTTCATATTGTTCTCATTTGTTGATGAAAATGTCAATTTCATTTTAGTTTTTGTCCATGTGCATTTGTTTTTATTAGTTATTTCGTTTTTGTCTGGGAATAAAGGTTGTTGACGAAAACTATGACGAAAATAGTCAACAAAGTTAGCACTGTGCCACGGTGACATAGCTCAGTTTTGTCTCTGTTCAGTAAAACTTGAGACAGACGGTATTGCTATAATTGCTGTAGATGGCTGGAAACCTTGTAATTAACCCACTAACAAGTTAAAACTACTAACAAAAACTCTGTTGGCTCAACAATACGCTACAGTAAGATTCTTCACAGCGTTTAACTTTTCCTCAACAAAGCCCCTGTGTTTATAACTTTAGTATGTTGAGACGTAGATGTTATGTTTGTATGATGTATGAGCTCTAAACACAGAAGCTCAGACAGCACAAACTTCTTTTAAAGTATTTCTGACACTATCAGCTCAGTTGTTACTTAAAATTTGGAAAACTGCCCTATCTCGCAACGTTCATAAATCCTCTAAAGGATTCCTGGATTCCAACCTGGTTGCAGATCACCACCAAAATTGAATCACTTCTTCCATGTGCCAAGACTCCCTCAACATTTCATCAAAATTCATTGAGGACTTTTTGTGATATTGCTAACAGACAGACAAACATTCAAACTAGGACTGTCAGGAAATTTGATTCTCACCTTACAATGTTTGTGGACAAAAAAAATCAGAATAACGACACTATTGCAGTATTTAAAGAAGATTTTAGAAAACATTAATCCTATGTGTGAAATAAATCTATAGCTTATTTTTTGTCTTTGCTTTGGAAAATACTTAAAAATGGTGCATCTTCTTTGGATCATTTTGTAATTGGACAACCACACATTGATTTAAACTCACATCTAAGCTGGTGATACAGCTGTTTAAATAGAGATATAGGGTGGCGCAGCCTGGCGCAACTCAGGGTGGCGCAGGCCGGCGCACCACTGTGCGCAGCCAATTTGGCAAATTTGGTAGACCGAGATGGGTGTGACAGCGCACCAGGGGGAGGTGTCGAAAGATTCAGCTTGGCGCAGTGACAATTTCGTGCCAAAAAAACACGCGGAAGGTGCGCTGAAAGCTTGCCAGCTCCAACCTGGTCTATTCTCGGTGCAGGAGAGGTGCACCCCGTGCAGTGGTAATTGGCTGACAGGCGCAAAGGGTGCACATGTCACCAAAACCTCACAGGCAGGTATCCAGAGTATCAGGCACATTTCAATGCAATAAACAATCACAGCAACCACTATTTAATGTAACCGTCTGAACCAGCATATACATTTGTATCTATATTAACTGTCCCGTCACTTCTGATGTCAGATAAGAGACGTTTGTCATAACTAACGAGTTCACATCTCTCAAGCCAACCACAAACAGCCACATCATCCGATACGGAGTATCCGGCTTCTCTCACCTCATGAAATTCAGTAGAAAAGAAAAAAGAGAGAGACACTCGCTGAAAAAATGTAAGTCACTTAAGGATTTACCTGTGATTGCCCATATTTCTCTGTTTTAATCTTTATTCGTAATGTGATCTAAAAAGATGGAGTACATTATGCAAGGAGGATGAGGAGGAGATATATTTTCACCTTAGGCGTTGCTATTTGGCGATAGCAGACCAGGAATGCAGGTGGATCACAAGCATGATGAATGGATTCGCCTGCTGCTGTGTTTAAATGTAATTATCACTTAATTTTGTACTCCTATTATGACACAGGAACAGATTACATCTGTCCCGCGAGGTGGTCTACACGGTGACGTGCATCGTGTTCTCCGATGCAGGGGCCCGGTGGCCCCTGCACTCTCCTAGTTGCTGCAAAAGTGACAGCTGCTCTGACCTTCTTCGCCACCGAGGTGAAATTGTCACTGTGCCTCGCCTGCGGCGCATTTAAAGGAGAGGAGAGGCGTTCATTTGATTGGTGAAGATTACACTCGGCTGTGTTAAACTCACTCACACCTACTCTCCTCCCTCTCTGCTGTTTGCGCTGGTGGGAGAGACAGGGGCGTGGGTGCACCTCCCTGCGCCAGACTGCGTCGTGCACAAAACTTGCAAAATGCCCTGGACACACCCCGTTGGCGCGGTGCAGGGCAGGTGTGCCCCACCTGCACCTGGTCTACGAAATTAGAGCCCATAATGGCTACAGCCCTGAACCAGGCTGATCTGATGTAATCCAGCACATAGTCCACGTCAGGGCTTAAAGGTGGACGACACACTTAGTAGAGCGAACAAGATGTTGTCATTTACAGACATCAGACCTATAGAGGAGAGAACACATTGTAAATACACATGCTGCCCATGGGGTGGTCAAGAGAGGATTGAATATGCTCTCTTTCCTCCCTAAATCTATGTTGCTAGCTGCTAGCTCCACGCTACTGCTAGCCTGTCAACTTACAGGAAACAGCGTAGCTGGGCTGAAACTGTCTCATAGGTGTTTAAGTAGAATCAGCAATTTTCTGATCAGGTAATTTACATATCGGTATACAGTTATGCTTTTTTACACCCCTATTATTTTTACAAATGCGTCAAGTGATGCATAAAAGTAATTTTACAGAAACAGTTATTGCCAATTAAAGCCCTATTTTCTAAGGAAGATTGCTCTCCTTTTGAGGCAGATTTTTCTTTTTTTATGTATGTTTTTTTATTATTATTTTCAAGCTGACTGGTTGGCCACATGGAGGGTTAAAGGGATAGTTCAGTTTTTTTGAAGTGGGGTTGTATGAGCTCCATATGGCCACTAAGAACATTAGATGCAGTGAAAATTCATTCTCTCCTCTCCCTCTGTAAGCCACAGTCAGTAAGAGTCTGTTACGCAGAACTAGCAGCAAACAGGGAAGTAATGTACCAAGTACAAAGGGTATTTTCTCCGCCTACAAGAACTCCCATGAAAAAATAATACCACAGTTTAAGAGTACGCTACCTAGAAATGTTTTTAAGTGCATTAACTTTTCAAAGCTATAAAGTTTCAAGTATTCCTCTGCGCAGCGCTGCAGTGAGCTGCTGAATCACTCCCCCTCCCTATCAGCTGTTGTAAACATTATAGGCTAGCAACCTGTTGAGATGAGCTACCTAGCGCTACTGCACATGCGCCCTGCGTCTTCACTCTCTTTCTTGGTTAGGTTTAGGTTTAGGGTTAGGGTTGGGGTTAGGGTAGCAAAATCTGACAAGGTTTATGCAGCTGGTAGCTTTTTTCAACGGGGCAGCCTAATTCGACAGAACACCAGTTGTAGACTGATTGATAGCAGATCGTTATTTGACACATATTTCTGAGATGGGGTTTTTGTGTTGCTTCTCTGGATGCAGAAACAGATGTGCATCATGGAGCACTCATAGCTTTTACCGTATTCCTAATACAGCAAATGCCTACATCTCTCGTTACCTATTACCCGACAGATTGTGTGTACATATCTATGTATCTATATACAATTTATATAAAGTCATGGCAAAATCTGAATATATTCTTGCATTAAGGAGATGGTATATTTATATTATTACGTCAGAAACAGCCAAGATTGGTTTGTAGCAGAAGTTAGAGGTTAATACACAGTAATGGTTGTGTGTGTGTGCGTGTCTGTGTGTGTGTGAGTGTGTGTGAGAGAGAGAGACAAACACACAAGTAGTCTGCAATGTTACAGTAAACAGCCTCCTCTACTCTGCTTGTTTGTCTCTGACAGATCATTGTTACTTACTTAGGTCCTTCCGGTTTGGGACGTTTTTTCCAGTTTATCTTTGGGAAATTGAAGAATGTCCTCAAAATTCCGGGATTCAGCTGGAAAATCTGTATGATGAGTGATACAGACGGTGTGAGAGTCACCAGCATCCTCTGACTCAGACAGATCCTGAAGTTGGTCTGTACTCTTAAACTGTGGTATTATTTTTTGATGGGAGTTCTTGTAGGCGAAGAAAATACCCTTCGTACTTGGTACATTACTTCCCTGTTTGCAGCTGGTTCTGCGTAACAGACTCTTACTGACTTTGGCTTACTGAGGGAGAGGAGAAAATGTTCTACTGCATGTAATGAACTTAGTGGCCATATGGCGCTCATACAATCCCACTTCAAAAAACTGAACTATCCCTTTAAAGGGGACTGTACGCTAGTTGCTCACCCCTGATCCACAGGATACATTGCAATTCTCAAGCCCACAAAAACTGTTTGTACAGAGCAGAATCAAAAGCATACCTGAGATGGCTGGGTGATCGCTCTGTCAGTCACATTCTCTATGGGCATACCTGTTGATGTAGTTGGTGGGTGCTGCTGCTCAGGAGTAAAGACCATGAAGAGATCCAGTTTATAGACCCAACTCTTCCAGGTGGACCCGTCGTATAATGGTGAAATTATTTTTCCATCAAGAAATGTTGTCAGTTTTGTTCTTTGTTCTCCATTTAATTAAAAAATGTTGTCACGTTCAGTGTCCATATTAATGTCTCTAAAAGCAGCGATTGTTTGCAGTCACGTCACGTGGTAGCTCTTGCCTCTTGCTCCTCAGAGGGAACTGATTGATTAGTGCCTCTGCATACTGAGCTCAGACTTGCTCAGAGCTCTGCCTGGCTCAGAGCTCTGCCTGATAACAAACATGGAATCAGGCCAATCCAGCCACACTGCAGAAGCATAACAAACAGACCTGAATATTAAATTCTTTTAGCTGGTCATAACTTTACAAATGTTGTATGCTTTATGTTTTAATATGAAGGTACACACAGATACTGTACATTATTACTCTTTACCTTTATAGATGACAAAGGAACTCTTGGCTCTGCTGGATTTTTAGAAATGTCCTCAAGATCACTGAGAGCCTCTGAGGCATTGATATCAGTCTGAAGAGGTTTGAGACTTTGTGGAGAGGTGCAGCGGAGATGGTGTGCAATTTGTGTTCCTTAACAATTTTTCAATGTTAGATATTTCACACAGGATACACACCACACACATACACAAAAACATAAAATCTTGTACAAAGCTTGCATTAAACTCATTGAAATACTTTTATAGATGCTTTTTTTTTTTTTTAACTGAAAGCATACTGATCCAGGGCTGAGCAATACACCATTGCTGTGAGGCACAAACCTCCTATCTCCAAAGATGTTACTTTTCAGGAAATTTAAAAAATACTCTACTGCTGAATTAATTGATATTGTATTTTTCTGATTACAAATTATTTTTTGTCCTTTAATTTGGATAAGGCTTTAAAAAAAAAACACTCACCAACAGGACTGATGACCAGTAATATTGTTTATGAAATAAGACTCAAGTCCTAAAAAATGGAAATAGAAGGTTTGTGCCGTTGTTTTTCCACTGGAACTGAAAAGCCGGATTTAGTTTTAACTAAACTATTTCAGCCATCATTACCTAGTCTATGAGGTTTTTGTAAAAGAATTGTCCCAATACTTAATCATTCTTAGCGTTTTTTACTATTTATCTTAATTATACAATGAAAGTATAATGTTAAAGAGAGATAATTGGGGATGTTATGTTTTTGTCATGAAGGGCGAGGACAATTCAAATTCACCCAGCCAGCAACGTGTAGCATGACCCATACGTCCTCTTTTGCCTGGACATGTCCTCCTTTTCGATCTTAAAATTATGTCCCGAGGAATTTTTTAAAGTTACGTAAAATGTCTGGGTTTTGCCCAGCTTGTTCTAAAGACAGACCTGTCGTCGGTGACAGAAAAAGACATGCATGATTCAAAATACCGTAACTCTTCAAGTATCCACGCTATCCAAATAATTCCAATGGATTCTGAAACATTACGATAAAGACAGGCTTGTCTGAGGGAGAGGTACGGGAAGTGATCTGACTGAGCTAGAAAGCAGAGAGGGCATTCAGAGACAGCCTACCCAGCAGGAAGTGGTCCACCAGCAGGCGGAGCACCTCCCTTGCAAAAGTCAGCATGTACAGCCAGCAGGTAGCAAACCCTCAGCCGATGGAACACCAAACGAGAAGCCGAAAATCTGCCCAAAATCAAGTGGCCGAAAACCAGCGACAAGGAGGCATGGAGAGGCTTCGAGCAGGGCATCTACCTTACCTTTCAGAATACACTTGGAGGCAGCACAACCTCCAAACTCAATGTGTTCGGTCGCATCATCTACAAAGAAGGCAAGCAGAGGTTTAGAGAAATGTCCCAAAAGTAGAGCACACCCAAACAGAAAGGATGGTGAGAGATGGAAATCCTGAGGGGGGTAAAGGAGAGACGACTGCTTCACAAAACATGGAGGAAAGCTGACCAGCTGGAGAAGGAAGGTCTGAAAACTGGCCGGAGCCAGTTAAGATCCAAACTCACAAACCTGAGGAGAACAGAAGGAGCAGGAAGGAAAAGGCATGTGCAAGCTTCTTCCGCCACACCTTCAAGTATGCTCGTGAACTGCTTGAGGAGAGGAAATCTGGGAAATTGGAGGCCACCACGGAAGAGCTGGAGAGTTTCCTCAAAGAACAGCTAGGAGACAACAGCAGAGACCTCCCCCTTGGGTCACCAGGATATATGCCTCGTCCCCCGGAACCTTCATCCGAGTTCGACACTACACCTCCCAAGTGGGTAGAAATCCAGCAAGTGGTTAAGAAGGCAAGATCTGCATCGGCACCTGGATCATATGGTGTACCCTACAAGGTATACAAGAACTGCCCCATGGTGTCCACATTGTGGAGACTGATGTGACTGCTTGGAAGACTCAATCCATTCCGACAGAATGGTGCAGAGCCTTAACCACCTTCATCCCAAAGAAGAAAACCTTAAGAAACATCACCCAGTTCAGAGGCATTGCCCTCCTCAATGTGGAGGGGAAGATATTTTTTTCCATTGTGGCAAGACGCATGACCAATTTCCTATTGTCCAACAACTACATCGACACAAGCTATCAGAACTCAGAAGTGCCAGGTTTTTCCGGCTGCGTTGAACATTCCACCATGATCTGGGACCAAATTCAGACAGCCAAATGTGCCAAATCAGATCTGCATGTAGTCTGGCTGGATTTGGCGAACGCATACGGCTCAGTCCCAGACCAGCTGATCTCCTTTGCTCTTTACTTCTTCCACATTCCTAAGTGCATCCAGAACCCGATTACCAACTACTTCCACAACTTCTACGTGTGCTTCGCAACCCAGGAAGCCATGTCAGGCTGGCAGAAAGGCATAGCGATGGGTTGCTCAGTCTCAAAAGAAATCCATCGGAACAGCGCTTGCCTGCCATAAGAGTCTATATGGATGACATCATGGCTCTCCTGCAGACTGCTGCTTGCACCAGCAGGCTCCTGAAGAGGCTTGAGGAACTTCTTACCTGAGCATGGATGGAGTTCAAGGCAGCAAAGTCGCAGAGCTTGTCATTACGGAGAGGAAAAAGGAGCGACAGCATCTCCTTTTGGATAAAAGGGGAAATGATCCCCCTGCTGGCAGAGCAGCCAGTGTGAAGCCTAGGGGGGAATACACCGCAGACCTCCCCAATAAATACATGGCCTCTGTCGTTTTGCGACAGGTCTCTGATGGGATGAGCAGGATAGACCGGAGCCATCTCCCAGGAAAATTCAAAACCTGGTGCTATCAGTTCACCTTGTACCAGCTGATGATGTAGCCATTAAAGCTGAGCAAGATCTCGCCAACTGCAGTGGCCAAGATGGACTCGAAGGTGACCAACTACATCCGCAAGAGGCTAGGGCTACCCCGGAGTCTCTCTACGTGAGGGCTCTTTGGGAATAACACACTCAAATTCCCACTGAAATCCCTCAACCACCGCTACAAGCAGGAGAAGGTCAGGCTCGTCCTTGAACTGAGAGATTCAGCAGATGCCTGCATGCAGAACACAGAAGTATCAGGGGAGAAAGTGGAAGGCTTAGGCAGCAATCGCTCAAGCTGTCAGCCAGCTGAAGCATCAGGAGATTGTTGGACAGGTGCAGTCAGGTAGATCTGGGCTTGAGCGGGGTCCCGGCCCCAAGCTGTGGTCCCGAGCCTCCAAAAGGGAGAGGAAAGAGATGGTGGTGTCTGAAGTGACAAGGCTAGAGGCAGAGTCTTACAAGATTTTAGCTAAGATAGTCCACCCTCCTTAGCTTTTAGCAGCACCAAGGAGGGTGGACTATCTTGGAAGCCGTGACCAACAGAGCTCTAACATGGGCCAATATGTGGAAGACCACTCAGGCAAGGTTGAGTTTCATCATTTCACCTTTCCACTTTTTGGTGGGAAGATAAGACAGCATAATATTTATCATTAAACTGAGATAGTAAGAGATAAGCTTGTGATAATGAATTAAAAAGGTTTTAATCGGCTCCATTTCTTTACTTTGTTATGTATGCTTATCTGTTTTCATGTACACATGCAGCCACTTCAATTTTCCCCTTCCAGTCAGCTGCCTGTCAACTTCCAGCTAAGTATCAGCCAATATACAGCCACTTGGAATCACTCCCATCTCTCTGGGGTTTTGCCCAAATTAACACTTAAGGGTCTGTCTGTTGCCTACGTACATTCTTTCCTGGTTTGTAGAGTAGCTGCCAAATCAGCAGAGAGAAAACTTGACATCAAAAATTAAAACTCATGGCAAAAAGTTCGCAGTTTATAACTGCCAGGATGGACAAGCCAAGCCCTGCCATGGACCAGCCATGGACCAGCCAAGACCCGATCAGGGAAGGTGGGAAAGATTCAAGTGGCTGTTTTGTCTCAGTATGAGTCAATATGAGTGACAAGTGACGATGACATTCCTTTGACTGTCGATGCACAGGCTAACCATTATCAGGCTTTACCTTTTACCTGCAAACCCTCGAACCTTCCTGACATGTTTCACCAAATCATACATTCTACCCAACATGGATCCATTGCTTGTTCTTACATTGAACTCACACAATTACACAAAATAACTGTGCATCCAAGCTCATTCTCCTTAAAGGTGCAGCGCTGCTGGGTGCCCATTAAGCCACTTCACTGTTGTCAAGTGCCTGATACGACACAACTTCAAAAATAGTGAATTAATCCCTTTAAGTGAAGATTGTGCAGCTCTCTGTATTACTCTCTCCGTGTGTCCACACCTTTACATATTTATATTACAACATACACTTTTAATTTCCAAAGGGACATTCAGTTTACTCTTTTAACTATCAGAATTTTCAGCAAATTAAAGCAAAAGTTGGGTGTAATTTCTGTCATTTCTATTTTATTCTTTGAGAAAATCAATTCAATCAGAAATCCAATTTTGTGTGTAAAAGAAATTAGATTTTATTTTAAGGCCATACTGCCCGGCCCTCCTTCAGACTAAACCTACATCAATGCTGAGACTACACATGCATGATCTTTAAAGAACATCTTCTCCTGGTCTTCTGCATGGACATGGTTTTACAGTGAAAACACTAGTTTCAGGGGAAGAAGGGTCGTCTGAGCAGGAGGATGGACATGTTTTCATGCTCTCAGTGCTCTTAAATTCTGTCAAATCAAGCTGTTAACCATTACCACATGAATATAGTAATATATTTTGTAGATTTCAGGACCTATCACTTCATAAAAGTTCTATTTACAAAACAAGTTGAATGTGGCAGAACAGTAAGGTCAGTAAAAAAAAAGCATCATAAATACTGTCTTTATATGAGGAGTGCTTCTTAACCCTTTAGACGCCAGAGTTTTTCAAGAAAATATTACATTTTTCTATCAGTATTTGAAAAGGCTGTAGTTTGAAAGTGGTTAGAGATAAAGGCAGACTGTCAGTGAGAAAAATCTTCAGTATGACCCAAAATTTGGGATGGAAGTAAATTCACTCATCTAATTTGCATATTATGACATCATCAGATGGCGGCCATATTGGAAAATATTAAATTTTGATATCAAAATTTCAAAAGGTTGTAGTTTGAAAGTGGTTAGAGAGAAAGGCAGACTGTTATCGAGAAAAATCTTCAGTATGACCCAAAATTTGGAATGGAAGTAAATATACTCATCTAATTTGCATATTATGACATTATTATGACCAAGTGGCGGCCATATTGGAAAATGTATGCAAATGAAGTGACATGAAAGCTTTCATCTCAGGAACTGTAACATTATACCAGTCATGAAATCTGGAGTTTGGTTTGGGGTTTTCCCTCTCTAAGAACTGGTGGGCATATCTGTTTGTCTCATTTGTGATTAGGCTCCAGAATTCACCATCCAAAAAAAAAACAAGAAGTCATATGGCTCAAAATTTGTCAGATCCCTGTCTCCACAATACCCAACAGGCTTATCAAAATGTCTGATCCACATTACTACTCTTCCTCATCCCTAAGTAAACCCAGGGCATCATCATTGTAATTTATGGGCCGAGCATGAACGCCCCACCGCTTTTTTGACAGTGCTTTCCATCTCCCGGCTTCTCCCTCAGAAGAGATCAATGGTCCAGGAAGTTTAGAGTAAAACCACAGAGTACTTTGAGACAATTCAAGTGTGAAATGAAGGTCCTCAAAATAAGAATGCAGCTTTAGGAAGTGAAATCTACCACCTCAAATGAATCACTATGTCAAGCTGTAAATGTCAGAGAATAAAGTGTCTTCTTGCAGGTTTGCCTCAGAGGTAATGGGATATAATAGCTTTGTACTTTTGGTGGAAAAGCTCTGAATAAGACAAAACGTGCACTGATTGTGGTGAAGTTGCTCTTATTGCTGTCATTGTGTCTCTGTGGCTCGACAATAATTCATTTATATCATAGAAAAGCTCAAAAGGTGCACTCTATGTCATTACAACGTTCTAAGTGTACCCTAAATCTGGATTTCCACATCATCGACCTGTGAACAAATGGCCAAGCCCTTCTCCCACTGGGAGCACATTTAAAGCGCTGTGCAGTGGAGTGTAGGCCTTAAAGTTTGAATACAGGATCACAATAAAAGCACAATTACACAAGGAAATGGAGGGTTTACGAGAAAACAGGAAGAGAAACATCTAAACAACAGGTTGTATTTCCTGCCTGATGATGATTTGCTGAGGGCATCGACATAATGTCCACTATTCCACTGTACTTTCAAATGACCCGGACAATATGGGCCTAACCTTCAAGGATCCCAAATAACGAGCACTAATGCGCCATGTGCAAACAAAAAAGTTGCTCATGCTATTAGTGGGCATGTTGCGGGTGATCTACTATGACTGCATACGTATTTGATAACAGGCGCAAAAGTGGTGCGGATGACCCTCTTTAAATGAGGATTTTTTGTGTGCTACCTGCTGTCACCTTGGAGAGTTTGGGAGAGCAGAGTGGCCGTAAGCAAAAAATGGAGTTTGAAGCCATGGAGTCTGAGGCAAATAAACACACTGGCGAACTCCAGCAGTACCATCTCTGCTTGGCTAGAAGGTCATCCAGCAGTTCTACTATTTATATTTCTGAAAGTCCAAATATGTTGACACGTGCACAGAAGATTCTCTATGTCGTGTGTCATTGCACCTATGTTTCCTTCTTGCCACAATGACTGCAGCTATTGTGCATAACGGCGTGCAAGTTTGCACCTGACTTTCAAACATGCTAAATATAGACACTAAAACACTGACCGCCACCAGTTTCAGGTTTGATAAATCACATTGTGGGTGCTAAATGGTTACATTTGCATGTCCTCCTTCCAGTATTTTGTGAGTTTTGATATATATATATATATATATATATATATATATATGTATATATATATATATATATATATGTGTGTGTGTGTATAGGTAGTACATGTGTCCCACAGCAAGAGGGTTCAATCCCTGGGTGGGGCAGTGCCTTTCTGTGTGAAGTTTGCATGTTCTTCCCGTGTATGCGTGGGTTCTCTCTGGGCCCCCCAGCTTTCTCCCACAGACCAAAAACATGCCGATTAGGTTGATTGGTGACTCCAAATTGTCCTTAGTTATGAGTGTGAATGGTTGTCCGTCTCTCTGTGTAGCCCTGTGATCGGCTGGCAACTGGTTCAGGGTGTACCCCACCTCTCCCCCAGTGAGAGCTGGGATAGGCTCCAGCCCCCCTGCAACCCTGAAAGGGATAAGTATAGAAAATGAATGGAAGAATGAATGATTATATATACACTATATTGCCAAAAGTATTCGCTCACCTGCCTTGACTTGTATATGAACTTAAGTGACATCCCATTCCTAATCCATAGGGTTCAATATGACGTCGGTCCACCCTTTGCAGCTCTAACAGCTTCAACTCTTCTGGGAAGGCTGTCCACAAGGTTTAGGAGTGTGTTTATGGGAATTTTTGACCATTCTTCCAGAAGCGCATTTGTGAGGTCTCACACTGATGTTGGACGAGAAGGCCTGGCTCTCAGTCTCTGCTCTAATTCATCCCAAAGGTGTTCTATCGGGTTGAGTTCAGGACTCTGTGCAGGCCAGCCAAGTTCATCCACACCAGACTCTGTCATCCATGTCTTTATGGACCTGCTTTGTGCACTGGTGCACAGTCATGTTGGAAGAGGAAGGGGCCAGCTCCAAACTGTTCCCACAAAGTTGGGAGCATGGAATTGTCCAAAATGTCTTGGTGTGCTGAAGCATTCAGAGTTCCTTTGACTGGAACTAAGGGGCCAAGCCCAGCTCCTGAAAAACAACCCCACACCATAATCCCCCCTCCACCAAACTTTTCACTTGGCACAATGCAGTCCGACAAGTATTGTTCTCCTGGCAACCGCCAAACCCAGACTCGTCTATCAGATCGTCAGATGGAGAAGTGCGATTCGTCACTCCAGAGAACGCGTCTCCACTGCTCTAGAGTCCAGTTGCGGCGTGCTTTACACCACTGCATCCGACGCTTTGCATTGCACTTGGTGATGTATGGCTTGGATGCAGGTGCTTGGCCATGGACACCCTTTCCATGAACCTCTGTGCGCACTGTTCCTGAGCTAATCTGAAGGCCACATGAAGTTTGGAGGTCTGTAGCGATTGACTCTGCAGAAAGTTGGTGACCTCTTTGCACTCAGTATCCACTGACCCCACTCCGTCAGTTGACGTGGCTGAGTTGGTGTCGTTCCCAAACACTTCCATGTTCTTATAATACAGCTGACAGTTGACTGTGGAATATTTAGGAGCGAGGAAATTTCATGACTGGATTTGTTGCACTATCACAGTTCCACGCTGGAATTCACTGAGCTCCTGAGAGCGACCCATTCTTTCACAAATGTTTGTAAAAGCAGTCTGCATGCCTAGGTGCTTGATTTTATACACCTGTGGCCATCGAAGTGATTGGAACACCTGATTCTGATTATTTGGATGGGTGAGCGAATACTTTTGGCAAGATAGTGTATTTTGCATATTAATGAAGGCAAACACGTTATTTTGCTCATTTGACAGACACAATCCTCACTGCACCTGGTCAGTAGATCAGCTTTGCGTGTGTTTTTATACTTACATACATTTATGCATTAAACATTAAACCTTTATTATATCAGGCCCTATGAGTGTTTGTTCTCCTGTGCTGGGTCGATCTGCTCGGCAGGGTGTGATGTGGAGCTGAAGCAGCTCTGACTGAAAAAAGACTCGCTGTGTATTTCCAGTGATCCTACGTGGAAGTAGCATGTTCACAACTACGCCGCCAAAAAATTCAGAGTCTTTGGAAATGCTGTTTCTTTTTGGGCCATAATCTTTGGTTAAGAAGCTTTTATTTTTATTTATTTATTTATACAGTAAAATTTGAATAACAGCAATAAGACATCCATAAAATAATACATTCATATAGTTTGTGCATTGGATTTGATTATTACCATAGCCAACAGTAACACTACTAATCATTACTTGCTTGATATAGCTTATTAATAAGATCTAGGGATGCACGACATCTGATAAGTTGAGATTTCTGAAATCAATTTTTTTCTTTACCTCCGCCACGGAGGTTATGCTTTTGCCGGCATATGTTTTTTGTCTGTTTGTTTGTTTGTTAGCAAGATTGCACGAAAACTGCGGGATGGATTTTGCTGAAATTTTTTGAGAGAAGTTGGTTATGGCCCAACTTAAAAATGATTAGATTTTGGTGGTGATCCAGATAACCGCCATTAGCTAACGATGGATTATGCTCAATAACTGTCTAACCAATAATGATATCAACATGATTCTGAGTGCTAGATGTGGGTTTTCAGGGTCAAAGAATCATATTATGATGGTAACTTTATCATGGAACTTTTGCTCATAGATTAAACAGCAATATGTGAGCTACCTTGGCAGAGGTTGTGAGTGCTTTCTAGTTACAAGAGTTTGTTTTGGGCATTTTTTGTGCCTTTATTGGTAGGAGTGACAAGTGGATAGGCTTTGTGAAAGGGGGTGAGAGAGAGTAGGGTAAGACAGTTTGCAAACAGGCCACAGGCTGGATTGCAATCTGGGCCAGCAGAAGCATGTTTTTGGATTGTACCTGGATGCTTACCACTCAGCCAAACCAGCTCCCAAACACTGAAAGTTTTGTCAAGAGCACAAAGTCTCCACTTTACTTAAACTGACCTCGTTGTGACAGTGTTTGTGTTAGATCTGGATATAAAGCTAGACAAAGATTTCATTATTTGATTAATGTTAAGATAATGTTGTTTTTACCTGTCTAATAATTATATAAACAAATACCCACTCTAACTGACTAAGTTCAGTAATATCTGTTTCATACAAATGTCCCACCCCAACCAGGACATATCATTCTGGAAAAATAATTAACAGGCATGTTCTCTGCACGCAGCAGATCGGGAGAGAGAAAAGAAACAGTGCAGACGAAGAGGATCTTTTAGGGAAGATGAAGCTCTGCATTGAATTAATCCATGTTTATCATAATCATGCTTCTCCTCAAATGTTTGTGCAGCTGATGCATTTCTCTGAAGCTCCTCTTCATAATACATTATAGGTTTGAATCCAGCCTGCGGACAGTTCACAAAGGGTCCTACCCCTCTCTCACCCTCTTTCAAAAAAACTTATCCACTGTCTCTCTCCTGTCAATAAAGGCGCAAAATTTCCAAAAAATATTTAAAAAATAGTTATAAGAATGTTTATAATTATTATAATAATATTATAATGCTGTATAATCATAGTAATTAGCCATGTGGTAATATATAATGCTCTGTAATAGTAATTATAAGTTATTGTAATGCCGTAATGAATTATACTTAAAAGTCGTTATTTTTTGAATATAGCTATAAGACAATATATTATTCTTAATGCTTCAAAACAATAAATCTGTCATGCTGTAAAGCATTTCATAATGTTCTGACACATCTTACGGATACATTTTTTGATAAACAGATTTTCTTTAGTTGCTGATTGATATTCTATCATACAGCAAGATTCATCTAACTCTTTCACTTTTTATTATCAGTCAATCAGTCTTTATTTGTATAATACCAATTCATAGCGAGTATTATCTTAAGACACTTTATAATAAAGCAGGCTGAAGCCATACCTTTTATTAATATATGTTTGTATATAAACATACATACATCCAGAGATGTATACATCCAGGCAGAGACAAAGGAACTAAAAGTATTAACCATTATTTAAGATTTTCTTATTTGTCATAAATCAGTGCTATTGGTCACCTTCCATGTTGGTAAATGGGTTTTATGCAGAGCTCACTGGCCCATTAGGCAAAAGAAGCAAATGGTGAGGGCGCCGTGGCCTCCAGGCAGCACTGCAAAATCGGGAAAAAAGCCACCTTCAACATAGTTATGTTAAAACTAGTTATTACTATTAACCCTTAAAATGGAAAACCTTACATTAATTCAAATGTAAAACAATGCCCAATTAATATTACTACAAATGATAATACCAAATAAGTCTATGTTATTCTTTTATTTAGTTTTTGTATACATTGTAAATGTAGCATATGTACAGATTCATTTTATGTAAACTGTGTGGTAATTTAAATTGTTTGATATTGATTGTTGTATTTATAATTTAGCTGACATTATTCCACCTGTCCTTTTCACTACCAACCACAAAACACTGCAGCTGATGGCCCTGCAGCAGTCAGTTTTCTGACCGTCTAGGTGGAACTAATGTACTCACCAACTAAAAACAGTCTATCATGGGTGTCAATCACGCACCCACACAACGCTGATTGGCTCTCTCCCAACATCGCCTGAAAGCTTCAAATATTTCAACTTTGGCAGCGGAGCACAGCGACCTGCTCCATGTCCAAAGCGACCCCAGGGCTCCCATCTGCAGCAACAGGGGCGCCGCCCCCATGTCTCCAAAGATGCAACCAAGTCGCCCAGAACGTGTCTGTAGCATCGCGTGAGACCTGGTCATGCGTGGTCATGGCTGTACATTGACTCTGCATGGAGAGTGGTTGCAGAGGTCGCCAAAGTCGCGTTCGGTGTGAACGCACCTTCAAAGTGACAATATATTGTTAGTCTGTGTGTGTGTATGTGTGTGTGCTTGAGGTGCTTGGTCTGCTCTAGTGTTGAAACCATTCATTAAAACACCTGCAGCTGATTGCACTGCCCTTAAAACAGCATGTTCACCCTTGACCCTGATTATTCCCACCTGCATTTGACACCTAAAGGCCGTAGCCTCTCATTTGAGAGAGCTTTGTGCTCAGATCACTGAAGCTCTAATGTCTTCCTGTTGACTCATCTGACTGTCAGTCTGAGGTTCTTGGCTCGGCTGTCTAACTCTGAAGCAGTGAGGCACATTATGCTCCCCCTGAGCAGTTTATCTCTGAAGGGTTAACCCCCTTTACTACAGAAAGAGAGAGAGAGATGTTAAAGGGAAGACACAAATAGCCACGACAGACTGTAACACTAAATCCATATTTCATTTTCTCCGTGTGGCATTGCCGAAGCTTGATTTGTTTGTACTTTGCTTTATAGCTATCAAGCCCAAAGTCATCCAAAGAAACTCGCTGGTATAAAATTACTTTCTGAGAGAAACTTTCTACATCCATACACAAGGTACACCAGATAGACTGTTTAATATTTATAACTAGTCCATCTGGGGAACAGCCCATAGAAAATATATAGGAATAGGCAGAACCTTTCAAAAGCATATCAAGCAAGTGATTGTCAATGTAAAACACAAAACTTAAGCCATTTCATAAGACAAACTCTCAACAAAACATGCCAGAGATGGAGCGAAAATATCCTTTCTATTGATAAATGATACGCAAGGGTACAAGGTACCAGGCTTGCCCAGTATGTGAAATCTCTGCCTTCAGTTTCATAAACTATGTGAACATATTTTTGATCATGAACCAGGAAGTTCTGCAAGTGAGCTTTTTTTTTTCAGGTGGAACAGTGGTGAGTTATGCAGTCATAAAAAAAGTGGTCAAACATTTCAAGCTGTAATTTAAGGAAAATTGCCTTTAAGAGGTGCATCAGCCCATTAAGCAGAAATTCTGGCCTTAACAGAAGCATGTAAATTAGCAACAGATAAAACTGTAACCAGGCTGTTTATTCTGACAGCCCAGCCTGGAGAATAAAACGTTTCTAAACTGTTCAGGTGAACCTGTTAGGCATTTAGGTGAACTTGTTGAGCTGATTGAAGCTTTGTCATTGCCGTCAAAGTTTGCTTTTCTCAAAGGTAAAGGACATATGAAACAAACCTCTTTTAGTGCAAAAAGCAATGCAGCCACTGATAAAGTGCACATACTGACACCACACACACACGACCTTGCGTTCATGCAAATGCATTAACTAGGGCTGTCAAATTTAACATGTTAATTTGAATTAATCCATTATCATGATTAATCTGATTAAAAATTTTAACGCAATTAACCCAGAATGACTCAAAACCCGTTTAACGTCTCTGGCAATGCATTTCGGGGAGTTTGTCCCAGCAGACTTGCCGTAGCGCATGTTGCCGCACATGCACAAATGGGTAGTTGATTGGGCAGAACCAACCAACTCAAGTTGGAAGACGCCAAACAGCACAGTGGCCCTCTTGATGGGAAATTTGAAAACAAAAAAATGCAACACTGAACAGTGGACCGACATACAGTTACATGCACAATCTGCAGGAAGGAGCTTTCTTTTCACCAAAGCACTTCCAGCTTAAAGTGCCACATCAATGCAAGCACTGCTAGCACTTAAGCCAACGCGTCGTCCAGCTTGCAACAAACCACCCTCATGTGAGTAATATAGATTAAAAATAAATGATATTTAATTGTGATTAATCAAAATAAATCCACAGCAACTCTTTGATTAATCTGATTAAAAATTTTAGTTGTATGACAGCCCTAGTATTAACCTCTGCTTATGAAATATTTACAGTATGATTATTGAAATTATTATTATTAGTCATCATATAAGTATTATCATTATACTTTATCCAGGGGATACTGCCACATAGAGATCTGAAGTCCAGGCTGTTGACCTTTGTCTTTGAATAGCCTACTTTGTTGGCGCAGATGGTTCCTCACGCCAGATCCTTTGCTGCAGCAGATCATGGAAGAGGGTAAAAGCTTTTAACAGCTCATAACCAGTGCCAACAAGCTTTGTATTTGCATATTCCATTATTGGTGACTCATAACTGAGGACATTCCCACTGGACAACTGCTTACCCTCATACACAAGGAGGTCCTAGGTATAACCAGTTTTTGAATCTGCCAGGCCAAAAATCTTATAGCCCCAACACACAGGCTTGTTCTTCATTTATTGTTTTAATCCAATATGTGCTTTTGAAGCAACCATCCTTTCTTCTATTTAGATGTCTTGTTCTGGGTGATAAATTTGCTTGCCTCCATGTTGTTGTCTCGCGACGTTGGTTATAAGCATCATCCACGTCATCCACACTGCAGCTCAAATGAATGGACTAGTTAACATAAAGGATTTTTTTTGCCAGTCATAATGGTTCTTGGAAATTGCAGGCTTTACAATTGACCTCCTCTCCAATAGTCTGAAAAGGTTGAGTTCTTCACAACCACCATGCAATCAATGACTGCCATGAATGAAAACATGTCCATCAGTTTTATATCAACCCCAGGGGTTCGAGGGTGTGAAGTGGTGTGCCCTTCCATGTTCATTAACCCCTTAAAGCCTGTTGTATCATATTTGATACATACTTTTATGATACATCTATCTAATCAATATGATCAACAAATTACTAAAAAAGACATCTGAATCTAATCAGATAAATTATGAAAATGTCCTTGAGTGGATTATCAGTTGCCAAATACACCTAAAGTATCAAATGAGATACGAATATGTTAAATTTTATGGAAATTTTGATATTTTTGGATTTCAGTACAAATTGAAATAAAAATTTTTAGCTCAAAAAAATTAGAATTTTCTGGCTATAATTTGTGTTTTCAGGCTTTAAAGGTCAAAGTTTTGTTCACACCACATGCCAAAAAAAAATTTGCACAGCTATTCATGTGTTCAAGTCAATCATAGATAACTTTCAACCCTAAAGCCCAAGAGGGGGCCTGTCTTACAGCCACAACAACGTGTATTACTGCCTTCTCAAACCATGATCAACCATGCTGGATGTTTCTACAGTCACTGTCTTCCTCCTGTTCTCAGAAACAAGAAACTAAATGTCCCAGAAAAGTCTGAAATAGAAACAAATCCATTTGATGATTCATAACATCCTTCAGGGCAGCACAAAGACAGTTATTGCCACGATGTCCTGGACACCACTGTATGGCATTTTAACCAGAGTGGATTCCTACGGCTCCCACTATTCATTTAATGAGGGATTATTATGCAGGGAAAATGAAGTAGTGTAGATTTTCACATAATTTCTTGATGTCTACATTCTTTAAGAAAGCATATCAATTTTAGAAATAAGCAAATCAATATTAGGTAAGATATCATGTCTATATTAGGTAAGAAAACGTGTCCATATTAGGTAAGAATTCATATCAATATTAAGAATAAAACATGTCACTTTTAGGAAAAAAGACATGTCAATATTAGGTAAGAATACATATCAATATTAAGAATAAAACATGTCACTATTAGGAAAAAAGACATGTCAATATAAGGTAAGAATTCATATCAATATTAAGAATAAAACATAATATTAGGTAAGAAACCAGATCAATATTAGGAATAAAGCATGTCACTATTAGGCAAAAAGACATGTCAATATTAGGTAAGAATACATATTAATATTAGGAATAAAACATATCAATATTAGGTAAGAAATCATCAAAATATTAGGTAAGAAATCATATCAATATAAGGAATAAAACATAACACTATTAGGTAGAAATCATGTCAATATTGGGAATGAAACATCCACTATTAGGTAAGAAAACATCTCCATTTTAGGTAAGAAATATCAATACTATAAATTAAACATGTCACTATTAGGTAAAAAGAAATGTCCTTATTTGGTAGGAATTCATATCAGTATTAGGAATAAAACATATCAATACGAGGTAAGAAGACATGTCAATATTAGGTAAGAAAAAATGTTCATACTGGATAAGAAATCATATCAATATAGGTAAGAAAACACTTGAATCTGTTTAACATTTTTAATATGGACCTGCTAAACTATATTGATATGATGTTTCTTGCACTCAACATTCATTTATAACTCAATGCCTCACAGGAAAACAAGATGGGATTTGGGGAGTTTGACAGCTGTCTGTTTGACAAATGTTACAAAAGAACTTAACGTGCAGTAAACCAAACCCGCCAGACTTTCTTATGTGGACTAATTAGGCATCCCAGACTGGTCTGTTGTTGTCAGCCATTGTGACACGAGATGGAACAACCAATTTTTGTGGCCAACGGGTCACGGACCTCTCCCAAAATCATGCATAAATTTTGTAGTCTGAACCTGGCATAAGTTGTAAAAGATCCTCTCCTTCTGCTGTTGCAGTAGATGAAGTAAAAACTACAGGAGTGCAGAGAAACATCGATTAAACCTGTAGAAGCAGTGGAGCAAAGAACTCACATTTAGGTATATATGCAGCTGTGAAGCATCTCATTAGCTGAGCATGTAGTTAGCAGCATGTAGGAAAGAACACAGCCTTCTTACGAAGACATGTTATTTAATTATCATTATGTAGTTTCATAACACGGTGATGAAAATGGGGTTAATTAAATTAATTTTGACCTCAACCTTCTTTAATTCCATTAAAGACGGGTCATAGTTATGGCTTAAATATCCTTTTATTTGAATCTAAATTTTACTTCTTATCTCAGTACTGTAAAATATTTTAATGATTTAAGTATCTTTCCTGAACAATGACTAATTTTTTGTTTATTTCTGTCCAATGGTTCCCCTAACCTTAAAATTACTGAGACATTCTGTTTACATTGTTTACATATTTCTTTCGAAAAGAACTTAAGTTGCATTGCTTAGGATTATTAATTTTAACTTGATTCTGTCTCCGAAGAGTCCCTGTTCAAGTCAGTTTTCTTTAGTGTGTGAACAGGTTAGTTTTTACATAATTTCTTTTTCAATAGAAATGATTAATTTCAATACAACTATTTTTGTTGTATTGTGGAATAAAATGATTTTATGATTGTCTGTTCAAACAACCACATCTTTTTGCCTTCTGCGGTGTATGTCACCCTCTTGTGGGGGTTGGGATGACTTCCTGTTTCTGGTTGCTCAACATTTGTTGGTGATCATTGCTTATTGTTGCCGACTGTGGCTCTATATGCCTGAGGAAGATCTTGTAGGTCAAAACATTAAAACTTTGGTGTTTTTTCACCCCAGCCCATTTCTTTTGTTCTGATTCAGGGACCGTCCACACAGAGACATATTCAGGTGTATTTGCACAAGTTTTTAAACACAGGGGTGTTTTATGTTTAAACATTTTTATTAAAGTAGATTCAAGACATACAGTATAATTGGAAAACAGTCAACATTAAACCTAAAATATCAGAGATAGACTTAAAAAGGGATTGCCAATAATTAACTAATTTAGAGCAGGACCAAAACATATGAGTCAGGTTGCATGGGGCCTGGGAACACCTACTACAGGTTTCAGTGATTGTATCCCGAAATATTCTGGCGAGTTTGTATTTGCTTTAATGAAGTCTGTGAAGCACTTTAAATTGAATAAGAGACAGTCGAGCGCAGCCTGAGGAAGAGTTAACAGCCCCAAGAGCCCTTTCCCAGAGGTTAACTTGTAGTTCGGTCTCCCAATCAGCCTTAATCTTGTTCACCACAGACTCATTATTTGTGAACAGGAGGTCATAACACAGAGATGTTTTGTTCATATGGTGTTTCAGGAGCCTGAAACGCACATTTTTGAAAAGGGTTCCAGAGTGGATAAGTCTGAAAATGTAAGCATTTTCGTGTGGACAAGGAATATGGATAGTTTCAGAAAGAATGACATCATAGCCCCACCTCTTGCTTAAACCACATGTGTGAACCCTGACAACAACAGAAATAATGGCAGAATACAGCGTCTCATTCGTGCTGCAGAGACTCCTGAGCTTGTTTGGGCTTTAACAGCAAAATCTTCTGCTCCTCTACGACCACTGTAAGCAAAAAGAGGACACAGACAACCGCAGACGCCAGTATTTGTTGACATTGCTCATTATGGTTGAGCATGTACCATGTCTTCTTCTCTGGTTTTGCTGTATCTCTGCAGCAGTGTTATAGCGCCGACTATCACTACCACAGTGTTTTCAGTCTCCTGATGTGGGCGGACACATTTCTCAAAATGAAGCTGTCTTTATGGAAACTTTTTAAAAATAAAAATGTTTTCCCCTCCATGTGGGCAGGGCTTCATTGGAGAAATTTAAGGTAAAAATGCTTGTTTACCTTTAAGGCAGTGCTGAAAAATAAGGGTGACCACACAAAATATTGACACTTTGGGCCCCATTTGGACACTTTCACTTAGGGGTGTACTCACTTTTGTTGCCTGCAGTTTAGACATTAATGGCTGTGTACAAGCTGTACACTCACTACTGTATGCTGTATCAAACCGTCATTTCATCACTGTTGTCCCATGAAAAGATATAATAAAATATTTGCCGAAATGTGAGGGCTGTACTCACTTTTGTGAGATACTGTATTTCTCTCCTTAAGACTTTTCTCTATTAACTCAGACTCATAACACAGCTGACACTTGTTTCTTCAGTAATGTCCCTCAGATTTTTTTCCTGCAGAGTTTGACATTTCCAATTTCCTGAGGGGAGCTGAAATTAGACTGTCTCTGCTTCATGCCCTTAAGGAGATCACAGTGGGAGCTCTTGCATTCCTGGAAGATTAAAAGGCAAAGAAAGGCAACTGTATTCATAGAGCAACATATATACCAGGGGTCTATCCATTTTGCCCGCCATGCCCACCACACAAAAATGCTCAAATATTATTATATTCTATGATCTGAGCAAAAATGTGTTTTCTGGAGCCACAAAACACATTTAAACCTTAAAATGAAACAGCAGCACCTGTTGTCATTTTAGCATTATTGTTATACCATATTACATTGCATAAATTAATTTAGAGCTAAAATGATAACAATGGTGTGTCTACTTTGATTATCGGGCTTGTTAACAAAATTAAGTCAATTAATATTAGCCTGTGTTATCACTGTTATTACTTTTTTTTGCCATTGTTGTTACTCAGTGTTTTTCCATAGGATCATGTTTTACTTGCCGTGGAGAAATCATACATTTTTATTTGACATCATTAGGTGGGGTCAGAGGATCTTTCCCTGACAATTTTAAACTTATCATGAGGCAGTCTTGTGATCTTTGAGGTGCATTTTGAAATCTCAGTGTTTTTGAAGCTTATCCCATTTTAATAATTAATCAATTTTTAGTTTCATGTCAATCTTGATGTCTTATAAAATTTATGCCAGATGATCAAATTACACAGTGACTCACACACCTGAGTTTGTAGATACTGAATGAGAGAGAGAGTGAGGGGGGAGAGACTGACAGCTATCACATCACAGCAGACATGGTAATAAAAAAAAACATACTCCTGATATCTTTGTGTAAAAATCCCCCTCTTTAAAAATTCGGTCACAGTTGCAATGAATTTATCGTCTCCTCGTTTCTCTTCTCTTTTCTGAAGCTTTATCTCCGACACGCCTCCGTTTAAAAGTTTGAATCCCTTCACAGCAGCAGCGGATGATTTAAACGTAAGAAAGTTCATCTAAACATCTGCATAATAAGCTTAACACAACATCACGGGTGAGCTCACAGCTAAAGATGCAGCAGCGTCCTGCTCTCTCTTCGAGCTGCTGCAGGTCACACAGAGGTCACGAGAGGCGCACACATTACTCAAAGTTGACGACGGAAGAAAACAAGAAATAATCATTCAATTGAAAAAAACGCACATTGTTTGCAGATAGTGCTAAAACATGCAGAAACAACATCGATTAATTAGAGTTTAATGCAAGACAAAGAACTTTTTTTTGCTTTTCTATCCTCTGAGTTCAGAGCCACTGGCGAGGGTCAACAGAGCCACATATGGCTCCGGGGCCGCGGGTTGCCGACCCCTGATTAATACAAACAGCACCTTACATACGATGCTTTTAGGGACAAAAATAAAGACAATATGACATTCAGACATAAAACTAGAAAGAACAGAATGGTAAAATATGAAACATTGGACAATTCAAGGTTAAGAGAGCATAAAATATAAAAAAATTAATATATATTTAATTAAAAGAAAAGAGGAGATAAAAAGAGAAGGCAATTGTAAATAAAACTGTTTTGCTGTTTTCACAGATGTATACAGTCTCAGGTTATCTGGTAACTGGAGCATAGAGGAGCATAAAAACTAAGAGTTGCCTCATACTGTTCAATCCTGTCCCAGAGGACCTCAGGGGTCTGGGTGCCTCACAGGGGACTAAAATATCTGACAGGAATTCAGGCCTAAGACTGTTGAGTTCCTTATAAAGCAGAAGAAGGATTTAAAGTCTATCCTTTTACTTGTAGGAGGCCAGTGTAGTGATCTTAGGAATGGTCTGATGTGATCTACTCTCTTTCACTACAATCCAACCAGCTAAAAATAAAAGCATGAGCCTGTTTCTCTGTGTCTTTTTCAAAAGAAATCCTTTGATTCTTGCTTATGGAAGTGGTACTAGGCTGATAAGATTAAGGTCCGAGTCCATAACCACACCAAAATTTCTGGCTTGATCCTTAATTTTGGTGTCACTAATTCAAGGTAAGCCCTGACCCTGAATCTTTGTTCTTTGGGGCCAAAGACGAACATTTCAGTTTTGTTCTTATTTCACTGAAAGAAGTTCAGCTTCATTCACTCATTGGTTTCTTTAACACATCTATCCAGTGAGTGCAAGGGACTGTGGTCATGTTTTGACGGTGAGATGCAGAGCTGCATAAGAGATATTACAATATTCTGTGATCTGAGCAAGAGGCAGCACATAGGCTAAACACAACAAGTAAATAACTTATTGTGTGATAAATTATTTTTTTGTTGTGACAGGGGTCTTGGCAATACATTTTAAACTGCCTGAAAGCCTTTTTATGTCCTCGTTAGGTGGTGCCATATTTGTAAGGAACATGCATTTGAGGAGAGGCAACAAAAGTCGCTCCACTTGCAGGCACTGCTCATGGCTCTAGTCCATAGTGGCATCAGCACTATGGACTAGAGGATCCTTCCCAAAGAGACAGTTTAGCATAAAACTTTTTTTTCCTACAGGAGAATTTTATTTAAGGACCCAATAAAATGCACCTTGTTCCATTTTCTCATTTGGCCTCTTCAATAGCTATATGTGTATTAACTTAAGTACACACTTGTATTTGAAGTGAGAAATTATTTTTTTCCTAATTTTTTATGACTTTTCCTTCAATTGTAATGGGAAAAAAATATATATATGTATATATGTATATGCGATTTGCTTTACCAGCATGTGAATGGAGCTTCCTAGAGGAAGCAGCAGTCATGATAGCTGGACTTTTGATGACCCACAGTGGCAGAAGAAAGTGATGCTAGCTACGACGAGGATGGGATTCGAACCCACGCGTGCAGAGCACAATGGATTAGCAGTCCATCGCCTTAACCACTCGGCCACCTCGTCACATTTTTGAGGAGAGGAGGCTGGTTACCTGAGCGGGTAGAGCGATGGGTTGCTGACCGGGGGGTCAGGGGTTCGAATTCCGCCATAGGGGCGAAAGACAGCTACCAGTGTGGGTCCTTGGGCAAGACCCTTAGCGCTATTGCCCTCCTCATTACATGAGTGCGTTAAAACAGAAAGTCACACCGGCTCAGACGTTGCCTGGGTTACAAGGTCTGCGTCACATGCTGAGGAACCAGGGCATTGTGATGACAAGAGGGCTTCTGGAACAACACAGAGAAGGCAATGGACACGAGATGAGAACAAGGCTCTGTTGGAATTCTACTACTCCAGTAACCCTAGCCAGCGGGGTTACATGAACAGGCTGTGGGAGAAATGGTTACTACGATACCCACAGCCAACACTAACGCCGAAACAACTAGTAGCTCAGTGTACATCCACACATCCACAAACGGCAGCTGCTATCACGACTAGAGATTGAGGAGATACAACACATTAATGCTACAGCAGGGAGCCAGGACGATAGGTCAGATGGCATCTTGTCCCTGAACAAGATGCCGTGACCATCACAGTAGCAGACATCCAAGAAAAAGTCTCAGGTATGAAGAACTGGACAGCACCAGGCCTGGATATGATCCATACATACTGGCTAAAGAGGCTGACCTCACTCCATGAGCGCCTGGCAGTATGAATGGCTGACCAAGGGCCGTTCAGTCCTGATCCAGAAAGACCCCCAGAAGGGAACAGTCCCATCCAACTATCGGCACAACATGGAAACTCCTGTCAGGCATCATTGCAGCTAAGATAAGTGGGCACATGGATCAATACATGACAGAGACACAGAAAGGCATTGGTAAAAATACCAGAGGAGCAAAACACCAGCTACTGGTTGACAGAACAGTTGCCCGAGACTGCAGAACCAGACAGACCATGGATTGATTACAAGAAAGCCTATGACTCGATGCCACACACATGGATCCTGGAATGCCTGAAGCTGTACAAGGTCAACAAGACTCTAAGAGCCTTCATTGCAAACTCAGTGAGTCAATGGAACACCACCCTTGAGGCCAACTTCGAGCCAATTGCACAAGTCTCCATCAAATGTGGCATATACCAAGGTGATGCTCTGTCCCCACTGCTGTTCTGCATAGGACTGAACCCCCTCAGCCAAATAATCAACAACACTGGCTACGGATACAGACTCCGAAATGGGACCACCATCAGTCACCTCCTCTACATGGATGACATCAAGCTGTACGCTAAGAGTGAGCGAGACATCGACTCACTGATCCACACCACCAGGATCTACAGCAGTGACATCGGAATGTCGTTCGGACTGGAGAAGTGTGGCCGAATGGTGACAAAAAGAGGGAAAGTAGTCCATACAGAAGGCATTACACTCCCAGAAGGCAGAATAGCAGATGTGGAAGAGAGCTACAAATACCTTGGCATACCACAGGCAAATGGCAACCACGAAGAGGCCACTAGGAAAGCAGCAACGACCAAGTACCTGAAGCGAGTAAGGCAAGTCCTAAAGAGTCAGCTCAATGGCAGAAACAAGGTTCGGGCAATTAACAGCTATGCCCTGCCAGTGATCAGATACCCAGCTGGAATAATAAGCTGGCCAAAGGAGGAAATTCAGGCCACAGATGTTAGAACTCAGAAATTGCTCACCATGCACGGGGGGTTTCACCCCAAGTCCAGTATCCAGAGGCTATACACTAAGCGCAAAGAAGGAGGCAGAGGGTTAGTGAGCATCAGAGCCACTATCCAAGATGAAACATCCAAGCTCCATGACTACGTCAGGAAGATGGCCCCAAGAGATCAAGTGCTTAGTGAGTGTCTCAGACAGTGGAAACTGACAGGGAAGGAGGAACTAGAGGAACCATCATGGGAGGAGAAACCCCTGCATGGGATGTACCACCGACAGATAGCTGAAGTGGCTGATATGAACAAATCCTACCAATGGCTAGAGAGGGCTGGACTGAAGGACAGCACAGAGGCACTAATCATGGCTGCACAGGAACAGGCCTTGAGCACCAGAGCAATAGAGACCCGGATCTACCACACCAGGCAAGATCCCAGGTGCAGGCTGTGCAAAGAGAGCCCTGAAACAGTCCAGCACCTAATAGCAGGGTGTAAGATGCTGGCAGGAAAAGCATACATGGAACGCCATAACCAAGTAGCCGGTATAGTGTACAGGAACATCTGTGCAGAATATGGACTGGAGCCCCCAAGGTCAAAATGGGAAGCACCTCCCAAGGTGATTGAGAATGGCCGAGCAAAGATCCTGTGGGACTTCCAGATACAGACCGACAAAATGGTAATGGCCAACCAACCAGACATTGTAATCGTGGATAAGCAGCAGAGGAAAGCCGTTGTGATTGATGTAGCCATCCCAAGTGATAGCAACATCAGGAAAAAGGAACACGAGAAACTAGAGAAATACCAAGGGCTCAAAGAAGAGCTAGAGAAAGCCTGGAAGGTGAAGGCAACAGTAGTGCCTGTGGTCATCGGGGCACTCGGGGCGGTGACCCCCACACTGGAGAAGTGGCTCCAACAGATCCCTGGAGAAACATCAGACATCTCACTCCAGAAGTGACATTGAAAGACATATATACATATATTTATATATATATACATATATATATATATATATATATATATATATATATATATATATACACACACACACACACACATATATACATATATATACATATATATATATATATATATATATATATATATATATATATATATATATATATATATATATATATATACATATACACATATACACATATATGGCCTATCTAGTATTATGAATTTGACTGGTTAATATTATAAGTCAGACATTATGAAGCTTTGGACCCAGGTCAATTTTAATTGAAGATTCCTGGTGTAGAAGATATGTAGAGTGAGTAACATTGAAAGAAGGTTGTAAGTAGAGCTTTAAAATGCAAGAAAGAGAGATGGGAGTGAGAGGACTAAAAATTTTGAGTAATCAATTTATTGAAAACAACAATTAAGCTGAAATAGGCTGTTATCAGCTGATTAAAAGTTTACGACCACTCCTCCAAAAAAAATGAAATAAAAGTGTCAAAAAAGCACTCAGTAAAGAGTTGCTCAACCTTTCTTTTGATCACTTCAGAAAATTCCTCTAGGCTGCTTGATGCCAGTGTTTCTAGGAGCTAGTGGGAATGTTGCTACAAGTAGTGAAGATGGCTTCATAAAAGGCATCCACTGTCTGGAACTGATGTCCATTTTTGGAAACTTCCCTCACCATCCATCACCAAATGTTCTCAATCGGACTAAGATCAGGGGAACACGCAGGATGGTCCAAAAGAGAGACATTATTCTCCAAAAGTCCTTTGTCAGGCGGGCATTGTGAGCAGCAGCATTGTCCTGTTGAAAAACCCAGTCATTACCACAGAGACTAGGGCCCTCAGTCATTACCACGCAGACTAGGGCCCTCAGTCATTACCACACAGACTAGGGCCCTCAGTCATTACAACACAGACCAGGGCCCTCAGTCATTACAACACAGACCAGGGCCCTCAGTCATTACCACACAGACTAGGGCCCTCAGTCATTACAACACAGACCAGGGCCCTCAGTCATTACCACACAGACGAGGGCCCTCAGTCAGTACCACAGACTAGGGCCCTCAGTCATCACCACACAGATGAGGGCCCTCAGTCATTACCACACAGACTAGGGCCCTCAGTCATCACCACACAGATGAGGGCCCTCAGTCGTTACCACACGGACCAGGGCCCTCAGTCATCACCACACACTTTAGGGCCTTCAGTCATCACCACACAGATGAGGGCCCTCAGTCCTCACCACACAGATGAGGGCCCTCAGTAATTACCACACAGACAAGGTCGCTCAGTCATCACCACACAGATGAGGGCCCTCAGTAATTACCACACAGACAAGGTCGCTCAGTCATTACCACACAGACAAGGTCGCTCAGTCATCACCACACAGATGAGGGCCCTCAGTCATTACCAAACAGACCAGGGCCCTCAGTCATTACCACACAGACAAGGGCCCTCAGTCATTACCACACAGACAAGGTCGCCCAGTAATCACCACACAGATGAGGGCCCTCAGTCATTACCAAACAGACCAGGGCCCTCAGTCATTACCACACAGACAAGGGCACTCAATCATCACCACACAGACGAGGGCCCTTAATAATTACCACACAGACAAGGGCCCTAAGTCATCACCACACAGATGAGGGCCCTCAGTCATTACCAAACAGACCAGGGCCCTCAGTTATTACCACACAGACAAGGGCCCTCAGTCATTACCACACAGACAAGGTCGCCCAGTAATCACCACACAGACCAGGGCCCTCAGTCATTACCACACAGACAAGGGCCCTCAATCATCACCACACAGACGAGGGCCCTCAGTAATTACCACACAGACAAAGGCCCTCAGTCATTTACACACAGATAAGGGCCCTCAGTCATTACCACACAGACCAGGGCCCTTAGTCATTACCACCAGGGCCCTCAGTCATTACCACACAGACAAGGGCCCTCAGTCATTTCCACACAGATGAGGGCCCTCAGTAATTACCACCAGGGCCCTCAGTCATTTACACACAGACGAGGGCCCTCAGTCATTACCTCACAAACCAGGGCCCTCAGTCATTACCACACAGACAAGGGCTCTCAGTCATTTCCACACAGATGAGGGCCCTCAGTCATTTCCACACAGACGAGGGCCCTCAGTCATTTACACACAGACAAGGGCCCTCAGTCATTTACACACAGACGAGGGCCCTCAGTCATTACCACACAGACCAGGGCCCTCAGTCATTACCACACAGACGAGGGCCCTCAGTCATTTTCAGACAGACCTAAAGCTTTCTTGTTCCACTGAAGGACAAAGCACTCCAGATCATGATGGCGACTCCTTCACTGTGCGGTGTAGGAAACATTTCAGGTGGATCTCCTTGTCATGACAGGAACGTTGAAGCCATCAGGACCGTCAAGGTTAAATTTTTCTCATCAGAGAATAAAATTTCTTCCATGTTTCAGTGTCCCATGTTTGGTGCTCCCTTGTGAAGTCCAAACGGGCACTTTTGTGGCATTGAAGGAGATGTGGAGGTTTTTTGTTTTTTGAGCCCTTCCCTCAGAGCCATCTGATGGTTATTGAGCTGCAGTCAGCTCCAGTTGGGGCCTAAATTTGAGTCCAGGATGTTCCGTGACTTGACGGACAGCCAATCAGATCCTCTGGCTCAGGGCTGGAATTAGTTTCGAGTCTACCACTTGACTTTTTTGTTCCATAACCCTCAGGATCTTTGAAGAAATTCAAAATGACTGCCTTACTACATCCAACCTCAGCAGCAATGACACTTTGCGCTGCTAATGAAGCTCAAATATCTGACCGTTCAGAGACAGAACCCTTTCTGCCTTTGCCATCAGGAGGTCATGACAGCATCAATACCTGACAGAAATGATTTTAGATTTTAAAGGCTGTGTTCTTAAACTTTTATTCAGTGGACAAAAGAATGCATGAGTTTAGATTTTGCTTTGAATAAATTGTCTACTCAAACTTTTTTGCCTCTCACTACCATTTCTTCTTTTTCATTTTGAACCCTCTTAAGATCCCAAGTGAAAATATGCAAATACTTGGAATTTTTCAACTGGTCTAGTGTACCGGAAACCCACACACACGGATCAATGTTTACTCTTTGATTCGCACCATCCGCTTCAGCACAAGCTGGGTGTCATCAGAACCCTCAACCACCGGGCTGAGAGTGTTCCTACAAGGAAGGAAGGAAAGGAAAAGGAACAGAAACACATTAGAGAAGCCCTGAAAACCTGTGGATACCCAAAATGGGCCTTTTTGAAGAACAAGAAAAGAAAGGAGACAGAGCATGAAAGGGAAGAGAGATGCAAGAACATTGTGATTCCGTATGTTGCAGGTTTATCTGAAAAACTCAAGAGAATCTTTGGCAAACACCACATTCCTGTTCACTTCAAGCCTGGAAACACATTAAGGCAGAAGTTGGTCCATCCCAAGGACAAAACACCAAGACATAAACAGAGCAATGTGGTGTATGCAGTCCAGTGCAGTGAGGAATGCTCAGACCTGTACATTGGGGAAACTAAACAACCGCTTCACAAGCGTATGGCTCAACACAGGAGAGCCACGTCCTCAGGTCAGGACTCAGCAGTCCACCCTCACTTAAAGGACACAGGACACTCTTTTGAGGACAGCAATGTACAGGTGTTGGCGAGAGAAGATAGATGGTTTGAAAGAGGAGTCGTAGAAGCCATCTTCACCAGACTGGAGAAGCCTTCTCTTAACAGAGGTGGTGGACTCAGACACAACCTCTCACCTACATGTAATGCAGTGCTAAGCTCTCTCCCGAGGAAAAGTTCTCCAAACACTCATACCTGGGCACATGTGACCATAACACCTCACATGACAGGGGGAGTTAATGACCCATTCAGGGTAACGACTCTCAGGGGTTACATCACCCTGGGATAAGTTTCTATGAGTCGTTCTCCAACTCCTCCTTTCCTTTGTTGTTGTTTTTTCCTCTAACAAGATAAATATCTGCTTCCAACACCAGCCATTTGGAACTGAAGAAGCTTCTTGGATGAGAAGTGAAACGTCTTCCCAACAAACTCTACACAGTCCAGTTGCCTTGCTTTTGAATCTTCAGAATGGTCTAGTGTAGAGTGTTATTCATGACACCTGACTCTAATTCTGTGCAGAGGGAAAAGACTGTCTTATTTGGCTCAAGTGGATTTGGAGCCATGAAGAAGTACCTGTATTTTATCATTGCTCAGTTTGAGGACCACTTCTGTGGACCACAAGTGAGAAGGGGGAGCAGAAGGATGGTATTTTGTTTGGTGAGGAGGGCGAGCTGGATGTCATCCATATAGTGGTGAAAGATTGAACTTAGCGTAATAGAAAACGCCTCCAAGTGGAGGTAGATAGAAGACGATAAAAAGAAGAGGCCTTGGGGAGTTACATTAGGTTAAGTGATAAGGTTGGATACACTGAGTGCAGCTGGACTGATTTCTTGCATTAGTTGTGTTTGTGATGCCAAGGCTGCTTTCACATATGAGGTTCAATGGTTTTGTGGAGGAGGAGGAGTTTCAACACTGTATAAAAATAATCAGATTGAGGAAGATTTTAGGACTTATAAATTAATAAAGTATTGATACAGGATTATGGAGAACTGATCAAGTATCATGCCATAAATACAGAAACCTGTCAAAGTGTTTATATGCATGGATGTATTGGTGTCAATAATGCTCTGTTTGAGGAATGAGGCTCCATCTTATTATTTTTAAGATTTATTTTTTATATGTTGACTGATCAGAGCAGCATGATTCTCTTTCAGTGCTCAATAGTTTTAGCACCCGTCTCAAGTGCAAACTCAACAAAGGCTTGATTGACAGTTTTAACACAATTCTGGAATTTTTGCCTGTTGGGTTCAAGTAGAAGCTCATAGGGATGAAGCACAGTTTTCTTCAAGGTGTCTTAGTTTACCTTTGCCCAGTGGATAAACTGGGACTCACTCCCTGCGCTTTCCCCATGAGTTTACATTGTAGCAGCATGATCAGAATTCTTTGGGCAGCCATGATGCGTACAATAGTTCTGAATTACAACTTCAGATTCTATAAATGGAGGGACAAGTATTAAGCGTTTGCTTACATCAAATGAAACAGTGTAATGATAAAAGCACGATGGTTCACCAGTGCTACAGCTGCTCCTCTTTAAGCTCTAAGGCAGGGGTCAGTGAATAGCGGCCCCCGGGCCAAACCTGGCCCTCGCCATGATCTTGGAAATAACTATTATATATGTATTTACTAATTGTTCTCAACAAACAAAACTTTGACGATCAGTAACAGAGGAACGCAAACAACTCAGGCACAGCATCTCTGCAGACAGCTGACACCTCCTCCCACTCAGTGCAGCCTCCACACCAGACTGAAGTCACCAAGAGAGACAGAGACTTTTATTTCTGCAGGTTAAGGATGACATTTTAAGTTATGAGGGGTGCTGGATTGGCGGAGTGGTAAGCAACCAGGCACATCCTATATACATGCCTCTGCTGGCCCAGGTTTGAATCCAGCCTGTGGCCAGCTTGCAGAGCGTCCTCCCCTACTCTCTCACCCCCCTTCACAAGCCTATCCACTATCTCTCTCTCCTATCAATAAAGGCACAAATGCCCAACAATAATCTTTAAAAAAAAAGAAGAAATTTTAAGTTATGAATTGGATCAGCGCACATCTGATCAACCAAAGTGCTTCTATGGTGAGAGAGTCTCAAGGCAGACGTGATGAGGGGCGAAAAACGACTTTACTCAAACAAACATCAATCACAGCTCTGGTTCAGTCAGCTTTCTGACAGAGAGTCAGAGTGTCCTGCAGGGGGTGAGAGTCCCTCTCCAGCATGGATGCTAGCTTCACATCCACCGCATCCACCTTTCTACCACCACCTGCACTGAGTCCAGGGGGCACCCCAGGACTGAGCTGGCCTTCCTGATCAGTCTGTCCAGTCTGTTCCTGCCCGCAGCTGAGATGCTGCTGCCCCAGCAGACCACGCCATAGAAGATGGCTGATGGCGTACATATGACTAAAAACTGTTACTTCCTCCTGGAAAGTCACATTAAAGATGTTGGTGCAGTGTTAATAAACTAAGTTTATCAGATATCATTGTACAAACAGCATAAAGACGTATGATTCCTGTTCTTTTGTCTCTTATTCTGTGAGTAATGGAGACACAAAGTGTTGATCGCCCCAGCTCGCTCTCTCTCTCTCTCTCTCTCTCTCTCTCCTCTTCATACATTATTTAATCCTTGTAAGGCAAAATCAACTAAAACTTTTTATTTAAAGGAAACAAGGATAGTATTATTTTAACAATCATCTCTATATATTAACCTCTGATTATGTTCTGGCCACAAAGTGATGCACAGCAGCGGCAATTCTTCTGTTGATGATGCTGAAGAAAAGGGAGTTGTGCTCTGCTGAGAGAGTACCCACCATGAGGTAAAACAGACAAGGAGACTTCGTTTTGATTCAAGAAGAGCAGGTGATTACTGGCCTGTCGTCTCCATAAGTGAACCCATCACAAAGGGCTCAGACTGATAACACTTGGCTGGAGAGCCCATTTTGAGTGTGTCTGTACGAGGCTGCAACAGCAAACAGTCTGTGAAGTTTCTTTTCTGCTGTTTTTGAAAGCATGATTAGACATGGAATAACACCCTGGTATGGCCACTTTGCTGTACAGTTGAAATCAAAAATAACTCTTTAAAGTCATCCAGCTCTTCAAACAGGCCCTGCAGACTGTTAGCAGCAAGCCCAGAAAGTAACATCTGAGTTTGAGCTTTTACCCTCAGGGTGAAGATATGGGCTCCGTCATACTAGGCTGAACTCAGGCTGTGTAAATGGAAAATGATTGCACGCACATGTATGTGCCCAAGAGGGTGTTTTTCTGAAAATGAAAAGTGTCAGGCATAAAGATGGTGTGTTCCTAATAGGGCTGTCACTCAGCCCGAGAATCAAATTTGATTGGTTTTTGAGCAAACATGCTAATAACCAAAGATATTCTGTTATCAACATGCTCCCCACATGAGGCATCTCCTCATATCATTTTAATATTTTCCTCTCCAGCAGCTACATGGGCCACATCTCCATATGAAGCTTGCAACCTTTTTCCACACTTCCGGAGGAAGGCCTGAAAGACTATGAAACCATAAGAAAAATGAGAGGAAGGTTCTCAATAAAAGACTGGAAATATATATATAAACACAGGAGAAACTGAAAAAGAGTTTAGTTTCTGTTTCTCTGCTGCCCCCTCTGTTCAAAAGCCTCAGTGTTTACAACAGATGTAACATTCCTTGACATGTATCACCCTCGGGTTCAATATGCTTGTGTGTGAATGACAGTCATTTGTTTTTCAGTAGCTTTCCTTTGTTGTTACCTCTATTTGCTCTTTTCATTTGAGTCTGTGAGTCACCAGACAGGGGTGAGTAAACTCCTGCAGCGTGCTTCAGTTGAAACCACACAACTCCTCTGAGAGAAGAGGCAGCAATATGCACCCACACTCACCATGCAAGGGAACTCATCATCTGCTAATCTGTGACCAGAGTAGGGAAAATATATTTTCAAAGATTAATTCAGAATTTGCCAAAACTGAAATCAAATCTGGTTTAACTATAGGATGTGACTTAATTCCCAATTCCCATGTTTAAGTTGAGAGGTAAATGTAATGCACCATTGTTTTATGAAAATATGTCCCAAAACTAAACAAAATTTCCCCTTTATGCAATATTTCACAAAATTATTAAAATGTGGAAGCCTATAATATGCTTGTGAAAAACTCATAGGGTGTACCCTCTTGAAAACAGTTTAAATGTTAAGCGTTGATATTAAAATGCCACAACTTAAAAGTTGAAAAAGTCAAGAAAAGTGAGTGATTTTAAATGTTTTAATCTTCTGCAAAAAAACAGTTTAATCAATTGAATTAGAATATCTCCCAGCCCTAATGTATTATAACTTTATTTAGACTCAAGAATCATTGAGGGTAAACCCTCATTTACAATGACGTCGAGCAATTCAAAAGGTAACAAGTACATCAGCAAGTTAAAGATACATCGGTCACAAGTGCACATCAAATTTAAGAAAAACAAGCGTATTTAGAGCACAATAGATTCAGCAATAATAGTTTAAAATGTCTGACAGTAACCAGATCTTTGATTTTTAAGGTGTTCTGCAGTGTATTCCAAGCAGATGGTGCAAAGAAACTAAAGGCAGATGCAAGATGCAGGCAAATGTATCTTAGATCTATCTTTTTAATGAGATCTTTGTCAATTAGACCATTTTATTAAAGCAGAATTCATGAAATCTTTCAAAACAACTTAAACCAGATTCCATGTTTTATTCAATGAAAAGTGAGTAAACATGTTTATTTCATATATCAGTTAAGATTAGTTGATCACAATTCTCTTTAACTTCCAATACCATAAATTAGTAAATTAATTCATTAATTATTGACCTTTATTTAACCAGCAAAAACCTCATTGAGATTAAAAATCTCTTTTTCAAGAATGTCTTGGTCAAGACAGCCGCACATTCAACAGTTTTAGACAAACACACACAGTCATCAAACACATTAAAATAAAGCTTCAATACATTAAGAAAGAAAATTCACAATCTCAGACAATTTTCCTAAAATTACCCATGTGAGAAAGATAAAGTGCATCAGTCAAAATGAATGAATAAAGCACAGCTGCATTCTTTCCACGCTCACATAACCCCTCTGTTCAGAACGGTTGGTTTTGAGGACTGTCGCCCTCATATGCTAATGAGCCAGAGCAAAGCAGTGTACATACGGGGAATTCAGGATAAACCTGCAGCATAACTCGAGCTAAGGAGCGCTCTGGGCGTCCAGCCACGCGCCGCTTACAGTCCTGAACACACACGAACTTCAAATTCATGCCGTTTAACAGCTAACAGCGATCTGGTTTCCCCCAAACATCACAGGCTGACGCACAACATGCTAACCTCGGCCTAGTCACCGCAGTAAGATAAGATATCCTTTATTAGTCCCACAGGGGGAAATTCCAAGCAGTGGGACTGATTATATTCAACCAACTGTTAAACTTCTCTTGACTAATGTAAGAATGGTCATACATTGAAGTTTATCCTTCAGACTTTCAACAAGTAACGTGAACACTGACAAACATGTTGTGCAGTTCCCTCCGGTTTCTCATCAGCCTGCTGTTTGCATTAGCTCGTAGCAATGAGTGAAATAAATACTACACAGCATTAAAATACTCACATTTCCATCATCAGGTTTGCAACGGATTGTTGGTACTGAGCCCGGAATCAGGAAAAGTCTAGTTCCCAGTCCTGTGTTGAACTGACTGAAGTTGAGGAAGCCGTTCGGACGTGAAGTGACTGGCACACACATGCAGGTTTTAGCCGACTGTAGCTGCTCATTCCCTTCAAAAATAAAATGAATCCACTGGGCCCTTTGGTCCTCCAAGGCTGGTAGCCTATACGTGAAGATATATGTGGCTGTTTACAGCCAACAACGGAGCAGTGATAGGTTTTGGGTCTAGACATAGTGTCCGCAGATCTCTCACTAACAGTGAAAACAACAATGACCGCACCTCATTGTTGCTGGGGGAGGAGGGATACTCAGGTAGACGAATCAGGTTAGGTATGCAAATGAAAATATACTGTAAAGTAACTGTATATCCACAGATTCAACAGCTCGCCAAATACCATGAGTTTACATTTATGCAGCCTGCTACATACAGGTTTTGTTGTCTACTATCACATTTTGTGGGCTGGGAGGAAGACCAAATACCCAAAAATGTGTTCAAAAGCCTTAAAAAAGTGTTTTTTTCATAATATGTCCCCTTTAAAGTTATTCCAGAGAAATAACCACTAGAATTTGAATGACATGCAGATGACTAACTAAAATTTGAAGGTTTACAAGCTTCACTCCGTTGAAGGAAACAAAAGTGCCCTGATAAGAGATTTGAGTGGAAACAAAGAGGCTGGACTATAACCACCAGCTACGCCAACTTTCCCGAAGATGTGAGTAATCTCACCCCAATGACGCACACACAAAGTTTCAAAGAGCCGAGCAGATTTTTTTACATGCAAGGATCAACCCTGGAGACACAGGAAAGAGCTCACAATCTCTGATGTTGAGACAGTGAAGGTGCGTTCACACCGAACGGGACTGACACGACCTTTGCAACCTCGGCGACCACTCTCGATGTAAAGTCAATGTACAGCTGCGATGGGGTGGGGCCAGCCCTCCTGCGATGTGACGACGCAATCTGGGCGACTTGCAAAAGTTTAAAAATTTGAACTTTTCAGGCGTCATCGTTGTGTGGATGACACCCGTGACAGACTATTTTTATTCTGACTGACTGACAGAGTGACAATCCTTGTCTGTGTGGGAACATTAGTTATTGTGTACATTAGTTCCACCTTTTTCAGCAGAACTGGTGGTTCTCTGTGATCCTGTCCGTCCACATCAGCATCAACTGCAGTGTTTTACAGTTGGTAGATGAGTGAAAAGGAACAGTTGGATTGGTTAATATATGCAGATATGATTTATGATATGATATGACCGCGGTGAAACCGGGTGCAACATCACTGAGCGACAAAATGGTGAAAAAATTAGCTATTTTATGGACAGGCAACGCAATCTTTGTTGCCAAGTCGCGTTCAGTGTGAACGTACCTTTAGTCTGCACTCAGCGCTCTGCAGCGTAGAGATAAATATAAGCCCACCACACCTGAGCCAAATCAGGCCAATCATTCACACACACCTGAAACTGCACTGAGATGATTTACATCTTCTACCATTGTGATTTCTCTTGCAACAAATAACCCTTGATTTTCAAAACAGAACGTTAACAGTTTCAGAAAAGCTTTCTGGAAATCTCTGAAGATTTTTAAAATAAAAGCCTCAAACTAATCTTAGCTGTATTAGCGCTGTACCCAAGTAAAATTGTACATTTTTTTTGCAGCACAACATAGAGTCTACAATGGAGAGGACTAGGGATGGGAATCGGAGACCAATTCCACCTAAGTAACAGAAGGCGAGAATAGTAAAAAAAGATTTAAATTGGGCACCAGACAGATAGCTAAATCTGTTTAAAAACAATAAATCTTAGGGTTTAGGCCTAGTGCTAAATGAAAACCTCGCGATTAAAGTAAAGTTAAATTAATTTTATCTGACACTGTTTTAGAATAATTCAGACTATAATCAGTTTGTTCATCAATCAATTCAGAACTTCAGAATTCCAAAGATTTTAGTGAAAAGTCCAAAAAGTTCATAGAATTCAAAATTAATCAAAAAATAAATCTCCAAAGTTGTAGCCAGTTTGTTAAAGAAAAAAATATGAATGTCACAAAGAAGTTCATAAAATTCAAGATGTCCAAAACTGTTCATTAATTCCAAACCCAAAAGTCACAAAATTATAACCCCAAAAAAACATCATTATAAACTCACTTTTTATTATTTACTTGCAGAGAAGTAAATAATAAAAAAAAAGATTTTGAATCCCTACAATTTCCTAGTTTGTTGCCATATATTCACATTATCCTCAAAAGTTACGTTGGTTTAAACTGTTGTATATACTTTTACTGGCAGATGAACAACATAATTCTCAGTTAGGTTTTATCTAAACGAGCAGATTTACACTTAGCCACTGTTTGTATAATCAGTGTCATCCATAAACAGCTCTACTAGGAATTTGAATTGTGCTAGAACAAAGAAGACTGAATCTTTGCCAGGGCTTTTTGTCTGTTTCAATGAAACTGCTTTTTCTCCTTAATGGTAGTCACACTTGGTGCGACGCCAACAAACAAATCCTTTTTCATAAGCGAATGCAGATATATGTGGAAGAGTAAGCAGAAATACAGAGTAAAAAGAACAATGGAGAGGAGGGAGAGAGAAGAATGGAGGCAGAGCAGCACCGAGCGCATTCACGGCTAAAGAAAAGAGAGTTTTGAACCTGGATCGGTGAGGGCTTTATATGTTTATGCTTTTCTCTGTTACTGGTGGTTTAACACCAGAGTGTCTCTTATATTTCAGTACTGTAATGGTCATCAGTGTGGAATAAGACACAAAGCAGAACATATCATTTAAATCTGATCTGAGGACATGAAAAATCTCTATCAAAATCACATTGACAGCTTGCTAAATGTTGTCCATCCAGCCATTATCTATACCACTAATCCCTTTTGGGGTTGCAGGGGGCTGGAGACTATCCAAGCTAACACTGGGCGAGAGGCGAGGTACCTAAACCGATCTCCTGCTGATGGCAGGGCCACATAGAGAGACAGACAACAATTCATGCTCACACTCATACATAAGGACAATTTGGAGACACCAATCAACCTAATGAGCATGTTTTTGGTCGATGGGGAGTGCCTGCAGGGGACCCATGCATGCATTCTGAGAGAATAATTAAGGTAAATAAAATATGACCCTTACACACAGCCTACCTACATTCAATGTAGTCCTATGATATAGAGACTGACAGCAGTCTCACTTTTATGTTGTTTCTTACTATTATAAATGTATGGTTTATACGTATACTTTATCTTTATTTACTCTGCTTTTCTATGAATATATTTTGTTCATTTACTGTTTTGCCATTTTTATTATTCCTTTTTGTCACCATTTTCTTGAGTTTTTATATTGCATTCCTTAACTTGCATTATTTTATCTACTCATATTTTATGGTTAAGTGTGCATTAGTTACCAAGGACATTTTTTCTGCATTTCCTTTGTTTGATTTTTGTTCACTAACAAAGTAGAAGGGGAGGCATGATGGCGCAGCAGGTAGTGCACGTGCCTCACAGCAAGAAGGTTGCTGGTTCGTTTCCCGGGTCGGGCAGGGCCTTTCTGTGTGAAGTTTGCATGTTCTTCCCGTGCATGCGTGGGTTCTCTCCAGGCACTCCGGCTTCCTCCCACAGACCAAAAAACATGCTCATTAGGTTAATTGGTCACTCTAAATTGCCCTTAGGTATGAGTGTGAGCGTGAATGGTTGTCTGTCTCTATATGTTGCCCTGCAATCAACTGGCGACCGGTTCAGGGTGTACCCCACCTCTCGCCCAATGACAGCTGGGATAGGCTCCAGCCCCCCCGCAATCCCGAAAGGGATAGTCGGTATAGAAAATGAATGAATGAATGAATGAATGAACAAAGTAGAAGGAAGGTAAATATTTTTTCGGGACAATTCAAGCTTTTCCAGAACATTTTATTTTATTCCTCATTTTCCATATGTTTTCCATGAAAATTGGTCAATCATTTTCCAGGTTTTCCAGGACTTGTGAAAACCCTGAAAATAACAAACCAGGAAAATACCAAATGGGAAATCTGGAGGGGTGGGCCAAGGGGAGAACTAGCTCTATATTATATTTTCATTATCTTCTTCTAAACTAAATTTTTCTGAACTAAAATACAAAAATGTGACTCTGCAGCTTAGAGCAGTCTATTTGTACATGCATTTGGCACGTCTCTCCTTCAGAGATGCAAACCTTTCATTGACTCTTTCGTTGAAGTCTGGAATGCAGCTTGCCGGTTCCTTCTCCATGAAGAGCATGGCCAAGGCATTTAGGCGTTCCTGCCCCATGGTGTTTCTCAGGAACGTCTTGATCCATGTAGGAGTGAAGAAACACCTATGACGAAAAGAATGAATAAATGACTGAGTGAGAAGGGGAGTGGGAGAGTGGATGGGTGAATGACGAGTGAGTGAATGAATAAGCGAATTAGTAAATTAATCAATGTTTTGCACAGGCGAACGTACATTAGAAGGTTTGGCCCAGCTTGTCTCTGTTGTGGCTTACCTCTCAGATTCGGCAGTGGTCATCGGTGCTGTTATGAGGATCTTCAGCAGGGCCACCATCTCTGAGAAGGTATCCTGCATGTTGTTGTCCATTAACACCTGGAAGAGCGCCACTGCCCCACTGCAGGCATGGAAGTCGTGGTTGGAGTAGATGAGGGACAGTTCAGTTTTGAGCTTGTTCTTGTTCAGAATGGGGTAAGTCTTAGCGGCAGCGTTAAGCACAGCATGAGGGAACTGTTGTTGGTATTGTGCAAACATCTCTCTTGCAGCAGTGTGGCAGCAATGAGATGCTTTGTGAAGGCGTATCGTTCCTTGGCATGGGCCAGGATGGTATCACACACCTTTAAAATGATATGCAACACTTGAAAGTCAAAAGTACAACAAAAATAGCAAACATGTTAATTGATGCAATAGATTAATGATTTAACTTCAGCCTCAGTTACAAAAGTATTGTAATTAGTCATAACAACTATAGTCTTACCAGTGGACAAATAGGACACACGATATAATGCCACTTACCTCTCTAGCTATCCTTTGATAGTCTGGTGCCTGGCGCCTCTTGCTGGTCCCCTGGGCTTTTCTTTACAGAAAGAGGGAATGGAGTCCCTGATCTTCTGCACAGACTGTGTGAAGTTTTAAATGCTCTTGTGAATGTAGACGGCATTAGTTTTCCTCTTCTGGAGCAAGTTAAACTGGATATCGACATGTGGCATGATCATGTGGAATAAATCCAAAAAAATGAAAGTGAAATCCTCCAGCAGTCGCAGAAAAGCTCCTGCCTCTCGCTGTGTGAGGGAATCAAACTCTCCACCCTCTTTGATGGACCGGAAACACTGAATCACATCGCCTTTATGTTCGTACACAGTGTTCACTGCTCAACTGTGGAAGTTCCACCATACTGCAGAGGATCTTGGGAGTCTGTGTGCAACCACACTGTCCAGCACGCTGGTTCTCTTGTGTGACCGGGAAAAGAAACCAGCAAACCCACTCAGGTCAGAGAAGAAACCAGAGACACAAGGGATGCAAGATGTCACCTGAAACAGAATGAGATTCAGGTTTACTGCCATATATTTTAGCAATAGTAGTACAACAGTGAGTGTCCCTGGTTAGATGCAGATTAATGAGCTAATTAAGAAAAAAAATATCTGTCATATCAAACATATAAACACAAACATATATCCACATTAATGTGACCCTGTTACCGCTTTTCAGCTACTAAGACAAACTAAAGTGTTGACATTGTCCGAGAGGAGAGCTGATGCCAGAGTGTTGCCAGAGACCTTTCAGGGATTTTGAGTCATTCTTCGCTGCGGATGGTAAAATTTTTAAATCAGATTAATCATGATGATGGATTAATCCGCATTAATGCATCAATTTTGACAGTCCTAATCTGATAAAACATGTTAATTTTTTGGCAGTCACAGCACTGATATGATCATCTATGATCTATCAACTGTCATCAATTTATGTATCTATAAACCTATTATCTATCAGTTGTCTTACTGTCTCCTTGTCATTAAATATAAAACAAATACGCCAGCTGTCTCCCTCTCACCAGTTTACCATTTTCTTCCGTTTTGTTGTTTTAATTAACATGACCCTCTGTGCCTTTTCCTTTGACTCTTTGGGTCTCTGTTTGACCTGATTGTTGATTTTATTGTGCTCAGAGTTCTGCCTTTTCTGCTTTTGTTTTGTCTGTTAAAGCACTCTGTAAACATCTGTTTTTAAAGGTGCGATATAAATAAAGTTATTATTATAATATAATCAGATGATGGCCATCCCTCGTTATAACAGCTGTAATAGTCTAATAGTCTTTTAATCTGATTCTTGTCTTAACAAGGTAATAATCAGGCCATTACTGTGCAGCGAAATGGGGTCAGTAATGGTCAGAAAAATGGACAGTGTGCAAAAAAGACAGGTGCTAAGGATGGGGGAGTCAGAGTGTAAAACTCACCTGTTGCATTATGTGGTTGAGCTGGTGTGCAAAGCAGTGTACATAGTGTGCATTCCTGTACACTTCTTGAACTTTTTTCTGCACCCCTCCGGTGGCTCCCCTCATTACACTGGCTCCATCATAGGCCTGGGCAACGAGTTTAACTTTCTGAATGTTGTGCACAATGTCACTCAGCCTCTCCAAAAGTGCAGTTGCAATCAAATCAGCACTTGCATGCTGTAGTGAGATGAATTTGAAAAATCTCTCTTGCACCTTTTTGGATTTATCTGACTCGTCGTGGATGCGTAGAGCCAGCTCAAAAGCACCACAAAATCTCACACAGTCAATGATTTTGGACAGAATATGTCTGTTCTTGTCCACCTCCTCATTATGTAACCTGACTCCTATTCTGAAGCCCTCATCCAATTGGGTGGCAATGTTAACTCTGTCAAACATAGCTAGCTTCATTGAATTTTCCATTTGCACTTTGCTGAGGTCATGCTTCTTAATTTTCTCTGACAAGTGCTTCAGGTCTCTCACCCCAGTAGAAACCCATGCAGGAACCTTGCCCGTCGAATGAAAAAGCATGCATGGGAAACAAAAAAGGGCCTTACTCTTTGGTCATGCAGTTAGCCATGCTTTGCTCGCATACCATTCTCTTGAAAATGTCCGTGTATACTGTTTTCTTGGTGGTTACTTGCTGAGTGGCAACGTCTGGTCGATCCAGGCCCTGATGGACAGCACAGCGTTCTCAGGTAAATCACTTGGTAGGGGATGTTGCGGCAGCCATTAGCATGTTACACGTTTTTTTCAAGTGTCAGATTAAGATAAAAACTCACATTTGTGGTCCTAAGAAAATCTGCCAACCTCTTAAATTTAGCCCTAAATACGTAAATATATATATTTTTCCTGTTTCTTTTGCTATTAATTTTTACAAAATCATGAATGATCATGCAGTTTCCCTGTGTGCTCTAAAGGTAGATGGCATCATCATCATGATCATGGAGCCTTCGAAACCTACTTCTGCGGTGGTTTGGTGAAGTTCTCGAACGAGTTGAGTCTTTTGAACGGCTCACTCACAAGTGTGAATCGGTTCTCATCGTTCACTTAAAAGAGCCGTTCAAAAGACTCGACTCATTCTCAAACAACACATCTCCAGTGCAAAACTTTGCAGAAGTAGGTAAACAAAAAAAACACAAAGCCTCTGTTTAGGGGTAGAAGATACTACCCTGCTAGTAGAAGATAACATAACATAACGTGATTAAAAAACAAGCCACAACAAGCACACAGGACCGTTTAGAGTTGATCTGATGGCTTCTAGCCATTTCAGCTAAGCTAGTTAGCCGTGGGTGACCTTTGTCTCTTACTTGTTACCGCATGCAGAGTTGAAAGAATGGTGTCTATCTGCTTGTTGTGGACTTCGGAGTTAGGAAATACATAAAAACAAAAAAAACGTTTGACTATCGCTTTAAGGGGGTACATACATCGGGTTTTTCTAAATCTGAAGATTTTTTTTCTTTTATCTATTAGAGACCCCACATATGAAAATAAAAAATCACTTACTGAACAGTTTTGATTGTACTGTGATGTGCGCCGATAATCTCAACACAGCACACCACACGCAACAATTCTGTCCCACCACGATCTAGAATCTAGTCCTCCAAGCCAGAAATCTTTCGTGATCAAACATGATTTAACAAAAACAAAGAAGAAGAAACATAGAAATAACTGGAAAACACAACACGTGACATGGAAGAGGACATACAAGAAGAGGGAATGGTGGTGGTCTTTGGACTCTTTTTGACGGAGAAATCATGAACTAAAAATAAAAAACAACCTGGGGACAGCGTGAACACGTGAGCTGGTCCTCCATTTCTGAGGTCCACCGAACTTTACATTTCAGGTCAGCCATGCTTGTTTTAATTTACACCTGCTTCCTTGTTCTTCAGTCAGCTCACTTCTTGATTGGATACATCCTGTTCTTCGCCACAATTCATGGAGTCATGACTGGGGAGTCGTCGACTTTCCCCACACATGAAGATTTTTGGGCGTAAATATTGAACAAGTTTAATATTACAATTGTCAGCCCCGACCCATTTCAGAGTATCGGGACAAAGTCACTCTTAACACACCTCAGACCACAGGATAATCTTATAAGACATAAAATAATCTGGTGTTTGCCGTCCTTGGGGGAAAGTCGGGACAAAAACAGCCCAATAATCTTATGTGTGTACCCTGCTTTGGTTTGGCTGATGAGAAGTTTCTTGGATTTTGCTCCACCAAATGGTGCAAATCATCTCTCTGTCCTCTTCAAACAATCTCATGATGCATGTTTTGAGATTTTTTGATGGGAAAAAACTGTCATCTTCTCCCATCCAAAACATGGATGGAAAAAGATGTAGGGATTGTTGCAGGAATTCCAGCATTGTCTCTTTTCATCAGAAGTTCACGCTTTCATGCATTGTGCCTGTGAGGGGAACTGGATCTTTGTGAACCTCTTCCCTTGTACCTCAGCTCTGAGAAAGCTTTGGCACAACTTTTGCTTTAAGGGTTCATGTGTTTTGAAAAAAAAAGGTGTCAGAGCTCTCCCAGGTTAAGGACAATATGATGGCTCATGGACCTCCCCTTTTTGTGGACCTCTTAAATTTTTAAGTCCTCTGATAAGAGGCAGGGCTGATGGTGGGTTCTTTGTTTTTATGTTGCGTCTTCAGTGCAGTTTCCCTGCCCTCTCCTTAAAGAATCTGTTGATGCATTGCCTCTCATAAGTAGTTTGATCACTATGACAAGTCAGAGCACAGACATTGTGCTACCCAATGGGAGGAAAATGTGTTTGTTGAACTGTCAGACCCCATTAATGTTTTAACAGCTTCAAGAAGTGTCAAAATCGTTGGGCCATATAAAGTCTTTCTTAAATACACTACAGTATGTCCTTAATAGTCTTGCTAGGTGTATGTACCAGTCTAGCAATGTCCATTTTTCAGTGCATACATGTCATTTATCCATCCATTTTTTTCTGCTTCTCCACAGCGCTGAAATCTGACCCCTCATCTCTTCTTTATGCCATGGGCTTTTGGATGCTCGGGGGATATTACACCAACAACGAAGCCTGTAAACAAATTTAACCTAACTGTGTTAACATAAGAATTTAGAACTGATTTATAAACCATGATATATATACATAAATCCCTTCAGCATTTTGTACCTACAACAAGAGTGTTTAAAATAGGACTTACACATGAACGCCTAAAGGAAACTCTTTACCTGTGTGCTTGATGTTCCTCAGGGATCTGTTCAGCATTGCTGTTTTTCATTTGAATCTTCTGCTCATCTTCACATTTAAGAGTGAGGTTGCTTGTTCTGATATTGTTTGATAGGCTAATAGGAATTTTACTATACAGTGCCTGTCGATTGTTAGGAGGTTGGCTATCAGTCAAGATTCAATGCACAAGGCATCCTTCTAAATGTGTTAGACTAAATCATTAGATGAAGTGTCCACGGTCAGCACCTACCGAGTACTTTCCTGTAAGTCTTTTGGCTCCTAATCTGTATGGAAACCTTGGGACATGGATAATAAGTTTGGTGGACTCGGTTCAGGGGTTGAACTGCAACTTTGAATTTTTTCACTTGGTTTGTTTAGCTTTCACAAAAGAGTTCAATTTCCAAATCAGTGCTGTGCTAACATGCACACCCTAATGCATACTAAGGAACAATACCAGACTGCCAAATAGGTGGGTCTCAGTCCACTATTACTCACAATCTTTTGTAGTTTGTCTGCTGTAAGAAAGGGTGCCAACACTGGTCCAAACTAACTGTTGGAAGCAGTGTACTTCTTTGATGAAACCCAACATCAGACTGCGGTATGAGAAACATTATAAATGTTGAGAACATCCCTACTGAGAGACTTCACCTGGGCATCACTCGTGCGTACACTCCTGATCAAAATCTTAAGACCCATTGAAAAATTTGCATTTTACACTGTTGAGTCTTTAGAAGGTTCTAAGCAATCCAGCGCTGAGTTGGAGGATCTGATTGGCTGTCCTCATGACACAGGACAATCCTCGACCCAAATTAAGGCAGTTACTGGTGCTGACTGCAGCCCAATAACCATCAGACGGTATCTGCGAGGGAAGGGCTTAAAAAACAAGAAAACCTCATCAAAGTCCACGTCTTCTTCAACACCACAAAACTGCCCGTTTGGACTTAACAAGGGAGCACCAAACACAGGACACTGAAAGGTGGAAGAAAATTGAGTCTCTGTTGAGAAAAAAATTCACCTTGATGGTCCTGATAGCTTCGACATTACTGACATGGCTAGGACATCCCACTGAAGATGTTTTCTATGCGGCACAGTGGAGGGGCGCCATAATGATTGTCTGTGCTATAGTGACTGAGGGCCCTCGCCTGTGGTAATAACTGAGGGTTCTCGCCTTTGTGGAAGTGACTTAGGGCCCTCATCTGTGGTAATAACTGAGGTTTCTCGCCTGTGTGGTAGTGACTGAAGGCCCTCGCCTGTGGTAATAACTGAGGGTCCTCGCCTGTGTGGTAGTGACTGAGGGCCCTCTTCTGTCTTAATAACTGAGGGTCCTCACCTGTATGGTAGTAACTGAGGGCCCTTGTTTGTGTGGTAGTGACTAAGGGCCCTCATGAGTGGTAATAACTGAGGGTCCTCACCAGTGTGGTAGTAACTGAGGGCCCTTGTTTGTGTGGTAGTGACTGAGGGCCCTCATGAGTGGTAATAACTGAGGGTCCTCACCAGTGTGGAAGTGACTGAGGGCCCTCGACTGTGTGGTAGTGACTGAGGGCCCTCGTCTGTCTTAATAACTGAGGGTCCTCACCTGTGTGGTAGTAACTGAGGGCCCTCGCCTGTGTGGGAGTGACTGAGGGCCCTCGTGTGTGGTAGTGACTGAGGGCCCTCATGTGTGGTAATAACTGAGGGCCCTCGTCTGTGTGGTAATGACTGAGGGCCCTTGTCTGTGTGGTAATGACAGGACAAAAGGAAATCGGTGAACTGCACAGTACTTGCCTGACAAAGGATTTCTTCCAGGAGGATATTGTCACTCTTTTGGACCATCCTACATGTTCCCCTGATCCAAATCCATGTCTCCAAAAAATATGTAGAACGATAATACTTTCCACAAATGAAACAAATGAGATCTCCTGAAAGTTGTATGTAATGATTTCACCCTTTCGCCCAATGCATCCAAACTATGTTCTGCATTTTTTGTTTCTTTTAGACAAGAGTTGTAAAACTTCTTCACGACAAAATCCTCTTCAGCATCAACGATAAGAGTAACACTTCTACAGGACCAAAATGAAATCAAACTGTCTCAGGGTGCTGTAGTTTGGTCATGCGGCTGCCACTGCTGTCTGTCTGATGCTTTAATTATAACTATGAACTATTTTAAGCTAAGGTACCTGAGAAAACTTGTGTGTGCTCCATGTTTAAACGTTTTTAATGGGAATGAAAGTAAAGGGAGTAGCAGCTCCCAACAAAGCAACAGAAATCCTCCAGTCTGAGTAATATTCTCTTCTTCAAACCTTGAACTTTTTATCTGCAGTCAATAAGATCTTTTTCCTTTTCATCTGATTGTTCTGCCAGTGGACTGTAGCCTCTCGACACATTGAGGGCAATTTCACACGGCACCTTAACAAAGTCTGTTCTGGCATTTGACATAATCGCCTAACTCCTAAATAGCCAACATTTCTCTGCATGCACTGTACCATTATATTTCTTTCAAATCCCTCAAACTGCTCCCGGAGGCTTTTTTGTATTACACTGATCCACTGCTTGAACTAACAGGTGTGAATTATATCAACATACAGCTTTTCAAGTACCTTTGCAAGCATTTCACAATGCTGGATTTTGTCTCATTAGATGTTGAAAAATGTTAATTTTGTACTGGTTTAATAGCTGTGGAAAAAGTGTACTGTAAAACTGAGCATCTGTCTGGATTTTGAGGTACAGGGCCCTCGTTGAATATGTCTTTGAATATGTCTATGAAGGCATTTGTATCAGCTAAGACATATTTGTTTGAAGGCATCCAACCCATGTTTATTTAGAAACATAAATTCAAGTCAACAGGCATCATGTGTTATCATTTTGCATTGCATATTCACTTATATCAACTGGATCTGCCTGGAACTGAACATCTATGCTGTGAACTAATACCCTGTTCCTTTGAAAATTCTGAAGTGTTTGTATCTTGCCCAAGTAAAAACTGCTAATTTTCTGACTGAAACTGAGATTCTCCTAGACCTTTTTGACGGGGCATGGGTGGTGCAGTCTGACAGTGTGCATGGTCAGTAATCAGGAGGTTGCAGGTTTGAGCCCAGCTCTGGCTGTCACATGGCAATGTGTCCTTGGATGAGACACTTGACCCCAAGTTGCTCCCACTGCTGCATCAGTGGCATGTAGATGGGCATGAATGCATGGCTGTGACTGATACTGATGGACAAGTGACATAGACACTCAATCAGTGAGTGAATGGGTAGATGTGACCTGTGGTGTAGAGCTGCTTTGAATAGTCAATGGGGCTAGAAAAGTGTTATATAAGCTCAAGTCCATTTACCATTTACTTCTTTAACAGCATTACAGAGTGTACAAACACAGCAAAGAACCCCTTATTGTGGCAAGTCTTGATAAATTGTCTTTTCCACGACTGAGACGAAACCACAAATGAAGACATATGCTTTATGCTGGATGGGGTTGAGTTCATGTCCAAAAAATACAAAACAGATGCTATAAATCTGTCAGTCCAGACTTCTAACATTTGAGAAATTTCACAAAAATAATCAGGCATTTCCTGCAGACATTCATGATGAATCTGGCTGGCATGTTTGACAACCACAACACATTTCCTGTCATAATTTAGACCAGGGGTCAGCAAATAGCGGCCCCTGGGCCAAACCTGGCCCGCCAGTAATGATTTCTGGCCCTCGCCATGATGTGGAAAATAACCTTTGTGTATATTTTTACTCAGTTTTAACAAACAAAACTTTGACAATCAGTAACAGACGAACATAAACACCTCAGACAGCTGACACCTCCTCCTGCTGCAGCCACTCAGTGCCTCCACACCAAAGTCACCGAGAGAGACAGAAACTTTTATTTCTTCAGATTAAGGATGAAATTTTACGTTATGAGTCTGATCATCAGATTCACCAAAGTGTTTCTGTGGTGAGAGAGTTTTAAGGCAGAGATGATGAGGGGAAAAAAACACGAAGACACCAAAACTGTTCTGCTCAATGCTCGAGAAGTTTGCATAAAGAAAGGACTTTACTCAAATAAACATCAACGATTACGTCTCCTCTGTCCTCGGGCTTGTACGGCTAATCAGTGCTCTGCTTCAGTCAGCTTTCTGAGATCGCCCGTCTGTACAGGCCCATAACACAGAACCTGACGCCTACAGCAGTTGTAAACAAACCTCTACTGTGTTTTTGCTTATAGCAGGAATTGTAATTATTCATAATGCTTCATAACAATAAATCACTCTATAAAGCATTCCTAAAGATGAATAAGGCAAGGTGTTTATTCAACATATATGCAGTATTTAATAAAAAGATGAACATTTATTGAGACTTCCATTCTTGTCATATAGTAATAATTTATAATACATAATTAACATTATCATAATTCATTAAAATAAGCCAGAATAAGTAATCATTAGATGCTAAAGCTGTGCAATTAATGGAGATTTTATCTCAATTGCAAAAACTGCCTTCCACAATTATGAAAACAGAGTAATCAAGATTAAAATATTACTGTTCCACATGGCATGTTGAACCTTTTTTTCTTTTTCCATCAATATTATGAGCATTATTTTGTTATTTTATTTTTTTTACAAGTACACTGAATGGCCAAAAAAAATCGCTACCTTGATTTAACTAAGCAAAAAGTTACGAGCCTCCTATTGGATATTTACTGCATGGGCGATTATCTTTCAGCTGGCAACAACTTATCTAACCCTAGCTGATGCAAGAAGGAACTTCTCATTTCTTAAACAACCATGTCGAAAGACACATCCTGTGGTTGTGGAAAAGATGTTAGTCTGTTTAAGAAGGGTCAAATCATTGGCATGCATTCAGCAGAGAAAACATCTAAGGAGACTGCAGAAACTACTATAATTGGGTTAAGAACTGTCCAACGCATTATTAAAAACTGGAGGGATAGTGGGGAACCATCGTCTTCGAGGAAGAAATGTGGTCAGAAAAGTTCTGAATGATCGCGATCACCGATCACTTAAATGTTTGGCCAAATCAAATCGAAGAAAAACCACAGTAGAACTCAGGGGTATGTTTTATAGTGAAAGTAAGAACATTTCCACACACACAATGTGAAGAGAACTCAAGGGATTGAACAGCTGTGTAGCCTCAAGAAAACCACTAATCAGTAAGGCTAACCAGGAAAAAAGGCTCCAGTTTGCCAGAAAGCATAAAGATTGGACTCTGGAGGACGGAAGAAGGTCATGTGGTCTGATGAGTCCAGATTTACCCTGTTTCAGAGTGATGGGAGCATCAGGGTAAGAAGAGAGGCAGGTGAAGTGATGCACCCATCATGCCTAGTGCCTACTGTACAAGCCTGTGGGGGCAGTGCTATGATCTGGGGTTGCTGCAGTTGGTCAGGTCTAGGTTCAGCAACATTATGGCCCAAAGAATGAGGTCAGCTGACTACCTGAATATACTGAATGACCAGGTTATTCCATCAATGGATTTTTTCTTCCCTAATGGCACGGGCATATTCCAAGATGACAATGCCAGGATTCATGGGGCTCAGATTGTGAAAGAGTGGTTCAGGGAGCATGAGACATCATTTTCACACATGGATTGGCCACCACAGAGTCCAGACCTTAACCCCATTGAGAATCTTTGGGATGTGCTGGAGAAGGCTTTGCATAGTGGTCAGACTCTCCAATCATCGACACAAGAGCTTTGTGAAAAATTGGAAATAAATGGATGGAAATAAATCATTGTAGAAGCTTATCAAAACAAGGCCACAGCAAATGCATGCTGTAATCAAAGCTAAAGGAGGTCCAACGAAATATTAAAGTGTGTGACCTTTTTATTATTTATTAATTATTTATTTATTATTATTTTATTTTTATTATTTGTATGTCCAAAATGATAGTGTCAAAAGTGTTTACGTTCAAGGAAAGGAAGTGGTGCATCTTTTAAATCAGTAAGTAATTGTTTTATAATCGTGATCTATTAAAATAATTGTGATTACGATTTGTACCATAATTAAGCAGCCCCTTTAGATGATCTAAGAAAAGTACAAATTAGATTCAGAGTGCAAGAAAAGCAAACACAATGCTGCAAACTTTTTCACTTTTTTTTTTTTTTACATTTAATTAATTTTTTATATGAACAGCATAAAGGGTTGGGTATATGAACAATATAATTACTTGTTGAACTCATTACATGATATACAACAGCTTAATAATGATTTATAGCTGTTGAAGAGCATAACAGTTTACAGAAGTAGTTAAAACTATTATTAGATGGCAGTAAGTGCATTACTATACCTTAGAAACATGCTTATGTGTTTATGATGCAGTATAAAGAGGGGCCTCATAAAAATCTTATCAAATGTTCAATGCCTGTCTTAATTTACATAGTGACACTTTTTCATCACATATAAATTTGCTTATTGGTGTGATATGGCACAATACTACTGGGTTTACCATTAAAAATCAATTATTTCATATCAGACTGCCTTTATGGAGTCAGTATTTTCAAATCAGCACTACAGAGGCTGATCTTCATGTAAGACATACAGAAATTAAATCGTAAGGAAAAACAAAAACAATCTCAAAACACTGAAATATTTTTTGTATCTGATGGCTGTTTTTAACCTGTATGTGATTAGAAGGACTTGTTTCTACAAGGGCATTAAAGGAAGGAAAAGGATAAGTACCTCGAGAATTTGAATGTGTGAGTCAACAGCAAACTTTTCTGCTACAGGGATTTATGTTGGAGATACCTGCCAGTGTGATGAGTCCACTACATCAGCATGCCACTATTGCTGTGCACATCTTTAATATTAATGTAAAGGAAGTACTAGATGAAGCATATGATGTGCCTGCAGCACAAACTCCATCCTGTAAACCACAGAAAGAAAAGCTTCATTTCTTTGAACATACAGTACATACAGTCAACTATCTGACCCCAGGTTTGCTTTGCCTCCAGAGGTACAGTCAATAGTGAAAGAGGAACTAACAGACTTAGCAGGGGACAGCAGTGCTGTGAATGTGGAGCTGTGACACACTGTGAATAACTAATGTACCGATCCTCGTGGTACTGAAGTAAACATCTGGCTGCTCTTTGTTGCTTTTGTAAACATGCCCTGTGAGAGACTCTTTGGTTAACCATAGCCACTCTGGTATAATGAGCTCATGTTTGCAGAAAAAACAAATGAATGGGTGTTTCACATGCTTCACTGCAAAGATGATTCCTAATAGATGTGATTTAAGGAAGCAAACAACTTCTCAGCACTTTTGATTTAGGTCATTTTTTTGCAAAAAGATGCACATAAACTGATGAATTTTTTGATAATTTTTTACGATGAAAGAAAGAAAAAAAGCTTACGTAACCAAAGATGGGCCTTTGTCAGGCAGAAAAACATGTTGCTACGTGACTTTTGGTCATTTTCAACTTAAAAAAACAACTTTTCCGCTTTTTCCTTTAGGTCAGTTTTTTCCCCAACACGCTCTCCGATGACTTTTTGTTCAGTTTTTGTGACAAAAAAAAAAAAGACAAACATGGTTTTTGGGCGTTTTCAGTCAGGACATGTTCGCACATGGCTTTTGGTCATTTTCACATAAGAAACAACTTTTCAGCATTTTCTTTTTAGTCAGTTTTTGTACCCACATGCTATCCAATGACTTTTTGGAAAAAAATTTATGACAAAAAAAACAACAAACAAACATGGCTTTGGGGCCTTTTCAGTCAGAAAAACATGCTGGTACATAAATTTTGTTCATTTTCACGTAAAAAAACAACAACTTTTTGGTCAGTTTTTATGACAAAATAAAGCCAAACATGACTTTTGTCCCTTTATTTTTTCTATATTCCATTTTCCTTCAGGTCAGTTTTTGCATCAAAAATACCCCTTCAAGCTAACTGATGACTTTTTTGTCAGATATAATGACAAAAAGAAAAAAAGCCAAACATGGCAAACATATTGGTACGTGACTTTTCTGTGATCTTCACTTAAAGAACAACACTTTCCTTTCGATTAATTTTTGCATCAAAAATACCCCACATGATATCTGATAACTTTTTGGTCAATTTTTAGTACAAAAAACACACTGGATGCCTGACAGCTGATATACTTGTCAGCCCCTGCTTTTAACACAAGGCTTCTCAGTCCGTGCTTGTGTCTACTAAAATTTATGAGGAGGCATGACCCTGTCTCACCTCATCGAAGACCATAAAGAACTCATATTTCATATAAAGGAAAGGGTGACAAGTTAAAACCACAGACTGTAAAAGAATTAGATGAAGCCTTGACATAGGAGCCTTTGGAAGGTCATTGATGATGACCTCTAATGGGCGCTGCCATATTGCACACGTCACCTCAACCAAACTTAAGCTCAATCTGCTCACGCACAGAAAGGCCGTGTTGACTTAAGGCCATCTGGCCAATAGCAACACCAAGGGCTCTAATTTCCTGGCGCAACCAGACGCACCCCGCGCAGTGGTAATTTTGTCCGGCGCACCGCCGTACACAGCCAATTTGGCAATTTGGTAGACCGCCTGCGCCAAGATGGGTGTGACGGCGCACCAGGGGGAGGTGTCGAAAGATTCAGCTTGACGCAGTGACAATTTCGTGCCAAAAAAACACGTGGAAGGTGCACTGAAAGCCCGCCAGCTCCAACCTGGTTTATTCTCGGCGCAGGCGAGGCGCACCAGGGGTAGTGGTAATTTGGCTGACAGGCGCACAGTGCGCACACGTCACCAAGGGCAGGCAGGGCAGGTGCGCCCTGACAGCGCCTGGTCTACGAAATTAGAGCCCCCACATCTCCAAATCCAGAAACCCTCAATAAATCCTCCATAATGAAAAGCAGTGTGATTTTACACCCCTCACAGTGAGAGCACACAGATGTGCTACATATCCAGGCTGAAGCTGTTTTTTGAACCAGGCTGTAAAGATGTGTGTATTCACCTCGCATACAATCATTAAGGCTTCATTTTATTTTGTAGCCAACCCCAAGTGGACACTCAGGGTACTACTGATTTTGGCACTTCTGACTGGGCCTCCAAATACAGATGAAGTCGCTTCAATTCTCTCTTTCCAGTCAAATGCCAGCCGAGTTCAAATCAGCTACACACACAGTACACGAACAGGTGGAAGCGAGACGAGAGGGATAGAGAGCAGGGGCAATGCGACGGTAAGGTCAAAGAAGCTAAGAAACATGAGTGACAGCAGGAAACTGAGTACAGTGTGGACTCATTACAATGATGTCGACCACACAGAGGCAGAGTGTAGAGTCTGCAGGATTAAAATGTCACATCAAGCCTGCTCCAAGACAACATAAATCTTTGTTGGATTCTAAGGAGTTTTTGTCATTCCAGTCTGCAATTACATATGAATATTATCAGCCAAACAGAAATATAAAAGCAATAATATAAATATAAAAGCAAAATCAACAAGTAAAGTGACTTAACAGACCTGTACAAAAGGATGCATTGAGGTAGAAGTCCAGCTTTTTCTATTTTGTTATTTTCATTGTTGTTGTCATTGTTGTTATTGTACATGTAACATCCATCTGGATGCTGATTTTTTCTTTCTGTTTTACACAATTTAAATTTTATCTTCTTGTGCGATACTGTAAGTTTCTTTGTTGTTTCACTTTAAATGTATTTATTAGTAAAAAGCTAAACGTTTCAAATAGTAAAAAGCTCAGTGTAAAAAGTCAAAAGTTGGTTTTTGTTCTTTATAATTTATTTTCTTCAGCACCCTAAAGAGTTTATAATAAAGGTACATTCATAAAAATTAATCCATTTTGCACATCATTTCACATAATTGTTGGTAATTAATTAATTAAAGCAACGAAAAAAGCTCTTTGTAGTGAGCCGATCTCGAAAAAGAACCAGAATCCCCATCACTAGTGCACAGTGGCATTTTTCATGCAAAGTAAAAATTTAATTTGTACATCCTAAAAGATATAGGTGTTAAGGATTATATCTTTATCATTTAATTGTGGGGATCTCATAAAAACCATTAGCGTGGGCAGGTCAGAGCACTTTCCTGCTGTGGACCAGCCCAGACTGCCATGGAAATTGGGGAAAATTTAAGTGGCACCATTTGTACACCCCTGAGAGTTGCCTCCTAGTAAAAACAGTAATTCAGGAAACAGAGAGTCATAAAGAGCAATGATAAAGCACTTTAAAAGTGAGAAAGGCCCTGTTAACACGACTCCATTTTCAGCCGTATCCGAAGAGTTTTGATTGCGTTTTAGCCTCCCGTTTACATGAGACCAGTGCCCGGAGTGCCTGAATCCGCACACTTTTGAAACCAGGGTCCAAGGCGGAGAGTTTTCAAAACGCATCGCCACCCGGCCTCATGTAAACAGGATTCATCGTTCCAGGTGGAAACGCTGACGTCTACGCATGCGCAGTACTCTTTCACATGAAGGCTGCACGCGCATACCAGCAACAACAACAGCTTCGGCTGTCAACCGAGTAACATGTGTGATGCTTACTGTGCTCGGTTTGTTATCCAGACAAAACTATCCAGACAGATTTGCTGTCCCGACAGATTTGTTGTCCAGACAAGAACTGGCCATTGTTGTTTGTGGAAAGTTTTTCTTCTTCATAAGTGTGTTGTAACAGTGCTGTTTCTCTGCAAGCCTACGTCGCCATCTACTGGACTGGCATGCACGCTACAGCGTTTTCAGTCGTTCTCGAGTCTCCGACTGAATGCAGATCATTTTTGAAGACACAAAGGAAAAACCTTTGTGTTTCAGCTGAGAGCATCTCCGTGTAAACGGAGGGCTTAACGTTTTTCTGTTTACTCTGGCTAACAAAAGTGTGTGGTTCCTGATAGAAAAAAAGCCTTCTGTCCTCTCGCTGCTCATGCTGGGCATACACTCTGCATTTTCAATCTGACGTGCACATGATGTGTTTGGAAGTGTCGGCTCACGCTATGGGACTGATGCATGACCAATGTGCACCTTAAAAAGGGCTCACACTGTATGATAAGATGCTGGGAAATGACCTGAGTGACCACACTGTGAGAGTAAAATCAGTCAGCATCGTTCATCATTTGTATCAGTGCGCTCTTTTGCACTGCGCAAATACACACATTGACAAACAACCTGCTGTGGCTAAAGCACACACAGCCACATGGCATCACCAACCAACACAATGTTAAATAATAAATGAATTCAACAGCATCAAGCATCATCTGAAGCTTTGCATACATTTTCCTGCTTGTTCAATATTTTCTGATATAAGGGGAAGACATATATTGCACATTCTTGCTGTTACTCTGAGATTTCAGTTGCTGTATGAAAGTTAAGAAGACCAGCAGGAGTGTCAGCCTGGAGCAGCTCCCACTGTGAGAGTAAATGTTTGACCAGAACATCAAACGTATCAGAAATCCATCCAACCAGCCGTGAGCTGTTGGTGGGGCTGTTTAGTTAAGGACTTTATTTCATTCTGTCATTGAATAATATATTTAATACAAACAAAAAATCTCAAAGGTGATTCAAAGGAGAAAAATCTTATAGAGTCCACGTCTTTCACAAGATACTGATTAAACACATCATGCTTATTAACAAGAGCTGCAGGCCAACATGCCTTTTTACATTTCATTATTTGTAATGTAATCTGCCATTGTGCCCCCATGTACTCTGCAGACTGAAATTCCCCTCGACTGCAAAGTCTGTCATACATCTCCCAATCAGGATCAAAATTGTGTTGAAATAGCACCGTATGTGTCTTACTTTAGCCGACAGTCTAAAACCTCAAACTGGGGTCAATGTACATATTGATTTTTTTAAAAACTGATACTTACCAAAACGTCCTACAGCTGAAATGTTTACCGATTTAAGAGACTCTAGCAATAACATTAGATTCAGGTCAGGCCAGGCATGGGAACACATTCTGGGTCAGCACTGAGCCATTCATCATTCCAACAATGTTTACCCTACTTCATTTGCAGGTGAAGTAATTGTGATTAAGGTGATTAATTGTGATTAAGTTGAAGCATACAGAAGGGCAACCTACACCTTGAGGCTCCAAAGGCAAGGAAAATCAACCCTTTCAGAAATCAGCAGCAGTGCCCTAGAGGGTCGACTGGCTCATTCCCAGCTACCAATTGCTGTGTTGTTTTTACGCCAGATGTAACGGGACGCACACCTTCCAAAAAGTTCAACTTTTGTGTTGTCAGTCCACAGAATATTTTTCCAAATGTCTTGGGGAACATCAGGATGTTTTTTGGCAAATCTGAAACGAGCCTTTGCGGGGTTTTTTTGGTCAGTAGTGGTTTTCGCCTTGGAGCTCTCTCATGGATGCCATTCTGCTCAGTCTCTTTCTTATTGTTGAGTCATGACCACTGACCTTAACTGAGGCAGGTGAGGCCTGCAGGTCTTTAGATGTTGTTCTGGGTTCTTTTTGACCTCCTGGATGAGTCGTCGTCGTGCTCTTGGTGTAATTTTGGTAGGCCGACCACTCCTGGGAAGGTTTGCCACTGTTCCAGTTTTCTCCATTTGTGGATAATGGCTCTGACCGTGGTTCACTGGAGTCCTAAAGCCTTAGAAATTGCTTTGTAATGGACTGATAGATTTCAATCACTTTGTATTTGAATTTCTTTGGATTGTGGCATGATGTGTTTCTTTTCGAGATCTTGCAGCCTACTTCACTTTGTCAGACAGGTTATATTTAAGTGATTTCTTAATTCAACAGGTCTGGCAGAAATCAAGTCTGAGTGTGGTCAGTGAAATTGAACTCAGCTATCAAAAAAATGTGGTTAATCACAGTTAACTCATGATTTAACAAGGGGGGGCAGTTACTTTTTCACATAGGGTCATGCAGGTTTGGAGAGCTTTTTTCCCTTAATAGATAAAATAATCATTTAAAAACTAGGGGTGTAAATCACCAGTTTCATGACGATACGATATGATATCAATTCTTTGGACAACGATATGATATTTGCCGATATCACAAAGTCTGCCACGATTCGATTTTGATTCGATACGATTCAGGGACCTTCGATTGATTTAAGACGATATTATGTACTCATTGAACACAATCAGCTACATTTCACCTAAAGCAAGAAAGAAATACAAAGCAGTTTCTAAGTTTTGACAGTTTTCTTACTGAAATGTGAAACGATGTGCTGACCTTTGGGTATGATAGGCTATAGAGGATTATAACCATCTGTATGATCTAATCGTGTTTAAAATTAAAATTGGGTTAATTAGTAGTCAGGTGTTTTTAGACTTTGCTTCACTGTTTAATGGTAGGTGTGGAGGAAGAATAAGAACAAGCTCTCACTGTTTTCCTTTCATACAATAAGTAATTTCATTAATCAGTGCGCTACAAAATCAAATGATGAGATAACTTACTGTACTCGTGTGATTACTCCTGTCGTGTGTGTGCAGCATGCATCATCTGCTGTCAGATCGACCGTATCTTACCCGAATACAGCAGTGCTATTTTCTGATTGGCCGACATGTCAAGCTACCGTTTAGCTCTGTGATGCTAAGAGCGTGTTGCTACGCGTTAGCATATAGTGGTGTTACTCGGTGGGCGCTACACAGTACATTTTAATGCAGGAGAAATACCGGGTGTGGTGTGTGAGAGAGCAAAAAGGTGTGCATCTCATACGCTGAATACGTGAGACTTGAGAGCCCTGTAAAGTTGAAACTTAAGAACGAGGCGCTATTGGAAGATGACGATGTTGATCGATGTTTTGAGTTTCCATCGATTTGATTGGATCATTGCTTAACCAATCGATGTATCGATCCAGATCGATGGATCATTACACCCCTATTAAAAACTGCAATTTGTATTTACTCAGGTTATCTTTGTATAATGTTAAACTTGGTGTGATGATCTGAAACTTTTAAGTGTGACAAATATGCAAAAAACTAAGAAATCAGAAAGGGGGTAAATACTTTTTCATGGCACTGTAACAGCCTGTTATGAATGTGACAGTCATATAATCACCTTCAAAGTTGTTCAAAAGCAGTCACAGCATTCACACTGTTTGTATCAAATCATCACAGCTTGAATTTCTAAGAAGTAGTAGTCTTTGTTTGCTCTTAATCAAACCCTGGAGCAGTTTGCAATGAGAACACAAAAACCCCTAACCTGATACACCAGATGGACAGTTTAATAGTATACGGACTATATTTGACTAGTCCATCAGGGAAACAGCAGACAATTGGACTCGAGTCATAGGGACTCGGACTGGAGTCGTCTCAAGTCACTAATTTGATGGTTTGATACTAGACTCGGGCTTGGGAGGTAAAAACTCAAGACTCGACTTGGACTTTGGAGACAATGACTCCAGGCTCGACCCACCTTGAGACAACATAAGTCCGAAAAATTGTAACATATGTTTTTTTTCATTGTATGTTTTTTTTCCACATCAGTATCATTCTAGAACTGTGATTGTAACATGCAATGTTCAGGCATTATATGAAGAGCCAGACAAGAGACATATGTAGCTCTTACCTTTCAGGTTCACTTTATTGATGCTCCATTCATAGTACACTCGGTCACCTATTATTGTCCCACGCACAACACCATACACACATATGATCCTATTACACATCCGCTCCCATTACAGTGATGATGAGTGTATGTAATACAGGAACTACTTGTCTCTATAACATTTAAACAGGACATTGACTTGCACAAATAATTTTACTTGGGAAAGGTTGCATTTCCCCAGCTCTTACTTCCTTTTAGAGTGCTTATTTTTAAAATATTTTGATATCTTTTAAGTTAAATGTCGTTTTTATATAAATGCTTGCTGTGTGCTGTTTACAGAAGCACTTTGCACTGTTCATTCATACTGTAACTGTGTTTGCCTTTGTTAAGGTAGCTACCTCTAAAAAATACACTTTAAAAAAATGTCAGAAAGGCAGTTTGAGCCTGCAATTTCAATGTTGCAAAATGTTCCAAATAAACATATATTTTTTTTGTATCACACATGTCAGACAAGGGCTAAGGGGTACAATTGTGATTGACCACAAGTCTGAAATACACAGACTTAGGCCACCTTCACACTGCAGGTCTTAATGCTCAGCTCTAATTCTTTGTTGCAATGGGATTTTTTTTTTTGGTGGTTGTGGTTGTTCACATTATTACCTCTGGAGGATATATCTTCCCCAGCATATGTTTGTCTGTTTATTTGTTTGTTTGTTTGTTTGTTTGCTTGTTAGCAAGATTACGCCAAAACTGCTGGACGGATATTGCTGAAATTTTCCAGAGATGTTGGTAATGGCCCAACTTAGAAATGATTGGATTTTGGTGGTGATATGTATATTTGCCTGGATGCAAAAAAAATCCCCAAATTTCAAAAAATCCCATAAGTTAACATTGGGTGGAATTTTAAAAAAAAAACATATCTCTGCCATTTTTTAACAGATTTGCCTCTAATTTTACAGGATAATATTGGGTCCATGTCTCTATTATTGAGGTAAATTTTAGCTGGATCTGATCCAGATTGATGTCACATAAAAACATTGAACTTTATAATGGGAAAGCCGACTGAGGACATTCAATAATTCATATAAAATTGAAATATTGAGTGATGTTCCCAAAACTTATTGTGTTAATACAGGATCATAACCCCCATGTATTTGCTGAGTTTGGTCTGGATCCTGGCACTATTCTGGATCTGGTGATTTAGAATTGTTTCTTTTTCAAGGGTTGTGGAAAAGCCACTGCAGGAACTGAGCTGCTTGGCGGGGGTCTGCGCTCTCTGAGTGCTTTTCTAGCAATTTAAATGTGGTTGCAATCAGACTCTAGTATGAACCGTCTACAACCCTGAAGTGCAGGAGAAGAAATGACATTTCATGCAGCACTGTGTTTATGGAAATAAATGCAGATGTTAGCTAAACATGTCAGCCTGCCTCTGTCCAGAGATATTGTGTGGTCTTACCCAGGAGATGCTAGGGGCTTTACTGACAGAGCTCATCCATAATTGTTTCATCCATTGTTACATTGGATCTTGCTGTGTCTCCCCTGGCGCAGATTTGTGACGTCTGTCTCACCTCAGTAATGTAGAAGTTGGATGAAATGAGACATGGCTGCTCAGAGTGAGAAACATCAGAAATGCTCTGGTTTAGGACCACAGATGAAAGTTGCCTGGTTGTTATTTGAACACAAAAAAAATGGTTTTATGCTGTTCAGACTGTCATAAAAATATCAGATATGGGTCACATTTGGGCAATAAAGCTTGATTTGGGCCAGTTTTGCACAGCCAAAGATGCAAAGTCATCCCCTCCAAGTAAAATACACTTTATTCTCAGTTATTCAGAAAAGTAAAATGCGTTTCTGATTCTGTTTTCTCTACAGCATGGTGCCAAATGATCTTTGGCTGACTAACGGTCCCCACCCAAGTGGTTGGGGGCTGCTGTTTTAAATTACTTTCAATCACTTTCATTCTTAAATCTTTCTAATTTACACCCAAACCAAAGTCACACTTTTAATAATTCAAGGGTGTTAAGTCATTGACTGTGATGAAATAATGTTAGAGATGCTTTCATTTCTGTGATTCTTTGCATCTTGTGATTGTCAGTTGACCTCTGTGGATGTGGATGGACTGGGCTGATTGATTCAGCTTTGTGTCCAAGTTCAGTCCTAGTCTGTTAATCAATTCAGCATGTTTTCACATAGAGGAAAACAATGAAATCAAAACTCTTTTCTCCCAGAACAATAAGTGTATGCAAAAACTGTTTCAAACAGTTTCATTGAACTGTAAAAAAAAAAAAAAAAAAAAACTTGAATATTTCATGTTTTGAAACACTTTGTGAACTTACTTTACTGCAGCTTGGCAGTTTTGAAAGGTAAGTAACCTTCATTTGAGATCTTCTTTGGATTGAAGGCTAAGTCATTGATCATTGCTCTGCTGGGTCGGAAAAAAGCCCTTCAGTTAAAGCCTTCTATAGATAGCCTTTTAAAGCATGTACAAGTACATAATGCTTAGCCAGAACAAGAGTTACACAAAGCACATCAACATGCATTCATCGCATCACAAAAGACAGTTTCAATGCAAGTGCGTGTTGCATCATCAGCTCTGCGTTAATGCATTAATACAAAAGTAAAAAAATGCCATTACAAGGCAAGCGCATAGCAATGTTTTATAACAGAGCTCCATAAACACATGTACACATACAAAATGAGTGATCAGAAAAGGACAAGTGTCTTCATAGGACAGGAAATGTCTCAATATTCAACATCTTCACTCAAACATCGATCAAACACATAGTACTAAGTTTCATTGATCTGTGAAATTATTAATACATAGTAAGAAGAAAAAGTTCACATTTAATACTGCTGTAATCACTGCTGTTTTTCAAGACAACTATACCTTGTTCCTTCCATTGGATAAAGAATATAAGGCTTCCCAAAGACTGTAGTCCAACACCCCCTGGCATCTCAGTACAATCAGTCTAAAACTCTGAGGGCCTGTCCTATTCCTGGTGCAAAGCATTTATCATGTTGACAAAATAGCAAATGATGGTGCAATCCTATTTGCGTCTGTGTTTGCCTAAACATTATGAGAGGTCAGGCACAAAGCTTCTTTACTTGAGGATGCTGAAAATGTCTCAACCCTTAACCAATTTATACCTGGTCTAAAATCTAAAGTATATAGTTTCATGCATAAAGGATACACAGCAGCACACACACTCCACTGCATTTGCTGATAAATTAAACGTAATTTAAAAATGGCACAGAGCACTGAAAGACAGCCTGGCCTTGCTTAAGTGCTCCTCAGTGCGATACTCCCTTGCACTCCAGTGCATGTAATACTCCCAGAAAAAAGAAAAACCCACACATGAGTAAAGATTCCCACGCTTCACAGAGCTGCATTTGTAATATTTAAATACTAATGAATCATGAAATCAGCTGACACCCACATGACAATCAAGTTGCTGAGCCATCGAAATCAATGAACTTATTCCAAAAAGAAACTTGCTCCTAAAACGCTTCATTAAAAGCATACTGCTTGATGCGTTGCTCGTGAATTAAATAAATAAACTGTTTATGCAAGGGGAAGCAAGGTGGTGCACTGTAAGCCCCCTACAGACGCATCTTCCTGTAGTTTGCTTGGCCCGTTGCTGTGCTCATGATTGAGTCATGTTGGGTTTTGAACATTGGTTTGGTCCTTGGACATTTGGCAATTTTTGGTTTCTGAGATGGGAAAGAGATGTAATAGATTCTTTACTCCTTTTACTTGGAATGGTTTCAAAATGCAAAGCATAGTTAATCTGACTGCGTTAAAGTCTTTGGTGAAACATCTGGAATTCAGGATTTCAGAGTGTAGCTGTTTTAACTGATGATTTGTTATTGACTTTACTTTTTGATTTATTCTGTATAAGTTTGTGTGTTTGTTGAAATTGTGTTGCTGTCATTCTTGGGCAGGTCTTCCTTGGAAAAAACATCCCTGATCTCAGTGGGACTAACCTGGCAAAATAAAGTAACAAAATAAAAAGGTTTGATTCTGATTATATAATTAAATCATGTGCACACATGCTATGATCAGATTGAGTCTCTGTAAACACTGAATTCTTAACGAACTGAATGTGGTAAACACAGCTGCTGTTTGACTGGCTGACTGCAGTGCTATGGCTAGAATGTTCAACATCAGGGGCCTCATTTATAAAGCTTGCTTACCCACAAAATGGGACTTGAAAGTGGCGTACGCCACTTACCACACAAAGGCGGGAGAATGTGCGCACCTGTACGTCAAACATTTTGGAGACAGGGAAACTGGCAGCGCAAATGGTGAGCTGGTTAATTGAAGCCAGATTCATACTTTTAATGTCATCAAATATCAGACTTATAGACCCACTCAATCAAAAACACCCAAGTCTGCAGTGTCGTAGATGCATTCCTTTAGTGAGCCATTAGGCTTACTACTGTATGAATGCTCATATATCATACTTTATCTTCAAATGATATAGAGTGGTGGATAGCACTGATTGATTAGTATTAGTTGTGACAAGGTGCGTAACAATCAGTCTAATTGCTGAATAAACATATAAATAGTGCAGTGACAATGGATGCACTGGCACTGCTGGAAGATCACGCAAATGGTAGGATCAGGATGGAGATAGTCTTTTGGGACCATAAAGATTTCCTGGTGCATGATGATGACTGGCTAATCAGACATCAGAGCAGTGCTCTTGGATCTATGAGCTGAACTGGACCCAGTGTTAGACAAAACCACCTGTCGGAACCATGCCATCCCAGTGCGTTTACAGGTGCAGACCACTCAGCTCCTTCCGGTGGAATTAGCTGACAGGTATGTGTTTGATATGATTGACAATATATAATGTTACGTTTTCTGTCAAACTCCCTTTTGGGTATGATATTATACAGTTAAATTCTGTCCTTAGGTCTGGGATATCGCAGTCATCATCAGCACAATAATGCCAGCCGCTTTGGATGGCGTTATAAACATGATCAGTCGATAAATCATGGTTCCTTACACTGTGGGTGAACAGGCCAACATTAAAAGGCAATTTGCAGAAACGTCCGGTTTCCCAAATGTAATTGGTGCAAATGACAGTCTGCACTCACGTTGCTATAAGAGCTCTGAGTGAGAATAAAAATTAGTCAATGTGAACCAAAAAAAATGTGCATACAATCAGTGTAGAAATTATTTGTCCCTGAAACATGGTTTTGACAAATTTAGTGGCACAGTGGCCTGGGTCAAAACACAACTCATTCATTCTGAAGCACAGCGTCTTCGTCTTCTTTGGTTGCGGCAGACTATACGCATCCAAGGCGTATTGCTGCCCCCCCGACGCACAGCAGTGTCAGGAACAGACTGCAGGCAGGCGATGCAAAAACAATCATGAGGTACTTTGCAATGACCATTCATGGTCATATGTGGGTGTGTAGAGGGCAGTATGTAAGGTGAATCCACTCGTGCAACCTTCCAGGTGGACTGTGATTTATAAAGGGAAAAGTGCTTGCAGGTGTGCGCACGCATGGTTTTATAAATCAGATTATTTTTTGGCGCACGCCATTTTCAGCTTTTAGGTACACATACACTTTTAGTATGGATTCTACACAATGTTTTACAAATGAGGTCTCAGATCTCCTTGACCAGTTGGGAGCAATTAATCCTGCAGGAAAATGATGTACAGTTGGGTTGAAATTCACTCTGAACTAATAAGCAGTCATACAGATCAGAATTCCCTTGGAAATAAACATTGTATGTCCTCCCTTAAGAAATATTGTATGTGCTCACGCTATGACTCCATGTAAGACCAGCCAGCATCATTATATTGTTGCTGTGGGGCAGAAACATCACATCCTCATGTTCGTGTTTTTGGAGTCAAAGGAAAGTTCCCAGGTACAATAATGAATATCTGTACAATGTGAGTTTATAAGAAGAAAACTCAGATTCAATCTCTAATCCCTGACAATCCACAAGTGAGAAAAATTGATATAAGGGACTGGTAATGTAATCATTATACTTTCAGTTGGTACATCAATCATTTATGTTCAGTGGTTAAAGTGGGATTTGATGGGTGGGGGAGCCCTGAATTATTGCAAAAAATTGTATCAGCCTTATTCTCAACAGAGAAATACAGGCCACATTAACAGGCAAAACACACACATAGCAATTTAACATGACTAACACAGAGAAACACAGCAAACCAACAGCCTAACACAGAGACTCGGACAAAGACTTAAGTTAAAACCACACCTATATATACACACAGGTGAGTGAAACACATGAGGAGATCAAGAAAGGCAGGGGAAACTTGGAAAGTAAAAAATAACTACATAGGCTACACAAGAAGAAAATATCAGACATGAAAACGGGTTGGGGTTGAAAAGGGTGAGGAGGCTATGACCCCTCTAGTGGGTCCGGGGGCATGCTCCCCTGTAAGAAAATGTTGAATATTTCATATTTAAAAGCATCGATCTGATGCATTTTGAGAGAAAAATGAAGCAGAATTACAGGACAATATAAATGTATGATAAATTATCTACCTATACATGGTCACATTATGCTTGATAAGAAGTCAGACTGACAACTTCTCTCATGAAATACATTAATTTCCACTGGAGGCGTGTTAAGATAAATGTGTTATCTCTCCGGCTGCGTTAGCTAACGTTGCGCATCAATGACGCGATGCCTCTTTTAGCAAGCTCCAATTCTTCTAGTGATATATTACCTGTAGCCAGAGGTGGGGCCAAGTCATTGTTATGCAAGTCACAAGTAAGTCTCAAGTCATTGCCCTCAAGTCCCAAGTCAAGACCGACAAGTCTCAAGTCAAGTCCCAAGTCCTACAGTTGGAGTTTCGAGTCTTTTTCGAGTCCGTCCTGGCTGCTCCTCTCTGGTTTGTCATGTGTCCATCACTGGGTTTGGCTTAAATAGATTTGTTTTCATGGTTGAATGTTAGCTAATATTGGCGGAGAGGTGGATTTCTGTTAAACAGACCCAATAGTTTCAGGGGTTGCATTTACTGCTGTAGAGAATCAATGAAAAAAATATACTTTTCAAATTACAACTTTCCCCCCCCTACCTTACATTTTTTTTAACTTGATGGTATTCTGGGGGCCAGTCAGGGAGCTGTGGAGGGCCTGATGTGGTCTCAAGGCCACCAGTTGATGATCACTGATGTCTGACATGATGACAGATTTGTCAAACAAGGTAAATTCTGGGGGTGACTATGTCCTTTTGCCGGAAATGTATATAATATTTATCATTAGTTACTTTGTGAATTGGAAGGAAACATTAATATTTTCACTTTTTACATAAAACATACAGTAAAGGGAAGGCTCGTACAGCTCTGCCCTGAGAAACATTCACTATCTTAACAGTCATCATGACCCAAGTCTCAAAAAGATCAACCACTTTAATTTGTTTCGTGGAAAAAACATTGCAGTTTGGATGTAAGATTTATTTTTTTTTTTTTTTGCAAAGAGACTGGAGGAAAAAATGTTATAATATTAAATAACAATAAGAACCCTAGGAGATCATAGATCCATAAATCTTACTATTTTTCCCATCATAACATTTATATGTTGGTTGTTTTCAAGACATCTCAAGTCAAAAGTTCGTCATAGGAAAACCCCAATTTCGATGCTAAGATGACAGGATATGTCGAGATCCTGTGAGAACAGCAGATATGTATGTGATACAGTACAACAGAATTAAAAAAATGTAAGTTTGTCTGCTTAGGGCCTCTGAACACTGAAGACATTTTTGCCACATTTTTACCTGACTTATACACCATCCATTGAAAACTGCTCTGAGACCCACTTATGGGCCTCAACCCACAGGTTGAGAACCACTGTAGTGGTAGACTGCATTGGGAGCTTGATCCTTTACAGATTGCTCTCATATCATGAAGAATAAATGATGCAGGATACCGCAGGATAAATTTATCATTTAGAAAAAGTAAGTGAAAACCAGAGCTGGACTGCTCGGGAGAGATGAGTTTTAATTAAGCAAAATGCTGACTCCTAATTTTTTTAAATCACTGTGTTCACTTAAACCGTGCACGTGAGCCAACAAGACACTGTTTGAATTACAATAAACACACAAAGTGATTTACGATCCCTGTCCCGTGTGCTGCGCGAGGAGCCCTTCACGCTAATGTTTCCCTGCTCTCGCGCTAGTAGAGTGAATGTTTTTATCGAAGTCAAGGCTCCCTTCAGGCGCACGCACATGTTCACGGTTCACTGATAATCTCTGATATACCTCCATGTCCCCCCCCCGCAACGATGAAGTTGCGCTCTGATTTGTTGTGCATCTCGGTGCTTATGAGGGAGACACGCAGGTTGTGCATGCAAAAATGTGCCATCTGCGGCGCTACTTAACCCCTGTTCATATTCCTTTACAGATGACTGCTCAGCAATCAACTTTGTAAAACATGTCAGAAAGTCTCCTACACCTATTGATTTCTTTCTCTTTGGCTATTTGAATTAAGTCTTGAAGGGATAATTCGAGTTTTTTAAGTGGGGTTGTGTGAAGCACATGGCATTAGCCTGAATGTGTGCCACAGTGTCACAGCTCAGTTCTCTCTCTGTTCAGAAACACTTGGGACAGACACTAATGCCTTACATTGCTGTACATGAAGCCAAATTGTCTACTTAATTAAAAGAATTGTGGGTGAAAACAAGCCACAAAAACAGCGTGGGGTCATCACACGCTGCAAACTGTTTGTTTATGTACACTTAGTTTTCCACTACCAAGCTTCTTTCATTAGGCACTATTTTGAGACACGGCACAGCCTACATGTCCTTCCACCAGCAGCGCTGACTAGTTCACAAGAGGACACAGCCACTACCAAACAGGATACATCAATGGTTTCCGCAAATATGGCTGCTGTTTACTTTAGATACTTTGGAATAGGTGTATGAATTGGAGAAACTTCTGTAGATAGGGCAACAGGTCTGAACTGAAAATGGAGGAATCTGCCCTGAGAACTGGAGGACCAGAGAAACACACGGGACCTGTTGATTCAGGTGAATAAATCATGTCATCAAACTGGATGAAATAAGAGTGTGAATAAGAAAAACCACCTGAGGATGTTTCAAGCTGTTCAGGATCAGAGGAGCTTTTATAAGTTCGTCTGCAGTGAGCAGGTCTCATCACACAGAACTAGGGACGTAACGATATGAAAATGTCTCATCACGGTTACGGTGACCAAAATTATCACAGTTATCATTATTATGGTTGTATTGTTGCAGTGTGCTCAAAATGATCAAAAAGTACTTTTACACACAGTTGAACTCATTTAACCCTTTATTATAATTATAACAGGCTGCCTGGTCTTTCTGTCTTTTTTGTCAATAAATGTGTCAGGAAATGTCCTTTAAGTAAATTTTTTCACCTCTTTTTTTTCCATGACAAATAAAAGTAATCAATTCTGGCAAGTATTTGTCATTATTATGTTAGAAATGCTTAAACTGTGTGTAATTACAAGAAAAGAAAAAAAACAGATGTGAACTTTATACAGGATTCTCTTCTTAAGCAATTGTAAATGAACATGTTCAAAGTTTTGAAATGACCAAAAATAAATTTAACCGATTGTACATACACCCAAACATTTTTGTCTGCCTATGGCATCAGTGTCCATGTTAAATTAGACCATGCCCAGGCATTTTTTTTACTGATGATAGTCCCTGAGGCAAGTCCTGTCCAGTTAGCCCCCTTCCATGACTCTCCTCTGGTCTCCCCTCTCCCTGGCAGATCTCCTCCACATTTCCTCCTCCAGTATTTACAAATTACGATTGATGAAATCTATAAAACAGGAACTATGATGGAAAAAGATGATCAATTACGAAATACGGCAAAACACAGCAAATAAACAACAAAAGAATGGCAAGAACACACTCCAGAATGATACTAATGCTGTTATTTACAACAAGTATACATTATTGACACAGAAAATACTGATGAACCATCTATAATTCACTCAGGTATGGCTCACTGAATCTTCTCACTCTCACCAGCTCAGTCAGCTCACTTACTCGAGATGTTATAGTAGTTTTAATCACCCACGTCTTTTTCTTTTGCCGGCAACAGCTTTGTGTTTTAGACAGAGTGACCGCCTTCAATCAGTTTACCTTCAGCGTCCTTGTAAGTCCAAAATTTGACCAGACTCCAGACTTTGTCCGTTACAAGGGGGAAAAAAAAATCTCCGGTAAAATGCCCACACCAACCACCATCATTTTGCTTTCAGGGCCGCTGCTGTTTTGTCGAGGAGCAGACCAGGCAGTGAGCAGCATCACCATGAGTTATTGACACAGTGTGGTAATCAAACACGGTTTACCGGTAATTAAAACAGGAAACGGTAATACTAACCGTCGGAAATGTTACCTCGGTTTATCATTTTACTGGTAACTGTTGCATCCCTATGCAGAACGTTGTTGGTTTAATGAACATTTATAATCTTATGGACCAGATTTACTGTTTTGCAAACTCCATGAATGAAAGTTCATCTTTAGTTAGTACTCAGCTCATACTGATTGTTTATTTTGTAAAGACAGAAGCCACGGTTTCAATGATAAGTTTACTTCAAGATAGCACACAGCTGCGACACTGTGGTGCACATTCAGGCTCATGCCATGTACGTCACACAATCCCACTTCAAAGAATTCAAACTGTCCCTTTAAGGACCTTTCCTCAGAATGTTGCCGATCTTTGTGGTTAAATTATTCAAACTGTGGATGCCCTACGGGGTGCAGAAGGGGTAGTGAATGCATTTTGTGACATGAGAAGAGAAACAGAGTTGTGTTCAGAGAGAGGAGGCTGTTGGTCATCCTCCATGTCTGTGAGGTTTGAAGATTCCAAACCTTCTATACAGAAAACTGATTGCTTATAATAACCAAACATTATTTATTCACTTACAAGAATCTTGTTGAAAAAATGAATGAATGAACGCACAAAGACTGAAAGCTGTGATTCTTGTGATACAGGATTTCTACTTGACAGCAGTCATTAGCTCTGGCTTTGACGTGCTCTCTCTGAAACACAAAGAAACCAACATTCACACATTTTTCCCAGCAAAGTACATGTTTTATATGACCTTTAGACAAACCTGTCAGCAGTGAACAGTTATACCCACTCATGGTGATACAGTCAGTCCAGTGTCAACACAGTGCCTGATCTACTAAAGGTTTGTGTGTATAAAAACACTTGCAAACTTGATGGGTTGCATAAAGCTGATCTACTGACTGGCTGCACTGAGGATTGCGTCTGTCAAATGAGCAAAATAGCACACGCCATCCATTTAGCATGTTTGCCTTCATGAATATGCAGAATACATGCAGATTATCAGAACGTGCAAAATATTGGGAGATGGAGATGCAAATGTAATCATTTAGCAACCGCAATGGGATTTATCAAACCTGTAACTGATTGCGCTCTGTGTTTTTGCGTCTTTATTTAGCACATTTGAAAGGCAGGTGCAAAATGGCACAGTGTTATGCTGCGATCATTGTGGCGAGAAAAAGAGGTCGCATTAACCAAATATTTTCCATCATTGACTGAATTTTTTGATGAATGACAAAAAGATTTGGAGGCTGTCATTATGATGGACTGGAAAGAGAGGGACGATCCAGTGTGCCATCATACTCATGAAGACACATGCGTTAAGTAAACCCTCTCTGTTTTGTGCTCTACATCGAGGAGGAGGTTATTTACCCTTTGTAAAAAATGATCTCCATAGCTGGCTATGAAGGAGAATCACTCCGTTTGTCACTCAGAGCTGACTGCAGCACACTCTCATCAGGCGCATTATGTGTGCGCGCAACTGTAAGACTGCTCTTCACATGAGGGGTTACTGGTGATGAAGCTGTGTATCTATATGAATGCTGTCATTTAGATTACGTTTAATCGTAATCAGAAAAGGAAAATTAAAAATGACAGATAAAAATATGGTAGGAGAGAAAAGTGAAGACCTTGTCTGTCAAAATGACAGCAAGAAAGGTTACTGCAACTGTGTTTATTTGCCTCCAACTTCATGGCTTCAAGCGTCATTTTTCGTTTACAGCCACTCTGCTCTCCCAAACTCTCCATGGTGACAGCCGGTAGCACAAGCAAAATCCTCATTTAAAGGGGGCTGTCCATGCCACTTTTGCGGCTTTTATCAATTGCGCACGCAGCCATAGCAGATCACCTGCGACACACTAATTGCACGTGCAATTTTTTATTTTTTACACGCAATTTAGTGCTTGTTATTTGGGATCTTAGTGGATCAGGCCCACAGTAGGGAACACAACAATGGATTCAAGCATCAGAGATAAATGTTTTCTTCTCCTGTCTTTATTTCATGGTCGACACAAGGTTGTTTTTTTAACAGGACATCTAGTATTGCTGGTGTTGTTTTCTGCAGTTTTTCTTCTCTATATAAATGAACACAGCATCTGTCTTTACTTATCTGTTGTGAGGAATCCTCTGATAATATTGCTTCCATCTAAGCATTAAAATATTCCACCAGACTTTATCTTGTGTGATCTCTGCATGTTCAGTCGGATGCTGTTGAAAAAACATGTGAACAGGCTGGATCACATTTAATTTTTGAATTAAAACAGAACATCTGCTGAGTGGATAACAATAATGTGCCTGCCTGGAGTAACAGGCTTTCACTCCAACTGGGTTGATTTATTTTACACCCAAAAAGAAAAAAACTCGCGGCTATTGTATTAGGTATACTCATTCAACTCTGTACTAACACAAATCACTAATCAGCCAATCACAAGGCAGAAACTCTACGCATAAAGTCAAATGGAGCATGAGACTGAGGGAGAAAGGTGACTTGTGGTGGTTGAAGGTCATTGTTGTGTGAGGTGCTGATCTAATGAGTAAATCACTCATTTTTCACAGACAATCCCTTGTCTAAGGGTTTACGGAGAATGTTCTGGATAATAGGAAATATTCATTGAGCAGCGGTTCTCTCGGTGAAAATGCCTCGTTAATGCCAGTCAGAGGAAAAGGTCGGTGTGGTTCGGAATAATAAAGAGGCAACACTTACTCAAAAGACCACTTTTTTCAACCAAGGTCTGCAGAAGACCATTTCTTTCTCTCTTTTGTAATAACACATTTTATGAAATTTTAGAGTTTTAACACAGCACACAATACCCCCTCCCAAAGACCAGACAGTATAGCAAAACAGTGATAAATAGCATGCATATTTGTGACTTCATAACACTACACACAAATGCTTATATCCATAAAACAATTAATATAAAAGGGATAATAATAATAATAATTAAACAAAATAATAACATTAATATTACAGTTTTTCTCCATTGGTTTGGCTCATTTATTGAAACAGAAATTACATTCTCAAAAGTCTGAGATCATTTGGCACAACAGTCTTTCAGTTCCTTACAACACTATAGCTCTCTTGCAAAAGCACATCTCTCTCCCAAAACAGTTCACTCATGCATCAAAATTAAATTCCTCTCTCATGTAAATAGTCAGTGCCACCAAAAATGCATAGATCCTTCTCAATTGCTTTGGCTCTTTTCTTGAAACAGAGCGGACGTTCTCAACACTCTTGATGCTTTTGCCAAAATAACCTGGATGGTTCAGCACAACACCATGGATCACCTGCAAAAGCTAATTTCTCTCCCAAAACACTTCACTCATGTGTCAAAACTAAATTTCTCTCTCATATAAATAGTCAGTGCCCCCAAAATGCATCGTCCCTTTGGCATTGTGTAAGCACTGCAGGTCCAAATGTTTAGATGTTTTGTCAACACAGCAGAGGACCATTGAAATATCCTTCTTGTCCACCTCAGTTTTAGCCCAGGCTTTCACTGTCAGCCGTCACTGTTCTAGTTTGTTTTGTCTGGCTAACAGAATACAATTGTGTATAAAACAGGAAAAAAAAAAAAAAAAAAGGATTTTACAGTACAACTAGTCTCCAAGGTTGGACATCACAAATTGCACTCATACTGCCAAGGAAATTGTAACCATTTTTATTCACAAACATAAAGAAACTCCCATACATCAGAGCATAAAGAAAATGTACACACCATACAGGCCCCTAGGCAGCCTTGTGGAGGGGGGGATCTTTTTATTCTAAAAAGTGGACTTCACCACCCACCCCCCCTAAATACACAAGCACATTTCATACGTTTTAATTTATGCTTTTTATTGATTACACCTTCACTTTTACATGACATTTCTCTCTCCAGTTGTCTCTCTGTTTTCCTCTATACGTCTCTGTTGCTCTCCTCTGCTGACATGAATGAATATGAATTAATTAAATTTAAGTGTACTACCATCCAAACTTTCTTTTAACATTAATTAATTAATTGAATTAAATTTAAGTGTACTATCTCTATATCATTCAAATTTTCCTTCAAATGTTGTGATGTGACCATTTTTGGCCACTATAGGCATACTTTCTCTTCTAATGTGGCAGTGGATGAGCTGGTACTCATCACATTTGGTACAGGTGAGTATTTTTAGATTAATAATCAAATTCCAAACACAGCCTATTACAGCAATTTTCACCATGTAATAAACATATTCTGATAATGGCCACTTTTCAAATGTATAATTTCCCATTTTCAACCCTCTCAGTGCCAGTGTTTCTGTGGCTTTCTCCTTGTCTGTCTCTCTGTTGCTCACCTCTGCTGTCTGTTGTCTGTCTCTGCTTCTCTCTTCTGCTGCATGTCTCTGTCAACATGCATTAATTCATTGAATGAATAAACATGAATGAATTTAATGGAAATGCACCATCTCTATTATCATCCAAACATTCCTTTTACGGTGAATCAATGAATTGAATTAAATTTAGGTGTACTATTTCTCTACTATCGGACAGTTATCTTTCTCTTAGTTGTAGCTCTCCTTGTGTCTCTGTTGCTCTCTTTTGATGTCTGTCCATATCTGTTGCTCACCTTGCTCTTTTCATAATTAATTTGAAATTAAATTAATTAATTTTAATTTTAAAAGTAAAATTAGTTTCACACACATACATATGGTAAACACACAGAAAATTTTTATGAAGTTGTTTTAAAATGTTATATCTTAATGTGTGTGTGTGTGTATATATATATATATATATATATATATATATATATATAATAGACATCTTCAGTGATTACATAACATCTGTCCTACTGATGTATACATATCCAGATTTTCTGATATCGATGACAGCTGTACCTTCTGTAAAAAAGATCAAGAAAGCATCATCCATTTATTTCATAAATGTCCATTTTGCATCACCTTTTGGAAAGATTTGGGACATTTTCTTTTTGTTAAAACTACAGTCAAGAATCACTTTTATGAGAAAAAATAATTTTTGGCTCCTTCTCTCAAAGTAATAAATTTAACATAACTAATCTCTTCATATTACTTGATTAATTACATATACATAAAGTCAGAATATCCAAGGCAACCCCCTCGTTCCCATTATTTTTAATTGAATTAAAATTTTAATTTGAATGTGTCACGTATCAAATCCAACAAAAAATGCTTATCAGCTATTCAATTTTATTCCTATTACATTAAGTCTGTCATGTTAATTTGAACGTGTTTAATTTACAATTCTTTCTCTACATTTATTTACATTTACTACTTTATGTACAAATATATATTTTATCATTTCTATATTATCTATATTAGTTATCAGTAATTGTACATCATTTATTTATTCATCTGCCCCCTGGTTGTGCGCGCATCTTAGTGATGACGTTGGACAGAAACCCGTCTATTAATAAAGTTTTAAAAAAAAAATGAAGCTAACAGAGCTAACGGAGCTAACGATCGCTAATCGATACACGTCAGTCGGTGCCTGGACTTAGCACCTTACCCAATTTTGCTCTTTTTTGGAAATTCTCGCCGATATTTTGGGACATAATAACCGCAGTTTTCTTTCGTTTTCTTTCTTTATCTTCCTTTTTAACCATTTTCTTGTTTTCCTCTTCTTCTTCTTCGTCTTCTGCGGTTATAGGGGCATTACCACCACCCACTGGACTGGAGTGTGAACAGGAGCACAGGAGAAATGGACGTTTGTTTTTGCAACGTTACAGTTGTCTGTCAACTCATCATGCCCCAAGGTCCCCAGACTCGGTGCTAGGGCTTCGATCTGCTTAATTACCTTTCCTTTTTTGATCAGGTTAGAATGATTTGGAATAGTTATTTAAAAGGTGACAGCCATTTATATTTATTTATATGACATGACAGAAAACCTTCACCGAGGGGGGGGGGGGGGGGGGGGGGGCACTCTGGAGGGGGGGGTTCGAGCGAACCCTCTGATCCCCCTTGCCTACGGGCCAGCCTTAATACTCCAACACAAACACATAAAAAAACAAGGAAAATTATATGTAGCCTACAGTGCTACAGTGCTGCTGAGTTTCACAAGTAACACTTCTTCACTGGTCGCTGTCCTCACCTTCCCTCTCCTGGATGTCCTCCTCATCCTCCTGGCCATCCACACGCTGCTGTCTGTCTGGCCACAGAAGCGGTGTGCATGTCGCAACCATCCCCTACGCTGATCCCCTGTAATATCTTCACATGCAGCATCCATTGCATGGAGCAGGGATCCCTGATTTTGAGCCTGATGCTCATACACTTTCCACCTCCAAGCTGAGAAAAACTCCTCAATAGGATTGAGGAAAGGAGAGTAAGGTGGTAGAAACACCATGACCATCCTTGGATGAGTAGTGAACCAGGCCCTGATGAGCGGGCCACGATGGAAATTCACATTGTCTCACACGATGACATACTTTGGTAGGTGAGGCCCCTGGAGACCTCTCTCATTTTCAGGGATCAAATCAGAATAAAGGCGGTCCAAGAAGATGAGGAGCTTTTGTGTATTGTATGGGCCAAGACTGGGGATGTGAGTGGCCACACCAGTCTCAGAAATGGCAGCACACACAGTTATATTGCTCCCACGCTGACCTGGGACATCCACCGTGGCCCGGTGGCCAATAATATTACGGCCACGTCTTCGGCCTTTGGCCAGGTTGAAGCCAGCTTCGTCCACAAACAGGAGGATGTGAGGGGTCTCGCTTCCTTCCAATGCCATTATTCTCTACAAGAGAGTAAAAAAAACAAACAAATCAGCAAATCAGTCATACAGAAGAGTCATACACTTCAGTAACAAAATTACATAGGAATGTTCTGTGTTCTCTTCCACAAGTTCAATATACTACTGACCACTACTCCAATGGTTCCAAACCTGGGGTAAATGTATCCACTAATTGCAGCTCCTTGACTCCTTTTATGTTACAGTAAATTCTTCAAAACAAGGATTATAGTGAGAACTGTATCATAAAGTAAGGTGCAGTTTGCTATTGCAGTTTTTGGGCAAAATGTTGAAGTCAGATAACATAATAATAATACTTGAATTCAGAAATCAGGTTGAGGGGGTACTGAAGCCAAAAAAAGTTTGAGAACTACTGCTTAGTTGTAAAAGGTTAGACAACCAGTAACTGACTTACATGTACATACTGGTACCGCAGCTCCTTCACTCTATCAGAATTCCTCTCAAATGGTACCCTGTAAAGTTGCTTCATGGTCATCTGATGCTTGTTCAAAGTCCGGTCTATTGTGGAGATGCTTATAGAGTTGATATTCTGGACTATGGCTTTGTCTTGTAGGATTGCAGCGCGGATCTGTCTCAATGTGATGGAATTATTTGCAATGACTATGTTACAGATCTCTTGTTCTTGTTGTTCATTAAGAAGTTTTCCTCTGCCACCCATGGGAGGATGTCTTCCAATCCTAGACATAGAATTCAAAGGACAACACAGTATTACCATTATGCCATAATTTATGCCTTATGTATTCCTCACAGTGTGACTTACCAATATAATTGTATTGCTGTTTTACTTACAGTAACTTTACCACAATTCCAATGCATCACTGCAAATGGAATACTACTGTAAACTGTATCATCAATAATTCCATAGTTTATTTTCTTCAGTTTTCCTTGTCATTTTTAGTATCATAACATCCCGTTGAGGTAAGATATTACTGTAGGCCTAAAAGACACGCACACCCTAAATGAATAGGTAAATTGGTAAATAAATAATTTTTTTGCTTTATGCACAGTGTCCTGTCCTATATAACGTAATTTCAACACTGACTGAGTACATACCTGTTTTCCCTGCGAAAGGCTCGGATAATGGAGGAGACTGTAGAGCGGGGCACATTAGGCAGCACTCGGCGACCTGCCTCTGCCATGTCATCAACCATGTGAGGCCATGGTTGATGACATGGTCTATAATTGTGGCCCGAATTTCATCAGCAACATGGTGTCTTCGTGCTCCTCGGCCTCTTGCCCCTATTCCACCACCACGCACCCTTACCCCTCCTCTCCTTCTTCCTCTTCCTCTTCCTCGAGCTGGCAGTTGCCCTTGTTCATTGACTTGGCCAGGTGCCTCCATGTTCAGAAATTGTAGTGGTCCTGGTCAAGCTCTATATATACACGTTTGGCAGCATTCACAATTATGGACAGCACCTGTCAGGTAACTAAGCATACTGTTTGATTGGTCATCTGAGATGTGTGAAAATTCCCCTTCGTTAGTCAAGTTCTACTTCACCTGACATTCGATTAATCAATTTATCAAATGCTCCAAGAGATTCATGCATGGTTTTCATGGTGTTATGTTCTTGACTAATTTTGACAATTGAACAGACTATTGTGCATGTGATGACGTATACAATGACATGTTGTTGACATGTTTTGGAGAGAATGACCATTGGACTGAGAATCAACAAACAGTTTTGATCAACAATATCTATTCACTTGGGAATTGTGCTAAATGTAGGCTAACTGTGCTAACAGTGGGCTACCTGTACTTAATGATTTGCAAAGATGTCCTGAGACATTGAGACATGTACTAAGACATTTGCAATTTGATGAAATGAATGAGAAATACAATTCTGGTGTGAAGAATTGCCAAGTGGTTTGGAGGTTTGTCCATGTTATTTTGAGAGTGTAATTTCTGTTTCAAGAAATGAGCCAAACCAATGGAGAAAAACTGTAACAATAATAATAATAATAATAATAATAATAATAATAATGATAATGGATAAATCAGTGAACTCAAATTAAAATAGAATCACTTCATAAACATAATAATAATAAAGTTAATGAAATAACATTAAAAGATAAGTTAATGATAAGAAAAAAATATCAATATACATACATTCATACCTGCACAAACACACATACATACATACAAATAAATAAACAAACAAACAGACAAACAGAATAATAATTAATAAATAAAAATAAATAAATAAAGCAAGCATCATGTTCTTCACGTTTAGGGTAACCAGTCATCAGCAGCCCTTTCCCCCCTTCATGTTTTTATTCTGAATTAAAAGTTCTGTGAATTATTTTTTTCCAATCACTGAACTGCTACCCCATTAAGCTCAGTGTTTTTAATTCTGTGGGTAAATAATTTAGAAAAGGTAACCAAATTTAACAAACAGCTCATCTTTTCCTTTTAAGACAGCCTGAAGTCGTTCATAAGGAAGGTTGTTAAAAATCTCGTAACACTGTTTGGGACATCCTTGATCCAATTGTGCAAAATGCACTTCCGAAAAGTCAAAAGTAGCTTGAAGATCATTCCTAAATGCATAATGCTGGAGTCAGACAGCATGATTTATGCGCAATGCATAATAATGACCAACAACAACAGATCAGTCTGAGACACCACACGACTCAACGACACAAAGTCCAGCATGTTTGATTTTTATCTCGGCCCCTACGATCTGCTCCTCCATGTCAGAGAAAATGAGAGCACAGGGAGCTCTGCATGGGCGATGATCATGGATGTTAACAAACTGGGGTTTGTGCCTCAAGAGTTGTGAGACAGAGGAACAGTTTGCAAAGGTCTGAAAAACAGCATCCCTGCCCTTATGATGTGTTGAAGAGGAGCTTCTACAGACTGTAAGAAGAGAAATGTTGGAGAGGAAGAAAAGGGAAGTGCTTGTAATGTTTGTTTGCGGTCTTCAGTGTAGCCCCTCCACCTTCATCACATCGATTGTCTTGCTCGTGTAGTCTGTCAAATTTATGGCTCTGACACTGACAAAAAAAAAATTGTGTTGTCTGACCTCAGCATTACCACGGAGGATTAGGGCCACATTAAAAAAAAAAAAAAAGGTATGTTAAAAAAAAGAATACGAGAATAAAGTTGAAAAGTTACAAGAATAATCTCTCATAAGTTATGAGAGTGAAATTAATACATCTATTTAAATGAAGCTAGAAAACAAACCTTATTCTGAAAGGTTGTACCAGAAGAGCAGCCATCCACCTATGCAAACAGGATGAAATGAGAGCGTCTTCTTGATTAAGGTATGCTTATATTGATTTAAAGTTTTGACAAATACCCTTCTTAATGACTTTATTCTGGTAACTTTATAAGATTATTCTCGTAACTTTTGAACTTTAATGTCGTAACTTTATGACTTTATTCTCGTAACTTTATGAGATTATTTTTGTAACTTTTCGACTTAATTCTCGTAACTTTATGAGGTTATTCTCGTAACTTTTAAACTTTATTCTCATAACTTTATGAGATTATTTTCGTAACTTTTAAACTTTATTCTCGTAACTTTATGAGGTTATTCTCGTACCTTTCAACTTTATTCTCATAACTTTCCTTTTTTTTTTTTTTACATGGCCCTAATCCTCCATCGTTCGGCATAACATGTCAAATGCATAAACAGATAGGCTAAAGCAGTTGAAAACCATACTAGATGAACAATGAGCTGAGGCTACGCATTGCACAAGCACAATAAAATTGGACGACTGAATATTTTAAAAATGTTGCTCAGTTTAACAAGTCTGTCTGCTTCTACATCCCGACGGCAAGGTCAGAATTTGGTGAAAATATCATAAAAGCATGGATCCATTCTGTCTTGTATCAGCAGCTCAGGCAGGTAGCGGTGGAGTTTTCTTGTGAATGGTATTATGTTGGTACCCTTTGGGCCCCTTAATAATATTAATAACTTTATTTAAACACCTTTAAAAAAAGATGTTTACAAAGTGCTTTAACAGAAAAAAATGCAGATTAAGGCAGAACTCTGGGTACAGTAAATCAACAATCAGGTCAAACAGAGAACAAAAGTGTCAGACAAAAAGGCACAGAGGTTCATGTAAAATAAAGCAGAAAAAGGAAAGAAAATGGTTATGGCAGATACAGATGATGATTCCACACCAGAGCACCCATGGCCATGTCTGAAGTCCATGTTTGAGATTGTCAAAATGAAGAAGGATTCATGTGGTTTTAAATGTTTGCTCTGTTCGCACAAACTTCATCACCACCTACAAAAACTCACCGTCCAACTTGAGAAAGCATGTCGAGGTAAGTTACACACATATTGCAGAGCTGTGTCAGAACACTGCCATGCTGTTTTTTGGGGGGTAGGAGGTGTTTAATTAAAAAAAATTAAAACAGCAATGGTTGTCCTTTTGTTGATTCAATCGTGTTTCAATAGGCATTTTTATAGGCTTCATAGCACATTTTACAATTAAGTTCTGTAAATTCATTGTGGCAACAATATGATAACGTGTTGATATTAAAACAAAAATGTACTTTTAATACTTAAGTATTTTAAAAAGCAGGTACTCCAGTACTTTAACTTAAGTAAAAATTTGACTGAACAACTTAAACTTGTATTGGAGTAATATTTGACCAGGAGTATCTATACTTTCACACAAGTCATGGAGTTGAGTACTTTCTCCTCCATATCAGGGCTCCTGTCTGGCCGTGTTTCGTATCCCTCCTTCTCCAATACCCTCCCGATCAAAATCTTAAGACCAGTTGATAAATTGCAAGAATTTGCATTTCGCTCTGTTGGATCATAAGAGAATTTTAAGTAGAGCTTAAAAATGCAAATAGAAGAAATGGGAGTCAGAGACTAAAAAATCTGAGTAATCAATTTATTGAAAACAACAATGAAACTGAAATAGGCTGTTGATCAGCTTATCAAAAGTTTAAAACCACAGCTAAAATAACAGAAACCACCCTCAAAACTGATACAAAAGTGTCAGTAATGAGCAGCTCCACTGTTCTTGTTGATCACTTTATAAATTCATTTGGGCTGCTTGATGCCAGTGTTTCCAGGAGGCTAGAGGGAATGTTGCTCCAAGTGGTGAAGAAGATTCACGGAGGGCATCCACTGTCTGGAACTGATGCCCATTTTTGTGAACTTCCCTCACGCCACATCCCCAAATGTTCTCAATTTGACTTAGATCAGGGGAACACCCGGGATGGTCCAAAACAGAGACATTATTCTCCAGAAGTTCTTTGTCAGGCAGGCCCTAAGTCATCACAACAAAGACGAGGGCCCTCAGTCATTAGCACAAAGACAAGGGCCCTCAGTCATTACCATAGTGGTGGGGGCCCCCAGTCATCACCACACAAACAAGGGCTCTCAGTCATTGCTGCACAGACAAGGGCCCTCATTCATTACCACTTTGACAAGGGCACTTAGTCATTACCACTCAGACAAGGGCCCTCAGCAATTACCACACGGATGAAGGCCCTAAGTCATTACCACTTAGATGTGGGCCACACAGACGAAGGCCCCTCAATCGCTACCAAACAGAGGAAGGCCCTCAAGCACAACCACACAGACAAGGGCCCCTCATCCACTACCATACAGATTAGGGTGCTCAATCATTACCACACAGGCAAAGCCCCCTCAACTACTACCACACAGATGAGAGCCCTCAGCCATTTCTGCACAGACGAGGGCCCTTAACCATTACCACTGAGACAATGGCCCTCATCTGGGACCAAAGGGATAAAAAAATAAGAAATATAACATAAAAATTCAGATTTTGGGGATAAAAAATCAGAAATGTAAGAAAAATGTCAGAATTCTAAATCTGGAATAAGAAACCGAAGATTAATTTCACAATTCTTTGAAAAAAAGAAAAAAAAAAAACACTCCGAGATTATGGTTGAAATTCTGAGAGAAAATTTATAATTCTCAGAATGAAGTAAGAATACTGATGAAAAAGTCTAAATTCTCGGTTTATAGCCAGAATTCTGGGACAAAGGTCACAGTTCTGAGGGAAATGTCAGTATCTTTGGAAAACATTCCAAGATTTAATTAAGAATCATAAAATTAAAGTCTGAAATCTATTAAAATGGGTTTGCAGTCCATTTAGCTCACAACAAGCACAAAAAGGGTACAGAATGACTAGAGGGACAAAAACAGATCCCATCAGAAAGCATTAATGCTCAAAACAAGCTGGTAAATTGGATTTCTAAATGTGGCATTCCTCACTAAGACCATCACATTACTTTCACCTACACTGTGTGGTGGTGTCAAACAGTCATGTTGTTCTGGGTAAGTATTTTTGATTTTCTCACACAGCAAAGTTGAGGTCATTTGAACAGTGTAAAATGGTTGTTGATACTGTGAGAGCAACAAAGCCTGGGATTTTTGACTGATTCTGAACCAGCCAGAGGGGTCAAGAGCACAAGTAATCCACCAAGCAAACAGACAGCAGATCAAACCTTTTCTTCTGCCCTCAGAAATATCAAAAGGAGACACAATGTGCAGACTTTGTGTATTTGGATTGCACGGGGGTCTTGAGAGTGTTTGGAGGTGGTGGGGGTGGTTATTATCTCAAAGGCAACAAGTACAGCAAATATGATAATGTGTCTCTTTGCTCTCCACATTGGTTTGTCTTTCCTGACAGTTCTCCTGTGTAAACTCATTGCGTGTTGGAAACAGCTTGGCTAACCCCTCTGGTGCAGTCAAACATGCCAGTTTTTTCTGTTTTCAGCCTGTTGGGTAGTTTCTTCCTAGATCTTACCTCTGAAGCTCAGGCTGGTAGACTTGTCTGCGAAGGAGGAAGTCGAGGCCTCATGAAAGACTTTTAGAGTAAATCCATGGGGATTTAATCAATATCCTGATGCAAACTATTTTACCTTTATTTTGCGTTTTTCTCTCTCTCATCTCCATCTGCACCTTGGCTCCCTGGTGAGCTTTGCTGTATTCCTGTCTGTTTTTGACACAGCAGAGCAGTTCTTTACCATGAAGTGTGTGACGGCGTCAGCTGCCTTATATCTGTAAAAAAACACAGATTGCCAGAAAAAGGGTTTTATCCAAAATGAAGACTATACTCGTCACTGGCCGGGAAAAGGGTCAATTGCCCACAGGTGAAAGTGTGTGTGAGTGTCTGGTCATCTGTCTTTATTTGTAAGCCCTGTGATTGGCTGGCAACGAAGCCAGGGTGTACCCCGCCTCTGGCCTAATGTCAGCTGGGTTAGACTCCAGTCACCAGCAGTCTGAAAAGGGTGAGCTCTATTGATTATGGATGAATGAATGGATGGAGCAACTGACCTTACCTTATCAGATGTCTGTAGTGCTCTGAAAAATCTTAACCCTTGAAAGCCGATTGGTCTGGACAATTTAGAGTCCATCCATTTAAAGCTTGCATCAGATTTTATCTTGTGTCATATTTTTAATCTTTCCATAGGGAGGAGAATCAGCCTTTGTGGTTCCCTTGTTTAGAGGTGATCCCACGGTCCTTAGTTATTAAAGAACAATCTCGAACTTTCAGATTTATTCAAAACACGTAAAACTTTGGTCAGTAATAGAGAGAAGAAATACCTGGCTCTGTTTAATTTCAGCTTTTCAGACAGTTTTCAGACAGCGCCAAATCTCCAACACTGACACCATGAATGTCATCAATTAAACTGTAAAAGCCTTGGACTGTAAACAATGTTGTCTGGCTCTTTTTGATTTTTTATTTTTTCTGAGGCCTTGGAGAGCATTAATCATCTTATCGCTTGGCAAATGGCCTTGAACAGATATTTGGTTGAATTTGGTTGGTTAAATTTGTTCAATTCATTGTTGTCAAAGTCTGAACTGAGTTTGTGAAGAAAGCTTTTAGCTTCTCTGCTCTTGTTTGGAAGCTTACTGTTTCATTAATAATGGATGGCTTCAGGACAAAAATAACCCATGCAGATTATGATTTTATCCAGCCTCGAAGTGCAAAGTCTTATCTTTAGAATTTTTTATCTGAGGATCTACTTTGATAAATTGTATTTCTAGCCCTTTTTTATGAAGAAAACTATGATGTGATGTTATGAGACCTCCATTTTGATCCTTAAAAAAGTGACAACTTCCTGTCTTCCAACTGACCAATCAAATGCTTCTGAAAGGTTCTGCCCACTCCAAACACTTTCTACGGGCTTTTTCACAAATGGACTAGTGAAATATATTGAATATATTGACATCTGGTGTGTCAGGCTATCGCTAATTGACTAAATGGAGCAAGAAATGTCAGGGGCAGTAAATGTTAATAAGTAAATAGTTTTTGCTGTATGTCTCTGTGCACACTTCAGTTTTGTTCCCCGACTAGCAAATGCTTGATAGACTCAGATTCAGATGTGAGAAAAGCTCATTATTGATCTGTGTGAGATTTGTATTAAGATTTTGGTTTTGTGTTTTTCGATAGCACAGGTTGTCATGAAAAAAATGATGCCTTTAACTTGATTGTGCTTGAATCAATGCTCTACATGTATTCTTACAAAAAATCCATGCCAACTGAAAATAGCAAAATATGCCCTTAAGTCACAAGGGTTTTGGACTTTCGGTGTGCAGCTGTTTTAACTGATGACTTATGATTAGCCTTATTGTTTATTGTATAAGTTGATGTGTTTGTTGTTGAAACTGTGTGTTGCTGCCATTCTTTGTCAGGTCTCCCTTGAAAAAGAGATCCCTAATGTCAAGAGGACTAGACTGACGACATAAAGGTAAAATAAAGTCCTTTCCTTATTTAACAAATTATGATTCTATTTTCCAAACAGTAATAATAAAATACGGTGAAGCACACCAAAACAATATCATTTTTATTTCCCTCTACGTAGCTCAACCACTAAAGGTTTCCTCCTCAGTGCCCTGTTGTTCATGACTGCTGTTGAGCTCCTCTCCCATCCCCCCTCCTCACTTCCAGAGTTCACAGTAACATTGTGGACCTCCTTTAATGCCTGTGGTCTTTGAGGATTCATCCAGCACTCAGGGCTGCAAAGCCATAGGGTGAAACTAATGTAACATGTTTATTTTATGGAGAAATGTCAGATATGAAGCCATATGGAGACCCCCACCTCCCAGCCCCAAATGGTTACTTCATTATCGAGGATAACAGGATTTCATTTCCACTTCTATCACTCTCTGCAGAGAAATCATCTCTTGCTGCAGAACTACTGTATATTTAAAGAGCACTCTCCATCCATTCTCTTTCACACATGCACACATATACACTTAACACATCAAATAAAAGAATAGAGATGCTTTTTGACTGAGGAGTATGAAGATAAAGAGGACTTAAATGCCTCTAAGACTCCTGAGATCATGCCTGTAACCGTTGCAAATGATACAAACGGTTCAATAAATTATGAAAAGTTGTAAACTTGCCAAAAAATAACTCAACTAAGATATTGCTCTTCTGTGAAATCATCATGGTGGTTGACTGAGTAAAAGGCCAAGTCTTTTTGTGAATACACACTTTTGGTCAATGCTGGTTTTTGGGGGCTAAGTGCAGACACAGAATGGCCCTCATTTATCAGTTAGGTATTGACCATCGGCACGTGTCATCACACTCGGCTCCATTTTGGCTGGACATCATTAAAAGATGCCGTCCAGCTTGTAACTTAATGGACATTTATATTGGTGAATGTACCTACTTATCCAACCATAAGAATCTATTGCTGTGGAGTGGGCGGTTTTATATATCTGCAAGTCATTTTGTGGAGCTTAAAATATTATTTATGACAACAGCACTTCGTAGGCTAATGCTAATGCTAGCAATTGTAAAGTAAACTCTTATTATCCAATAAACAATTAGCGTAAACAGAATACTTACTTTGAAGATAAGCTTTATTCGGCTCTTCTGGTTTGTCTGTTGAGTTTAAAAACTTTCTTTGGGGTCCATTCAAGTACAAATGTTCATTACTTCAAGGAGGATCTGGATGATGAGTCCCACAGACTGCAGATTTACACACATGAGCCGCTGCTACCCTCTGATCCTGAAAAATCCTTAAGTGTTTAAATCAAGTCATGGTGATGTTTCACTGAATTTGACAACACACGGCCAATGCTTATAGTTCCCATTGAGGTTTCTGCCATTTCTCATTCAAACCCGCTAAGTCTCCATCAACAGACATTTTGCTGCATGTACTCCATGTCCAAATAAGTCTCCTAATGTATCCAAAACGAACAGCGGTCATAATCCCCGCAATATCACCATGTTATTACTCTGGGCAGTGGTTGTTACCTACGCCAAGGAGGTTATGTTTTTGGTTATGTTTGTTTGTTTGTCAGTTAGTTTCTTTTTGCTCAATAACTGTCTAACTAATAATGATATCCACATGATTCTGAGTGCTAGGTGTTGGTTTTCACGGTCAGTGAATCATATTATGATGGTAACTTTATCATGGAACGATTGCTTATAGATGTAACAGGATTATTTGAGCTACCTTGGTGGAGGTTTGTGCTCTCCAGGTGCTTTCTAGTTTTCCCTCGTTTGAGCCTCATTGCAAGCAGCTGATCCATCTGCTGTCTGTATGCATTCTAGTCTATTGGTAATTGCGATACTTCTGCCATCCAAAGAACTGACTGATGTCATGTTAGTCACATGTCTGCAAATGGTCATCAGAAAATGTATGCAGTTTCGGATTAAAAATCAACTTCCACCTGAAAATAATCACCATTTTATTACAGTTTTTCTCCATTGGTTTGGCTCATTTATTGAAACAGAAATTACATTCTCAAAACTCTGAGATCATTTGGCTTAACAGTCTTTCAGTTCAGCACAACACAGTAGCTCTCTTGCAAAAGCACATCTCACTCCCAAAACAGTTCACTCATGCTTCAAAACTAATTCCTCTCTCATATAAATAGTCATTGCCACCAAAAATGCATAGATCCTTCTCAATTACTTTGGCTCATGTCTTGAAACAGATCAGACGTTCTCAACACTCTTGATGCTTTTGCCAAAATAACCTGGATGGTTCAGCACAACACCGTGGATCACCTGCAAACGCTCATATCTCTCCAAAAACACTTCACTCATGATTCAAAACTAAATTCCTCTCTCATGTAAATAGTCAGTGCCCTCAAAATGCATTGTCCCTTTGGCATTGTGTAAGCACTGCAGGTCAAAATGTTCAGATGTTTTGTCAACACGGCAGAGGACCATTAAAATGTGCCTTATGTCCACCTCTCAGCCTGAGCCCAGTCCTTTATTGACAATGATTACTGTAGTTGTTTTTTTTTTTTTCTGGCTATCAGAATACAATTGTGTAAAAAAAAAAAAAAAGATTTTACAGTAAGAGTAGCCTCCAAGGTTTGACATCACACATTGCACTCATACTGCCAAGGAAATTGTAAACGCTATAACAGTTTTTTTTTCCAATTGCTAAAACACAGTTTTGCAAACTAGGCTGGTTACATCAAAATACTTACCTAACACAATTCACAAAACCACACACCCAAACTTCAAAATACCTCATATGTCCTGCAAAATGAAGCACTGCAACCAAAACTACATATAGCATTATTAAAAACAAACTTATGCACCAAATGGCACACACTTTTGTCTAACCAACTACGCTCTGTTGGGCAGAATGAAAATCACTCTCATCTTTACGTAATATGCTTTGGCATCATAATACTAAAAAAGTTCAAATTCTAGAAAATCCTTCAGGTTGTTCACCTGCACAGACATATTTGCAGATATACACACATACTGTTACACATGTATTTTTCTACTTTTCATCTATCAAGTCAGTGCAACATATGCACAGCTGATATACTTACATTGGAGTGAACAAAATATTCTCACAAAAAACAGTAAACTGCAAAAGAAAACTGCAGAAAAAATGTGCAGAAAAAGTATAAAGCAAAAAAAGGGGCAAAAAAATAATCAGGAAGCAGTGTTTTGAAATGGCAGACATGACTTTATGTCAGATTGTTGTGTCTTATGCAGAGAACCGTGTTTAGTGCATTTATAGTAAAAAGTACCATTCTGAATTGCAAAATGTGTGTAAAGCAAAAAAATATGTTTTGAGTTTTAGAGACTTGAGAAGACGTTTTGCTCTCTGTCAGTTTAAATAATTGTGAGATGCATGTCATTTAGTGTGTTAGCAACTGGAAAAAACTGTATTCACACACATAAAGCAACTTCCATACATTAGAGCCAAAAGAAAATGTATACAGCATAAAATACTGTAATTTAAACACATAAACAAAAAACAAGGAAAATGATATATCCTACAGCGCTGTAAATAAAGCTGGAGTTTTACAACTAACATTAGTCAAGAACTATTTTGTTCTTGGCTAATTTTGATGATTGAACAGACTGTTGTGCATGTGAAGACGTATACGATGAAACAAAGCTGATATGTTTTGGAGAGAACAACCATTAGACTGAGAGTCAACAATCAGTTTTGATCAACAGGATCTATTCACTTAGAAATTATTCTAAATGTAGGCTAACTGTGCTAACTGTGGGCTACCTGTACTTAATCATTGTCAAACATGTCCTGAGACACTGAGACATGTACTTAGACATTTGCAATTTGATGAAATGAATGAGAAATACAATTCTGTTGTGAACAATTGCCAAGTTGTTTGGAGGTTTGTCCATGTTATTTTGAGAATGTAATTTCAGATTCAAGAAATGAGCCAAACCAATGGAGAAAAACTGTAACCCGCATACATGTTCAGGATTAAATGGATAGTTCAGGATTTTTTAAGTGGGGTTGAATGAGGTTCATTGAACTAGCTAAGTGTTTCTAAAATAGTCGGGCAAGGGGTGTGGCAGCACTGCCAGAGGGTGTGGCTTGGCATGACCAAGTTGGGGCATGGGCCCCCTGGAAATTTGATTTGTTACTGGGCAGAATGAAAATCACTCTCATCTTTACGTAACATGCTTTGGCAAAATACTAAAAAAGTTTAAATTCTAGAAAATCCTTCAGATTGTTCACATGCACAGAAATATTAGCATATATGCACACATACTGTTAACATTTCATTTATTGCTACCCCAGGTGCCACTTCAATATTCTGCACAGTGATTGGCTACCTATTATTTCAGGGGTGAGATTCATGTAAAAGTCATTGTGGGCTGTGTAACAACAGACTTCTGGCATTTTTTTGGTTCATATTGTTCAATGTGGAAAATTTGTATTGGTTAGACCCTCAAAATTGTGACTATGAACTGAAATCTTTTGAGTGTTGAAAGAAATAGGCATATGTGTTGACAAAGGAAAGGGGGGTACGAAAGACAGAAATTAAAAACCCTTGTATTAGCTTGAATATCTGCCACAGTGACGGACACACAGCTCTGCGTTTGTATGGAAATAGTTGACACGTCTCTGAATCAAATAAGGTATTTTAGGTAAAAACAAACTACAAAATTGGCACAGGGTGATTGCATGCTTTACCTGATTTATTGACAACTTACATTTCCACTGGCAATATCTTTTGTTTAGATACTACTTCGCTACATGACACAGCCTACTTGTCCTTCCTCCAGAAGCTTGTTGATCAGTCTCACTTTCATTTTGCGTCAGCAGACACTTTCATTTTGCGTCAGCAAGATGAAAGTGTCTGATTACAAACATTTTGCCTCTCTTCCAAAAAGCTTCTTCAGTTCTAAAGTGACTGTGGCCAAAGTTGGAAATTTATAGCCCTTGTTGGTCATCCACTTGATCTGGTGAAGAAAACCCACCTGAAGAAATCCAGGAGGGCACTGCCCCAGGGGAACCTAGGTCAACCCCAGGTGAAACCAGGTCAACGACCCTGCTAACCACTCTTAGGTGACCCAGCTGTGAATGACTCTCAGGACCACCTGTGCCTTTTACAAGGGCTATAACTTTCCAACTTTGGCCCCAGAACCACTGGCAAGCCCAGTTGCCCTTTTAATGAAGAACTGGTTACAGCTACACATTTACCAATCCAAAACGGTCCTTTATTTATAAAATGCTGCAAGCAAGAAATGCAAAAAATATATATTTATATGTATATAAAGGATCATTTAAAAAGATATAACTGTAATAAACAAAAAGAATGAGGACAACATGCAAATGCTTCCATACTTATAAATAGTAATCATCATCTATGTTGAGAAAATGTTCATATAAACAAGTTCCTACTTGTCAGTTTGACCCTGACATTTCTTTCTTTGCTCGATCGTTGTCAGTTTCATCAGTCTTCAAACAACAGAAAGGGGTCTGCCCTCTTTATATGTGAAAATATCTGCTCACAGAGACATGTTGATCCAGAGACTTTCATTAAAGCTGATTAAACATCAGGCTTAGGATCTCTTAACTTCAGTTAGACAGCTGTGCAGGTAAATGAGCTGTTGTAGGTGTAGTTCGAGTGAATATGCAAATTTTAACATTGGTGAGCGAGGCTGTCATTATCCACAGCGTCAGGCTCAAGCTGTTATTGTCTTCCCCGTATCCTGCAGTCTGTGGAAACAACGAACATCCAACAGCCTCAGGCAGAGTGGGGCGAAGGTCCAGAAGATGTGTTCAACACAGACTGGAAAAATAATTTGATCACTGTAAATGGCGGCAAATAGGAGGACAGTTTAACAGAAAATAAATTCACACCTGCTGCATGGGTGCCAGGGGCTAGGCCTCCACGTGCCAGCCCAAGATTATTTACCCTTGAGATATAGGGCTCTAATTTCCTGGCGCAGCGCAGGGTGGCACACCCCGCACAGTGGTAATTTCGTCTGGCGCATCACCGTGCGCAGCCAATTTCGCACATTTGGTAGACCGGCTGTGCTGAGATGGGTGTGCCCACACACCAGGGGGAGGTGTCGACAGATTCAGCTTGGCGCAGTGACAATGTCGGCCAAAACACTGCGCGGAAGGTGCGCTGAAAGCTCGCCAGCTCCAACCTGGTCTATTCTCACCGCAGACGAAGCGCACCTGGTGCAGTGGTTATTTTGCTGACAGGCGCACAGTGCGCACACGTCACCAAAACCTCAAAGGCAGGTATTCAGAGTGTCAGGCACATTTCATTGCGATATACAGTCACAGCAACCGTTGTTTAATGTAACCGTCTGAACCAGCACATACATTTGTATCTATATTAATTGTCCCGTCACATCTGATGTCAGATCAGAGACGTTTGTCATAATGGAAACTCAACCTGATGGCAGCTGGAGGAGTGACACAAACTAACGAGTTCACATCTCTCAGCCAACCACAAACAGCCACATCATCTGATACAGAGTATCGGGCTTCTCTCATCACATGAAATTCAAAAGAAAAGCAAAAAGAGAGAGACGCTCGCTGAATAAATGTCACTCGGTGTCTTAAGGATTTACCTGTGATTGCCCATATTTCTCTGTTTTAATCTTTATTCTTAACGTGATCTAAAAAGATGGAGTATATTATTGCAAGGAGGATTAGGAGGAGATATCAGGGGGAATATTTCACTAAAGGTTCTGCCATTTGGCGATGACAGACCAGGAATGCACGTGGATCACAAGCATGATGAATCGATTAGCCTGCTGCTGTGTTTAAAAGTAATTATCACCTAATTTTGTACTCCTATTCATGACACAGGAACAGATTACATCTGTCCCGCGAGGTGCTCCACATGGTGATGCGCATCGTGGCCTCCGATGCGCAGCCCGATCATGATTCAGTAGGGTAAAACAAGTTAATTTCACATGCAAACAATTAAAATTGGTCATTTAAGCACAGGTGCCTCGGATTTCATTGTCATTACACAATTTATTCATCTGTCCACACCTCTCATCTTTATTATGTTGGGTTTAAATATACGTCACTAAATGTGAGTGTCTCCATTAGTAGAACAATATTTTTGCCTCACCCGTAATCCCAACTTCTATCCCACCAAAGCCCTCAATACTTATCACGGAGAGTGTGGAGGAGGCGATCTCCTCCGCTGAGCTCAAAGTGAGGCTGGTGGAGGGGCCGCCCCCCGTGGCCACCGTGTGCCTTCTTTGATCCGAGAGCTTTCTTGATTGACAATTGGACTAAGATTCAAAACCAGCATCAGAGCCTGTACCACATGTTTCCTTTATGTGCTTTTGGTCAGTTAACTACTTCAAAAATTCATAAACACTGGGATGATGGGTATCAGTATCAGATTCAGAAAAATTACAGTCAAAAGTATCTTTATCGTATCAATTAGAATCAAGTCTGGTATCACCCTTCACCATTGCACAGACGCCTTGATGTTACTCTTTACAAATAATTTAGTTGCTTACTGTTGAGTTACTCAAATATTATCAGCCAGACTTGATTCAAATTGATACGATAAAGATACTTTTGACTGTAATTCAAATTTTAAAAGTTACGTTAGGTAGCAAAACTCACCATGCGGAGCCACACACAGCGACGCGCCGACAGTTGATAAATAATCGGTCACAGGAACGCGGTCATGCAATAAACCAGCTGTACCTATGGTCAGAGTATTGACCATCAGTGAAAGAATGTATTGTTATTAGCAGAAAATTGAAATTGAATAGAGCAGCGTCTTCACACATGACACAGTAATAGTTGCCAGGTCCGCTTATTATAAGCAACTTTGGACTTCTTTTTTTTTTTTGAAAAACGTTTTTTTAAATATTGGCAGTTGCAGGTTGCGTTTTTTTGGGCTTGTTTTAAAAGTGCAGTTGCTCATTTGGGCTTGTTGTGCCCCCAAACCCAGGAGAGATCTGATGCATACTCTACTACCAATATAAACTCAATTCAGAAGTTAAGACAAACCATTTTGTCCCACTCCAAACACAAATGTAAATTTTACTGTAAAAAGCGGGACAAAAATGATGTTTCTACCTAAAAGAAATCCTTATAGCCAGAATTAGATTTATTTCTAATGTAGCTATTACTGTTTTCACCATAATGAAGCTGTAGAGGAACAACATAAAAAGCCTGACTATTGGTTACAAAAAATTTAAGGTTAAGCTGCGTTCACGCTGAACGCGACTTTGCGACCATAATCGCGTCGCCCACTGAAGTCTTGTCGTGTGTCCATAAATACCTCTTTTTTGGTCATTGTCGCCGTCGCTCGGTGACGTCACGTCCATTCGAGTTTCACCACGATCATATCATATATCATATAATAGGATGTCTAAGCTGACATTATTCCAACTGTAACCTCTTCACTCATCTACCAACCACAAAACACTGAAGCTGATGGCCCTGCAGCATCTTCTGTGAGTTCTCTGCGGTCCGTCTAGGCAGAACTAATGTACTCACTGACTAATGTTTCCCACATGGACATAGATTGTTACTCTGTAGGCTGGAATAAAAACTGTCTTTCACGGGTACCGTCGCACACCCACCCACTGCTGATTGGCTGTTGCTGCACAGCCACACACGACATCGCCTGAATAGATCAACTTTTTCAACTTTGGCGTCGGAGCGACACGCGATGGGGTCGCCTTGATCGCGGCCGTCGCGTCACCTGAGGGTTAGCCCCACCCCATCGCGGTTGTACATTGACTTTACATGGAGAGTGGTCGCCGAGGATGCTCAAGTCGCGTTCGGTGTGTATGCACCTTTAGACAGACTAGTGATAACAGAGTTATATACACCAGTAGCCCCTCCTTTACTTCTGTATAAAGAAAAGGATGTTCCACCTCCAAACAGAAGGATGTTGAAGAGTAAATTAATTGACAGATAAGAAAAACTGTCACTGTGAAATTGAAATGTAAAAAAACTGTCACTGTGAAATTGAAATGTAAAAAAATTAAAAAGAAAAAAAAAAGTAATATATCACATTAGAAAACAAAATAGCGGGAGGTTGCTTGTTTTAGGCTTGTTTTTATGGACCTGGTTGTTTATTTCAGTAGAAAAATCTGGCAACACTGGACACAGTCAGACTCTGCAAACACAGTGTTCTGTTCTGACTACTGAGGCTTATTTCTGATGGACATTCATTGATTCTTAGTCATAAAGAAGAGAAAACAAGTGCTCTAGGTTTCCATAAACCAATGTTTAACTGACTTGCATGACATTCTTGAGGACATAAGACTGACATACAAACATTGCAATCTCGGTGGTGAAACTAAAATATCTTTCACCTCTACAGGTAACCAACCCAGATGATTCCCTGACCTTCTGGTTCATATCTGGCCCTCACAGAAGGAAGTTTTTCAGCAGTTTGCATGTCAGTAGCTGGATAAGCAGGAGAGAGGAAGAAATACCAGGGGGCATATTGTCTCAATGTGGACTGTGACCATGTCAGTAGTCCCTGTTTACAGATAAAGGGTGTGTATTGATCTCAGTGAAACACCAGAAGGCTGTTCCAGGATGAAAACACTTCTGTTTATCTCATGTCTGCCCTTTTCTCCATGTGCCTGCATGCTGGTTTCTCTCCCATCTGACTCTCTCCCTCATCTCACTCTCTTGCTCACACAAGCTTTTGCTGTTGGCCTGGTAGACTGAAATTTGGCTTGATTTTCTCATTTAGTTAATAATCATTTTCAGGTTTACTACAATTAAAAGGTGCAGAAGTACTATGAGGCTCATCACTGAGCCTTGTGCAAGGTCTGACACACAAAATATGATTTTAAATTCTTTGAAACTGTAAGAGAGCTCACACACGAAGACAAATAATGACAGATTTATCAGTTTTGTTCTAGTAGTTTGTGGAGTACCACAAAGAGAGACATCACACACCAACCAACTCATACACCAACAACCAGGAACTTCATTCTTGCAGCTTGTAATCTTGTTTGAACAAGTGCAACTTCAGTGTCATCAGGAGGAATGAGCTTCCTAAAACATCCTTGTTAGTTGTGATTCCCATCCAGCTCCTCTCCTTATCAGTTTGTTATATAC